>OX637667.1:4894981-5494981 GCA_951802225.1 Euspilapteryx auroguttella
TAAAGTTTCGACGTGTCCTTTTTACCAGCCATATGTTTTTTTCACAACATTTTAAAAATACCTACGGTACCTACCTATACATTTTAACTTTGTATGAGGCCTTGGTCTAGCTACTTTATCCAAGTAAGTAGTAAGGTAGGTGTACCAAACCAATGTTCCATACTTAATTTAGGATAACTTTGCATTGTAAAGATTGCATTCTGTTACCGTTTAGTAACCGTGAATGTACGGTTGTTTCTGGATGCAACTTAATTTTGTTGGGTTATCACCCTAAAACCATAAAAATTATAATACCATCGACTTTTTTTAAAACCTGTTCTGTATTCAGTTGTTTCCTAAACGCAAGTTTTTTTAGGTAATAAAGTATGTAAGTATTTACCTAAATTGATTTTATTGATACCTAATATAAAAAATAACACATGGTTACCTACTACCTACCCAGTACAGGTACCTGGTAACAGCTGATTTTCATCTTAGCTCAAGAAGTCAATGCTGGACATAGGCCTTCCCTACAAATCACCACAAGGATGGACCTTGTGGGAGGGTTTCGCCATATATAATCGCCACGCTTGGCGAACAGCTGATTGCTAAAACACACCCAGCAACAATATATTTTACACCTTTTCACGTCTTAACTTTGTGGGTTCATAAACCCTAAACCTGTTTTCAGACCCGCTCTTTGTTAGTACCTACCTACATCCCTTTTTTATAACGGGTAGCGTAGCAGGTACCTTTCCCTTCTGAAAGATATTTAAAGCAAAAATCTGGTTTATTGCATAGTATTAGTGACGTCCTCTCGTCGATTGTATCGATTTTTTCAAAACACTTAGCCGAAAGTGTACTCCCGCAACCTTTACCAGGTCGTCTGACAAACCTTGTGGGGGTCTGCCTACTCTGGGTCTTTCGTCGCCTTTGTGACTATTTCTCTTATAAAGTAGGTCAAACAAATTGACCTAGATTCATTTTATCATGGAAGGTTTCGATGGAAATTTAGTATTTTTGTGTTGCCTGTGATAAAATCAATATACCTATATAAAACTCTTCCGTTATTGACTGACTGACAGACAACGCAGAGCCGAAACTACTGGGCGTAGAAAGCTGAAAATTGGCATGCGGGTTCCTTGGGGAGTGTAGGTGAGCACTAAGGGATTTCCCGAAATTCCCACGGGAACGAGAAAAAACGGGATTTTTGTGTTTAAGAGAAATCTGCGCGGGAAAAACCGCGGGGCAGCCTCTAGTTTCTTAAAAATTTATATTTAACACAGGTTTTTCTTTGTTTGTATTTAACTTTGCGTCACGTCACGCCTTATTCCCATCGGGGTAGGCAGAGACAATTGTCATCCGACATTCCGACATCTTCTTTTGTTTAGTCTAGTATACTACACAGTAATATCATAACCCTTTTCATATCCACACGACAGTCCCATGAAGTCTTTACGCACACGCAGGCTCTCGTGAGGACGTCACCGATTTTTGTAGTACATTGGCGGTCTAGGACGGCGTAACAGATTTGTCTATAGTCTCGTGCGCCCTAAACTGTAATACCAAAGTACAAGAGCTATTTTGCAATACAGAAAAACCGGAACTGTTACGCCGTCCGTGTCCGCCATAGTGCTAGTGTAGGCCCCGCTGCTTAGCCAGCGCAATCCGCGTCTGTCCCTATGTATGCTTAAATCTTTAAAACTACGGAACGGATTTTGATAAGGTTTTTTTTAATAGATATTAGAGTGATTCAAGAGGAAGGTTTATAAGTATAATACATGCGCAATAAAGTAATAGGCTAGGCGGTACGAAGTTCGCCGGGTTCACTAGTCTTTGAATATTCTGATTATTCTAAAGTTTCATTTAAATCTATTCAGTAGTTTTACGTAAAAGAGTAACAAACACAAACTTACAAACTTTCCCCCATTTCGGTTTCATTTTAGTTTTGTTTGAGTCAGAGTTCCCCTTTTTTTTAAACTGGTCAATTCAATGAACAATAAAATAAATGCAATAGATATGCTGTCTCTTTCTTTTCACTGAATAGCTCACACGTGTGAGCGGGAAGACAAGATCACGAATTGGGTTACTTTAAAAAAAAGAAATTTAGAGTCGCTTAATGTCCCATTGTACTAAAAATACTCTTTCTCAGGAAAATTCATTTCATTATAATTTTTAATAATCTCTATACCAATATTATAAAGAGGAAAGGTTTGTTCGTTTGTTTGTTTGTAACGAATAGGCTCCGGAAATACTGAACCGATTTGAAAAATTCTTTCACTGGTAGGAAGCTACACTATCCCTGAGTGTCATAGGCTATATTAGATTTTCAAAAAAATTAGGGATCCTTACTTAAACTCAAATAATGTAACCCAAGTTGCAATATTTTTTCCGTTGTTTACATATTTTGACAGGTGGTTTGTGTTGTGTTTGTTTTTTTATTTGACCATTCTGGGCAGTCAAAAGAACATAGTCTATAGAGCCAAGCCTTTAGTAGTATCTTATATTCTATGGCGTAACGAAGTAAGCCGGGACAGCTCGTCTTGAAATAAAACAATATTGTGCAGGGCGCCCCGCTGCTTCGCCAGCGCAGAGCCATTTTACAGAGATGCTAGGCATCATAGAGATGAGAGGCAAATATCAAAATTGTGGCACAGTATGACACTAGATTATCTTGCTTAGTATTTTTTGAGCACACAGTAAAGTAGTCCTAAGTAAAAAGAACAAAATAATCCACAGATTGTTGCTAAAAGTCGCTACTTTTACCCACAGCTTTCTTTGGTCTTTAAACTAAAAGCTATAATACAAAAGTGCCCTTAAAATACAAGGCTACATTATTAGTGGGTTTGTTAACGACCAAAGGTAATATTTTCTGCATTAAAGCATGAAACTTGGCACACTTGTTGCTTATGTGGCCCAGACTGAGAATCGCCCGGGAGGGAGCGGAATACCCCCCTCTGGGGGGCGGGGGGAGGGGGTGAAGTTTCCTTCTACCGCGCGCGCTATCGATCCCTATTGCTGCTATTTTATAGCTACTAGGGCAAGTGTGGTGTCATTTTCGGATAATTTAAGGATGAGGAATCCATTTCTGAAACAATTTTTTTACATTTCTATACAAAAAAATTGGAATTTACCATAAAATAGATAATTGTCGACGCAAAAAAATTTCTTCTAATGTCGATATTTTTTGAATGAGTATAGATATCAGCAAAATTAAAATATATTTGAAAAGCTGCATTCATGCAGTTTTCAAAAATATAGGGTTCGATATACATTTTGTTTATATTTATGTGTTAAAAAAAATAGTAAACACTGCGCGGAAGAGGATGTAAAAATATTTAATGCCTAATTTCGGTTTGAAAATTACTTGGTTAATTCAAATTACTACCAAATACTGAACAGGGTCATTCAACCTGTGATAAATATCAACTTTCTGTATTAAAACATAGGTTGTATAGGTACAAAAAATACATTTCTCATACATTTATCTACCCAATTAGCTGACAAGTATGTATGAAACAAAGGAATTTTTGTGCTTTTGCCACTGGGAAGAGTTGTTATTTACGATATCGCAAGACAGCTTGAGGAAGCGAGAGCATCAGAAGTGGACCTGCATAAGTCCCGACGGTGCACTTAAAAACGAGATATACTTCATCCATCATGTCGACATAAAACCGTATATTGAAAGATGTCTGTGAACAACGCGGTTAGAACCGGAAGCAATCACTGTTGGTACAGGACACATTGATATCAATGTTAAGCTCGAAAGGTCGCAACTGGTAAAGTCTACACTCAGACCGGCAAAACCGGCAGACCAAAACCCAAACTCGGAACTCTTTCAATTAGAACTCCAAAACCGTTTCGATTGCCTAGGGCGCAGCGTGGATGATGTAAATGATGGGTTTTTGAGAAGTTGTCAATGCGATTGGAGGTAATTACTTACTACTAAGCACACTTCATCTGATCGAGAAGAGGTGTGAAACGTCTCAGCAGACAACGGCACCGTGGAGGCATGCGGTTGGAGGTAAGTAACATCGACGTAGGATCTCATCATATCCGATCACGCAGGGAAACAGCTCTTTCCTTGTCCTTAACCTCCAGTGACCTTGTACTTTCTAATTAGGCCCGTTGTTTGCAGCCGTATCCCGGTTCCCTAAGTTACCACTGGTAACGCACATTGTTCAAAGAATTTGGAAAAAGAAAGGCACCTCTTGCCTCAAGACAAAACTTGAACCTACCACTCGGATGAGCATCGTTCAGTAAGCTTATTCAAGTTAAGCTAAGCATCCCGAACGATGCTCATCCGAGTTGAAGTCGACGGACGAACAGTCTGTCCCAGGTATGTATTCTTTAACAACTTCGAGTGTATTTAGTGTATGGTAGTCATTATCTTTGATTTGGAGTGGATTGAATTGTTCCTACATGGGCGCTGAACATTATCTTTGTTATGTCCATGTTCATTCTAATACCAACTCGATCGGAAGCCCAACTGAGGTGAGGACATCGAGCATTGTACTAGATCCTTCGCGGTCTGGGCCATAACTAGTAACTAGTGAGTAATGTTGTCGCCGTTTATAATGATGCCTAGTTCCTTCCAGTCCAGAGTCTTGAAGACATCCTGGAATGCAGCGGTTAACAGTTTTCAGGGAATATGATTAGCGTATAATGAAATTGAAGAATTTCTGACGGGCTATAAACGCTGGTTTTACCACTTGCCTTCTGAAGTTCGGCTGTGATGAAAGAAAGAAACGAAAAAGAAGGAAATCATTTATTTACAGCAGCCTTTGTCACGCAAACATAACATAACATAACAATGAGACATACATTCAAACATATTTGATGCGACTTTACATGCAGTCTTGTTGTTTGTAAGATGTTGACGGCCCAGATGTCCTCGGTATGGTGTCGGGTCCATGTTGCTCTCGGGACCTTATCTTGACTGTCAGTGATGGGTTGTCGTGTCGACGTGTATAATAGAAGTTCTGTCCATAGAACTTCTCGAATTCCCCCACAATCTCAGGTGTGGATATAGTACTCTACCAACCATCCTCGGTCTTCAGCCATGCCTGGCTTTGCCGAAAAAATAGATCTCGAGCAAAAACTTTGGAGGCTTTGTTTCGGTCTATGGCTCTTCACCTTAATATTTTTTGTATAAAATCGCCTGATGTCTCTTGTAATTGATATAAAGATCTGTCTCTTCAGCTGCCTGCAGGAAAAGGCATCCGGTGCCGTTGTCTGCTAAGACGTATCACGCCTCTTCATCAAGTGTGCTTAGTATTAAGTAATTACCTCCAACCGCAGTGACACTTCTCAAGAACCCTTCATTTACATCATCCACGCTGCGCCCTAGGCAATCGAAACGGTTTTGGAGTTCTAATTAAAAGAGTTCCGAGTTTGGGTTTTGGTCTGCCGGTTTTGCCGGTCTGAGTGTAGACTTTACCAGTTGCGACCTTTCGAGCTTAACATTGATATCAATGTGTCCTGTACCAACAGTGATTGCTTCCGGTTCCAACCGCATTGATCACTACATCTTTCAATATACGGTTATATGTCGACATGATGGATGAAGTCTATTTCTCTTTTTTGAGTGCACAGTCGAGACTTATGCAGGTCCACTTCCGATGCTCTCGCTTCCTTAAGCTGTCTTCCGATATCATAAATAACAACTCTTCCCAGTGGCAAAAGCACAAAAAAATCCTTTGTTTTATACATACTTGTCAGCTAATTGGGTAGATAAATGTATGAGAAATGTATTTTTTTTGTACCTATACAACCCATGTTTTAATACAGAAAGTTGTTATTTATCACAGGTTGAATGACCCTGTTCATTATTTGGTAGTAATTTGAATTAACCAAGTAATTTTCAAACCGAAATTAGGCATTAAATATTTTTACATCCTCTTCCGCGCAGTGTTTACAATTTTTTTTAACACATAAATATAAACAAAAAGTATATCGAACCCTATATTTTTGAAAACTGCATGAATGCAGCTTTTCAAATATATTTTTATTTTGCTGATATCTATACTCATTCACAAAATATCGTGAACAGAAGATTTTTTTTTGCTTCGACAATTATCTATTATATGGTAAATTCCAATTTTTTTGTATAGAAATGTAAAAAAATTGTTCCAGAAATGGATTCCTTATCCTTAAATTATCCGAAAATGACACCACACTTTCCCTAGTAGCTATAAAATAGCAGCAATAGGGATCGATAGCGCGCGCGGTAGAAGAAAACTTCACCCCCTCCCCCCGCCCCCCAGAGGGGGTTCTCCCGCTCCCTCCCGGGCGATTCTCAGTCTGGGCCACCTAAGCAACAACTGTGCCAAGTTTCATGCTTTAATGCAGAAAATATTGGTTCCCATACATTTATTGGAGTTAACAAACCCACTATATCTAGTCTCATACTGTGCCACATTTTTGATATTTGCCTTAGTTCAGAAGATATTAATTTTTTCGCGAATGTCGCTAGCATCGCTGAAACTGGCTCATAAACTGCAAAATCCCATATTTGTTATAAATTGTAGTCCATGTTATTCTTAGGTTTTACGTAAAAGTGTAACAAACATCCATTCTTTCTTACAAACTTTCGCGTTTATAGTCGACCCGGCGAACTTCGAACCGCCTAACCTATTGCTGTGTTGATCATGTATTGTACTTATAAACCTTCCTCTTGAATCACCCTATCTATTAAAAAAAACCGCATCAAAATCCGTTGCATAGTTTGAAAGATTTAAGCATACATAGGGACAGACGCGGAAAATGACTTCATTTTATACTATGTATTGATGATGATTGATTGGTATGGTCAAAACATTTTATGTGTGTATTAAAAGTCTAGTAAGCTACTATACTATATACATTGAATTAATTGAAAACGTACACAAAAAGTACTTTTTCCTAATGGAAACTCCCTTCAAACCTTATAATCTCAATTTTACCTTTCCGTAAGATTTTCGGGATAAAAAGTAAGTAGTTGTTCTAAGACTTCTAAGCCACAGCAAAATTGGTTTAGTAGTTTAGACGTGATTGCCTAGTACAGAGCTACTTTCGCATTTGTAATATATTAAGTAGGTATAAAGATTATTATAGCATTAATACATCAAACACGTGTAATCAGTAACCTTGCTATTTTAAATTGTAAAGTGAACGTTGAGTGACGTCACAATCCAATTTAACCGACCATATCGCAATGTTTACAGTCACCTGCAACAACTTACCTCTTCTGTTACTATGGGGGGAAGGGAGATGGATATCTGCTAAGCCCTATATTATTATAATGCTGTTATATATTGTTGATAAACGGGATATATATGGGTATGTATTTAAAAACCCAGTCAAGTGCGGAATGTATAGTTTTTTTTTGTAAGTTCCGTACGGTATTTTACAGTGGAGGACACGGTCGGCGTAACACTTCCGGTTTTTCTTTATTGCAAAATAGCTCTTGTTCTTTGGTAATACAGTCTAGGGCTGATGAAACCATAGACAAATCTGTTATCGCCTCCTAGTCCGCCACTGTACCATTATTTGACTCGCGTGTCCACGAACTTCAGCTGTGACTTCGTAAGTCCGATATTGATTCCAAGCGGGGCGATGATTATCGATGTTTTTTTCATGGCTAGATCCATTATTACTATTATTTATTTCGTGTGTGTACACGAAATAAATACACGCAGTGTCTAGGACGGCGTAACACTTTCGGTTATTCTGTATTGCAATATTTTGCTGTTATGTTTATTGGTAATACAGTCTAGGGCGACGAGTCCATAGACAAATCTGTTACTCCGTCCTAGACCGCCACTGTACATACATGTTTGACTGCTCCGTAGCTCAGTTGGCATGGCAGTGATGTGGACTGAGTAAGCGTGTGCACCTTTCGATTCCTGGCTAGGCGAACATTGGTATGATAAATATCGATGTTTGTTTCTCGGTCTGGGTGTATTGTTCGTCTATGAAACTGTTTCGGGCACCCTAGATAGAGGTTCTTCCTAGTTAGGGGCTCCGAGTGTGATGCGTAATTTAAAAATTATGCGTTATTTATGTGTCATTATGGAATGCCTTTGTTTGTTTGTCTTTGAATGAAGTATGAAATATTTTGTTTACAGTTTGTTTGTCTTTATGAGATCACTCAAGAATTTGATCGACTTCCTGTCGTTAAAATTGTTTTGTTGATAGCAGGGACTCTAAGTAGGCCTCTTTTGTTGGAATACTTTAGGTTCCTAAAGAGCACAGGTTCCCAGACTTTTTTTTCTCATAGACGTATAACATAACATTTTCTCCGAAGGGTTAGTCAGAGGCACCAGCTCATTGACTGAGCCCACGAATGGCATTAGTGCATAGAGCTGTTTAGTTAGACGAGTTTATGTTTTAACCAGCGTGACAGGGCCAGAACATAGACCACTTTCTAAATATTGGTTCCCGTGGTCAAAAGCCTAAATTGATACAGAATCTACCTAGTCAGGGGCTTTGAGTATAAATAATGCGTTATTATTATTTCTATCCTAACATAATGTTTCTATGCGATACGTAGGTAGGTTTTTTATGTAGGTATACTAAAGCAATAGTTCGTCATTCATTCGATCAACCGCGCGGTCACGCTCACGCCACGCCGTCACACGTCATCGCGTCTTTTTATACCAGACTTGTTGGCGGCATGGTCTATTGTTTTGTATATAGTTACGTATTGTATGTATATTGCCGCGTGGTGTCTAGTCACCATCATCATCATCTTCATCATCATCATTTCAGCCGAAAGACGTCCACTGCTGGACATACGCCTCACCTACAAAACGCCACAGCGACCTGGTCTTGAGCGAGCCAAATCCAGTGTATTCCCGTCCCGCAGCCTTCATAAGGTCCTCTAAACACCTAATGGGGGGTCTAAGGTCTGTGACCTTAGTTCTTCTGCGGATCTCTTCATCCCTGATCTCTCCATTGCCCTTTAGACTAGTTATAGCATAGAATACCACCCCCCCATCTCCTCCCACGGGTGTAGTAAAGGCGACTAAGGGAACAGCCGAAGGACGGGCAGCAGCGTCCTTCGTTGAAATACTTGAAGAGCCACACTGCAATCGCCAACCCGCCTGCCAAGCGTTATTATGGCAGAACCCCCCAAAATATTTGTCCTTTTGGCGATCTATGGCGGAGGCCATGGCCAAAAGTGGACGTCTCTCGGCGGAGATGATGATGCTGATGATTATTAAAGTTTTAGGTTATCGAACCGAACCACAGATTACCGAACTGGCAAAAGTTTTTTTTTTAGGTTTAGAACCTCAAGATTAGGCTTGAAATTGCGTCGATATTGAATTTAGGATATTGATCTCTGTGTTCTAATCAAGGTCGTGTTTTGCGTGTTTTTACACTGCTCGTCACAGGACAGTGGCCTTGTGCTGTGGGTGCCAGAGCCAGAGAGTTTGTACTGTTTATTATTCGTTATTTTAAATTGTAATTTTCGCGTCTGTCAGTTTTTCGTTTGCGTTTCGCTTTTACCCAAAAGGTTTGGCAGTCGCAGTGATGTTTAGTGTTTTGCGTCAGACAAGAAATGTTTAATATTTTCGCTATTATGTCGGTTTGACGAATTACTGTGTCCATGCAAAAAGACATAATGAAAGATTTACAAAAATTACTACTGCTCCTAGGCTCAGTTGGCAGTGATGTGGACTTAGTAAGCGTATGCACCTTTCGATTCCTGGACGGGCGAATATTGTTATGATGAATATCGATGTTTGTTTCCGGTCTGGGTGTAATATTCGTCTTTGTGTGTGTTTCGGGCACTCTAGATACAGGTTCTTCCTAGTTAGGGGCTCGTGAGTGTGATGTGTAATTATTAATATTATTATTTTTCTCATACTCTTCGGTATCAAGGGATGGAGCCCGGCCCTTTGAGAGGCGTGCGAGGGGACGAATTCAACTCGTAGAAGCCCTTTCGAGTGTTATTATTTAATATTAATTATATTGATTTCTCTCAAAAATCACGTTGTGGTTGTTTTCGGTTGAATAGGACATTGCAGGCTTGAATCACCTGATTGTCCGAAATGTAAGATGATTCCGTGCTTCGGAAGGCACGTTAAGCCGTTGGTCCCGGCCGCAGCAGTGGTCGTTATAACCGCGGCGACAAGCTGGCCCCGCCTCACGTCGGTAATAAAACATAAACCCGGCTAAATGTGGGCCCGGCTCTTGAGCTGGTGCCTCTGCGTAGCCCTTCGTGAGATTATGTTATGAGCCTCCTTTGATTTATTACCGCCTTGTCAGAAACACCGTGAATAGGGGTTTTCAGTTTGAGAAGGTATTTACGGAACGCTACAAAACAAAGAAATCTAAGTGCACATTGTATGTAATCTATATATATAAAACTCAAAGGTGACTGACTGACTGACTGACAGACAACGCAGAGCCGAAACTACTGGGCGTAGCGGGCTGAAAATTTGCATGTAGGTTCCTTAGGGAGTGCAGGTGAGCACTAAGAAGGGATTTCCCGAAATTCCCACGGGAACGGGAATAAACGGGAATTTAGAGTTTATGAGAAATATGCGCGGGAAAAACCGCGGGGCAGCCTCTAGTACTTAGTACAAATTAACAAATTGTTTCCAGTTATTTTTAATGGCCTTCAATCAACTTATTGTTAAACTCGTTAAGGCAAAATTTGAAGTGCGTTAAAGATAAAGAATGTAATAAAATATACAATTTATTTTGTTATGAACTTTTAACGATGATTTGATTACATTTAATGAGTTTTTTTTTAAATAATTTGAATTTATTCAATAAAGAAAGTTGCTTAAAAATACTAGATTTGAATAATATCGATTTTTGTTCACACTAAAACCGGTAACTACGTACAACCGTCTAATAATAAATTTGTGATGTCTGTGGTAGAGGGAAGAGAATAGAGACCGGACCTACTAAGTCAGAGTCGACATCCTTACCTACTGAGCACCGGAGGTAGTGAATAATAGTAATTTACGATTGATTTTGTGTTTTGTCAGATGGTTTTCACATCCTAGACTGGGTACAGACTACAGACAGACAGACACAGATTACTAAAAAAGTCAAAGTCTAAAGTCTAGACGGAAAGGGGGGTGGGTTCAACAGGTTGCATGCAATGCACCCCCCCTCCCACCAGGAACCTTAGTCCGTCTCTGGATTTCTTAGCGAAAGCACGTTGGCGCGACCGAGCGCGTTTATTCAGATTGTAAACAAAAGAGGAAACGGTTTTTAAGTGTTTTCTTTTTCAAGTACAAACCGCAAAAGCGCAATATTCACTTCCCGTGGGATTTTCGAAATAAATCTTCTTTTAATTGTATCACGTCCTCTTGTGCTTCCAAGCTACCGAATTTCAGCAATGTCGGTCCAGCAGTTTAGGCATGAAAGCGCAACATACCGACTGACAGAGTTACAATCGATTTATAATATTAGTGAAACTTGGGTCCATGATATTAGTTAGGATAGTGATATTATTTAAAAAAAAAAAAACCGGCTAGCAATGAAAAATTACTGAAATTTACATGAAATTCATATTTTTATTTTATTTTTATTCACAATCAATCCACAGCACATTACATTTTACTTTAATAGTAGAGTTATACAATACTGAGGCCAATTACGGATTTTTACATACATACATAATCTCACGCCTTTTATTCCCCGAAGGGTTAGGCAGAGGTACGAGCTCAAGAGCCGGGCCCACGTTTAGCCGAGTTTATGCTTTATTACCAACGTGACAAGGGGCCAGCTTGTCGCCGCGGTTATAACGACCACCGCTGCGGCCGGGACCAACGGCTTAACGTGCCTTCCGAAGCAGGGAATCATCTTACTTTTCGGCCAATCAGGTGATTCAAGCCTGCAATGTCCTATCCAACCGAAAACAACCACACCGTGATTTTTGTGAGAAATCAATATGTGGTGTTTTCTGCGGGGATCGAACCCACAACCTTCCGTGCCCTAATTAAAGGCGCGACGCGCTACGCCACTGAGCTACGGAGGCGGATTTTTATTAATTACAATATTTTAAACTAGATTTAGTACTTACCTACTTTATCTCTTTGTTTGTCCCTTAGCTAGGGCTTACAATATAGTGCAATTTGTATTAAACATTCAAGAGATCCGACCATGTTTACAATAAAAATAAATTCCCACGTCTGGAGCAATAGTAATGAATTAATAGTTCGATGCAGTTAACATGTGGCCTGGCTTTTTTGAATTCGTCAAGATGTTTTGTTTGCTTGGGAGTAAGTATTGTTTTATTTTAATTAATAATAACAATAACGCATCACACTCAGAGCCCCTAACTAGGAAGAACTTGTATCTAGGGTGCCTGAAACATATACATAGCTGAACATTACACCCAGACCGCTAGCAAACATCGTTATTCATGATATCAACGTTCGCCCCGCCGGGAATGGAACCGGGGTGCACACGCTTACTCAGTCCACAACACTGCCAACTGAGCTACGGAGCAGTCAACTATTTATTAATTTTATTTTAACTTCACTTCAGCAGCTAATGTTTTGCCAATTTCAAGTTTTTTAGTTTACAAATATCTCAAAGGGTAGGCATATAACCCTACAACGTCGAACAGTTATGATGAAGCTATTGGATTATTGTTTTAAAGTACAAAACACTTACTTTCGGAACGAATGTTAATAGTATAATAGTATGTAACTATGTATATTATTTTAAAGGTAATTTTTGACTGCCACAACTGATTTATAATCGATCGATTCAAATAAGTAATAAAAAAGGTGGCAATTTTGAATAAAATTGCTTCTACAAGGAAAGTACTTTTAACTGGATATAAAAAAAAAAACAAACTCAAAATTGTCTTATGATAATGACTAAAATAACTGCATTCAAAATTCGTGAATTGAATTAAATTATTTTTTAAATAAAAAGAGTTATTCAAGAAGAAGGTAAGGCAGTCCGAAGTTCGCCGGGTCGACTAGTATATTCATATTATTACAATGTAAATCAAGGAATCATTACAGAATCAGGAAATTTATTATAATAAGTTATTCTTTTATATTTTTTTCCTGATCAAAAACCTTTAATATCCCTTCAAAAATTTAAAGGGGGGGCACTACGGATAAGGTTTATCGAACCCCCCACCTTCCGGCCCTAAGTTCGCCCCTGTCTAGCGCTAAAGGGGTGAACGCCTCTCGAATCTTTGTTGTCTGCACATTGACCTAGGTTTAAAGGTAGACTGGATTTTATGTTTTTTTCTTTGTTTTCCCATAACAATTCTGTTTTGTCTAAAAAATAGCTTTTTATAATTAGGTATTGTGTTTTATGACTGCTTCCGTGGTTCACTTGGCAGTGATGTGAACTGTGACGCGGAAGCACGGGGTTCAATTCCCGGCGGACGTTGGTAGCGATGAATATCGATGTTTGTTTTCCGTATTTGTATGATTTCGGGCACCCAAGATACAGGAGTTACCTAGTTAGGGGCTATGAGTGGAATACGTTTGTACCCTGAATTTATTAATGTACTTTTGTATGCAATAAAGTGTTTCTATTCTATTCAATTCTACGTTATTTTTTATATTTTTATTGCGCAACTAGCTGACACGGCAAACTTCGTTCTACTTTCAAAATGAATCAATCAATATATATAAAACTCTTCCGTTACTGACTGACTGACTGACTGACAGACAACGCAGAGCCGCAACTACTGGGCGTAGAAAGCTGAAAATTGGCACGTGGGTTCCTTGGGGAGTGTAGGTGAGCACTAAGAAGGGATTTCCCGAAATTCCCACGGGAACGGGAAAAAACGGGAGTTTGTGTTTATGAGAAATCTGCGCGGGAAAATCCGCGGGGCAGCCTCTAGTACATAGTATAAAACAAAGTCGTTTTCCGAAATAAATCTTGAAAACTACGCAACGTATTTTGATGCGGTTTCTTTTAATAGATAGTCATTCAAAATGAAGGTTTATAAGTATAATTCATGCACAAAATAGTAATAGGTTAGGCGGTACGAAGTTCGCCGGGTCGACTAGTTAAGAGTATAATATAATTATAAAAACCTTAAGTATTTTAAAATAATATTAGTGTGCACAATCAATAACATCACACCGACATATGCCAAGTTCTCACGAAAGGTCTACCCTAGGTTGTCTAGACTAGACTAAGTCTAGGCTGTATCTAGGATCCTATTCCGTCCAATTTTTATACCATTATAGCCTTTATTGACTGCTCCGTGGCTCAGTTGGCAGTGATGTGGACTGAGTAAGCGTGTGCACCCGGGTTCGATTCCCGGGCGGGGCAAATATGGATATGATGAATATCCATGTTTGTTTCCGGTCTGGGTGTGATGTTCGTCTCTGTGTGTGTTTCGGGCGCCCTAGATACAGGTTCTTCCTAGTTAGAGGCTCTGAGTGTGATGTGTTATTATTATTATTATTATTTATGTAGTAGTAAAATATCAATATCGATTTTTAATGTTGTTTCAGGTGAGTGCTCTAATAATTTGGCGGGAAATGGCGAAGAAAGTATGACAAAGGTAAGCTAAGCATAGAATTATCCACCACGAGCTTTCCCGGCTTACTTCGTTACGTTCTTTTTACTGCCCAGAATGGCCGTATAAAAACATACAACAACAACAAACCACCTGTCAAAATATGTAAACAACGGAAAAAATATTGCACCTTGGGTTACATTATTTGAGTTTAGGTAAGGATCCCTAATTTTTTTGAAAATCTAATATATGCCTATGACACTCGGGGTTAATGTAGATTCCTACCAGTGAAAGAATTTTTCAAATCGGTTCAGTATTTCCGGAGCCTATTCGTTACAAACAAACAAACAAATCTTTCCTCTTTATAATATTGGTATAGATTAGATATCTATCCCCACGGGTGTATTAAAAGGCGACTAAGGGACCATGCCCGAAGGACGGGCAGCAGATCGTTCTCCGTAGAAAAACTAGGATAATTATATGGCGATCGCAAACCCGCCTGCAAAGAGTGGTGATCACGGCAAACCTCCCACAAGTTTTGTGTTTGTCCTTGTTCCTATCTGTGGGGGAGACCTATGGCACACCTCAGACCTATTATATGGCACACACAGAAAATCGCTTTGCGCGCAGCCGAAACTCGTGTACGTTGCTAAAAGTGACCACTTTTAGGTCTTTAACTTAAAAGCTATACAAGAGTGCCCTAAAAATACTAGGCTACATTATTTAGTGTCATATTGTACCACATTTTCGATATTTGCCTCAGTTATGAAGATTAATATTAATAAATAAAAAATTAATAAATGTTAACAAAAAAATTTTGCGGGTATCGGGTACCTATGCCGCCATTTTGAAAATTGGTGAAAATTTGGGAAAATTTTGACATATCTACCTACTTGCGACACTACTTTGTTGAGCGGAAGGGTTAAGAAGATTTTTTTTTAGAGAATGGCGCTAGCATCGCTGTAAACTGGCTCTTAACTCGCTAGCCACGATAAGCGCTGTCTTAATCACGGACTGGGTTTAAATCAATATGTCGTCATACAAATTGGCCATTTATTCCCTGGTCTGTGAGCCGCTTGGCGGCCATTTTGTTTTCAAAGTCTGTGGGGACCATTTTGTCCTCTGCCACGACAAGGGGTTATACCGGTCTAACTTAAAAATAAAATCAATACGAAATTGCAATTGCAATTCGGATAAATCCTATGATTTATCAGAAAAAAAGAAACCCGCCAAAAAACATCACCACGCATAACTACCATGCTACCATTTTAAATCTATCGTTTCGTTTCTGACCGTACCAAAATATTTTTTTGAGCAAAATCGGAATGAATGTAAGCTAAAAGATTGCAGAGAACAATGGCTTTGGAGCAAAATTGGAATAACCCATTTGTGGTAAGGGGCTAGATATTTATTTTGTGGTACACAGTGTTGCAACCTCGTAGTCGTAGGAAAAAGACTATAATCTTTATCATTAACTTTAGATTAGTACACTGCAGTGGCAACTTTCACTGGTGATTTCCGTTCGAGCGCCAAGCGAGTATGTGCACGCGCACGCTCAAGTTTTTATTCCGACACGAAATTAAATAAATGTACCTATCACAAAACTCTAAGGCCGTATTTAGGGGCACGCGGTGCGTTGGGCGGGGCGTCTCGTGCGGGGCGTGCTGCGATTAAGAGGCATAGCACAGCTAAAGTAGCGCCACCCGAGAAAAAAATTAATATCTTCTAACTAAGGCAAAAATTAAAAATGTGGAAACATTAATCCCCTGGATAATGCAGCCTAGTATTTTTAGGGCACTGTTGTATAGCTTTTAGGGTAAAGACCACACAAATGTACTGATTGTTGCTAAAAACGGCCACTTTTGGCAACAATCGCCGCACCATGCTTGTGTGAGTGAGATGAGACGTGCGACGCTGCTTTATTTGTGCTGAGCGGTAACTGAGAGGTAACCGGGAGCGGGCCGCACTTGCTGAGGGATGCAGAGAGTGCTCATACTGTATGTAGTATACTATTTATTATACTGTGGTTACGGCATGTCATTGTTGGTTTTTAAATGTAGCAGATTTAAGGCTATGCCTCAAGTATTAGAAAGAGACAAGCTGATTATTGGTGTTAGAAAGAGAGACACGAACGAAGTAAAATATGCGTATCATGCTTGTGTGAGTGAGATGAGACGTGCGACGCTGCTTTATTTGTACTGAGCGGTAACTGAGAGGTAACCGAGCGCGGGGATCGCACTTGCTGAGGGAGGGAGGGAGTGCCCGTACTGTATGTAGTACTATTTATTATACTATGGTTACAGCATGTCATTGTTGGTTTTTAAATGTAGCAGATTTAAGGCTATGCCTCAAGTATTAGAAAGAGTGTCACATCGTGACAGCATCTACCTATCTATATACATATGTACCTATACGTATAGCTCCGCCGCGGCGAGTGGCGTCGCCTGCGCTATAACCCGACCATGTATAACCCGACCATGTAAAATAGGCTAAGAGTGCATTCTCGAATAAAACGGCATCCGATCAACATCGTTGTGTTTTTACTGGTCTCCAAAACTTCTTCCATTCCGCATCAGGACCTTACAATTTGGTGACCCCGACATTCAGAAGACCACGCAAGAAGCCCTGCATCGTAAACGCGAATTTCCACCTGGTTTACTTGGCCAAAAAACCAGGAAAGTGCATACGCGAGGCAGCGCCCATTGAGCGGACAACGTGGCGTCCGTGCGGAATATCGAACTGAGTGGAATTTTCCAGTGACTAGTGAACACAGTGTGGTGTTACAAACCTTTGTGCACCTATTACCTAAGGAGACGACGCGTTAAAAACGACCGAGTGCGTTTAGTTCAACCGAAGAACACGCGGCATCGCCTATACTACCTAAGTACCTACCTATCTACCTACATACCTACCTATCTGCCGTTCGAGAATCAACGACCCTACCTACCTACTGTGTGGACTTCAGGACGCATCACCACGCAACAGCACCGATCACCAGCCGAATACAACGTCTGCGAGCGAACTACCTACCTCGTGGCCGGGCCAGTCTGATCAAGGACAGCTTACCGCCGGCTCTGTACCTGCAACAACTCACGGTTCCTGAGACCCTGGGGATCTGCATCACTGCCCGACGCCGGCGCCGCTTCGCGGCCCGCCGCTATCGACCGCCGCTCCGTTCCGCCGCCGCCGCCGCTACACCTACCGCGCCGCGCCGCCGCGATTTAGAAATTGTAAAGTAAGTGAGCTGGTTTAACATTCGCGTATTATACCTACTATTTGAGAGTTCTGAATCCCACTCTAACCTATCCTTAGTAAAATGGCTTCAACCAAGGATACTGACCCTGCTGTAATCGAAGACATTCAGCTCAAAGATCTTATTAAAAAACGCGGAATTATAAAAGGAAAACTAACGTTGTTTATAAAGTATCTTTCTAAGCTTGAGCCGAAGTCGATAGCAGCAGAGCAAATTCTTGATTTAGAATTGCGTTTAGCCAAAATTAAATTAGAATTTGAAAAGTTCGATTCCCTTCAGGATCAAATCGAAACCCTGTCTAGTAACGTAGAGGATCAGTTATTAGAGAGAGAGAGTTTTGAAAACCTATACTATCAAAGTGTGGCCAAAGGGCAATCATATTTGAAACCGAAACAAGCTGGCAGTACAAGCAGTACTGCGCCTGTTAATCCTTTGCCTGAAGTTAACGAATCGGTGAAGTACCCAGATATAGCTTTACCCTCGTTTAGCGGCAATGTTACCAATTGGATTGAGTTTAGAGACACATTTGAAGCGCTAATAAACCAAAGCAATCTAAAATCTATCCAAAAATTTAAGTACTTAAGAAGTTGCTTAAAAGAAGGGGCCCTCGAAGTCATACAATCCTTAGAATTTTCTGAGGACAGTTACCCAATCGCTTGGCAGTTATTATGCGAGCGATATAATAACCCTAAGGTACTAGTATACAGCCACCTAAAGGCATTATTTTGCATAGAAACAGTTGTCAACGACGCGACAGCATTGAGAGGCTTGGCCGACAATATATCTAAACACTTGAGAACACTACGTAGTTTAAACATAACGACAGACAGTTGGGACCTATTAGTAATATTTTTTCTATCAACCAAATTAGAAAAGTCTTTGCTGCGTAAATGGGAAGAAAAGCAAAACGGTAGAGATCTTCCCACTTTACAAAATTTTAAATTGTTTTTAAGGTCTCAAGCTGATCTGCAGGAGTCTCTCAATGAGGTAGCGTCAACACCTGGGAAGGCTTTAGTTACCACGGTTGCCTCCCCATCCAATAGTTTCAGCTCGAAAAATAATAATAAACCTACCTATGCTCGTAATCAATGTCCTTGTTGCGGGGAAAGGCATTTTATTAACCAATGTTCAAAGTTTCTGGCCTCAAATGCTACGGCACGCATTCGTACTGTTAAAAGGTTGGGGTTGTGCCTAAATTGTCTCAACTCTAACCACATCCTAGCTAACTGCCGTGCCAGCACCTGCCGCCAGTGTAAAGGTAAGCACCATACGCTTTTACACATTCAACCAAATAACCAACAAACACAAAAATCAACGATGTATGGCTCTGAACCTAACCTATTGCAAGAGCCATCTTCGATTAATTTATGTACCAAATACCTAGTGGACAATTCCACATCCAGCCAAACCGATGGCAAATTACCTATAGTAATTCTACCTACAGCTCAAGTGAAGGCATTCGACAAAAATAACCAACCTATCCTACTTAGAGCTCTTTTAGATTCGTGTTCGCAATCTAACCTAATAACCGATAACGCGTTTGAAAAACTTAACTTACCTACAAAGTCAATAAATATTGACGTTCTCGGGTTTAACGAGAAAATTACCAAGGTCAACCGATCATGCAACCTAGCCATTCAATCAATGGACGATTCATTTTCTACCAATTTATCTTGCTTTATTGTACCCAAAATATGTAGCCTTCCTTCTGTTAGTGCAACTGCACAACGCATACCAATACCGCACAATATTAAATTGGCGGACGAGTCATTCAGTAGACCGGGCGATATAGACCTAATTATAGGTGCTGAATGTTTTTATCAGCTGATGTGCGTCGGGCATAATAGCCAACATAGTCTGGGAGACAGGCTTCCGATTCTGCAAAAAACCCGTTTGGGTTGGGTAGTGTCGGGCGCGATCAGTTCTATTACCAATCAAAGTAAAAGAGTGTCTTGTAGTTTTTCAATAAATAGGGACCTACAAACATTCTGGAACCAAGATGAGTGCTTGGGGAACACAGTGTTACCAGATGATGATGACCTTACCCAATGCGAAAAAATATTCGCAAAACACAACCGAAATTCTGATGGTAATTTTGTGGTCAGATTGCCTCTAAAGGCTCCAGAATCATTGCTTGGTCAGTCTCGTAATGTTGTTTATAAAAGATTTAAAACTTTAGAAATAAAATTCACAAAAGATTCTGAGTATAAAGATAAATATGTTAACTTCATGAGAGAGTTTATTAATTCAGGGCGCATGGTACCTATATACAATCCTAGCGGAATTTATAATTACCTACCTCACCATGCTGTCATTAATACACAAAAAACCACGACTCCATTACGAGTTGTATTCGATGCATCATTTCCAACTAGTTCAGGTCATTCTTTAAATTCTATTCAATACAAGGGCACAATAAATCAAGACGATTTAACCGATATTCTATTAAGATTCAGAAAATACCGATATGTAATTAACGCGGACATTGAAAAAATGTACACGCGTATCTACCTAAATAACAATCAACAAAACCTACAATGTGTGCTCTGGCGCGAGAACCCGTCAGACCCACTTCTTACCTACAAATTAACAACACTTAGCTTCGGCTTAAAGTGTGCTCCCTACATAGCTACGCGATGCTTGCTGGAACTAGCGAAGCAGAACGAGCCCGAGTTTCCAGTGGCAGCTGACGCTATTATCCATAGCTTTTATATGGACGATTTTTTGTACGGGCATGATCAGGAGACCCAAGTAATAGAAACCGCGGTCCAAGTTGATCGAATCCTAAAGAGCGCTAATTTTAAACTTAGAAAGTGGAAATCCAACTCACAAAAAATTTTAGATACCGTCAATAGTAAAACCGAATCAGTTGCGCATACGGAACCCACCACGCTCGTGAACAACACGCACAAGGTGCTGGGTCTCGTATGGTGCGATAAAAATGACACATTACAATATACATTTAATCAAAACACGATTCCTAGCATACTAACAAAACGAAAGGTGCTATCACTAGCATCGTCAATTTTTGATCCATTAGGTATTCTTGCTGTGGTCTTAGTTATTGCTAAGTGTTTCATTCAAAAACTTTGGAAAGATAAGACCGGTTGGGATCAAAAATTGTCAACAGAATTAAAAAACGAGTGGGTTAAATTTTACAACAAACTAAGTTCTTTAAACTCATTGGTCATACCTAGACAAACTATAATTAACGATTACCTAGAAATTGAATTTCACGGCTTTGCCGATAGTTCTAAAATTGCCTACGGGGCAGCTATATACCTACGCTCAATTAATAGAAAGGGCGAAATAATGGTACGTCTTCTATGTGCCAAATCAAGAGTCGCGCGAGACGAAACAATCCCGCGACTTGAGCTACGAGCTGCAGTCTTACTTGCTAACCTATACAATAAAGTTTCCAAAGCGCTTCAATTGCAGTTTACAAAAAAAATGTTTTGGACTGATTCAAATGTAGCACTTTGTTGGATAAAATCGCAACCGAATAAACTACCAATATTTGTAAAAAATAGGGTTACGGAAATCCAGTCCCTAACCGATATAAATGACTGGCACTGGGTTTCAACTCATGATAATCCCGCGGATTTGCTTTCCCGAGGATTGTATGCAGACAGGTTAGGTCAATGCCCTTTGTGGTGGGAAGGCCCTACCTGGCTGAAAAGGGCAACAACCGAATGGCCCAATCAAAATAAAGATCAGTCTCAACTTTTACCTATACCTATTTCCGAGACATTAGAGTCCTATTGTAACGCAATAATAAATAGACAAACCAACGAATTTATAATCAACTTATTTAATAAATGGTCGAACGTAAACACATTGATAAGGTGTATTGCCTATATACTGCGATTTATATTTAACGCAAGAAACACACTAACCAAACTAAAGGGTCCATTGTCCGTAGACGAATTAAGAGGGGCAGTGCATAAATTAATTTATTTTTCGCAAATTGAAGTTTATCCTAAAGAATATTATTCGCTATTAAATAATAAACCTATACAACAATCATCAACACTTTTAGGCCTAAATCCGTTTATGGAAAATGGACTAATGCGAGTTGGAGGTCGATTAGGCCTATCTAATTATACCTATAATAAAAAACACCCTATCATACTTCCACACAATCATAACTTAACCAAGCTTATACTAAGCGATAAGCACATAAAACTAATGCATGCTGGCCCGCAACTGTTATTGTCATCTGTCCGAGAAACCTATTGGCCCATACACGGTAAGTCATTAGTCAACAAAATAGTTCACGAATGCGTGACGTGCTTTAAGGCGAAACCAAAAACGTCAGCACCTATAATGGGAAATCTACCGGCTAATCGAATTACCCCAGCACCAGTATTCTCGTCAACTTCTGTTGATTATGCAGGTCCATTTAACATCAGAGATAGAAGAGGTCGAGGCTATAAGACAAGTAAATGTTATATTTCGATTTTTGTATGTATGACTTCGAAGGCAGTACATATAGAACTAATAACGGGATTAGAGTCGGCAGCCTTTCTTAGTGCATTTCGACGGTTTATATCGAGACGAGGGAAGCCGCGTACGATGTTGAGCGATAACGGAACTACCTTTCATCGGGCGGACAATGAATTACAGCAACTTTTTAATTTTTTAGAAAGCAACTCAGACCAATTGGCAACATCATTAGCAGATTTAGGAGTACAATGGAAGTACTTACCTGCTGCCACACCGCACATGGGTGGGCTACACGAAGCAGCCGTCAAAAGCTGCAAATACCATCTTAAACGAGTTCTAGGGAAAGCTTTACTAACCTACGAAGAGTTTTCTACGATACTTACTCAGGTGGAAGGGATTTTGAACTCTCGTCCTCTTTGTCCGATACCGAATTCGGATAATGACGATATAAAATTCTTATCAGCAGCTCACTTTCTAATAGGTAGAACTCTAAATTCTTTACCCGACTACGATTATATAAATGTACCTACGAATAGATTAACCCACTACCAGCAACTTCAGCAACTGCAGCAGGACTTCTGGCGGCGCTGGTCGAGAGACTACATCGGGCTGGTCCAGGAGCGCACCCGCTGGCGGAGCTGCAAGGGCGTCGGGCTCAAGCCCGGCGCAGTCGTGCTGGTGAAGGAGGAGCGACTGCTGCCCGGCCAGTGGAGGCTGGGGCGCATTGTTGCGGTCTGCCCGGGCCGCGATGGTGTGGCAAGGGTTGCAGAGATAAGGACTAACAAAGGACTCATCAAACGTGCGTTTAACAATATCTGTCCGCTACCTATCGAACAAAAATGATACCTAGTGATAAAAAGTGAAACTACTGACCTACCTAAGCACTTTAAGTTAAATTTAAAAATACCAATGTTTTCAATAACATTATTTCTATACTGTAATAACCTATTAGTAAGCCGCTAAGTTAAGTACCTAGTCTAATAAATTTACTGTTTATTTATTTTTAATAAACGCCAACCTGTTATGTATACTTTGAAAAAACTTATTATACTTACCTGATAAAATCACTATATTCTTTAGTTTTAGTCTTCCGTCATAGATTAGACAACCAAGTAATTTTCGTAAATTTCTACCTACAGTGGGTTACTATACTAACCTCCCTTAAAATTATTTTATGTACAAAATTAGCCTAAAATAAAATACGTATCTATCTTGTTTGCAACGTTTATTCTATAATTATTTGTATAATATAAATATCTGCAATCGTCACCTTCCTACTGAACCATGTATTATTCTTGTAACTTACCAACCTTTTCAAAAATGTTGTTTGTATCGACATAACTTTAGGATTAACTTCTATTCATTCATAAACTTCATTAGGGACTTCGTCCACATTATATTTACCTATGCTTTATTGTTATATTACTGAGACCGATCGGCTGTACCTACCTGAGATAGTTTGTGTATGTATCTGTATCATAAACCGATTTAATTATTAATTTATTCTTATTCATTTGTGATGCACAAAATATCTCGGGGTGGCAGCATGTCACATCGTGACAGCATCTACCTATCTATATACATATGTACCTATACGTATAGCTCCGCCGCGGCGAGTGGCGTCGCCTGCGCTATAACCCGACCATGTATAACCCGACCATGTAAAATAGGCTAAGAGTGCATTCTCGAATAAAACGGCATCCGATCAACATCGTTGTGTTTTTACTGGTCTCCAAAACTTCTTCCATTCCGCATCAGGACCTTACAAAGAGACAAGCTGATTATTGGTGTTAGAAAGAGAGACACGAACGAAGTAAAATATGCGTATCATGCTTGTGTGAGTGAGATGAGACGTGCGACGCTGCTTTATTTGTACTGAGCGGTAACTGAGAGGTAACCGAGCGCGGGGATCGCACTTGCTGAGGGAGGCAGGGAGTGCCCATACTGTATGTAGTATTCTATTTATTATACTGTGGTTACGGCATGTCATTGTTGGTTTTTAAGCGTAGCAGATTTAAGGCTATGCCTCAAGTATTAGAAAGAGACAGAGGCAGATTATTGGTGTTGGAAAGAGAGGCACGGACAAAGTAAAATATGACCTTTAATCAGCTGTTATGTTACAACACACTTGGTAGAGTCACCTTGAATAAAATTATTTACGAGTTGTAAGTAAGCATGAAGTAGCTAAAATTAAAAAGTATGTACCTACCTAGTAAGTCAATATTTCTTCCCTTAGGCCACTTTTCGTAAAAGGCGACTAAGGGAACAGCCGAAGGTCGGGCAGCAGCGTCATTCGTTGAAATACTTGAAGAGCCACACTGCGATCGCCAACCCGCAGTGTTGCCACATTAGTGGATTTTCCACTAAATCTGGTGGTTTGGAACCCCCATTTAGTGGCCATTTTTTGCGTTTAGTGGCTAGTGGATTTTTTTAGTGGAAAAATTAGACCAAGAACTGTTGCAGTTTTTGAATAAATTGGAATTGGGGTATGCTGTTGCAAAGCGTATGAACTAAATATGTTTTAGACAATTTAGTAGAATTACGAATACAAAGTCGATGTAATTTTTCATATTTTTGTCCATACTTCGAGGACCCTTAGTTTTCTTTGTAGCTGTCTTGAGAACCTGATTAAAGTTTTTAAAGACGATAGTTTAGTATCTAGATGGCAATAAAATTTTAGGGTTGCGAATTGGTTAATTTTTAGAAAAATGTCGTCCCTCTCGGTATGGCGTAAAATTAAAAAAAAAATCGCGTTTTTTACAATGAGGGAGATGGCTTCTTATTTCTTACATAAGCGAATTCATTAAAACTTTATTAAATAAATACTTTCGCCAGAGTAAATAAAAAACGCGAAAAAAATTTAATTTCGCGCCATACCGAGAGGGACCACCTTAAAGTTTCAAGTTCAAGTTAGGGCTCAAGTCTTAAAAATTGAACATTATAAAATCCTTAAAAAATAATAGAGCCCAGGGAGGCAAATTTCTTAACTAAAAACGATTGACTCGTAATTGTCTTGTTCTTTTTGGCGACTTCGTTAACCATTGCTGTTTTCTTTGGGCGTGTAACAGAAATCACATTTGTTAAAGCGGCAATGGTTAACAAAGTCGCTAACAAGTCAATTACGAATCGATCGTTTTTAGTTAAGAAATTTGCCTCCCAGGTCATATATTTGGGGTAGAAATAGCAAAGAGTCACCACTGTCCCCTATTTACGTATATCCACTCATCTGTCATGCGCTCTAGTGGAAATTTTAGTGGTTTTCAGAGGGGCACATCTTTTTGTTAGTGGTTTTCTGGTGGTTTGAGGAGCCTTATCTGGTGGATTGCTATATCAACCGTTGGCAACACTGCCAACCCGCCTGCAAATCATGGCGATTATGGGAAACCCCCCCTTCCCCCACAAGGTTTGTCCTTGTGGTGATCTCTGGGGAGGCCTGTGCCAAGCAGTGGACGTCTTATTGGCTGCAATGATGATGATGACTAAGTCAATAACGAGTCAAATTCAGAGCCTTTTACTAGGAAGAACATGTTTAAAGATTGCTCGAAACACTTTTTTTTTATGATTGACTGGTGGGCGCCCCGCGGCTTTGCCAGCGTTTTTTTCCTTAAAACATGAAACTAATAATTTTACCGCGAGAATTTAAGGATAAAAAGTATCCTATGTCCTTTCTCAGGCTCTGAACTATCTATATACCAAATTTCATTCAAATCGGTTCAGTAGTTTTCTCGTCAAAGCGAGACTGACAGACAGACAGAGTTACTTTGGCGTTTACCTATGGAAGTATGGATGTCATGGTTTTAGGCAATATTGTTACTTTAAATCAAAATGTAGAGTAAGCAAAAACAGGCTCCATCAACGTTGGTATTTGAACGCGGAATAGAAGATTAAATTGGGCCACCCCACCTCTATTTCAGGTTATTTCATAACTGTTATCTCAAATTTCAGTTCTATTTCTATGCAATCTCTACTCTGGTGTTAGCACAGATTAGAATAACACCTGTGTTATAACAATACTAGTCGACCCGGCGAACTTCGTACCGCCTTACCTATTACCATGTTGTGCATGGAATTGTACACATAAACCTTCCTCTTGAATCACTCTACATTAAAAAAAAAAAACCGCATCAAAATCTGTTGCACTCGCCGAAGCACCCACGTGCAAAATTTCAGACCGCTACGCCCAGTAGTTTCGGCTCTGCGTTGTCTGTCAGTCAGTCAGTAACGGAAGAGTTTTATATACATTGACTGGAGGCTGCGCCGCGGTTTTTCCCGCGCAGATTTCTCATAGACACTAAAATCCCGTTTTTCCCGTTCCCGTGGGTATTTTGGAAAATGCCTTAGTGCTCACCTACACTCCCCAAGGAACCCACGTGCCAATTTTCAGCTTTCTACGCCCAGTAGTTTCGGCTCTGCGTTGTCTGTCAATCAGTCAGTCAGTCAGTAACGGAAGAGTTTTTTATATATTGGTATATACATCCATAATCACCATAATTGTTTATTAATATACATTTTTAATTCCAATAATAAATCATTGTATTTTCCTATTAGGTGATTATATAAATTTGATTACAATCGAAACGTGATAGTAGTACTGTGCCAAGGTTTCGCATGCAAGTTTTATCTAAGGGCGGGCGCACATGGAGCTACTGGACGCGGCCACAAACCGCGGACGAGTTTTTTCATGCATTTTGTATAGCATCCGTGCACAAAGAGCGTTCGTGAGTCCAAACTCTACCACTATGAAACTATTGGATTGGTGGCCGCTTTTAGTAGTATTAAGCCGTTACGTGTTCTAAATATAGCGTAAAATAACTTTATGAAAAACATCACAACATTTCCATAACTATCAATCCAAATCAAAAAATTCTTTATTCAATATAGTATACTAGAAATCATTTATTGAAAGTCAATTAGACTACATCTAATGTAATTTCTATTGATACATTATTTGGTAAAGTACTGTATACTGTGAGAGGCGAGGTAGTTCAGGGTGCCCAGCCCACCAATTGGCTCAGGCGAACAAAGGTTTGCCTTGCCTGGAGAGGCCCCCATCTATCTATATTTCAAGTATCTATATTTCACAACTATCTATTAGTAAAAATGTACTTACTACAAGTGTTCGTTTTTGTCTAAGCATTGTGTTTCGTGTATTGATAACGTTAAAACTCTATGCGTAATAGTTGTAGAGCGTGAAGATGTTAGTGAAACAATTTTTCGATCGTTGAAAGAACGTGTTTAGTGGATGACTGACTGAGCCACTAGTGGCTTCGCTTATTGGCTCGATGTGCGACCGCCCTAAATCATGATTTATTTTCTGGCCCAGACTGAATGTCGCTTTCTGGCTTATACACGTGAAGTACATAAATCAATAGACCGACCGACCGACCGACCGACCGACCGACCGACCGACCGACCGACCGACCGACCGACCGACCGACCGACCGACCGACCGACCGACCGACCGACCGACCGACCGACCGACCGACCGACCGACCGACCGACCGACCGACCGACCGACCGACCGACCGACCGACCGACCGACCGACCGACCGACCGACCGACCGACCGACCGACCGACCGACCGACCGACCGACCGACCGACCGACCGACCGACTGAATAAAATTATTTCCTATCTATTCTTAGTCTAAACGTGGGTCCGGCTCTTGAGCTGGTACCTCTGCCTAACCCTTCGGGGAATAAAAAAAATGCGTGATATTATGTTATGTTTTTCTTAGTCTGTTCTTCGTTTTTCTGTTTATGAAATTATCATGTAATTAATAACAAAAATAACAAATAATAACACATCACACTCAGAGCCCCTAACTAGGAAGAACCTGTATCTAGGGTGCCCGAAACACACACAGAGACGAACATCACACCCATCATCATCATCATCAATTGGACAACTATTGGATAGTAATAGTAATGAAATTGCAATTGATATCTTATCTGTCTGGCCTTGTGATTAGAACTTTACTGATATACTGTGTGACTGCTCTGTGGCTCAGTTGACAGTGTTGTGGACTGTATGTTACGAGGGTGCACCGGGTTTGCTTCCCGGCGAACATTGTTGATTGATTGATTGATTGAGAGATTTATTCCATGTTCCAAATACATCAAAACATATAGGTACATTTTATTAATTTAAGTAGATAGGTATTAACTAGTGACATGAATCATTAATAAGTAAGACTACACTGTACAAACAAAATCCAGTTTTGATGTAGCTTCGACACGGAAAGGGCTCTGAATCAGCTTAAGCTGCAGGATAATATAAGAAATACTAATCGCAGCGCTGGTATTCTGCCAGTACCCCGACAGGAAAAATTGTTATGATGAATATCGATGTTTGTTTCCAGTCTGGGTGTATATGTTTCGGGCACCCTAGATACAGGTTCTTACTAGTAAGGGGCTCTATGTGTGTTTAGGGATAAAGTCTACGTCAAGCGCTAAACTGGTCTGGAGAGAAAGAGACGGCATAACTATATTCGTCACACTCTTTTCCGTACAGTTCGGCTAGCAACAGCGAATCTGTGTCAAAAGGGCGAAGGGCGTGACGTCACAGAAACTTGCATTCACGACTCGGTTCCCTTCTAATTTAAAAATGGCCGCCCGTTCTAATTTCAAACTTGAAATTGTGTAATGGAATTAACGTGAGTTTTAAGCGTTTTGCGTGTTATTTCTGTTAATAACTGGTAATTTTGTCATTAAATTTCATTGCTTACATCATCAATAGATAAAGAGGAAAGATTTGATTGTGTGTTTGTTTGCATTGAATAGGCTCCGAAAGTACTGTACCGATTTGAAAAATTATTTCACTTGGGAAGCTACACTTTCCCCGGATGTCCTAGGCTATAACTATATATATGTACTAAAAAAAATTTGAACACAAGGCGGTACTAAGTTCGCTGTGTCAGATATTTTAGGGCCGGCGCACATCGAGCGAGTCGTGTCGAATATACCGAGAGAGTTAAAATTTAAACTGTGGATCTATTGTTGTTCTTGTCTTGACTGATGGCTTTGAAAAATAAAAGTATTTTTGCATGTGAATGTGACTCGTTGTGCGAATAATCTCTCGCGAAAGACAAAGAGATGTATACCCATAGCCTTTTATAAGCATTAAATGTCAACATGTTGTTCATTCTTATAGTCGTTGGAAACTTAAATAGTCCACTGGTCTTTAAACATTTCATGGCACAGAGTTCAAAACAGTTCTAAACTTAGGCTGACATTCACATCGAGGCGCAGCTCGAACTCGCACTCCGAAGTGTTAAAATGAAACTTAAAATCGACCTCCACTCCAAATTGATACACACACACAGTCGACTGTCGAGTTTAAACAGTGAAAGATACGCTTGACGGAGTTGAAGACGGCTCGAGCCGGGATAATCAGTACTAGGGACGACTTGTCCGAGTAAAATACTCGACCGAGTAGCCTCCAAATAGACTGTGAATGTCAGCCTTAGATTATTTAAGACTCTTATCCTCTTATTCATAAAAAGTTAAAGAGCATTTTAGTTATTTGACGTATGTCAATTTAGACTGGATGACACGTATTTACCATACAACAAACCAGAGAAGTAGACCTCCAGTAACGCTACTTAAAATCTACTGTATCTTTATGAATAAGACGGTTAGATTATTGTGTCATCAATATCAATACATGGTATAAAACAGGCGACTGTCCCTATGTATGCTCTTTAGAGATCTATAGATCTTTAAATCTTTAAAACTAGGCAACGGATTGTGATGCGGTTTTTTTAATAATAGATAGAGTGATTAAATAGGAAAGTTTATAAGTATAATACATGTGCAACATAGTAATAGGTTAGGCGGTACGAAGTTCGCCGGGTCGACTAGTACATATTAAAAACAATGTTACAATTTCCCATATGGCAACTTAATTATAAAAACTATTTTTTAAAATAAAATTTTAAAACATTGATAAAGAGAATTTGATAAAGCATATTTTAACGTAAATACACACATGGTTTCATACAGATACAGGATGTAATATTTTACTTTATAACTTACTAGTCGACCCGGCGCACTTCGTAACCCTTTACCTATTACTATGTTGTACATGTATACTTAAATAAATTAATTTATTGAAAGCCAAATAGACTTAAACTAACATACCTTAATAAACTAATAAACCTTCCTCTTGAATCACTCTATCTATTAAAAAAAATGTCATCAAAATCCGTTCCGTAGTTTCAAAGATTTAAGCATACATAGGGACAAACGGGGGAAGCGACTTTATTTTATATTATTTGATAGTTATCGAGTTGATGCTAGGTTTTGAGTTAAAAAATCCTCAGTAGACTTATAAATTGAATTTATCCAGTCGTTTCAGACCCTATTTTTACAGATAGACTAAACAAAAAAGTTAGGTTACTTTACATTAAGGTAAAGGCTTTGTTGCATGTTACACCCTGTATCACATTATTTATTTAGGAAAAAAACAAAAGTTGCATGAATGAACCACATGCGTGCGGTTAAAATTATCACGTTTTTTTGTGTGTTCTTGTATTTTATCTTATTTTGAATGGTCAACAAAGAACATATTATTGTGTTAACAATGATACGGACTCGGTATCTTTGCTGATTGTTTAATGTATTAATATTTAATAATAATAGCGCTTTACACTCAGATCCCCTAACTAGAAAGAACCTAAATAGAAAGAATTGCCAGCAATACAAACATACCCATAACCAATAAACAAACATCCACATCCAACATAACAATGTTTGCTCCCGCCGCGAATCGAACCCGCTAAGACGCAGTCAAAGGTTAAACCTTCTGACAGGACGGTAATAAATAAAACGAGGAATTCAGCTCACCATACCTAACAACATGAATTTAAATATAATCTGGAAACAGCTGTTCCATCGAAAGGATAAAGTATTAAGAGCCAGTTTACAGCGATGCTAGCGCCATTCGCGAAAAAAAAAACTTCTAAACTAATGCAAATATCAAGAATGTGGCACTAGATAATGTAGCCAAGTATTCACTTTTAGCAACAATCTTTGTATAATTTTGTTCTTTTAAGTTAGGACTACTTTATTGACTTTACATTTTCGGATTTTGGTATTTTTTTTGTGAAGCTATAAAGAAACATTTATAAGAACATTTTTGCATTAAAATTTCCTATAAAAGTTAACTATTATTCACAATTATTGGTCCGTCTATTGATCTATTTTACCTTTTTAAATGATAATTTATAAGAAGGCCAAATTGCGATGCGCTGCGCATGAGTGGAATCAAGTATTTAAACCAATGCGGAAGTAGAACTAAAACTACGTTCTAAATTTAAACGAGCACATCTCACGCGTTGTTGTCAAACAATCGTGGTGTCTCTTTCACACTCGTTTAGTTTTGTGTATTTATCTCTCACTCTTTTGAATGTTTATGATGTCGACAAGTTTAGGTTGGTTACTTAATAAAATGTGATTTTATTATTATATGTTCTATATAAAAATCAAACGTAGTTTATTTGTCATGGTAAAACTCAGGATCGGCTGGGCCGATTTAGCTACTTTGGTTTTGAAATGTTTTTTTTTTTTTTCCTATGCCTGGGAAGTTATTGAAACACAACAAAGACTAGACTACTACACACCCCGAACCAGAAACAAAAATATATTCTTCTCAAGAAGATATAATTTTTTGTCGCTATTGGCACTATTATCTTTGAAATAAGGCTTTTAAACTGTCAGTTAATAAAAATACCAATATTATGAAGAGGAAAGATTTGTTTGTTTATTTGTAACGAATAGGCTCCGGAAATACTGAACCGATTTGAAAAATTCTTTCACTGGTAGGAAGCTACATTAACCCCGAGTGTCATAGGCTATATTAGATTTTCAAAAAAAATTAGGGATCCTTACCTAAACTCAAATAATGTAAACCAAGGTGCAATATATTTTCCGTTGTTTACAAATTTTGACAGGTGGTTTGTTGTTGTTGTTTGTTTTTTGATTCGCCCATTCTGGGCAGTTAAAAGAACATAGTCTATAGAGCCAAGTCTTTTAGTAGTATCTTATATTCTACGGCGTAACAAAGTAAGCCGGGACAGCTCGTTCTATGGTATATTTAATGCTCTACGATTAAAATCAGCTGTTTTACTGTTCAATCAATACTATTATTTCACAAAGGGCGGGTTTACGATGACGTCACATTACAGCACACCCTTGTCCCCTTAAACGTGGCAAGATTACAACCTTCAACTTTACCAGTGAGTTCGTAGCTTAAAGGAGAGGTCACGACCCGATACCATTTTATAAGGCTAAAGCGGGCGCACTTTGAGCCTTAAGAATGTTATAATAATAATAATAATACTTTTTATTTCAGACCAAGATCCATTTTGTTAGTAGTACAAAAACCTTATTTATCTAGTGTTAGTAATATCAAAAACATAAAATTTACAATATTTACATTGAAGAGGCGGCATGTAGCGGCGGTTATGTCACATAAGAACAAAAAAAGAGATAGATAAATTGTAAAGTAGAGTTTTTTACCCCTTTCTTCTCTACGCTGTAAAATCATTGCGAAAGGGAGTAGAATCATTTGACAGAGGAGGGCTCGTTTGGGGGCATCTCCAGGCGACCATTGTCGTAAGGCAAGGCAAACATTTGTTTGCCTGAGCCAATTAGTGGGCACCCTGAACTACCTCGCCTCTATCAGTATAGGATACTTTACGAAATAAGGTATCAATATTAATTAGATTAGTCTAATTGACTTTCAATAAGCGATATCTTGTATCCTGTATTGAATAAATCATTTTTTACTTTACTTTACTTTTACTTTAAGAATTGAGAAATTCAAGTAGTAATGAGCAAGGAACACAGCTCGAAGAACAGATGGCCGCTGGAGCCGAGAAGTTCTCGAGTGGCAACAGTGCACCGAAAGACGCAGAGTAGGCAGACCCTTCACAAGGTGGTCAGTTCAGACGACCAGGTGAAAGTTGCGGGAGTACACTTTATGAGGGTCGCTCAAGACCTGTCGTATAGCGATTTGTAGAGGAGGCCTATGACAAGCAGTGGACGTATTTCGGCTGAGATGATGATGATGGAACATTGAACGACTAATACTACTAGACTACTAGAATATTTCCACTACTACTGACGGCCACTGGAAACGCTTACAAACTGCGGACGAGTCAGATATATCCGCGCCATAATATATGTCTCTTTTGTATGAAGCAATATTAAATTTGATTGTTATAAATAAGTACTTTGTATTAAGACTTTGTTATAAGTAGCTACTTTGACCAAATAAGGGAGCGAGTCAGTGCAGAGTCGTATCAGATGGTCAAGCAGCTGGCGGGGAACAGGGTAGAATGGAGAAGGCTCCACCGACAAGAACACAGCTCTTAAGAGAGAAGAAGAAGAAATAAGTAAACTCCGAGACTACTGAAATGATTTTAAAAATTATTTCACTGTTGGATTACACTATTCCCGGATGTCATAAACAAATAGAATATTCTCATAAATCAGAACACAAGACAGTACAAATTTAACCTTCTCAGCTAGTTACATAAAAGATTATGTGCGCTCCCTATTACATCTCTATAAAGTTAGTTAGTTCCTCTGAATTTTCTCGAGCTAAATGTGCGCTCCCAATTACACCTCTATAAAGTTAGTGCTCGCAAAATTTTCCCGAGCTATATAAAAGTAGGTCAGTGTGCCCTTTGTCCCTAAAATTAGGTCGTGCTATGGAGCATGCGCGGTGTGGGTGGGGCATCAACTGATGTTGAAGTACTGTAGACAGCACGTCAACTGACCTTTATGCCTATTGCAATAGAGACTATACTTATTGTAGAACAAAAATGGACAGGTGGACGCGGTAGCTTACTACTGTACTTTATGCAGTCTTAGTTCCCTATTTTAACCTCATTGCATAGATTTATAATACCTAATCCTATATTACATAATAATTTATTGTAATAAATTCTCCGTATTTCTCCATGGTAACGAGTAACGGTATCACGCGTGAACGGCTGGACCGATTTCGCTATTTCTTTGTTGTATAATGTAGTTCTTTTTCGCTATGGTTCAGACGATACTTTTTTTTATTTGCCTCTTGAATGCAAAGTTATCTTCTTCTTCTTATCCTAAAATTAGTCCACTTTTCTGGACATAGGCCTCCCCCACAGACCAGCACACGGATGAACATTGTGGGTTTTTCTTTTGCCATAATCGCCACGCTTGGCAGGCGGGTTGGCGATACGCCCTGCAGTACCGGGCCGAAGAATAGGACTAAGGTATCCCCTGCCTGTCGTAAGAGGCGACTAAGAGGGGACCCCGGGGTCGTTGTAGTCATATAACGGCCCCGAGAACGGCGGCGGTACGCGGTGTCCAGTTCCGTCGCCGAGCGTAGGAAGAGTCATCCGTGCTCAGGGGGGACTACCACCACTTGTCCCCCCGTGAAGAGGCTAATCAGCCAATGCTGGGGGGGGTCGCGGAGTTGAACACAACGATCGACAGATAACCCTTGACCCCCTTGTTAACAGCCGAGATGGACACCGGCGGGGTTTTAGTGGGTGCGAACCCCACATTACCCTGCGCCTCCCCGCGGGATCGCAGGGTACTCGTTAGGAGTTTCCCCACATAAAAAAAAAGGCGAGTTGGCGATCGGAGTATGGTTCTTCGAGTTTTTCAACGAAGGATTCTGCTGCGGAGATTCCCTAAGTCGCCTTTTACGCCACCCATGAGAAGAGATGAGGAGGTGGTTATTCTGCGCCGCTTCCACAAGGCTAAATGCAAAATGTCTTTTGTTAGAGTAAATTGAAAGTAAAGAAAACATAATGTGCCAGCCCACTGCTGATAAGCGGTCGTCAACTGGCCATTTGCTAAAAATAGAACGGTGTCGCTAAGCGATGCACTTCTTAGTGTCAGCGCGCACGTGAGCCACAAGATACAAGTTATGGCCACAGCTGAAATACAGGCTGGCCAAATTTTCGATTCGCCGTGACTCTGGAATTGCTTTTGCAAGGCAAATATAAATGCGATATTAAAGCTCTGGTTCCGCGATACATTGCAATGAAATAAATTAGTTTATTTCAGGTCGTAAAGCGCTTAAACCAGGATCTCGTCTCTTGTATGTCGCGTCCGTACGATTGTTAAATCGTAGCATCTGCGATAGTTTCTTGTAGTTTAGTCGTATATGTCGTAGTATGATTAATAATTAGGTTTTTTGCAAAAAAAAAACTAGGGATTTTGCGAAAACCCGGATAATTTGATATAAGCATTACTTTTTCAATCATCCTGACCTAAAGCAGACTGCTTATAATTAAATCTTACTACGACATATACATAAGTTGCGAGTTCTCTCACGAAGAGGTCTGGCCACGAATTCGATGTCGAAGACAGAACACATAAGTCATTGTGACGTCATCATAATCTCTAGTTGGTTGCCGCAGCCGCACACTGTATCTCTCGTGTGAGCAAGCACTAAGCACCGGACTATCGATTGCGTTCCGTTTCACGCTAAATGCTGAATGCAGCCGTGGCGTGACACGCGTCACAGATTCGCTTCGATCTATGCATTTTTTATTGCTTTTTGAATACAATATTTAAATATTTACCTATATTGCAAAGCGAGGAAATGCCGTGTGCTGGCGGCAAAGAACACCCCAACATGGACAGCGTGCGGTCGACGCTACTCGACTGCAGCCGTCTGATGGCAACCTTATGTCTAGCCACACCTCGGACACTTCATAGAAAAAAGCGCGTTGCTTCGCGCACAGCCGAAACTCGTGTACGTGCACGCGTATCATGCTTGTGTGAGTGAGATGAGACGTTCGACGCTGCTTTATTTGTACTGAGCGGTAACTGAGAGGTAACCGTGATCGGTAAGCAGCTGAGGGAGGCAGGGAGTGCCCATACTGTACTATGTAGTACTATTTACTATACTGTGGTCTAGCAGAGGACGATGTTAATGATGCTGGTTATTTTTTGTATCAACAGATGCACAGCAGCGAGTCTCCCCCCGCTCCGCCGCCGACGGGCCCGCCTCTCCTCGAGCAGATCGGCAGGGTCATCATGAGAGCCAGGAGCCAAAGCCCTGCCAGGGTTGGGCCTTCCACCAGCCAGGTAATACCGGTTACTACATAATCTCACGCCTAATACGCCCATATTCCCCGAAGGGTTAGGTAAAGGCACCAGCTCATTGGCTGAGCCCACGAAAGGCATCGAGCATCATAGCAGATTCTACCAGTCAGGTATTGACTTGTTACTGCATCATAACACGCGCCGTATGGTGAAGGCATAGAATACCACCCCCCATCTCCTCCCACGGGTGTCGTAAAAGGCGACTAAGGGAACAAAAGAACGGGCAACAGCGACCTTCGTTGAAATACTTGAAGAGCCACACCGCGATCGCCAACCCGCCTGCCAATCGTGGCGATGGATGACGGCAAACTATCTCCACAATGTTGACCTCGACCTTGTGGCAATCTGTGGGGGAGACCTATGTCCAACAGTGGACGTCCTAAAATTGTGATGATGAATATTTATTAAGCAAGGTTATGCTCAGACCCATCCGTAAAGCCAACAAAAAAGTCCAAAAGACAAAAATATTTATTCAATATAGATATACAAGATATCGCTTATTGAAAGTCAATTAGACTACATCTAATCTTATTTGTATTGATACCTTATTTGGTAAAGTATCCTATACTGCGAGAGGCAAGGTAGTTCAGGGTGCCACCAAGCGGCGCAGGCAAACAAATGTTGGCCTTACGACATTGGTCTCCTGAAGACGCCCCCACACAATCTCTCCTCTGTCAAATTATTCTACTCTACGATATAAATGGAAGACCTGCTATCCTTTTTCCAGGTGGTGACGCAGCCGAAGAAGTCTTCAAGACCTGCAGTAGAGGCCCAGCTAGAGAGCCACGTCCAGGCGCTGTGGAACGACCAGATACCCATCTGCATTGAGGTATTTATTTGACATCTACCAAATTTAACTTGACAGCTCGCCGCATGTGGGGGATGACATAGTTTTTGTGGCTGTGTTTTAGTATCGTAACAACTTTGCCTTCCGCCGGAATTAAACCCGGACCTTCGTATCATTAGAGTTTTATCAACATAAATAAACTTAGAGTAATCTTCGCCCACTGGAAAACTCCCGCTTCTTCTTTGTCTGCTTACGTGGCTCAGTTGGCAGTCATGTGGACCGTGCCAGAGCACCGGGTTCGATTCCCGGCGGGGCGAACATTGTTATTACGAATATCGATGTTTTATTCCGGTCTGGGTGTATTGTTGGTCTCTGTGTGTGTGTGTTCGGGCACCCTAGATACAGGTTCTTTCTTCCTACTAATCAGGGGCTCTGTGTGTGCTACGTAATTTTACAGGTGTTCCTGGCGCCTGATTGCAAAGAATGCTTCTCCAAGCTGTCCCAGTGCGAGTCAGAGGCCTTCAATAAGCCGATGCCAGCGCAAGGCCTACTGCTGGAGCGGTGGATGATGTCGGTGTTCTTGAAGAAGTAAGTTATCATCATAAAGACGTCTACTGCTGGACACAGGCCTCCCCCACAAATTGCCACAAGGACCGTTCTTGAGCAACCCTCATCCACAGTGTACAACCTCATCCTGCAACCTTTACCTGGTCATCTGACCACCTTGTGGTGGGCATGATTATTTTGGAGAAAAAGGCGTGGCAAAAGCAGAGTTTAAAGTTTAAATGAAAGAATTTCTTAGACTGAAAAACCTGTGAATAACCCTTTAGATGCTGATAATTATCCAAACAGAAATAAATTTGCAGAGTAACTAAAGTCACTGAAATAGCCCAAAGAATAGTAAAACTTAAGTGTTAATGGGTACTATCGGTTGGGCACATAGCTCGAAAACAAATGGTCGCAGTATGGCTCTCCAAGCTTTTCAAGTATTTCAACGAAGGACGCTGCTGCCCGTCCTTTGGCTGTTCCCTTAGTCGCCTTTTACGACACCCGTGGGAGAAGATGGGGTGGTGGTGTTCCGCCACTTGGCATACCTACTTACAGAAATCTCAACTTAAGCTGAGAATTGCATTTGTGTGAGTGCACACCGATAGTGTAGAGTGGCAATCTCTGCTCTATCGGTGTGCACTCACACATAGGCCACGCGCTGCTTCCCTGCCGCATAAATACGATCACTCACACAAATGCAATTCTCAGCTTTAGTTGAGAGGTCTGTTTAAAAAAACATATTCTTAAAATTTTCCAGGACCCACGAAACCCCATCCTTGATAACATCCCAATGGCTTCTCAGCGCGGTACGGTCTCAGCTTCACTTCTCCCAACTTTCAGCATGGATGGCGAGGCTTGATGTGCCGCAGGAGAGGAGGTGAGACTGCCTTCTTCATCTTCATCATCATTACCATTTGTGGCCTGGAAGAAATCGCTTTTAGCGATAAAGTCGCTCGTTGCATGATGCATATCCAAATGGTTTACAAACTTTTGTATCTTACTTTGTGTGCAATAGTGTCTTTTTACTTTACTTACTTTTCATTATTATCACAAACATCACCATGATCGATATTCCTATTATCATAATAATAACCATCTCCATGTTCATCGTTATTATATTCATCATCATAACCTTAGCCGGGAGACGTCTTATCAGTATGGCGAAGCTTAATGTGGTACTGAAAATAAGGTAAGGCTGTCTTCATCATCACCATTATCATAATTATCACTATGATTATTATCATCATGATTATCATAGTCATAATCATAATCATTATCATTATACTTCGCATCAAGACTTTTGATAAGACTGTCTTCGCGGCGCCGTAAGTATCTTAGCCGAATGTGTCGCTAGAGATCTGGGTTCGATCCTGAAAGAGGCAAACATTGTTATGAAGAATATCGATATTTTTCTATATTGGGGTTAGGTGTTCTTTATTTGATTTAATCATTTGGTTTAGGCACCCTGCAAACAGGTTCAAACTAGTAAGGGGCTCTTAACGTGACGGGTAAACCATCATATCTAAAACATTGTATTTTTGCATTAGTAAAACGATTATTTTTTCAATTTCTTTTAGACGCAAGCTTAGCCGCGAATCATGCAAATATACCAAGAAAACAGAACCGACAAGCGACGACCAACCAAAACGCAATCTAAACGTTCTATACTCCATTACGATACCGGGCGAATCATTTCAAACAACGGACTTTGTAAAACCACCTTTGAACCACACATTCCCACTCACAGACATAGGCTTGAAATATCTTAAAGTCAATTTGGAGAGCCTACCACGAACTGACGTAATACCGTCCGTCAAATGCCTCTGCAGGAAAAACAGTAAAGATATCCAAGAGGATTTGGCATCCAAAATGAAAGATCTGACTCTAACACCGCAGAAAGTTCTGGACGATCGTATGCACAATCCTTGCTCTGAAAATGGGAAACACAAATGCAGTTGTGACGATGAGAGTGACGCTAATAATAGGGCAAACAAAAAGCTTGACGAAAGGCGTTTGAAAGAGATAGCTAAGTATAAAAGACGTTTGAGAAAAGAGGCAAGGAAATCTAGCTCTTCGAACTCTGAAGGAGATAAGAAAGAAACAACGTCTATACCAATTTTGCAAGCGTCAAGATTCGACAGGTTCAGAGCTATAGGCTGTTACAGGAATCAAACATATTTAACCTTACCAGCTAATCGTATTGAAACAAAATCTCCTTTCGTTAGCGATAATATTTACATTCCTGAATCTAAAAAGACGAATACAATTGGAACTCAAACTGACAATTGTGCTTGTGGATCTCAAATGGTATTGAAATGCGAGAATTGCGACCGTGGTATGGTTCGTTCGGTTGCTAATTTCAACTTGGTAGACGCTACGAAATGTGATATAAAAAAATGTGATAATAAAATAAGGAAACGTGAGGGCGACGACGATAATCTTATAAAGAGACCAAAAATCAAAAGGTTATACCCCATAGTTGATAAGCTGGAGAGAATTGTTACTGACAGACTAAACAATGATGAGTCCTTAACGTCCTTAAGTCAACGGGATAAGGTTCTAGTTGATTTGAAGCCTAGGATAGCTAAATCTTCTATAGGAGAGGAAGAATTTGTCATGTACGAAAAATGTTATTATGGCACCTTTGACAGATACGCTGAGGCAGAATCTCCGAAAGATTCAAAAGAGTTCTTTCAGGATTCAAACAGTTTTTCTCAAGATTCAAACAAGTTTTTGCCAGATTCAAACAAGTTTTTGCCAGATTCAAACAAGTTTTCGCCAGATTCAAACAGCTTTTCTCAAGATTCGAAAAATTCTGAGAGTGAAATACCTTCGCCCTCTGAAATGGATAAGTTTCGTTGGAGATTTGATTCGGCTGCTTCTATGATATTTCACTCGAAAACTGGTCTTCCTCTGACATCAAGTCCTGCACCTTTGAAGAGAGGAAACAACTGTTTCGATTACGACGACTCAATCAATGGAATCTCTGGTATTAAAAGGTATTTTTTTTTTATCATTACTAGTCGACCCGGCGAACTTCGTACCGCCTAACCTATTAGTACATGTATTATGCATATAAACCTTCCTCTTGAATCACTCTATCTATAAACGATTTATATTTTACAAAAAAGGAACCCGACTTCAATAAACTGAGACATATAGCAACTGAGCACTGTCTTTCTGAATGTAATAACACTTAGCTGAAAACCACATCAAGATCGGTTCAGCCACACGCGAGATAATCGCGGACAAACTTACATATACATACAAACATCATAAATACCATACCGGTCAAACTGATAACCTCCTTTTTTGAAGTCTGTTAAAAAAGGAAATAATTTATTATGTGTTTGTTTGCATTTAATAAGCTCCGAAAGTACTGAACCGTTTTGAAAATTCTTTCACTGTTGGGAAGCTACACTATCCCCGGGTGACATAGGCTTTAGAATATTTTCAAAAATTGAGAACTGAATGCGGTACGAAGTTCGCCGTGTCAGCTAGCAATTAATGTAGTAATTAGACTGCTCCGTGGCTCAGTTGGCAGTGATGTGGACTGAGTAAGCGTGTGCACCAGGGTTCAATTCCCGGGCGGGGCGAAAATTGATATGATGAATATCGATGTTTGTTCCCGGTCTGGGTGTAATGTTCGTCTCTGTTATGTTTCGGGCACCCTAGAGACAGGTTCTTCCTAGTAAGGAGCTCTGAGTGTGATGTGTTATGTGACAAAAGTACCAGGGTATCATAAGTCTGTAGGAAGCTCAATATCAAAGATCAGAGGCGCTCTAATTTGGAGCTTTGAGTGTGATGTGTTATTATTATTAATGTTTTAATTTTTGTTCAGTGCCCTCTTCCACCCTATTCCGCCTAATGACACTTGCGTCAGTCCCGCGTCGCCGCGCGTCAGTACGCCGCCGACGCGCGTCAGTCCGCGTCAATCGCCGTCAGTCGAGCAGAGGAATCGAATGAAGATCACGCCCAGCGCTGGCTTGCTTGGTAAGTCGTCGTGTTTTATTTTTTAATTCATCTCGTTTGTTACATAACTAGTCGACCCGGCGAACTTCGTACCGCCTGACCTATTACTATGTTGTTCATGTATTATACTTATAGACCTTCCTCTTGAATAACTCTATCAATATATATAAAACTCTTCCGTTACTGACTGACTGACTGACTGACTGACTGACTGACTGACTGACTGACTGACTGACTGACTGACTGACTGACTGACTGACTGACTGACTGACAGACAACGCAGAGCCGAAACTACTGGGCGTACAAAGCTAAAATTTGGCATGTAGTTCATATAGTAGGTTCGGGAAATACCGCGGGGCAGCCTCTAGTCTATATTATAGTACTAGAGGCTGCCCCGCGGTATCACCCGCGCAGATTTCTCTTAAACACAAAAATTCAATTTTCTCCCGTTCCCATGGGAATTTCGGGAAATCCTTTCTTAGTGCTCACCTACACTCCGTAAGGAACCTACATGCAAAATTTCAGCCCGCTACGCCTAGTAGTTTCGGCTCTGCGTTGTCTGTCAGTCAGTCAGTCAGTCAGTAACGGAAGAGTTTTATATATATTGATTGTAATATCACAAAACAAAAGGAAAAAAAGAGAGAGATAAATTGTAAAGTAGAGTTTGTTACCCCTTTCTTCTCTACGCTGTAAAATCATTGCGAAAGGGAGTAGAATCATTTGACAGAGCTTTTGGGGGCCTCTCCAGGCGACTATTGTCGTATGGCAAGGCAAACATTTGTTTGCCTGAGCCAATTGGTGGGCACCCTGAACTACCTCGCCTCTCACAGTATAGGATACTTTACCAAATAAGGTATCAATAGCGATTAGATTAGATGTAGTCTAATTGACTTTCAATAAGTGATATCTTGTATCCTATATTGAATAAAGAATTTGACTTGACTTGATTTGACTTATAAAAAAAACCGCTCCGAAATCCGTTGCATAGTTTTAAAGATTTAAGCATACATAGGGACAGACACGGGAAGCGACTTCATTTTATACTATGTATTGATTAGAAATTTACTGCTGCTTTTTTTGGGCATGTACTTTTGTGGTACAGTCACGGACTAGGAGGCCGTAACAGATTTGTCTATGGTTTCGTCAGCCCTAGACTGTATTATCAAAGAACAAGAGCTATTTTGCAATACAGAAAAACCGGAAGTGTTACGCCGACCGTGTCCGCCACTGTACCTAAAAAGCAGTTATGTTGCTTTTAATTTACTGGGTGTTTCTGACAAGGCGGTAATAAATCAAAGGAGGGCTTCTGCTCGTATGGTGAGCAGAAGCCCTCTTTTGATTTATTACCGCCTTGTCAGAAACACCCAGTTTACTGTTTTCAAGACAAATATGGTAATTTTAGTGTTTTTTTATAGTCACAGACTAGTTCGGCGTAACACTTCCGGTTTTTTTGTATCGCAAAACCCTTTTCTCTGGAATTATAGTCTTGTGCGTACGAGAACATATAAAAAACTGTTACGCTGTATGAGACCGCCACTGCGCAATAAAGAAATCATTTCTTTATTCAGGTACCTTCGAAGAATCAGCTCTAAAGGGCAGATTGGAGCCTGCGGCAACAGTTCACGGCTTCACTGCCGAGCTGGGGGCTAGTGGGGCCTTCTGTCCCCCCCACAAGAGGCTGCCTGTGGCCGTATTCTTCTACGCTCCTGGGGGAACTAATGCTCCTTATATGGTAAGAAGATTTAATGCCAAAATGTTCTTATTATGTTTCTATATAGCTTAACGAAAATTTTCCAAAATCAGAAGAACTAAAGTCACCGAAAAAGCCCAAAAACTTTGCCACTATCATTCATTTACCGTGTTTGTCTATGGCTTCATGTCTTGTGGTGATGGGATGGAATACCACCCCCCATCTCCTCTCATCGGGGTCGCAAAAGGCGACTAAGGGAACAGCCGAAGGTCGGCAGCAGCCCTCGTTAAAGGTCTTTTTTTTTTTTTTTGTAACTATCTTGTAAACGGCTGTTCATAGAATAAGATATACTTCTACTAAATTCTTCTCCATCAAAATCCCTACAAAAAATCCTAATAATTCCTTGAAAAAACATTAGGGCCACATAAACCTAGGCTCGTCCGGGTACAGAGTTCCCCACTCGGGCACGTTCAGGTGTCGCTGTTCAACCCGCACGGGACGCTGGTCTAAATCAATATATATAAAACTCTTCCGTTACTGACTGACTGACTGACTGACTGACTGACTGACTGACTGACTGACTGACTGACTGACTGACTGACTGACTGACTGACTGACTGACTGACTGACTGACTGACTGACTGACTGACTGACTGACTGACTGACTGACTGACTGACTGACTGACTGACTGACTGACTGACTGACTGACTGACTGACTGACTGACTGACTGACTGACTGACTGACTGACTGACTGACTGACTGACTGACTGACTGACTGACTGACTGACTGACTGACTGACTGACTGACTGACTGACTGACTGACTGACTGACTGACTGACTGAATGACTGACTGACTGACTGACTGACTGACTGACTGACTGACTGACTGACTGACTGACTGACAACGCAGAGCCGAAACTACTGGGCGTAGCGGGCTGAAATTTTGCATGTAGGTTCCTTAGGGAGTGTAGGTGAGCACTAAGAAGGGATTTCCCGAAATTCCCACGGGAACGGAAAAAAACAGGAATTTTGTGTTTATAAGAAATCTGCGCGGGAAAAACCGCGGGGCAGCCTCTAGTGTTCTTATAATGTGTCTAATGGTTGTTGACTCACTAAAGTATAGTTAAGATAGGTATGGTGACTATACCTAACAACTTTACCAAAGTAACATGATCGAAATCTCAAAAAGAAATCAGGCTATTCCAGACATTGGTTCGATCAGCTGACGGTCACAATTTACGGGTGGGACGACCTGTAAACGATCTTTGATTTGGAATAGAGTAGCGTAGTCCATGGAATAACACAATTAATATAAGTTAAAAAAAAAAGTGAAAATTCTTGAAAAAAGTACTTTTTCGAAGGGTCCAATGAAAAGCCTAATGTGCCACAATGAAACGGCTTCACGGATTGAGCTTAAATTTAGAATTGACGTGGCTAACCTGGGCCCCATTTAATATAACTTACAAGTCCACAATTGTGAAAAAAAGCTACATATTTGTAAGGTTTTTTTACAAGTGCTGTTTAATAAAACTTACAAATTGTAAAAATGTTACAGGTAAAAACCTCACAATTGTACCAATTACAAGTGCTGTTTAATAATACAAGTGCTGTTTAATAAACCCCACAATTTTACAATTTTACAGGTAACAATCTTACTATTACCTATTCCAATTACAAGTGCCGTTTAATAAAAGTTTTCAAGTTTAGAAAACCCCTGCAGATTTCTATGACAATTGTAGCTACAAGTTTATACGAAAACCAAAATTAATAAACTTGTTAAGAGTATTTTAACGCGAATAGTGACGCCACTCTAAAAAGAAGTCATAGTCATAAGGCTTTTTATCAAAAAAAAGGGCTCCCTGTGCGTTAGATATTAATAATAAATATAAAATAATAATAACACATCACACTCAGAGCCCCTAACTAGGAAGAACCTGTATCTAGGGTGCCCGAAACACACACATAGACGGACATTACACCCAGACCGGAAACAAACATCAATCAATATTCATCATATCAATATTCGCCCCCGCCCGGGAATCGAACCAGGGTGCACACGCTTACTCAGTCCACAGCACTGCCAACTGAGCCACGGAGCAGTCAAATATTGGTCAAGCCAGATATTGGTCCTTAGTAATTATTAAGTATTTCAAATAGTATTCTAAAAACAAACAGTACAGTTGTATTACTTCAAACAGTCTAAACCTATAACTACTGCTTTACCTACTACTCATACATTTTTTCCAAAAAAAATCACTTATAGATTGATGCACTAAATTGTAAATATCTGACACATGACGATCCACCTGTAGAAATTTTACTACAATTTACAAATATGTAAACTTTTTATTACAATTGTGCGTTCAATAAAGCTGTTTTCTTTACAAATATGTAAGTTTTCACCTGTAAGAAGAAAACCTTTATTAAACAGAGAATTGTAAAATTGTAGCTACAATTCTACAATTTGTAAATTTTCTACAATTGTAAACTTGTAACTCGTTTTTTTTATTAAACAAAAACTTGTAAATTGTAGCCTGTAAATTACAATTACAATTCTACAATTTGTAAGTTATATTAAATAGGCCCCTGGACGTAGGATGAAGTTTTTCCTAAATAAGTATAGCTAACGGTCCTTTTCTTTTGGGGGGCTTATAGAACTTTAACGATATTGTGTATTTCTTAACCAGGGCCACATAAACCTAGGCTCGTCCGGGTAAAGAGTTCCCCACTCGGGCACAGTGCAGGTGTCGCTGTTCAAAATGTTCATATAATGTCATTTAAAAAAAAAATGATTATGTTATCTTGTTGGCTAGTCAGTGAGAATTGTTTTTCTTTTCACTGATAGTATAATGCTGATACCTCGTGTGTTTATTGGTAACTGTTTCACGGTAAAACGGCTTGACGGATTGAGCTCAAATTGAGATAAGAGGTAGCTAAGACTTTAGAATAATACATAGGATATTATTTACATCGAAAAAAGTTAAGATTACTAGGAAAAACGCACACAAAAGGGCTGTTATTGGGGTCAAACTTTTAGCAGAGGAAGCTAAGACCTCGGAATAACGTCATTACGAATATAATTTGCATCGAAAAAAGTGAACATTTTTGAGTAAAACACACTTAAAAGTACATTTTTGAAGGTGTGAAATGAAAAAAGGGTACAGAGAGGATCTAATAAGTTCCCTTGTCACCAGGGCCACATAAACCTGGGCTCGTCCGGGTACAGAGTTCCCCACTCGGGCACGGTGCAGGTCTCGCTGTTCAACCCGCACGGGACGCTGGTCAAGATGTTCTCATAGTGACGTCACTATTAATAATTTATTTTGAAATTTTGTTGGCCTGTCTGTGCGAATTGATTTTCTTCTCACTAAGAGTATAATGCTGATACTTTGAGTGTGTTTATTGGTAACTATTTCACGGTGAAACGGCTTGACGGATTGAGCTCATATTTTGAATGGGAGTAGCGTAGACACTAAAGTAATATAAAAGAAAAATTAACTTCGAAAACAAGTGAAATTTTTTAAGAAAAACACATTTAAAGTATTATATTCAAGGGTGAGAGAGAGGATCTAATAAGTTCCCTTGTCACCAGGGCCACATAAACCTAGGCTCGTCCGGGTACAGAGTTCCCCACTCGGGCACGGTGCAGGTCTCGCTGTTCAACCCGCACGGGACGCTGGTCAAGATGTTTGTGGTGTTATACGATCTGAGCGAAATGCCGCCTGCAAGCCGAACTTTTTTGAGACAGAGGTGAGCTTTATAAATTTTAGTTTAAGACGATTTACGACAAATAAATGGAACGAGCAAATGAACAGAGTCTATCTCTTTTATATAGCATACTGAGGGCAAGGGACAGTCATATATCAGTCGCCCACATCGGTTACTATATTTTATTGGAAAAAGTAGTAAATATTGAATATCTTTTAAAGTATTACTTTTAAATCAAATCTGAATTACCAGAATTTAATTTTGTTTATTATCATTATTCCTAGGTAGTTTTAACAAAAACTAGTAAGTAATTTCGAAGAACTAGCTATTCCCGTTTTTTGGAAAGGTTATCTTTGACGAAATAATGTATCGAGGTTTTTTGATTACACCAGTGTTTCTCAATTATAAAAAAACTTGTTATATTCTCAAAAAGGTTATATTGAAATTCCAGATCTTTACCTCCTATAGATTAAGAGAATTACTTGATTTAAAAAACCTTCAAAACTCATATAGCGTCTTAATACTAGCTGGTGATCGTGGTCGTTATAACCGCGGCGACAAGCTGGCCCCTTGTCACGTTGGTAATAAAGCATAAACTCGGCTAAACGTGGGTCCGGCTCTTGAGCTGGTGCCTCTGCCTAAACCTTCGGGGAGTAAAAGGCGTGAGATTATGTTATGTTTTGCTAGCTGTCCGTGCGAACTTTTTAAGGAAAATTTTATTTGTGGTTTTTCCTAACTTTCCTTAAATTTTTCACAATTTTTTTAAAACTTTTAAACCTTCCCTGCACTACTAAGAACATTTTTAAACGAAAATCAGCTCAATCGACCCGGCCGCTCTCGAGTTTTAGCGAGACTATAACTATACCAATATTATAAAGAGGAAAGATTTGTTTGTTTGTAACGAATAGGCTCCGGAAATACTGAACCGATTTGAAAAATTCTTTCACTGGTAGGAAGCTACACTATCCCCGAGTGACATAGGCTATATTAGATTTTCAAAATAATTAGGGATCCTTACTTAAACTCGAATAATATAGCCCAAGGTGCAGTTTTTTTTCGTTGTTTACATATTTAGACATGTGGTTTGTTGTTGTTTCTTTTTTATATGCCTATTCTGGTAGGCAGTCGAAAGAAAAAAGTCTATAGAGCCAAGTCTTAAAAAGTATCTATATTCTATGGCGTAACGAAGTAAGCCGGGATAGCTCGTATTTATATATAGTACATTCAAACCGCAAATCTCAACTATCCGTTCCCTTGATATTTACGGGATATAAAAAGCCTATTACTTAAGCTTTAGACTATAACTGAACCAAATTTCATTAAAATCGGCTTAGCCAACGCATTTTCCCTTGAAACATCAAATTTCCAATTTTTCCTTGGGAAATTCGGGATAAAAAGTAGCCTTTGTCCTTTATTATAGGCTCTAGACTATCTTTCATTCAAATGGGTTCAGTAGTTTTGGCTTGAAAGCGACACAGATAAAAAACAGCTGTCTAATTTAAAATATGGAAGTATTCGTTGTGTTTTCTAGAGATTTATTCCTCTCGGGGGCGAAAATGGTTATGTTCTGATGGATCAATGTTTGTTTTCGGGCTTTAGGTGCCTTATTTGTTTCGGGCGCCCTAGATCATGGTTTTACCTAGTAAAAGGCTGTAAGTGTGATGCGTTATAAACTTATTTAATTATTTACAGGACTTTATACCTTCCGGCGGGTAGGAAGGAGCCGCCGCAGAAAAATTTGCACGAATACCTGAGATACTTGATACATTTGAGGTAAGATATAATCGAAAGAAGACCAAAAAGTAGGCATAGAATACACGGACGACACCCGTAAAAGGCGACTAAGGGAACAGCCGAAGGTCGGGCAGCAGCGTCCTTCGTTGAAATACTTTAAGAGCCACACTGCGATCGCCAACCCGCCTGCCAGTGGGGGAGGCCTATGTCCAGCAGTGGACGTTTTTCAGTTGGTGATATCAATATATATTATACTCTTCCGTTACTGACTGACTGACTGTCTGAATGACTGACTGACTGACTGACTGACTGACTGACAGACAACGCATAGTCGAAACTATTGCACATGGGTTCCACCTTGAAATCTCACCTGATGCGGACTGAGAAGCGTGTGCACCTGGGTTCGATTCCCGGCGGGGCGAATATTGATTTGATGAATATCGATGTTTGTTTCCCGGTCTGGGTGTAATGTTCGTCTCTGTTATGTTTCGGGCACCCTAGATACAGGTCCTACCTAGTTTGGGGCTCTGAGTGTGATGTGTTATGTGACAAAAGTACCAGGGTATCATAAGTCAGTAGGAAGCTCAATATCAAAGATCAGAGGCTTACTCCCAAATTATACTATTTCAGATTCATGACATCAAAATCGGGCAAACTTTACCTTCACACCGACATTCGCATCATAGTATCAAGAAAAGCCGATTTAGACGCTGCCACTGCGCATTCCGCCATCTTGAAATCTCCGACCAATCAGAGCTCGCCTGCCGCTCAAACGACCAATCGCAGCGCTGACCTTGACAGCGATTCGACCAATGGCGAGGCTGATAAATTGGCCAATAACAGACCGTGTAGGGTTTACGGAGGTAGTTCGGAAATGGAAATTGGGTATGAGAAAAATGCGCTTTCATACGAATTAAGAAGTTTTACTTATGGACCTGATAATCCTAAATATTCGCCTCGATAATGATTTTTGTGTATGATTGACTTTTTGATGTGTTTTATACGATGATGGTTATTTTCTTTACTAATAACGATCGACTCGTAATTGGTTTGTTAGCGACTTAATTAACCATTGCTGTTTTCTTTGCCTTTTTAAAGCGGCAATGGTTAACGAAGTCGCTAACAATACAAATTACAAGTCGATCGTTTTCAGTTAGGAAACTTATCTGCCAGGTTATATTCCAGACAAGGAAATTTTATTGTTTGTCTAAGTTTTTTGATTAATGTATTACTTGTATAGCAGCACAGCACATTATCTTTCTCAAATTATCACTATATTTAAAGTAAAAACTTCAAAAATGGCTTGATTGATTTTCTGAAATTTAACTCAATTTTTATAAAATCGAGATATAAATAGCCATTGTCGTATACGACAAAAGTCGATCATAAAACTTACTGTTCGGATTTAAGTCGTCGTTCTATAAAGGTTTCGATAGTGTTAATTTTTAGTGCCTATTTTATCTAATGTAGATGAATTTTGTCAGCTAGTAACTCGAATTAGGAATACATGGTGTAAACAATCAGTTAATATAAAGTTTAAGTAAATTTTAGTTTTCCCTAGAAGTTTTTGTTCTTATGAAAATTTCTTCATTAAAGATTGCAAGTGATTAGAGTTTAAAACAAGTTTTAACTTTTATTTGAAATTTTAACTTTTCAAAAAAAAATTATTTGACTTAAAGAAAAAAAGTGCTTACTCGTGTTTTTGTTTAAAAAATTGCCACTTAGTGTTTTCAAACACTTGAAATAACAATAGAAAAATAATTTTCAAAAACTTTTACACAAATTTTGTCAAAATAAGTAGAGCCATCTAGATGTACCTATATATTGGGACATGTCCATCTACCTAAATTTTTTAAGTAAAGTGTGTAGGTTACACCCTGTATTTCTAGTATAATGTATTTTTGGTAATATTTACTACTGTATTCATGTATAGTTTGTGTTTGTATGTTATATTGTATGTACGCGGATGTTGTTGCATGTAATCTTAATTGTAATGGCAATGACTAATGAGAATAAAAAATATATTTTTGTTTTATATTTAAAAATATTTCTTTTACTTATTTGGAATGATTTTTAATCTAAACGGCCCTAGCACAAAAAAGTTAGAACTTGTCTTAATTTTTTTAAATTCCTCATAGAAATTAGGATTTATAGCAGTCTAACTTTTTTTGGTAAGGCCGTAAGATAAGATTGTGAGTTCTTACAAAAAATTAAATCTATGGTAGCTTGCAGATTGTCCACAAAAAGAAAAAAAAAACAGTCTTTAAAACTGCGCATTTAAAAAAACTGCCAGTACGCAGGTGTTAAAATACATTTTGGTATTTTTTTGCGAAAAATTAAAACAAAAAATTAACCTAAATTATTTTTATTAATAAATAACAATAAGTTAACAAATAAATTATTATAATTACAGACATACTTTTAAATACATACACACTCTCTTATGGCCTCTACTATCTATTATTCAATACTTTTGTTTATTTAAATAAATACGTTTATAAACTTAATAAAAATACCTTATAACAAAATACAGAAAAATTAAAATAGACAGACAGCTACATATAATTATATACAGTACAAATATATTGCTCATAATTTAATATACTTATCAATATAAAACAATATTTTTTTATAGAAAACCCCATTTAAAGCGATAAACCCAGCATTTCAAACACACAAATAAATAACTTACTACAAACTAAACTAGTCAATCCATAATATTTTTAATTCTAAAAATACTACGGATCGAACTTTTTATTTCAATAATATAAGTTTTTTTTAATATTTTTTTTTTTTTACTAAACTGACCTCGCAAAAATAAACAACCTATTGAACATACACGGTGTAAAACGACAACTAGAACTATTGAATTCATTTAATTGCATTGGTTTATACCTACAATGTTTAAAACTATCTATAAGACTTTTATTTAAGTTTTGATTAGTGGAGCAGAGACTACTGCTAGACGCAGGCCTTCCTAATGCATGTGGGAGGACTACCATCACAGCAAAACTGAGCAACTGGTAGGTCGACATAAAGAAATCAGAAAGAAGTAAAAAGTTGCATTTCAAGATAAATAGACAAGGTAAAAAAAATTTTTAGGCATATAACTAGTAAGAAAGTTTAAAATAGGTAAGTACATAAAATGGTGATATACCTACCTATATACTAAAGCCAACATAATTGCACAGTAAACAAATAAATAAAGAATATAATTTTGATTGGAGTTTGAATAGGTACCTTATAATATTTGTCTTCGTCGAAAGTTTTGTACAAGTTATTTGTGAATCTTTATCTAATCTTTACTAAATTTTTAAACCATTATATCGACCTATATATTCATATCGTCGCTTATACTTCATCACTGCGAATTCGCAAAAAAACAAATTTGATTTCATTGGAACGATTCCCCTCGCTCGACCAATAAAATCACAATGTTTTTAACCAAGAATAACAATTTTTCTCTCCTATAAATTTGCTATCACACGCGGCGTTGAAGTATTAGCGACGATATTGTTTTTGTTGTTCGTAGTGTTTGCGTTATTATATTATAAATTAGAAAGGGATAGCATATTGGCGTTATATCCTCGTGGGAACGGGACGGATGAAAGCCTGTTGGTATCTCTCTTGCGCATGGTAAGGCGACGCTACTGTCTCGCCTTCTTGCGCCTCCTGCGAATAAAAATAACATTATAAGGTGTTCATAGGCCCTGTGGAGGCGGCATAGAATACCAGCACCCCATCTCCTTCCACGGGTGTCGTAAAAGGCGACTAAGGGAACAGCCGAAGGTCGGGCAGCAGCGTCCTTCGTTGAAATACTTGAAGAGCCACACTGCGATCGCCAACCCAACTGCCAAGCGTGGCGATTACGGCAAATTCCATCTACAACATTTATTCTTTGTTTCACTTTAACCTAACTTGCCATGGTCCCTTATATATTTGAAGATGCAACTTAACCGACTGCTCCGTGGCTCAGTTGGCAGTGATGTGGACTGAGACGCGGAAGCACCGTGTTCGATTCCGAGCGGGGCGAACATTGTTATCATGAATATCGTGTTGGTTTCCGAGTCTGCTTTTGTTGTTCGTCTCTGTATGTGTTTCGAGGTATCTAGATACAGGTTCTGCCTAGTTAGGGGCTGTAGATACAGGCTCTGCCAGTTACCTCAGGGTCAATACTCCGTGACCAGGGTCCGCCCCAGCCTGGCTCCTCCTCGTGGTCGTAATGGTGCTGATGCTGGGCATGCTCGTAGTAGATCACCTGATGGATGATGGAGAGGAAAACATGAAGAGGTGTGCTTGGAGTTTAGGGTGTTGCTTAGATTATAGACTTAGGTTAAGTTAAAGTACAGTTAGTTAGGTTAGGAAGGCTTTTAGACGCGGAGTAACGTTAGAATTATTAAATTTTTAAAGTAAGTAATTTTATTTTTTGTTTTAGCATCTTAGGTTATGCTTAATGGCAGATGTTAGTAAAGTTAGTAAAACTTCTTACGTTATATTTCTAATAAGATTAAACTTAATCTATAATTAAGTATGTACTTTGCTTGGATTTCTTTACATAATGTGAGTAAGGTTAATAAAAATTCTACAAGTTTAAATGATATAAAAAAAAACCTCATGATCGGGTGGTTTTGGGCTGCCTGGAAAAATATGTCTTTATTGATTCGACCAATCATTGCCACCTTTCTCTCCTATTCGAAATTTTACTGCATTTAGTCTTTTTGACATTTTAATTAATTAATTAACTGTTAAGTAAAGTAAGTACATATAATGATTGGTCCGGTAAGGTAATTCCGTAAAATTTGAATAATCCAAAAACGACTTAAACTTAAAAGAGACGAAGTAAAATTTAAGTAAATAAATGAGTAAAGTAAGAGTTAAAGTTGAGAATATTGCGGCGCCATTATCCATTCCATTTCCTGTAAATCACAAAATCAAAAACACAAAATTCCAACTATATATATACGTAAATTTATTATGGGTGTATCGATTGACAAAATGTACCTATAGTCGTCACAAAATAAGCCCGGTAACAGGGGGCCTAAAATGTATTTTCTTGACCTGTTTAATGTAACTGAATGAAACAACAAAATATTATTAATAATCTCAGGTGTTTAGGCGATAAACATTTTTTTTTTATTTAATCAGTTACATTTTACAGGTCAAGAGATTACCTTTTAGGTCTCCTGTCACAGGGCTTCTTATTTTTGACAACCATAAAGGTCCTTTTGCTGGCAACCTAAGCAAAAATAATGTCAGTAAGTTTTATCTAACATGAAAGGGAGATCATGAACTAGAAACCGGGCCCTTAGTTTCATCGCGCAAAACGTAACTATCGAATAAAAGTAGAGTAGAAACTGTACTTAATCGCAAGAAAATACACATTTGGTAGTCTCGTAATCAATTTAGCTATAACTATAGCAGTAGTATCGCAACAGATTGGAATTGACCAAAAAGGGTAGTCTGCTCCATAATAAGATAATGTTATGATTACGTTCGACTGACATTATATATGTCAATAATGATTGATATTAAGTGACAGTTGCACTACGCCCGTTTCAATTTCGTCTAATATAACCGTATTCACTATTTAAGTAAAAAAAATCCCAGATTATTTTATAGCTTGCTATTCATATTCTATTGTTATACTATAATGATCGATCAAAGTTACGAGACTCGCAATTTTTGACACAATCGTAATAGAGTAATCGTAGAATAATAATAGAATAGAAGTATAATCGTAAGTTTAAGAGACTAGAGTCCCAGGAAAGGCCTCAATATCAGATCCCTGAAGTACACCAATCTTAATAAAATATCCCGCAGACATTGCACTACCCACATTTACCCGTTGATCTCGATCCTTAATATTAAATCAAGCTATTTATCAATTTAGGTCATAGTGCTGTAATTTAAGTAACCAAGTCTTATGATCGACGCAGTCAAAAGCCTTTAAGAGATCAGCAAAAACTCCAATGGCATCCTCCCAGGCTCTATACACATTGCTGAATTTGTTGATCAGTTTATGACCAAACTTTTTTTAAACTAAGTTTTAAGTTCACTGTTTTAACCTCATATCTCAGAATTATTTATGATTTTGTTTTTGTGTTAGCCATGCTGTAGGTATTTATCAAAATCGTGATCGCGATTAGAAATTCCTGATATCAAATTCATTGTAATCTAACCGCTCTGTGTTGTTGCGTCTTGCGTGATCGGTCTACTCTCACTTTTACAACAGTTCTTGGCGTAATGAAGGTAATAATGGCACATAATGCCACTGAACTCTTCACAAAGTAAGGTAAATCTTATGCTATAAGCACATTATCAGATAGAAAGGTCATGTTTTTGTTTTAAAAAGTGACCATATACTTAAGAAGCGAATGGGCGTGTTGCGGCGTAGAATACCACCACCCATCTGCTGCTATGGTTGCCGTAAAAGGCGACTAAGGGAACACCCGAAGGAAATATCTAACGTACGTATACAAATCTCGATGTGTTCAGAATATATACTCCAGATCTTCTATGGCAACGATAACAAGTAGGGCCATTGTGCTATTTACCTGGATGCATTCGATTAAAACTAGATTCCCGGCTCTGTGAACCTAATCGACTTTTAAATGGACGAATGAAGAAAGGATGAGATCCGCATAAAATAATCTAGAACCACAGCGCTGGGGCCAAAAAGCTTGGAGAATTTAATTCTTAATTTCTTTTTTTTCGTAAGATTTTTCTAAAAGAAACACAACTACAATTTTTATTTCAGATTATTTAAACTCTCACTAAAGTTAAGTTTTTGTTGCAAATTTTGGGAATAAGTATTAATCAAAATTTCCTTACAAATAAAACTTATACCACTAAATTTACACACCTAATAAGGTTGGAAAGGAAATAGGTTCCAACTCCGCATATTGACACAAAAACCTTTGACGCTGGACGCTGGCATTCAGCCGATACCTAATGAGAGAACTGACCGAACGACTTCATATACCTAATTACCTTCTTAATAAGGCTCCGATAGCCCTTCAAGGTACGTGGCTCTAAAACGAGGTTCCAATACAGGTTCAAAGTAACCTACAAACAAGAAGCCAAGCCCTGTGGGATTTCCGAGATAGAGATCGTAGTGAAAAGCAGACAACTCACAGGGTCAAAGGGCTAAAGCAAATTGTTTGACATTAACTTTAGAAAATTGGCATATTGTTTATTATTGGTTGTTAGTTTTCTTTGTAAAACGCATTATGTTATGGTGCTAATTCAGAACTTTTTTCGATCAATAAATTTTCCTAACTGCATTTTATACTTTTTCGTTGGTTCAGTTGTGTTGACTGTTACTTGTAAAGTCCGGGTTAATTTGTAAGGACGAACATTTTTACGATAGATATCGATGTTTGTTTCCTTGTCTGGGTATGTTGTTTGTCTTTGTATATGTTTCGGGCACCCTAGATCTAGATACAGGGTCCACTTACCTAGTTAGGGTCTCTGAGTTTTAATACTATATTTATGTATAACAGTTCTACTCCTATTGAAATTCTGGGCAAGCAAATAAACGCTTGAATAACACAACAATGTACGGAGACAACTGTTATACATGCTACACGAAAAGATTCATCAAAATGCTACAGAAAACAAAACTAGATAATTTTCAATATTAGTAGTGAAATCATTATAGCAAATTCCCTAGCAAAGGGCGAGGTAGGTACTAGGATAACATGAAACAGTAGAAAGTAGGGGTCGCGACCTCAGCTAGTCAACGGAGCAGTGTGGAAATTGTGCACTCGTTTTCAGGAGTCACGGTTTTATACAGGGTGTGTTTTTAAGTACCTTAAGTGTTGTGAGCGCAGATAATGATTTGTCTATTTAAACCAATATTATAAAGAGGAAAGATTTGTTTGTTTGTAAAGTTCCTTCCGGTGACAGTAAGAAAGAGTTACTTTCGCATTTATAATAAACTAGCTAACACAGCGAACTTCTTACTTCCCTGCATCCTGATCTTTAGAGAATATTCTAGAGCCTACCTCGTCACCACGGGATAGTGTACCTTCTCAACATTACAGTGAAATATTTTTTCCTATTCCATGCAAACAAAACACGAACAATCCGATCTTTTGTCTTTGTTATTGGTTACTAGTCGACCCGGCGATCTTCGTACCACCTAACCTAAAATATTTTGTTTTCCCGGGATTTATTCGAATTTTTCTCGTCATTAAAACCATTCTTGAACTTCATTGAAATTAATTGGTAATATTCGTCCAGGCGTTGTCGAGATATGCGCTTACCAACACATTTTTCGATTTATTTTTATATTTATAGACTAGTCAACCCGGTGAACTTCGTACCACCTAATAACCTATTACTATGCTGTGCATATATTATACATAAAATAAAAACCTTCCTCTTGAATCACTATCTATTTAAAAAACGCACATCAAAATCTGTTGCGTAGTTTTTAAGTGACAGTGACCGACAGCGAAAGCGACTTTGTTTTATACTATGTATTAATATTGAATTGCAGTTTTTTTTAAGATTTAGACATTTCCATCAACTTTCTGCATACCTACATGTGCATAGCCCGAACAAGCATCCTGTATAAAGCCGGTAAGAAACGGATGCGCCTGCGCCGGTGAAAGTGCATTCTCGAGGTCATTGCCGGGACCTCGCCCGAGCGAGGCCTGCCAGCTTTTAGTACCTCTTTATTTAATGGGAATATTAGTATAGTAACTTCATTACTGTTTAAGTATTATTTGATCAGTTTTTTTAGGGTTTAAGATGAACACCCCATTTTGTCCACGAGTCGAGCCTATACGCTAACATGCCGAGTCAGCGACATTTCAAACCAATATCACTTGAATGTGTAATACTAATAAATATAATGTCGTTAACATATTTTTATAAGTAAGAAGTTTGTTACCCCTTTCTTCTCTACGCTGTAAAATCATTGCGAAAGGGAGTAGAATCATTTACAGAGGAGGGCTTGTTTGGGGGCTTCTCCAGGCGACCATTGTCGTAAGGCAAGGCAAAAATTTGTTTGCCTGAGCCAATTGGTGGGCACCCTGAACTACCTTGCCTCTATCAGTATAGGATACTTTACGAAATAAGGTATCAATAAGCGATATCTTGTATCCTGTATTAAATAAATCATTTTTTACTTTTACTTTACTTTTGTGAATGAATAAATAAATGACTTTGTCTAAATTAACTCGCAGAAATACTGACAAGACTGACTAACAGACAACTAACAGCCCAAACAGCTTGATATTCAAAGTAGTGAAAGTTCCTTTGAGAGTAAGCTACTGTTTAGGAGTGAATTCACAAAAATCCTAGGGAAAAAATATAAATAGCGAACGTGGATACAATCAAATATCCACGTTCGCACAATCAAGAAAGGAAACACAAATTGAGAAACATTATAGCGTCAAACGTTTAAAATCTAATATTCTTGAATCATTATTTAGTATAATAATTATAATGACACGCATCATCGGTACTTATTAATATTACAAAGTTAAAGATATAATTACGATTGAACGATCAACATAATTATCAATATCTACATAAAATAAAAGTAGTGGTCGTTATAACCGTGGCGACAAGCTGGCCCCTTGTCACGTTGGTAATAAAGCATAAACTCGGCTAAACGTGGGTCCGGCTCTCAAGCCGGTGCCTCTGCCTAACCCTCCAGGGAATAAAAAGGCGTGATATTATGTATGTATGTACATAAAATAAAGAAATATGGAAGACTTGACTGTTTGTTTAAATCGGATAGGCTCTGAAACTACTTATGTTTGTTTCCGGTCTGGGTGTGATGTTCGTTTCTGTGTGTGTTTTGGGCACCCTAGATACAGGTTCTTCCTAGTTAGGGGCTCTGAGTGTGATGTGTTATAAAAAAAAAAAAAAAAACTTATGATTTGAAAAATGATTTCTTATTACCGTACGCATTATCCTTTATGAAAATAGGCTATTGAATAGTATAAAAAGGCATAGTATAGGCAATATAACATAGTATAAAACAAAGTCCCTTCCGCTGTATGTCATTATATAATGCTTAAATCTTTAAAACTATTCAACTGATTTTTGTGCGTTTTTTTTTTTTAATAGATAGAGTGATTTAAGAGGATGGTTTATATGTATAATACATGCACAGCATAGTTATAGGTTTGCCGGGTCAACTAATATTCTCATAAATTCAGAATTTACATATTATGTCAAATACTCCAAAATATGAGTTCCGCGGTGTTGGAACTTAAGGGACGATAATGTATGAAAATCCCAGTATGAACAATTGAACATAACAAACTTAGGTATGTAAAAAGCTAACCTACAATTTTAAACCTAGGTGATAAAGACAAGATTCTTAGCGCTAACTCGGTCTTACCACAGACCTTTTAACCTACAAAACGTAGAATCGATACGGACCGGTAGTTTACCGTATAAACTGCATGTTTATGTTTTTATCCGCTACTTTGAACGCTAAGGACCGTAACCAATGTAAGTAAGTGCTGTATATTGGTTGTATATGCATATAGGTACAGTGGCGGACACGATCGGCGTAACACTTCCGGTTTTTCTGTATTGCAAAATAGCTCTTGTTCTTTGGTAAGTAATACAGTCTAGGGCTGACGAAATCATAGACAAATCTGTTACGGCCTCCTAGTCCGTGACTGTACAAATGGGCGCTACGCGGCTTGTCTAGTAAAATTTTCCCTTCAAAACGAAAAATTTTAATTGTACGTTCCTGTCGGATTTCGGGTTAAAAATTTCTGTCATATCGATACAGTAATTGAGGCGTGATTACGTTACAAATAGACAGACTTAATTTCGCATTTATATACGTAATATATTTATGCTTGCTGTGCCTGCAAATAAGTCGGCGAGGAATTGTGCCTTTTTCATATTTTCTCACCGTTTTCATCTTTCCTGAACTACCGACAAACATTTTAAAACCAAAAAATAAGTTATATCAACACAGTCGCTCGGAATACTGTTTTACATTTTTGATATTTGCCTTAGTTTAGAAGATATTTATTTTTTTCTCGGGTGGCGCTACTTTAGCTGTGCTATGCCTCTTAAAGCGGCAATGGTTAACAATGTCGCTAATAATACAATAACGAGTTATTTTTTTTTAAAGAGAATTACCTAAGAACCTAAACCACAGAGGTGGCTAATTGTTTTTTTTTTTTAAAACAAAAACATAAAACACAAAAGTTTAAAGTAAAATTTTTATTCCTTCGTGATTCCTACAATACCGGATACGTATAGAATTTAATTGAGACTTTCTTTTTGTACTAATTGCTTTCGAGATGTGCGAAACACTGTGATAGCTATCTTTACGCTTTATGTGTTTATGTGCTAAGAGGAATATTAATTACACTCCTAGAATTAATATGCACATGACAAAGTGTGGGAAAGATATTTAAAATATACATTAGTCCCCAAGAGATGCCCAGAAAACACGAGGCCACCTTTTTCGAGCTAGGATAGCAAGCTGTTTAGTAAGCTAGAGCTAGTACAGTGGCGGTCTAGGAGGCCGTAACAGATTTGTCTATGGTTTCGTCAGCCCTAGACTGTATTACCAAAGTAAAAGAGCTATTTTGCAATACAGAAAAACCGGAAGTGTTATGCCGTCCTAATACCCAAGAGGAAGAGATAGAAAGAGATGCCAATAACGGGAAATTTTAACCTTTGAGTAAGAGGACTTAACGGCCTACTAGTGGTTCCATATTTAAAGTTATTTCCATATTAAACCGTTTATACCTTAATTTCCGGGACTACGACAGCACTTCAAAACCAAAATGAGGCAAACCGGCTTAGCCGCTCTCGTTTATAAGGCAAAATCACAATAATATTAAAATTAATTCCGATCAAAGTTAATTTATCGAACAACCACTGATATTATTATAGTAGTCAGATAAATAATCTAGTGACCTATCAAAGTATTTATAATCTTACCTTCTGCGGTGGCTGATGATGCTGTTTCTTCACGTCTATCCAGAATCTGGCGACGTTGATGAGTAGACCTGCTAGCGCGATCAGCAGGAATTTAACCTGGGGAAAGAAATTAGTTTTAAGGAAGACGCAGAGTTGGCAGAGCTTAAATTAAGTCACTCAAAGAGAACTATGAAAGAACAATGCCATCCGGGATCAAACCAGAAATTATGAGATCCGCAGAAGAACTAATGTCACCGGCATTGCCCCAAGAATTCCGAAACTTAAGTGACAATGGGCATGGCACATAGCTCGAAGAACAGATGGTCCATAAATGGTCGCTGTGGCCGAAGAGAACGAGAGCAGCGACCGCGAACCTGAAGAAGAAGAGTAGGCAGACCCCCCAAAACGTGGGCAGACGACCTAGTAAAAGCTGCAGGATTACACTGGAGGGGTCGCTCAAGACCGGTCGCTGTGGCGTGTCTTCAGTGGATGTCTTCCGGCTAAAATTATGATGATGATCATGAAATGTGATGTTACTCACTTGTAACTTAAAGCTAAGGATCTGCAGCAGGGTTCCGATTTTCGCCTTCAGCACGGCTCCGAGCAGAAGTAGTTTGAGGATCGCCTTCTTCTTCTTCTTCTTCTTGCCTCTTTGTTCTAGAAGATTATTAGTAAAGTCACAGATTAGCTTTTCAAAGAAGGCGGCATCGTAATTGCAGTCAGGGACTCGTCCAGCGTAACACTTTAGGGGTTTCTGTATTGCGAAACAGCCCTTGTGATTTGGTATTACAGTCTAGTAAGCTAGACACTATAGACAAAAGTGTTACGCTGATAGAGACCGCCACTGTACGATGATGTGGGAAAAACACCGGACGTCGATCATCAATGTTTCCCGGGGTCCTTCCCAAATATCGACAAGAAGGCCACCGGGGGGTTTTAGTGGGTGTGATGTGAGCCCCACATAACCCCGACGCTCCCCCGAGCGTTTTCTGCGTGCAATGAGTTCAAACCATACAGATATATTCAACAGGTAGCGAGCTACATTATAACACTTTGTCGTAAGGCAAGGCAAACATTTGTTTGCCTGAGCCAATTGGTGGGCACCCTGAACTACCTCGCCTCTAGCAGTATAGGATACTTTACCAAATAAGTTATCAATATTAATTAGATTAGATGTAGTCTAATTGACTTTTATGTGATATCTTGTATCCTATATTGAATTTGACTTTTTGACTTGGATGAAATCTGTATTGTTGGAACTCACTTATTGCACGACGAAAATGCATATCATCAACAATCTTGGCCAAATAGGATGAAAGCTTAAAATATAGTAATCCAGCCTTGGTCTGACTCCTGTGCACTGTTGGTTTCACATTCGCTTGCCTGGAGCCGCGTGGGAGACACCCATGAACCACCTCTCCTCATGCAGTATAGGTTTTTATGCATCTATATTCTATAAGAGATACCTTGTAACCTACATTAAGGGGCAAACGGTAGCGATACTAGCGCCACTTTCGATAAATAATTAATATGTTCTAAACCATGGCCGAAATCAAAAACATGCGTCCTTAACGCCCTAGATAATCTTGCTTGGAATTTTTAAGGCTCTATGTGTCCACTTTGGGCAGCAAAAGAATATTCCTAAGAGCTACACAACAGATACTTAAAAAAATTCTAAGCAAGAAGACGCATATTTTTTATTTCGGCCATAGTTTAGAAGATATAAATTATTTAACGGAAGTGGCTCTAGTTTCACACCGTGTGCCTTCTTAAATAAATGAATTTTAAATATGAATTGCATCTGTTTTGGAAGATGTAAAGAAAAATCAAGGGCTGATATAGTTCACCATATCCAACAACTAACTCAATCTCGAAATAATACTTTATGACCTCCATACATCTGTTTGCTACATGCATAATATAATAAGAAAACATTTAGGTATAGATATTAAATTACTTTTACAAAATTCTCTCATGCATTACAAGATGCATAATATAGTTAGATTAAATGATCATTTACCACATTGCACTGTGATGTCGGTCGGATGCTGTAAAAAAAACCTATGAGATAGTTATTTATAACTAGCTGTGCCAGCGAACTTCGTATCGCGTCTTACAATTTGCATGGGAAAAAGATATTGTTACTTTTACTATCTTCCTCTAAATTTTTCCATATTTTATCAGCTTTTAAACCTTCTTTTGAAATCAAAATCAGCGAAATCGGCCCGGCCGTTCTCGAGTTTTAGCGAGACTAACGAACCACGATTCATTTTTATATTTAAAGTAGATACCTAGATAAAGCATCACACTCAGAGCCTGTAATCTGTTTAAATTGATCGAAACACAAAGGAAAAAAAACATACTTATTTAGAAATAAATTTACGTTACAATCACTATAATGCTAATTAAATATATATATATATATGTATAATATATATATGTTGTGCATCATAAAACTTCGTAATTTTGTTTTTGATGTTTTCTTTTATAAATAACTAGTCGACCCGGCGAACTTCGTACCGCCTAACCTATTAGTATTTTGTGCATTTATTACACTTATAAGCCTTCCTCTTGAATCACTCTCTCTATTAAAAAAAAACCGCATCAAAATCCGTTGCGTAGTTTTAAAGATTTAAGCATACATAGGGACAGACGCGGGAAGCGACTTTATTTTATACTATGTATTGATTTGAATAAACAAAGCATTTGTATGTACAGTGGCGGACTAGGAGGCCGTAACAGATTTGCCTATGGTTTCGTCAGCCCTAGACTGTATTACCAAAGAACAAGAGCTATTTTGCAATACAGAAAAACCGGAAGTGTTACGCCGACCGTGTCCTCCACTGTACCACCAACATGGTTCGATTGACAGTGATGTCGATTCCGACGTGAGAGAACCGGGTTCGAGGGCAAAAATTATTGACTTTCTTGATATCTTCATGGCTATGAATATGATGAGCCTTTTGACATGTAATACTCATAATAGGTATCAATCTCGGTTTCGAAAGGTTGTATCCGAAATGAGTATCAAATGTCAAAAATTTCATTTTCATAGCCCTTATGAATTGCAATTTTCTCATCTACAATTTTAGGCTCTGAGTATAATACGATCTATCTAAAAGTATATCTTTAAAAAGAGTTCGTCGAACAGACGGCGCTAGAGCGCTTGCCTTACACAGAGCGCTGACGCTAGGAACGCTCTGACGCCGGGCGCTGTGTGACAGGGTAAACACCTCGGACACTTCATAGAAAAAATCGTATTGCTTCACGCACAGCCAAAACTAGTGTACGTGCACGCGTATCATGCTTGTGTGAGTGAGATGAGACGTGCGACGCTGCTTTATTTGTACTGAACGGTAACTGAGAGGTACCCGAGCGCGGAGCCGCACTTACTGAGGGAGGCAGGGAGTGCCCGTACTGTATGTATTACTATTTATTTTATATTGTGGTAATACTATAATAGTAGATTACAAGTCGTCGCTTCGACGCTCCAGAGCCGCCGTCTGTTTGACAAATCCTTTGATACCAACTAAATAAATAAAAGAAGAAAAAAACCAACACCAACCATCAACAGAACTCTTATCACTGATACCATTATCAGTATTATCGACCTCCATCGCTTGCTCAGCTATGGAGTCAATAGCTTTCTCTCCCAAAGACCATGCATCTTCAAGGAAACCTCTAGGTGCTACAGCTACACTGCTGCTTCCGTTAGCTAACTCCTCTTGAGCTTCCCCAACAACCCAGCTTTGGACACCTTTCTCTTTCTTCTCCATCATCATCATGGCGGGAACGTGGACTACGTGGACGGGCTTCTTCTTTTTTTTCTCTTTCTTTTTCTTGTCGGCAGTTGAGATGGTTATAGTGTCGATGCCACCTCCTCCGTGCTTCTTTGGGCTGAATGATCTGGGGACAATAAGTTTATGTAATTATTTCTTTCAAAAAAGGACCCCCTTTTACCCACCCTTTAGGAGTTTCGCCGCCTTAAAAATGGTCGTCTGACCACCTTACTACAAGTTTATAATGTGCTTTTCTGAATTTTTGAAGATTCTTATAGCCTATGTTCATCAGGGATAATGTAGGATAAAGCCCTGTAGGTCCGGGCGTAAAAGCCCTGTAGGTCCGGGCGTAAGAATAGGTCTACGGTATGCCCTGCCTGTCGTAAGAGGCGACTAAAAGGGGTCTTTGGGGTCGTGGGTGTGAAGGGCGGGGGCCCGACACACTCATTAAACGGCCTCGAGATGGGCGGCGGCACAGCTTGTGGCACTGTGCCGCCGCAGCTCCAAAGGCGAGCCGGGGAGGGAACAATATGCCCTCCCCGAGCACGAAGCTGATAGTAGCTAGCGTAGGAAGACTTCGGACGCTTTAATGTGTGGTTCCCGGGGTTCCTCCCAAAAGCGCCAAGACGGCCGCGCGGGGGGTTTTAGTGGGTCGAGCCCCACATACCCCCAACGCTCCCCCGAGCGTCGGGAAATGCGATAGGCATTTCCCCTCGTTAAAAAAAAAAGGGATAATGTAGGATTGTATGAATGAATGAATTTCTAAAAACTGTCCAGTAGTTTTAGAGACTATTCGATTTAAACAAACAAACTTGCCTATGTACATATTTCCTAGCTACCTTGTTTTGTTTGCATAAGTACCTAATTAGTAAACCCGTTTTGGCAAATCACTTTATTTTTGTCATTCTAAACAAAAGTTAATGACTTTTGACTGTACTTACTCAAAAATATGAAGAAGAAAAAAGTGAAAATTTAGTGAGTTTACATTTTTTTTGTCTCAAGCAACTCAGGTTTCACTTTTTTCTTGCATTCAAAGTTAAAAGAGTGCTTATGTATATGTGTTAGAAAACTCCATCCAAAATTTTTTGTTTTTCTACACACTTATAGAAATAGTTAGTACTGAGTAAACACTTTTTTTTACGCTTGGAGTGCGACGTAATATATTACAACGCACTTAATATTATGCTATTTAATAAAAAAATCTAAAAATTGGGACCAAGACTGCTGGTCATAGGTCCCCAATTGCTTTAAGGAAAAACATTATGAGGGGAATTTGCCGTAATTTTCGCGCTTGGCAGGCGGGTTGGGGATCGCAGTGTGGCTCTTCAAGTATTTCAACGAAGGACGCTGCTGCCCGACCTTCGGCTGTTCCCTTAGTCGCCTTTTATTAGGTGGGGATTGGGTGTTGTATTCTATGCCGCCACCACACGGCCAACGTTAACGTATAAAGACAAAAAACAAGAAATAAAGTGTTTGCGAACTTTTGAATCACATACCTCACCTAAAAAGTGACCAAAAACTGTTAAATCATTGTTAAAAATTAACGAGCCTACACGAGTTAGTGAAAACTGTTATGTTAAACAACTAAAAAGTGAAATTGTTAACTTTCTTCTAACATTACTTTATGTGTCTAATAGGTAAATGATACTACGTGACAAATCTGTAAATGTATCACTCACACAATGTACACTTATGTGTTAACTTAAGGTGGTAACTCTCGGTATGGCGCGAAATTCAAATTTGTTCGTGTTTTTTATTTATTGTGGCAAAAGTATTCATTTTTAATAAAGTTTAAATAAACTCGCGTATGTAAAAAACCATCTCCTACATTGTTATACAACGTATTTGAAAGACAGACCTACAGGTTTTGTGTCTAAGGGGTAAAAGGCCAAAAATCAAGTTCCTTGAATATACACAAAATCGGTAACTCTGTCTTTCAAAAACGATATATCACAGTGAGGGATATAGGTTTTTACGTACGCGAATTTATTTTAACTTTATTAAAAATGTAAACTTTCGCCAAAATAATTAAAAAACGTGAAAAAATTTGAATTTCGCGCCATACCGTGAGTTACCGCCTTAACGATGAGATGTTAATTAAAATTAGTCGCTTATGTTGTGTCCCTGAACTTTTTACCAGCTGAGAGACGTTCAATGTTAGACATAAGCCTTCCCACAGATCGCCACATTATTTTTTGGGGGGGTTTACCTTAATGCCCACAAAAAAAAGAGATAAATTGTAAAGTAGAGTTTGTTACCCTTTTCTTCTCTACGCTGTAAAATCATTGCGAAAGGGAGTAGAATCATTTGAGAGAGGAGGGCTCGTTTGGGGGCATCTCCAGGCGACCATTGTCGTAAGGTAAGGCAAACATTTGTTTGCCTGAGCCAATTGGTGGGCACCCTGAACTACCTCGCCTCTCTCAGTATAGAATACTTTGACAAATAAAGTATCAATACCAATTAGATATGTAGTCTAATTGACTTTCAATAAGTAATATCTTGTATCCTTTATTGATTAAAAAAAATGCCTTCTTTTAATGAGCTAGAGTACACGAACAGTTTAAATGGCGATCTGGGGGAGTCCAATGACCAGCCGTGGAAGTCTTACGGCTGAGACGAAGAAAGGGTAGATTTATACGCGGCTCAAAGAAGAAAACGCGATAGCATTATTAGAGCGTTTTTTAATGCTAAGAATTCAAGTCTTTGTTTAAAGCGGTTTTTCTGCTGTACGTTGACTATTCATTTGTTCAGCTCTTTATATTTTAATAGAAGTGAAATCATGACCACGATACAGAAAAAGATAATCCTTTCATTAAATATGGTTATGATAACTAATAAAAAACCCCCACACGAAATGGCAAACAAACACACTACAAAGCAAAGCAAATGCACAAAGACGGGAATCAAATCTGGGGCGTGCGTGAAAGCGACGGTTAATTACCACTGAGCTAGGGTTGCTGCCTAGAAAGAAAAAAAAAGTCGCCCAAATAAGTGGAAAATATATTAGAAATATGTACAGGAAGAATATACGGGATCACTTTTTTAACAGTATTTGCCATACATGGCATATACCTAATTTGGTAAAGTATCCTATACTGTGAGAGGCGAAGTAGTTCAGGATGCCCACCAATTGGCTCAGACAAACATATATTTGCATTGCCTTACGACAATAGTCGCCTGGAGAGGCCCCCAAACGAGCCCTCCTCTGTCAAATGATTCTACTCCCTTTCGCAATGATTTTACAGCGTAACTAATGCCCGGAACATTCCGGTTTTTATGTATTGCAAAATAGCTCTTGTTCTTTGGTAAAACAGTCTAGGGCGCACGAGACAATAGACAAATCTTATACATAGCTTGCTTTCCTAGCTCGAAAACTAGCCTCGGGTGTTCTGTGCATAACAAGCAACCCTAACCTGCATATACAATGTTGTCCAAGATTCCGTTCCAACGTTAAATGAATGATAAAAACGACAGGTCGATAGAAATATTAAAGAAAATATACCCGAGACTAATAAACCAATCAGAGCCTCTTATTAAACTAACGATTATTCTTCTATTCTACTATTACTCTTTTACGATTGGGTCAAACTTGCGAGTCTCGTAACTTTGATCCTGTAGGAATAGTATCATGAAGATACTATCAAAATTACGTGAATCGCTAAATCTAATTCTTGTCCCGGGACTGGAGTAGCCGGAACCTTAAAAATGAATGGGGATATTGACAGAAGTGTCTTTGTTTGTGTTTAGGCACCCTCAATACAGGATCTAGCTAGTTAGGGTCTCTTATTTTGAAGCGTTAATTATTTTGGTTATATTTAATTAGATACATAGTGCCCTTAGCTTCCAATTAGGTGGGAAAGTAGATTTCCTTTCCTGAGAATTTTAAAAACTTCCTTCATTTAACATATTATGGTTAAGTAAAGTCTTATTAACAGCAACCGCAAAGTGGTATCAACTTTTACTAGTGGCAGGAAATCATAGATAAGTAAGAGATATTCACACTTAAAAGGCCTATTAAACCGCATTTTAGAACCAATCACGAAAATAATTAATATCTTCTGAACCATGGCAAAAATGTACTCTCTATATTCTATCTACTGTATCTATATTATATACTAGTCGACCCGGCGAACTTCGTACCGCCTAACCTATTGGTGTTTTGTGCATGTATTATACTTATAAACCTTCCTCTTGAATCACTCTATCTATTAAAAAAAAACGCATCAAAATCGGTTGCGTCGTTTTAAAGATTTAAGCATACATAGGGACAGACGCGGGAAGAGACTTTATTTTATACTTTGTATTGATTGATGATATGTATATATATAAAAATAATTCGTGGTTCGTTAGTCTCGCTAAAACTCGAGAACGGCTGGTCCGATGTAGCTAATTTTGGTCTTGAAATGTTTGTCGTAGTCCAGGGAAGGTTTAAAAGGTGAGAAAATATAGAAAAATTTAGGGCCAACAACAACAATTTCATTTTTCATACTAAATGTTTCATTACTGTTCGATCCATTTTCCTCTCAGTCAAAAGATTGATTTGACGTTATTTTTAAATTCTTTCATTCTGGGCGGGCAAAATAACGAAAGTCCATACAGCCAAGTTTTAAGTGGGTACGTAGTAATAACAATCGTTGGTCGCGCCAAAAGTTTGAAGGAACCGTAATTGGTTCGCAACGATAAAAGTGGACTGTATTTTTCTTTATTGAAATGATGCAGAATGAAAGACAGGGGAAAAGTGGAAGGTTGCAGTACTCACTGATACTTGATGTCCTCGATCAGAAATCTGCCATCCATGGCATTCACAAAATGTCTACAACTTCTAGTTTTTTAGTTTAAAACACGACCATTCAAATAGCAACACTTCACCGATGATTCTTATTGATCACAAGTGATTACAGTACATTATTTTATATTTTTTACGCTAGACGACCACGAGGCATGTATTACGCCATTAACGTGAGATTTCGAACAGGGAGTTCTAAAGAGGGAGCTTCAGTATGCCCACTGACGTTTGACTGCATTTTATGGAAAGGGGATGGCGGAAAGGAAAGAAATAGGAATGCACCAAAGAAAACTAAAAAATAACCTATGTAAAACCTTTGGCGTAACCATATCCACCCCCACATAAAGGGTCACCTTTAAGATACTCTCTTAAGGCATAAAAGAAACAAAACTTAAGCGTAATGCGACAATACATGTCCTTAAAATAACTCTTATTACTTTATGAATGATACGTAACACTAACGATATCTTACGATATTTAATTAATTATTTATATATGCTTATTGCTAATATCCAACTCTGCATCGGATCACTTTAAGGGCAGATCAAGAGACATCAGAACCTTCTCTACTACAGCACAACAGCACCCTTAAGAAAGGCCGGAAAAGAAAGACTCAAGACACGCTCATTCCCGTCCCTCCAAATCCCCGTCGGCTCTAGGCTGCATTAGCCGGTCGGCTCCTTAAGCCTATTTCCCACCTTGGAGCGTTCATCTTCCGTTTTTCCACCAATCGCGCGCCCCCTGGTACATACGGCTTGTCCGTGTCAGCGAGTATCGCTGGCTGGGTTTGGTGCAATCATATCATCATATCAAAACATAACATAATCTCACGCCTTTTATTCCCCGAAGGGTTAGGCAGAGGTACCAGCTTAAGAGCCGGACCCACGTTTAGCCGAATTTATGCTTTATTACCAACGTGACAAGGGGCCAGCTGGTCGCCGCGGTTATAACGACCATTATACTGCGGCCGGGACCAACGGCTTAACGTGCTTAACGGCATATCATATCATTGCTAATATCCAACTCGGTTTAAACTGCTTTATTAGCTGGATATTACTGGCATAAGAAAACAACTGAAGACTTGAGTGTATTGACTAACTATATTCTCCTTTGCATGACTTTAAGTATGTTTCTGAATTACCGAATACAAAATTAAATTAAAAAAAAAACACGTTTAACTGATTTCTTGGCAAGCATTTAGTATTTGCACAGATTAATTTTCACCTCGTCCCTAACCTAACAAGTTTTCTAAATGCGCGTTCCACTTTGCGTGTCCGCTTTCGATTTTATCCTTTTACATACAATGCAGTAGGCATTTTGAATTTCAACTAACCGACACCGGTATAGGTCGGGCTTGATTGGTCACCACTTTCGTTTTAATGATTCGTTTAATTTAATGGACTATTAGAGAAAAAACTTAATTGTTTGTGTTTTGTTTTGGAATCACGTGTTTTGTTAGCGGTGCGAAACTAGCGCCACTACCGATAAATAATAAATATCTGTTAAACCATGGCTGACATCAAAAATATGCGCCTTTGACTCCCTAGATAATCTTGCTTAGAATTTTTATGCCCCTTTTGTGTAGGTTTCAGGTTCAAAATCAAAGAAAAAACAGTGGTTTAGACGATATAATTATTTATGGAAATGGCGCTAGTTTCGCACCGTTTCGCTCCTTAACGCAAAAAAATCGGGCTAACTTTCACAGTTAGTGTTTTAAGTTTACTCGCTCAATTTTAAACTCAGACTCAGACAAGTTGCTCAGGTCCATTTTATCCTAAGCCCTGTAGGTCCGGGCGTAAGAATAGGTCTACGGTATGACCTGCCTGTCGTAAGAGGCGACTAAAAGGGGTCTTTGGGGTCGTGGGTGTGAAGGGCGGGGGCCCGACACACTCATCAAACGGCCCTGAGATGGGCGGCGGCACTTGTGGCACTGTGCCGCCGCAGCTCCAAAGGCGAGCCGGGAGGGAACAATATGCCTTCCCCGAGCATGAAGCTAATAGTAGCTGAGCGTTGGAAGACTTCGGACGTTATAATGTGTGGTTCCCGGGGTTCTTCCCAAAAGCGCCAAGACGGCCGCCGAGGGGTTTTAGTGGGTGCGAGCCCCACATACCCCCGACGCTCCCCCGAGCGTCGGGAAATGCGATAGGCATTTTCCCCTCGTTAAAAAAAAAAAGGTCCATTTTATCCTGGCTCGGGCTGCCCTGTACTCCGTTGAGCGCAGAAATATTGTGTTGAAGTCGGAACTTAGATGTGTATGTTAATTAGGAGCGAAGATTAAGTTCAAGATTAATTTTGACAGTTTGGAGTGCAAGTTTCAAACTCAGACTTGACTGTAAATGTCAATCTATGCATTAAAACTCAGAGGACACAGGGTTGAGGTTATTCGCGTAACGTTTCTTATGGTAGCTTACTCTCTCTGCGTGTTATGCAATCAAGCCTAAACTACTTAATTGATTAGGCTGAAAATTGGAATTTAGGCAGCTTAGAACAACGAGACGGACATAGGAAACTTTGTGCCAACTCGCCAACAATTGCGAGTCTTAAGCTTGCGAGTTGACGACCGCCTCTTTTGTCGAGTCCCGTAAATCTCATGGAAACAGAAAATTTTATTTTTGAGGTTTAAAGTGAAATTGCCACAGGGGGAACATAGAAAGGTAAACCCTCACCTAGCAATACTTTGCTGTAGAACATCAGAAATGGTCCGCAGCGATGATTCCACTTCGGTTCCGATCTTCGAAGGCAGCTCTTCCAAGTTTCTTCCTGATTCTTTTATCTCTGCATCTGCGTCGTCTGAAAGAGACAAAACATTTTAATTAATATTACGCATAACATTTAGAAGAATAAAAGAGAAGAAGATGGCGGGATGATATCGATTCCTATCTATCCGACCGACTGGATTCAGTTGGACAAGTGGATACAGAGGGGGGAGGTCTTTGCCCAGCAGTGGGACAGAAATTAGGCTACTAAAAAAAACATTTAGAACCACACGGAGGTAGGAAAGTTAGCTTAGCACCCACTGTGAATTGTAACTGGTGCTTAGAATTTACAGTACCTAAACATATAATTTAACTAGTCGACCCGGCGAACTTCGTACCCCCTAAACTATTACTTTCTTGTGCATGTATTATACCTATAAACCTTCCTCTTGAATCACTCTATCTATTATAAAAGACCGCATCAAATTCCGTTGGATAGTTTTGAAGATATAAGCATACATAGGGACAGAAGCGGAAAGCGACTTCATTTTATCAATTGACTAGTCGACCCGGCTAACTTCGTACCGCCTAACTTATTGCTATGTTGCTAATATATATTATACTTATAAACCTTCCTCTTGGATCACTCTATCGATTACAAAAAACCGCATCAAAATCCGTTGGATAGTTTTAAAGATATAAGCATACATAAGGACAGACGCGGGAAGCAACTTTGTTTTATACTATGTATTGATGAAATATAAGAAAATTATAATTATGGTCGCTGGGCCCGAAAGGCTCTCAAGTGGCGACCGCGCATCGTAAGATGCATAGAAAGCAGATCCCACACGGTGAGTGGTCAGACGACCTGGTAAAGGCTGCGGGAGTACACTGGATGGAGGTCGCTCAAGACCGGTCAGATATGGCGATTTGTGGGGGAGGCCTATGTCCAGCAGTGGCTAAAATGATAATGATGATTATGAATCCTTTTATTATTATTAGTGGAGTATTTTGCCAATGTCAAGTTCACAAATTATGTTTAAAGGGTGGGCTTAAAGCCCGGCAACGTTGTACGGTTATTTTATGTTTATTGGATTAATCTTTTAAATCCCGCTAACAAAACACGTTGTGGTTTCGGAACCAACGTTAAAACAAAAATCCCATGAATCCTTTCTTATCTTAAAATTAGACTTCAAAAATATCTGTATTATTAACATTTTTTTCCTGTAAAAACCAAAGCATAAGTACTGAATCTATGTTAAAAATTTTCACTAAGACCAAAATACCAAATTTCTGATGCGTTATTTATAAAACACATAAATAAAAACATAGATTCGATGAAAGTGCGGGTACGGTGTCTGTCTATCTACTTAATTATTATGATCGTGTGAATTTTAACAGTTTTCACTATCTTTCATTTATTTTCTGTTCTATTGTTGAACTTTTTGTATGGTCACAGAATACTATGGGTAAAACTATGGCGTGTCTTACTATTAGAACACCCATATCTATTTATATATGTATACTAGAGGCTGCCCCGCGGTTTTTCCCGCGTCGATTTCTTATAAACACAAAATTCCCCTTTTTTCCCGTTCCCGTGGGAATTTCGGGAAATCCCTTCTTAGTGCTCACCAACACTTACTGAGGAACCTACATGCAAAATTGCAGCCCGCTACGCCCAGTAGTTTCGGCTCTGCGTTGTCTGTCATTTAGTCAGTCAGTCAGTCAGTAACGGAAGAGTTTTATATATATTGATTAATCGTAGTTTGTCTCGTTAAACTCGAAAACGGCTTGTAAATTTTACTTAGTTGATTTTGGTTTTTAAAATTTCGTAGTCCAGGGAACGTAAAGATGAAAAAATTACAAGGAAGATAGTGAAAACGAACACGATATTAATTATTGAAAAATAGTCATCCTTTCAGCCAAAAGACATCCTCTGCTGATAACCAAAATGTTCCATCCTTTGCGACCCTCAACCAGTTCACTCACAGATTTATTATATTAACTACTCGACCCGGCGAACTTCGTACCGTCTTACCCCTAATATTTTGTGCGTGTAGGTATTATACTTAAAGACACTCCTCTTGAATCACTATTAAAAAAAACCCCATCAACAATTCTGTTGAGTAATTGTCAAGATTTAAGCATACATACATACAGACCAACTAGAGATACTAAGTATAGTTTTAAAGATGGGAAGCGAATTTATTTTATACTATATATTGATTCACATATTTTTAAAGATATTCTATACATTCTCTAAGTTATGAACAAACAATAAAAACGATATTTATCTTTTAATCAACTAAGAGGTGTTTTTCATCACGATCTGTGACTAGAAAGTATAAAATTAGTCGGTAACTGAATTATAATGCTATTTAGGATTCCGTACTCAGAAAAACTTATTAGTCAATAGCAAATCGTAAAAAAAAACAACTTGCCTCGTGCAGTATAGTATAGGATATACTACCTATGTATTTAATCACTTTAAAATATTTTAATTTACACTTTAGTTAGACTCTCAATAAGTGTGTGTTAAATAAATATTTTTCTCCAATAATTATTTATTTTTGTGGAAAACCTGTAAAAATAATAGATAGACATAATCAAAAGTACAGGTTGATGCCTGTGAAAACTTTTAAGGGATAGAAATAAGAAAGATAAAAATATTTACACGTATATCAATATCATTAATCATCAATCAATACATAGTATAAAATAAACTCGCTTCCCGCGTCTGTCCCTATGTATGCTTAAGAAAATAACAGCAACAGCAGTTCGTCTCTGTATGTGTTTCAGCAACAGATTTTGATGCGGTTTTTTTTAATAGTTAAAGTGATTCAAGAGGAAGGTTTATTAGTATAAAACAAGTAATAGTAGGTTAGGCGGTACAAAGTTCGCCGGGTTGACTGGTAAAAAATATTATAAAGTAACACTAGCTCTCCTTTAAAATGTCAATAGAAAAGAGAGAGAGAGAGAAATAGTAAATAATAGGTCCAGTTACCTAACAAGGATATAAAACATAAACTGGAAGCGTGTGAGAAGATTGAAAGAGCTTTGGTTTTTCGAGTTCCGCAGCGACTACCACTTTCTCTCTATAAAAATGAATGAAGAAATCTCCTAAACTGGTTATCTTCACAGATTGTGTGACCAATGAGAAAATACGTTAACAGAGGGGTAAAGAAAGATGTTTAAAAAGTGCCGGTGCCATGTACGTTTTAATTCTTTTTACGAATATTCCCGTTACCCGTGGGAATATCAGGAAGTCATTCCAAAATTTTATCTTATAGCTACTATATATATATAAAAATAATTCGTGGTTCATTTAGTCTCGCTAAAACTCGATAACGGCCGGGCAGATTTAGCTGATTTTGGTCTCAAAATGTTCGTAGTAGTCCAGGGAAGGTCTAAAAGGTAAAAAAATTAGGAATAATTAGGGGAAGTTAGCAAAAACCACAATTTTATTTTTCCATATAAAATTGTAGGGCGCGATACGAAATTCGCCGGGACAGCCAGTGAGAACTAAAAAAAAACTTAGCTTTATGTGCTAGCTAACTATAAGATGCCTGTCAGTAAGTAACGAATGAGCTTCTAAACTTAACATAACATAATCTGTTTGTAAATGAAATATTTTTTGACACTAGATAGATTAAAAAATGAGATCCTGTATTAATAATAATAATCTTGCTTAGTATTTTGAGGACTCTATTGTAAGTTTTGCTTTAAGGTTAAAGACTACTAAAGTCTTGCTAAAAGTATCTACTTTAGCGTAGTAACTATTACTTAATCTGTGACTTTAGGCACTTATCAGTATTAAACAAAAAAGGTGTCATAAATCTACATTATTATAGGTAGGTAGGTACATTTTTTTTACACAATCAAATAGGTATAAGAAAAGGAAAAAAAATACAACTATAAGTGCGTTAGGCGGATTTATCAAAGCTTTTATCTAAATTCTGTTCTAAATTGAAATAATACTTTCTAAGATAAGTCTTACAGAGACAGACACATGTTTAATGTTTTAATTAATTTATGCAAAATATGTTACGGTATTTAATCAAGTAGGTGGGTTTATTGTCAATCAATCTTAATCAATGAGGCGTGTGACCATTTCTCTGGTTGCTATAACTAAAAATTCTGTAGCAATTTTATTTTACAATGAAAATTGCTAGAAATTATTTTGGACCGGGATTTTCTTATTAAAAGAATATCATCGACGAAAAAAATAACCTAAAATACAAACCTTGCCAGCTCCGCCTCTGTTTTTGAACGTTCTCGTCCCACGAATCCAACATTTTTCCCGCCTTTTCTTTAGCACATAACCAAACATCGTCCTCTACCAAACAATCAACGAAGGACATAAAAGTCGGTCCTACATTTCGTCCTAAATTCACTACATAATCGTAAGACCGTTCTATTAAAGATGCACTCTCAACTTTTGCAAGGAATATTACTAAAAATAGGAGAAAAACTTTTTTGGTCGCCATTTTTTAGCGAGCTGTCAAAATTTCCCGCGCGTCTTTTCTTTTTTTTTTTTTAATTAGGCGCGGCGGCGAGAGAAATGCTTTCGCCGCTACAGCCAATGCTAAACTGACTTGGTTGGTAATGTTCAATGTGTTTTATACGGAGTCCTACTTTCTTTTGACTGGTTTGAACCAAGTTTGCTAAGGTATTTTTTGTATGGGATTGGCGGATGTGGGATGAAAAAAGTTGTATTAATTTCATTTTTTAATTTAAATACCTAGCTTTATAAGAAAAAAGTAAACCTAGATGTTTTTTTGTAACTTTCAGTTAAAAAGAAACTGACACGATATTTTTTAACAATTTTTTATCATTAAGTTACATTAATAATCCTGAGAACCGTAGTTATTTCTTTAGGACGTAGTGGCGGACACGATCGGCGTAACACTTCCGGTTTTTCTGTATTCCAAAATAGCTCTTTTTCTTTGGTAATACAGTCTAGGGCTGACAAAACCATAGACAAATCTGTTACGGCCTCCTAGTCCGTGACTGTACGTAACTAAACTTAGAATACAAAAATAAAAGTTAACTAAGTTTAAGTTAACAACATCAATGTATTGTATTAACGATAAAGTTGTGAAATAGTTAAATGCTCTGTAAGCATGGCTTTGAGAATATGTTGCTAGATGCACTTTTTAAAGACATTGTTTATAAAGATAAAATACTATAAAAATTTACCGGTGTGAAGTTGGCGGACAAAAGTAGCGGGCGAACTATAACCCTACAATTTAAAAATGTCATCGATAAATTTTGTTTATTTAAAAAAAATAAAGCCAATACGCATACAATTAATATATAGTTTTTAACATTAGAATAGAATAGAAAATGTTTATTTACAGCAACACACACATACAAAATAAATACATTAGAAAATACATTTACAAAACAAAAATTAAAACAGTAAATATAACTAAAATAAAAAAACAAAAATAAAACTAAACATGTTGTATGTGTTGCAGTTGCCGTAAAATGGCACCGACTCAGCATATGCTGACGGTTTTCACCGACAGCGCTGACATTAAAAAAGGGTTAAAGAAAGAATAGACAACAAATCGATTTAATGTTGCTCTTTCCGTCGAGTTCACCCCGCTCTTACGTAAACTTTTACAACTAATACAAAAAGAAAAAAGGAAATAAAGAAATTCTAAAGTAAAGTGTAATTGTTTATTCTCTAGCTGTTAAATCATTGCGAAAGAAAGATGTCAAAAAAAAAAGTCAAAAATGATTTATTCACTTAATACTTATTGAAAGTAAATTACATACATACATACATACATAATCTCACGCCTTTTATTCCCCGAAGGGTTAGGCAGAGGTACCAGCTCAAGAGCCGGACCCACGTTTAGCCGAGTTTATGCTTTTATTACCAACGTGACAAGGGGCCAGCTTGTCGCCGCGGTTATAACGACCACTACTGCGGCCGGGACCAACGGTTTAACGTGCCTTCCGAAGCACGGAATCATCTTACTTTTCGGACAATCAGGTGATTCAAGCCTGCAATGTCCTATCCAACCGAAAACAACCACAACGTGATTTAAAAGTGAAAGTAAATTAGACTAATCTAATTGGTATTGATACCTTATTTGGTAAAGTTTCATATACCGCGAAAGGCGAGGTAGTTCAGGGTGCCCACCAATTGGCTCAGGCCCTCAGGCACACAAAACGTTTGCCTTGCCTTACGACAATGGTCGCCAGGAGACGCCCCCAAACGAGCCCTCCTCTGTCAAATGATTACACTTCTTTTCACAATGATTTTACAGCGTAGAGAAGAGAAGCTGGCTGAATGAGAATAGAAGAATGAGGGTCCAGCAGCGGACTTTTCCTAGACTGGCAAAAAGCAACCTTCTTTTGTTTACTGAATCCTAAAACGGGTAAAAATCAATGAAAGTGCGCAAAAGACGTATTAATTGAATAAACTATGCGCTTAATTACTTTATAGGCATACGGAGTACGTGTTTGTGGGTCAAATACTGTACCTAGTGCTAAGGCCTATCGCATATATGGCGAGTTGTGGCGAAGATAATAATCATAAAGAATCACACTTACACTTACTTATCTCTGAGTTAACGTGCACCTGGGTTCGATACCCGGCGGGGCGAACATTGATATGATAAATATCAATGTTTGTTTCCGGTCTGGGTGTAATGTTCGTCGCTGTATATGTTTTGGGCACCCTTCTTCCTAGTTAGGGGCTCTGAGTGTGATGTTTTATCTTAAATTATATGGCAAAGGGTGCAAGGTTTTAAATCGAAAATTCTAAGCTACCATAATGAAACGGCAAGCGAGTTTACTCCTCAACCCTGTGCCATAGGAGTTAGAGTCCAGTTAAGATTGTTAACCTCTTGGTAGACGATCTGGTGAAGGCTGCGGGAATACACTGGGTGAGGGTCGCTCAAGACCGGTCGCTGTGGCGTTCTGTGGGGGAGGCCTATGTCCAGCAGTGGACGTCTTTTGGCTGAAATGATGATGATGATGATGATCCTCTCGGTATCTTCGCTGCGCCTCGCCAAATGTGCGGTGGGCCTAAGAGAAAATACTAAAATTTGGATAGCAATAATTACATCTACCTAGTTAAACAAGAAAAGTGAGAGTTTTATGCAATTGTTTAAGAAAAATCTAGCTTTTGATAATTTCGGTAGGAAGAACTAAGGTGCAATGGGCCAGGGTTTGGTTTGTGGAGGCGTCATAGTCCATGTGAAAGCGGCATAAATTACCCCCCCATCTTCTCCCACGGGTGTCGTAAAAGGCGACTAAGGGAACAGCCGAAGGACGGGCAGCAGCGTCCTTCGTTGAAATACTTTACTTTGACTGCTCCGTAGATCAGTTGGCAGTGATGTGGACTGAGTAAGCGTGTGCACCCGGGTTTGATTCCTCGGGGCAAATATTGATATGATGAATATCGATGTTTGTTTCCGATCTGGGTGTAATGTTCGTCTTTGTGTGTGTTTCGGGCACCCTAGATACAGGTTCTTCCTAGTTAGGGGCTCTGATTGTGATGTGTTATTATTACTTGAAGAGCCACACTGCGATCGCCAACCCTCTTGCCAAGCCTGGCGATTATTGCAAAAACTCCTCACAATTTTTGTCCTTGTGGTATCGTCTTCCGTTTGTAATGATGAGGCAGGGACCATAGAATAAGCCCTGTAGGTCCGGGCGTAAGAATAGGTCTACGGTATGCCCTGTCTGTCGTAAGAGGCGACTAAAAGGGGTCTTTGGGGTCGTGGGTGTGAAGGGCGGGGGCCCGACACACTCATCAAACGGCCCCGAGATGGGCGGCGGCACAGCTTGTGGCACTGTGCCGCCGCAGCTCCAAAGGCGAGCCGGGGAGGGAACAATATGTCCTCCCTGAGCATGAAGCTGAGAGTAGCTGAGCGTGGGAAGACTTCGGACGCTATAATGTGTGGTTCCCGGGGTTCTTCCCAAAAGCGCCAAGACGGCCGCCGGGGGTTTTAGTGGGTGCGAGTCCCACATACCCCCGACGCTCCCCCGAGCGTCGGGAAATGCGATAGGCATTTCTCCTCGTTAAAAAAAAAAAAAGAAAAAAGGGACCATAGAATAGAATGGTCAATAATAGTGCAGATTAGTTCTCAAGGGTGATCACGCATCGGAAGACGCAGAGTAGTCAAGACACCCAATGGTTAGTACACTAGTTGAAGATTAGACAAGACCGGTCATTGTGGTGATTCGTTGGAAAGGCCTTTAGACGACCTAAGTTTTTTTTTTTTTTTGGACTGTCTTGAATATGTAATTCGAACTTGAACACGGCTAAACGCCTAAATGAAAACTTTCACCCCAAAAAAAATAACACAACGTCAAATGTGTGCCAAGGAATCCTTATAAAAACTTTGAAATGTAGTATTTAAATTAATTTTCAAGCGAAAAAAGTAATTTGATTAGAAAAAATATATGTGACCGTTATTATAAATAGATATTAAGTATTATAATTAAGTTTTTATACAGCTAGACACTTTATTTCCTTTTAACATTTTCTTAAATAAATACAGTACCCTCCAAAAGTAATAATGCGCATAGAAATCTTCGTCTCTGTTCGACTAAGGTCGTATTCCCGAGCGTCGGAAGACGATATTTGTATCTAAGGTGGTTAAGACGATATACGCGAAATAAATCAAACGACTGAGAATCAAAGGTTGTCCTTTTCCCTCAAACATACTGAGGGAAAAGGACAGTCATATGTCAGTGGCCCACATCGGTTACTACATTTTATTCGAAAAAGTAATAAATATTAAATATATTTTTAATTTATAACTTTGAAATCAAATTTAAATTACCAAAATTTAATTTACTTTATTATCATTATTCCTATGGAGTTTTAACAAAAACTAGTTAGTAATTTCGAAGAACTAGCTATTCCCGTTTTTGGAATGGTTATCTTTGACAAAATAATGTATCGAGGTTTTTTGATTTCACAAGTGTTTCTCAGTTATAAAAAACTTTGTTATATCCTCAAGAACGTTATGTTAAAATTCCAGATATTTACCTCTTATAGATTAAGCAAATTACTTGATTTAAAAAACCTTAAAAACTCATATTGCGCCTTAATTGCATTTTATTCATGTGTAATTTAGTAGAATTATGTTTTTGGTGAAGATCTGCATGCGCATTATTAATTTGGTAGTACTGTACGTTAATAGGTACTATAAACCATCCCATCTCCTCCCACGGGTGTCGTAAAAGGCGACTAAGGGAACAGCCAAAGGTCGGGCAGCAGCGTCCTTCGTTGAAATACTTGAAGAGCCACACTGCGATCGCCAACCCGCCTGCCAAGCGTGCCGATTATGACGAGACAAACCGGTAGGTTGGGGTTGAGAACCAATATATATTAAACTTTTCCGTTACTGACTGACTGACTGACAGACAACGCAGAGACGAAACTACTGGGCGTAGCGGGCTGATTTTTTGCAAGGTGGTTCCTTGGGGAGTGTAGGGAAGGATTTCCCGAAATTCCCATAGGAACAGGAAAAAACAGGAGTTTGGTGTTTATGAGAAATCTGCGCGGGTCAATTCGCGGGGCAGCTTCTAGTATAAAATAATTTCTTGTAAAAAAAAGGACCCGCCTTCACTGCTGGCTCACACATACATAAAATGAGAACTTCCTCTTTTTGGAAGTCAATTGAAATAGGTAACAAAACCTTCTCCCGAATTTTAGAAATACTTTTCTGAAAACCGCATCAACAGTAGGTTTAGCCATATCCGTAATAATACGCAGATACATAAAATACAGGTCAGACGAGAACCTCCTTTTTTAAAGCCTTATTTTTTGTTTACATACATACATAATCTCACGCCTTTTATTCCCCGAAGGGTTAGGCAGAGGTACCAGCTCAAGAGACTCACGTTTAGCCGAGTTTATGCTTTATTACCAACGTGACAAGGGGCCAGCTTGTCGCCGCGGTCATAACGACCACTACTACGGCCGGGACCAACGGCTTAACGTGCCTTCCGAAGCACGGAATCTTACTTTTCGGACAATCATGTGATTCAAGCCTGCAATGTCCTATCCAACCGAGAACAACCACAACGTGATTTTTTAAGAGAAATCAATTATGTGTTTTTTTCTGCGGGGATCGAACCCACAACCTTCCGTGCCCTAATCAAAGGCGCGACGCGCTACGCCACTGACACTGAGCTACGGATTTTTTTTAAGTTAATTAAATTCAGGTGTTTTAATACCAACTGCCATCCTTTATTGCGGAGCGGTGTGGCTGCGCGTGTGTTGCGCTAAAAAGCAAAAACAGCGGCCGTAGCAGCATGACCTAAGCTTGCGAGTTGACGACCGACTCGCATGACCAACCATTTGTCGAATCATTCTGTCACTTTTGACCTCTTTTGACATCATCTCAATACATTTTTCCCGCATTCAGATGTCAAAAGAGGTCAAAAGTGACAGAAAGATTGGACAAACGATCGTTCATGCTACGGCCGCAGAATTGTTATTGTATCTCAAGGTCAAAAAGAAGGCAAGTGTTTTAATATAAAAATAGATCGAAAAACCAGTATACTACCTGTCTGATTCAGGTTTCTTATTTTATTATAAAGGAACCTTTACAAAACACTATAAGCAGAGTATAATAACTAGTAATACATACAGTACGGGCACTCCCTGCCTCCCTCAGCAAGTGCGGCTCCCCGCTCTCGGTTACCGTCTCAGTGAGTTCAGTGACGCTCAGTACAAATAAAGCAGCGTCGCGCGTCTCATCTCACTCACACAAGCATGATACGCGTGCACGTACACGAGTTGCGGCTGTGCGCGAAGCAACGCGCTTTTTTCCTATGAAGTGTCCGAGGTGTGCTGTATATAAATAAGTAAGATATACGGTGATACTAGCATCTAGCGCAAAAAAAATTATCTACACCATGGCCAGTATCGTTATCAAAAAATTACTACCTACCGCCTTCTTTAAAAAGACCCAGACCCTTTTTCTTCTTCTTCTTCTTCCGGTGCCTCTCCACTACTGGAGGTTGGCCGTCAGCTCCGCAAATGCTTCTCTCTCTCCTGCCAGTCGAAAAAGTTGTTCTACGCTGGCAACTCCTGTCCACTCCTTGATGTTGGCGAGCCACGACTTCCTTCCAGACCCTTAGCGGGAATCAAAAAAGGTGTGGTGTCACAGTCGACAAAACTAACTACTGCTCCACTGAGGCAGTATGAATTCAATGTCATAAAGTGACAATGGATATCGTCTCTTACTTAATTGAATGATCATTATAATGCAATTACATGCAATCAGGTAACTTTCGTTAGGAAGGTTATACACTTGTTCGTTCATATAATACTAGAGGCTGCCCCGCGGTTTCACTCGTGCAGATTTCTCATAAACACAAAAATCCAGTTTTTTCCCGTTCCCGTGGGAATTTCGGGAAATCCTTTCTTAGTGCTCACCTACACTCCCTAAGGAACCTACATGCAATTTTTCAGCCCGCTACCCCTTAGTAGTTTCGGCTCTGCGTTGTCTGTCAGTCAGTCAGTATGTCAGTCAGTCAGTCAGTCAGTCAGTCAGTCAGTAACGGAAGAGTTTTATATTATATTGATTTTTAATATTATTAACTAGCTGTCCCGGCGAACTTCGTATCGCGCCTTACAATTCTTAAAAACCTTCTCACCTATTTTTCCATATTTTCTCACCTTTTAAACCTTCCCTGGACTACTACAAACATTTTAGGACCAAAATCAGCTTAATCGGACCGCCGTTCTCGAGTTTTAGCGATACTAACGAACCACGATTCATTTTAATATATAAATAACTAGTCGACCCGGCGAACTTCGTACCGCCTAAACTATTAATATTTTGTGCATGTATTATACTTATAAACCTTCGTCTTCAATCACTCTATCTATTACAAAAAGCCGCATTAAAATCCGTTGCGTAGTTTTAAAGATTTAAGCATACATAGGGACAGACGCGGGAAGCAACTTCATTTTATACTATGTATTGATATTGATGAAGAAGATAGTATATAGATTATAAATGAAAAAAAAAACTCTGTCTGTCTTTGTGTTACACAATCACGCCTAAAGTACTGACCCGATGTGACTGAAAATTGGTAGATAGATAAAACGACGAGACGACCCTTATCCACTACACTCACGCAATCTCCAATATATTATTTTACCACCTTGTTGGGGTTCTGCCTATTCTGCGTCTTCCAGTGCGCGGTTGCTATGAGTGAATATTTTGGTATTAATTTAAATTTGCACTGGTACACTAACAATTACATTATGTTATAGGTTTTTAATAATGTAAAGAGGCAAGATTTGATCGTTAAGTTTGTTCTAATCGAATAGGAACCAAAACTACTGAACAGATTGGAAAAATTATTTCACCATGAGAATCATTCATTAGCTGTTCCTGTTCCTTTTCTTGCTTTGACTGCTCCAGAACTCAGTTGGCAGTGATGTGGACTGAGAAACGTGATGACCCGGGTTCAATTCTCGGCGGGGCGAACATTGGTATGATGATTATCGATGTTTGTTTTCTGTCCGGGTGTAATGTTCGTCTCTGTATATGTTTCGGGCACCCTAGATACAGGTTCTTCCTAGTTAGCGGCTCTGAGTGTGATGTGTTATTATTATTATTCTTCTATATCCGCTATAGAATATTGTTCGCGACAAGTGTAACGGCCTCATATAGACTCTGTAAATAGATATTAGTTTAAGATTTTTAATATTAAAGAACCCTGTAGGGCATTTTTATAGAATAGTATGTAACGAGTCGGTAAAGGTAAAGGTCTGTTTGGTAAAAATTGGGTATAATAAAGTATTATGGAGTTGGTAATATTATTCTGGTAACCTATTAGGAAATACAACCTAGGTAGGCTAGGTACTGCCTAAATAGTAAATAGTAAGTAATTAAAGGCTAGTCATATAGAAATAAATAGAGAATAACTTGATATTCAGTATAGTAAATAAGTAGTACATAAGCTATGAACCTTTAGGGAATAGCAGGTAGCTTATATTTGTATTAGTTTAGAGAGGGTAGTTGTGTGTAAGTGGGATCTCGCAGGCCTCCCCTCACCCCCGCCTTCGTCACCTACGGGTGAAGGGGTGAGGGAGGAAACGCCCGCGATTGGCCTGCTAGGTCTCACACGCGCTCTAGGCTAAGTTCATGTACATAGTAAGTTTGTAATATAATTAAGGCCATTTTTGGGGTCTGGGCTTCCTGCCGACCACCGGGCCTCCAATAAAGAAAAAAGAAAAAGAAAGCTCCTGAGTTTCCTTCAAGCCTCCACCCTCTTTAGTCATTTAACCAGCACACCGCCTAGGATTGTGGGTCGTCGAGGGGGCCCACATAAATTGGTCCTCCAGAGCCGGATACAAGCCGCAAGCGGAACATAGGACCAAATAAATTGGTCCTCCGGAGCCGAATAGAAGAATCAAGCCGCAAGCGGTCCAGCGAAAACTGATCTCTGCAAGCCGCATCTAAAGAAACAGTCAAGCCACAGAAGGAAACTCAGGAGCAACATCGGGATGCCCATAACCCGGAGCAAGAAGTCGGCGCCGTACGTCGCGCGCCCAGACCCGGCCGCACTCGATCGCGCTGCCCGCGCCGCCGCTCAAGCAGCCAATCGAGAAGCGGCACTAAACGCGCATTCTGCGGCCGAGCCCTCCGCTGGGCCCGCGACACACGCGTCTGCCGCGGGGCAAGTCAACCCCGCCGGCACCTCCGCGCCCGCACCCCCCGCGGGGAGCACCCCCGCCGCGGGGGTTGCCGACGCGGGGGCCGCCCCCCCCGCGCCCCTTGCGGGGACCGCCCTCCCCGCAAGCCTCGCGCCTTCACCGGCCGCCGCGATTTCCGCCGCCGCCGCCGCCGCCGCCGTCCCGTGGAGGCGGGGGCCGCGGGGTACCCCGCGGCCTTCACCGCCGCGTACCCCGCGGCCCCCGCCTCCACCGCCGCGCCTTCAGCGGCCACTGCCTCCGTCGCCTCTACGTTCGCCGAGCCCTCTGCCGCCAACGCTACGCTATCCGCCGCCGCTGCCGCCTCTTCCGAGTCTTCAGCCGCCGCAACAACCAACTACACCACGACGGCTACGGAAACCACGGCGATGACAGCTACGAGACTGGAAGCACCGATTGGCGGGAAGGTGCCAAGCAGACACAGCGCTGAGAGAACAAAGGCACGCAAGCGCGAACTTGAAAAGGCACGACAAGAGCTCCTTCAGCGACAAATAGAGCTGGCCGCATCACGCGTCGCTCTGCTGGAAGAGGAGACGGATGAGGAGGACGAGGAGATAGACGACAACGCCACGCTCAGAGACGAGCTTACCAACACCTGGGTCCAGAACAACGCACTGGCTCTGACCGCAGGTGCCTACATGGACGAAGGAGCTGCCGCCGCCGCTGATTCAGGAGGGCTGCCGCCCTTAGATCCTGCTGAGTTGCCGCCCACGTCGAGACCACCGCCGCGTCACGACGTACCTCAGCAGATCAACACACAGCAACCGACTCAGGAGAGTCAGGCTCCCGTCCTCTACGTCGAGCGATCACCGCCGCCGCCAGCGCTCGACTATAGGGAACTAGCTTCCGCCTTAACCATGGCCGCCCGCTCCATGCAACCCGTCAACGCCAAGGTGATGGACCTACCGGTGTTCTCGGGCGCCGCAACGGACTGGCTGCCCTTCAAGACTGCCTACGAAGAGACAGCAAATCAACTTAGTGAGCAAGCCAACCTGATGAGACTGAGGAGAAGTCTCAAAGGAGCCGCACGCGATGCAGCGCAGTGCCTGTTCATCGGGGCGACGTCTACTGCCGAGGTAATGAAGCTGCTGGCTTCACGATTCGGACGTCCCGACGCGCTGGTCATCGCAGAGATGGAGAAGCTTCGAGGACTCCCACGGCTCGCCGACACGCCGAGGGATCTCTGCGCCTTCACGTCCAAGGTAACTAATATTACTTCGACAGTGAAGGCGCTCAACAGGACGCTCTATCTGTACAACCCGGAGATAGTGCGCGGCGTAGTGGAGAAACTGCCTGCAACTCTCCGCTACCGCTACTACGACTTCGCCGCAGCGAAGCCCGCCGGGGAACCAGACCTGCTGACGATCACCCGCTTCCTCGAGCGAGAAAGTGAACTTTGTGGGAGCTACGCGCCGGCCGAAAACCCTTTCCAGCCGCAAGAACACAGAAAGGGAGCGGCTACGGAGCGATGGGATAACAGCTACCACTCTGAAGAAAAGAAAACTGAGTGTCCGGTCTGCCGAAAAGTGGATCATAGAGTGCCGGACTGCCATACATTCAAGAAAGCGGAAGTCTCAAGACGATGGGAGTATGCGAAATTAAACCGCCTGTGTTTCCGCTGCCTTAAACTTCGCCACAAGGGTCACACATGTAAGTACAAACAATGTGAACTTAATAATTGCCGCTACGCTCATCATCCTTTATTGCACACAGAGACGAGCCTTGTGACCGCAGCACAGCCGACCGAGCCGCCAGCACACTTCATCGCCTCGGCTACGACAGAGAAGAGGACGGCGTTACTGAAAGTGCTGCCTGTCGAGGTCTCCGGTCCAGAAGGTGCCTGCAAGACTTACGCGCTCCTGGACGACGGCTCAACCTGCACACTCATAGACGAGAGTGTGGCGAAGCGGATCGGCGCAGGAAGAGCCATCACCCTTCTGCATCGAGACAGTAGGAGGGACGAAACACAGTGAGAATAAGTCCAGGCGAGTCTGTTTTAATATACGTGGCCCTAACTCAGACTCATTACAGATATCGGCGCGCACGATGACCGGCCTCAGACTCTCGCCGCAAACGCTCGAGCGAAGGGACATAAAGGGCTGCGCGCATCTGGCAGACATAGAAGAGGAGATAGAATACGGGACATACACGCCAACGATCCTGCTCGGACAAGACAACTGGCATCTGCTCGTCGCGCACACTACGCGTAGCGGCGAGCGAGATCAACTTGTGGCGTCGAAGATGGACCTCGGCTGGGTCATTCACGGCGTCAAGGGGCCGCGCAGCAGAGCTGAGCGGCAACAGGTACATCACGCAGTCACCAGCCAGGATGACTCCGAGGAAGACAAAGAGCCGCCTACGCAAGAACACTTCGCCCTGGAGAGCCCGGGCGATGACCCGAAAAGTTCCTGCAACGCCGTCGAGGGGCGAGCTCTACACTTCCGAAGAGTCAAGACTGCGCGACTACCGGCGGGAGGCGTCGAAACCTGCCCGCTACGGAGAGATGACCAGCCAGACAAGCCGACAACAGACGAAGTGGCCGACAACTCGACCCGCCAGACATCGCCCGACTTCAGCAGCCAGCTGAAGATGTGCCAGGCCTGCCGCATCCGAAAAGCGCGGCCGGCACAACCGTCGAAGGGTGACAACTCTAAAAATAGTAATTTTGTAAATATTAATAGTTGTTTCTCGTTCACAGGCCACAACCACTTTGGCCTGATGACTGAGACCGCCGCTAGAGGGCGGAAGCGCCGACGGCGACGTCGCCGGGCGAAGCACAAGCCGCAAGAGTCAGCCGCTCGCCGCCAAGATCTGCGCGCGCTGGGCGCGCAAGTACCTGCCGAAGCCCCAAAACCAGCGGGAGCTCCAACGCCTGCCGGAGCTCCAACACCGGCGGGAGCCACGAGCCAGCCACCAAGCCGTCAAGTCACGAAACCTGGTGCCGAAGACGTTGCCAAGAAACGAAGTCGAAGCAGTCTTCCCGGGTCCCAGACGGCGAGGTACGAGCAGTGGACGTGCGGACCAACAAGGGCGTGCTGCGACGGCCGACGAAGAAGCTCGCCATACTCCGGGTCGCGAACACCTTAGGGCTCCAGCTACAAGCTGCGGCGGGAGTATATGTTCGCGACAAGTGTAACGGCCTCATATAGACTCTGTAAATAGATATTAGTTTAAGATTTTTAATATTAAAGAACCCTGTAGGGCATTTTTATAGAATAGTATGTAACGAGTCGGTAAAGGTAAAGGTCTGTTTGGTAAAAATTGGGTATAATAAAGTATTATGGAGTTGGTAATATTATTCTGGTAACCTATTAGGAAATACAACCTAGGTAGGCTAGGTACTGCCTAAATAGTAAATAGTAAGTAATTAAAGGCTAGTCATATAGAAATAAATAGAGAATAACTTGATATTCAGTATAGTAAATAAGTAGTACATAAGCTATGAACCTTTAGGGAATAGCAGGTAGCTTATATTTGTATTAGTTTAGAGAGGGTAGTTGTGTGTAAGTGGGATCTCGCAGGCCTCCCCTCACCCCCGCCTTCGTCACCTACGGGTGAAGGGGTGAGGGAGGAAACGCCCGCGATTGGCCTGCTAGGTCTCACACGCGCTCTAGGCTAAGTTCATGTACATAGTAAGTTTGTAATATAATTAAGGCCATTTTTGGGGTCTGGGCTTCCTGCCGACCACCGGGCCTCCAATAAAGAAAAAAGAAAAAGAAAGCTCCTGAGTTTCCTTCAAGCCTCCACCCTCTTCAGTCATTTAACCAGCACACCGCCTAGGATTGTGGGTCGTCGAGGGGGCCCACAAATATGATTAAAAAAACATAATAGCATATAGGCTATAATCATCAATACATAGTATAAAACAAAGTCGCTTCCCGCGTCTGTCCCTATGAATGCTTTTATCTTTAAAACTATGGAACGGATTTTGATGCGTTTTTTTTAAAACATAGAGTGATTCAAGAGGAAGGTTTTTAAGTATAATAAATTCACAAAATAGATATAGGTAAGGCGGTACGAAGTTCGCCGGGTCGACTAGTTAATAATAATGTGTAAACTTCTTAGAACATAAATGTTCTAATATATTGTAAGGCTTTACAAATTTTGGTCGTTTCAGATAGTTAGTACCTATCTAATTAATAAACACTAATATAACGTGTGTTAATTTTTTTTTTTGTAATAGACTAAAAATATCTAATGAATAAAAATGTTAAAAGCCAAGGTCTATAACGACATCACATTTTTAAAGTCTTCGTTATGAGCCATAGCACAGCTAAAGTAGCGCCACCCTAGAATTAAATAAATTCCTTCTAAACTAAGGCAAATATCAATAACTAGAGGCTGCCCCGTGGTTTTTCCCGCGCAGATTTCTCATAAACACAAAAATCCCGTTTTTTTCCCGTTCCCGTGGGAATTTCGGGAATTCCCTTCTTAGTGCTCACCTATACTCCCTAAGGAACCTACATGCAAAATTTCATCCCGCTACGCCCAGTAGTTTCGGCTCTGCGATGTCTGTCAGTCAGTCAGTCAGTCAGTCAGTCAGTCAGTCAGTAAGTAACGGAAGAGTTTTATATATATTGATGTGAAACAGTATTCCAAAAGATAATGTAGCCTAGAATTTTAGGGCACTGTTGTATTAGCTTTTAGGTTAAAGATCAAAGAAAACTGCAAAGTGTTGCTAAAAAAACCACTTTTAGTAACAATTTAATAATTAAAATTAATTCAATTTAAAATACTTAATATATACTCTACATAAACTCTAAATTAAACATACATAAAATTAAATGTCGATTTTTGAGGGAGGCCTTTGTCTAGCAGTGGACGTCTTTTGGATAAAAAGGTAATATGAGGAACCATAGAATTAATGCACTACAAAATTAACAAATCCATTAGCTAGCTATGAGTATATTATTTAAAAGTATTTTTTTCTTTAATAAAAATACTTTAAAACTAGTTTTAAAATCTAAAAACCATTCCGTTATTTCCGTGATCTCATTTTTGTCGTTTTAAAGTGAACTTGAACATGTAAGAATTAATTTAAATTTCATTAATGAATTACCTACAATATTAATTAACATACTTATAAATAGAAAAGTAGTTTTATTGGCGTGATTTTGTCTACATCAGTTATACATAGTGTAAAACAAAGTCGCTTCCCGCGTCTGTCCCTGTGTATGCTTATATCTTTAAAACTATGCTTCGGATTTTGATGCGTTTTTTTTAATAGATAAAGTGATCCAAGAGGAAGGTTTATGTATGTACTAGAGGCTGCCCCGCGGTTACACCCGCGCAGATTTCTCACAAACACCGAAAATCCGTTTTTTCCCGTTCCAATGGGAATTTCGGGAAATCCCTTCTTAGTGCTCACCTACGCTCCTTAAGGAACCTACATGCAAAATTTCAGCCCGCTACGCCTAGTAGTTTCGGCTCTGCGTTGTCTGTCAGTCAGTCATTCAGTCAGTAACGGAAGAGTTTTATATATATTGATAACTAGAGGCTGCCCCGCGGTTTTTCCCGCGCAGATTTCTCATAAACACAAAATTCCCGTTTATTCCCGTTCCCGTGGGAATTTCGGGAAATCCCTTCTCAGTGCTCACCTACACTCCCTAAGGAACCTACATGCAAAATTTCAGCCCGCTACGCCCAGTAGTTTCGGCTCTGCGTTGTTTGTCAGTCAGTCAGTCAGTCAGTCAGTCAGTAACGGAAGAGTTTTATATATATTGATAATACATTGATTTATGATTTACAATAATTGATTTATGTTGTAAATAAATAAAAATGTTTCATAATCTTGCAATTTTTTTTCTTCCTTAAATAAGTAAGATACCTTAAATATTTATATATATATACATACGTTTTTTTAGCTAAAATGACTGTTTTAAATTGTAAAATAGACTTGATTATTTAATTTGAATGAATTTAAACAGTGTATAGTGTAAATGCTCCTTAATTCATGTCGCGTATAAGGAAAAAACCGAATCAAAATCATTTCGAACCGTACCTCTATATAGGCTTAATACGACCAACCTGATTTGATGTTTTGATATTTTTTATAGTTTTTATAAAGCAGGAAAGAGAGGACGTGTTGTTGTAGTGCTTTGTATATATATATTACTTCTATATAGAAGTTATATACATTTTTTTTTTAAAACAGTTTTTATAAATAGAGTAAGTGTTAAAGACAAAAACTAAATATGGCCGAAACGAAAATCTCTATCAAAAGTGATATAGAAAAAGACAAAAGTGATTTAAAATCTAAAATAATGTTTTATATAAAATCTTTTTTTCATATAATAGCGTTCTTTGAGTGTATTTTCGATTCAGTGTACGGACTCATTGTTTTGAACCAAATAACAGAAGAACAAACAAAAATTGTGGAAATTAATACAGCTGTTAGATTTATATTTTGTTATTTAACTTTGTGGAATAAGGTAAGTCCTTTTTTTATATATATATATACTAGAGGCTGCCCCGCGGTCTCACCCGCGCAGATTTCTCATAAACACAAAAATCCCGTTTTTTCCCGTTCCCGTGGGAATTTCGCGAAATCCCTTCTTAGTGCTCACCTACACTCCCCAAGGAACCCACGTGCCAAATTTCAGCTTTCTACGCCCAGTAGTTTCGGCTCTGCGTTGTCTGTCAGTTAGTCAGTCTGTAACGGAAGAGTTTTATATATATTGATTAAATAGATTTTTTTATTTTCTTACATTTTGAACTTTTCCTCGACTACTTCTAACATTTCAAAACCAAAATCGGTCAAATCGGCCCGGCCGTTCTAGAGTTTTAGCGAGACTAACGAACCACGATTTATTTTTATTTTAAATATATATACGTCATCAATTCAGCCAAAATACATCCACTGCTGGACATAGGCCTCCCCCATAAATCGCCATAACGACCGATCTTGAGCGAAATTGAGTAGTTGATATTACTGTACTTTTATAAATAAGCTGTTGAATGGATAAAAAGATAATTTTGTATTCAAAATCAAAGTATTGTAAGAGTCATATTTTTATTTCAATGATATAGGCAAATTCAATTGTCATTATTCATATAAAAAACACTATTATGTACCTTTGAATTGAGATGAATCATGTTTCCTATAATATAATTAAGGTAAGTAAGTACTTTATAATCAAAATCAAAAAATTATTTATTCAATATAGGATAAAAGATATTACTTATTGAAAGTCAATTAGACTAGATCTAATCTAATTGCTATTGATACCTTATTTGGTAAAGTATCCTATACTGCGAGAGGCGAGGTAGTTCAGGGTGCCCACCAATTGGCTCAGGCGAACAAATGTTTGCCTTGCCTTACGACAATGGTCGCCTGAAGAGGCCTCCAAACAAGCCCTCCTCTGGCAAATGATTCTACTCTATAAGATTGATTTATAGTAATAACAGGCCGTGTGTGGAGACGCCATAGCAGACCATCAACTCTCATTTCTTCCCAGCACACCTCGGACACTTCATAGAATTTATTTTTTAACCGACTTCAAAGGAGGTTATCAGTTTGACCTGTTCGTGTCGTAGTAAGATTTGATAATTAGCTTTTTTGCAAAAAAAACTAGGGATTTCGCGAAAACCCGGATAATTTGATATAAGCATTATAATTTTTTCAATCATCCTGACATAAAGCAGTTTTTTTGCAAAAAACCTAGTATAATTGAAAAATCTGAAACCTGCCTTAAGTCTGATTGGCTAGATTAGTAAACTCTTATTCTGATTAGTTCTCTGTAGCGACATGATATTTTAACGAACCAATCAGAATAAGAGTTTACCAGCAAGCAATAATCTAGCCAATCAGGGTTAAGGAAGGTTTCAAAGTTTTCAATTATACTAGGTTTTTTTGCAAAAAAAAACTGCTTAATGTTCATATTCATATTCATATTCATTTATTTAGTGCTTGCTTAAGTACTTACATAGATGTTAAAACATAAAAGTGCCACTTAAGCTATCTTAAATTAGACATTGCACAAGTTTTTAGGTTTTTGTAGGTATGTTTGTACTTACATTACTAAAATAATTATAAAGATAACATACTTATTCCTAAGCTCTTAAATTACGAAAGTTTAAAACAAAAACTCAATAAAAACTCTTCTGAATGTCAGGATGATTGAAAAAAAGTAATGCTTATATTGCTTAAAAACCTAAGTATCCAATCTTACTAAGACATATATGTATATAATTATATATGTTTGTCCGCGATTATCTCGTGTTTGGCTCACCCGATCTTGATGCGGTTTTCAGATAAGTATTTGTTACATTCAGGAGAAGGTTTTAGTACCTGTTTTAACCGACTTCGATAAAGAGGAAGTGCTCAGTTGATGTGTGTCAGTTTATTGAAGTCAAGTTCCTTTTTTGTAAAGAAATTATAACAAAAAGAGACCCACCTTCATTAAATTTACACATACATAAACTGAGAACTTCCTCTTTTCTTCAGTTGGTTAAAATAGGTACTAAAACTAAAACCTTCTCCTAAATGTACCAAATACTTTTTGTGATAACCGCATCAAAATCGGTTCAGCTAAACACGAAATAATCGCGGACAAACATACATACATACATACAGGTCAAACTGATCACCTCTTTTTGTGAAGTCGGTTAAAAAAGAGCGTTGCTTCGCGCACAGCCGAAACTCGTGTACAGTGGCGGACTAGGAGGCCGCAACAGATTTGTCTATGGTTTCGTCAACCCTAGACTGTATTACCGAAGTACAAGAGCTATTTTGTAATACAGAAAAACCGGAAGTGTTACGCCGACCGTGTCCGCCACTGTACGTGCAGAAATTGAGGGGAAGTTAGTAAAAGTAACAATTCCTTTTTCCCATACAAATTGTAATGCGCGACACGAAGTTCGCCGGGACAGCTAGTTATGAGGTAAAAATAACGCGTCACACTCAGAACCGATATAGCTAGGTAGAACCTGTATCTGGGGTGCCCGAAACACAAAAACACGGTAAACAATCCACGTATAAATAAAAAAAACTTCGCTCATTTTTTCATTTGTATAAAAAAAATGTTTTGTTGTTTACAACTTTGTGTAGCTAAAGGTGGAGACTGGTATTTGTATGGATTCCGATGTATTAAGTTTCTGTTCGTCGATATTGGGTAGGGTTCCGTACATTTTAATACATAATTTCATCCATTCTTTGACGATTTATAACTTTAGGCGGTAGCTCTCGGTATGGCGCGAAATTAAAAAAAAAAAAACACGTTTTTTAATTATTTTGACGAATAATCATTTAAATAAAAAATTAAATGAATTCGCGTACGTAAAAAACCATTTCCCACATTGTGATATTTTCGTTTATAAAATACAGAGTTACCGATTTTGTGTATATTCAAGGAACTTGATTTTTGGCCTAATACCACTTAGACACAACATCAATAATGTGGGAGATGGTTTTTTACATACGCAAATTAATTTTAACTTTATTAAAAATGTATACTTTCGCCAGAATAAATAAAAAACACCAAAAAAATATGAATTTCGCGCCATACCGAGAGTTACTACCATAAACTACATTTATACATATTTCCGCACACAGCACATCCAAACTTTCATTTATAAATGCGAAAGTAACTCTTGGCTGTCTATTTGAAACACAATCACACTAAAATTACTGATAAACATTAAATTTTGTAGGTACACAGAATAGGACATAGGATACTTTTTATCCCAAAAATCTCACAGAAACGGAAAAGCGAACGGAATGGCGAAGTCAGGACGGCGAAACAGATTTGTCTATAGTATCTTGCGCCCTAGACTGAATTACCAAAGAATAAGATCTATTTTGCAATACAGAAAAACCGAAACTGATACGCCGTTCTAGACCGCCACTGTACATTAGTTACAAACGAGGTATCAAAAACACTAAAAATAAAACTAGATTTTGCCTGTGATTTTCACGACTCTCCGCAACATGTTCTATAATACAATTTTTTTTATATTAATTTCATAACAAAACTAATAGCTAAATGAAAACAACTAATTGAAAATGTATACAAAAATAATTCAATTAAATCTACACGTGTAAAGGAAAAAACAGCAGAATATGGTCAAGCTTTAGAGGTGTCCACTGGCACAGGGTTCTGTAAGGGTTATAATCATCAATATGATCATCATCATTTCAGCCGAAAGACGTCCACTGCTGGACATAGGCCTCCTCCACAGAACGCCACAGCAACCGGTTTTTAACAACCCTCATCATACAGTGCATTCCCGCAGCCTTCAGTTCGTCTGGCCAACTTATGATAGGTCTGCCTACTCTGCGTCTTGGCTTCTTCCCCATTTTCGGTTCATGGTCGCAACTCGTGAACTTTTCGGCACCAGCGACCATCTGTTCTTTGAGCTATGTGCCCTGCCCATTGCCACTTTAGATTCGCAATTTTTTAGGCTATGACTGACAGCTGACTGCTCCGTGGCTCAGTTGGCAGTGATGTGGACTGAGAAGCGTGTGCACCGGGTTCAATTCCCGATGGGGGCGAATATTGTTAAGATGAATGTCGATGTTTGTTTCCGGTCTGGGTTTAATGTTCGGTGTAATGTTTCGGGCACCCTGGATACAGGTTCTTCCTAGTTATGGGCTCTGAGTGTGATGCATTATAATTATATTTTTATGTCCTTGACTTTGCTTCTTCGAATGGCGTCATCGCACGGAGATTACTTATATTATTTTCCAGTTAAATAAGTACCTAAGTTTAATATCTAGATATTAAATCAGTGTTATCTAGGTAGATAGTAACGTGATTCCAGGGCACGTCCCACAGCCTTGCATGCTAAACAATTATGCCGTGTTAGAATAGGGTTTTTGATTGTTTGGTTCCGTAGTTTTTAGGTTAGCCAGACATAAAATACTTATACTAATGATACATACTTAGATAGTAAAAAAAACTTTTTTTTTCAGTCAAAATAAAAACACACACAAATAAAAAAAAAAGGAATAAACAAAATAATATTAAAAGATGCAAAGTGGCGCGTTAACCAAAATTGGCTTCAGCTCAGCATATTTTCACAGAAACTTGTATACCTGGTTTTCTAGGTCTAAATACCTATAAATCTTGTAACAGGTACTATGACTGGGTAAATAATGAGTGTGATGTGTGTGTGTGTGTGTGTTTTTTTTTGTTTGTCTGTTTTGTTGTTAATTGTGTGTCACTGTTTGGCAATAAACGCTTTTCTTCACATCACACTCAGAGCACCTAACTAGGTAGAACCTGTATCTAGGGTGCCCGAAACATATACAGAGACGAACATTACACCCAGACCGGAAACAAACATCGATATTCATCATATCAATATTCGCCCCGCCCGGGAATCGAAACCGGGTGCATACGCTTACTCAGTCCACATCAATGCCAACTGAGCCACGGAGCGGAACGCATGCTATTTCGCGTATATTAGTATGAGGGAAGAGTTAAGAGAGACAGCCTAAACAACGGCCGCCATTTTCAAATTGTTTCTACCGGGTGTTTCTGTCAAGGCGGTAATGAATGAAAGGAGGTATTTAGCTCACTATAAAAAACAACATTCTCAAAGAAACATGGGTCGAAATTCCAAAACTAAAATCAGGGACAGCTGATTTTTGTTTTGATATTTCGATTTATGTTGCTTAGGGAAAGTTGTTAGGTATGCTGTGCCGAACCCCCCATTTCATTTATTACGGCCTTGTCAGAAACACCCTGTATATGTGCGCAGGTAATAACAAGCTACGCCCTGCAGTACCGGGCCGAAGAATAGGACTGAGGTATCCCCTGCCTGTCGTAAGAGGCGACTAAGAGGGGACCCCGGGGTCGTTGGGTGCACGAGGCGGGGGCCTCGTGTAGTCATATAACGGCCCCGAGAAGGGCGGCGGAACGCGGTGTCCCGATTCCGCCGCCAAGTGTAGGAAGAGCCATCCGTGCTCAGGGGGGACTACCACTTGTCCCCCCGCGAAGAGGCTTATAGCCAGTGCTGGAGGGGGTCGCGGAGTTGAACATAACGATCGAAAGATCACCTGTGACCCCCTTGCCAACAGCCGAGATGGACACCGGCGGGGTTTTAGTGGGTGCGAACCCCACATAACCCTGCGACTCCCCCCAGGGTCGCAGGGTACTCGTTAGGAGTTTCCCCGCCTTAAAAAAAAAAAAAAAAAGGTAATAACAAGCTAAATAAATATCAATATAGTTTGACAAAATGCTTTAGTGGTCAACGAAGCAAATCATGACGGAACCCTAAAAACAGGTCGCCTTTAATTGGATGATGCGTCCATCTTGGACGTGCAATTATCTGTAAAAACATTTCATTTGTCTGTGCCTTCGAAGCTACTTACTACCCTACGAGTTTATGAATTAAAATAACATTTTTAAAGTTTTCAATTGTAGATTCAATATAAGTTATCAAAGGTTTTGTGTTACAACTTGGGACTTGGTACACCGAGGTTTTGTGTTAAAAGCCTTAGTTGTTTTAAAAAATTGAGTGCTTTGAGAGTTATATTTTTATAAAGTGAACGACTTATTTATACTTTTCCTATATCTAAGACAAGTTTTCAAGAATCAGTCATTTTAAGTTAACGATATTCTTAATCAAAGTTAGTTTTATAAAATTTTAATAATATCAAATGACAAATATCGAGTCAGTGAGTTAAATTTGTCATAAGTCAGTTTTTTTAATTCTTAGTTACAAAATGATTTTAAAAATTTAACAATAGAAAGGTATTAAATTAAAAACAATATAAGGAAAGAAATAAACAATAATGCACCAGACAATAACAACAACGTATACAAAGAGACAAATACCAAAAGTGCTATACCTAAAATGGTTGTTCCATACAATATTTCTACTCCACCATATAACAGTCAATATGTATGGTATTTTCATTATAATAAAAAGTATGGATAATAAAGATGATCTAGTATATCAACTGTGTTACTATACACCAGCCTATGCAACGAATTGGAATTTCGTAAGTACCTTAACGATAACCTTTTTTAACAACTCTTGGTTAGGTCACAAACATCACACCTCGGACACTTCATAGAAAAAAGCGCGTTGCTTCGCGCACAGCCGCAACTCGTGTACGTGCACGCGTACCATGCTTGTGTGAGTGAGATGAGACGTGCGACGCTGCTTTATTTGTACTGAGCGTCACTGAGAGGTAACCGAGAGCGGGGAAGCCGCACTTGCTGAGGTAGGCGGGAGTGCCCGTACTGTATGTAGTACCACAATTAGTACTATTTATTCATCATCATCATCATTTCAGCCGTAGGACGTCCACTGCTGGACATAGGCCTCCCTCAAGGCTCTCCATCTGTACCGATCGCAGGTGGCCTGCATCCAGCGTGGACCCGCAGCCTTGCGCAGATCATCCGTCCATCTGGTCGGTGGACGTCCTACGCTGCGCTTGCCGATCCGTGGTCTCCACTCGAGAACTTTTCGGCCCCAGCGGCCATCTGTTCTGCGGGCTATATGACCTGCCCATTGCCACTTCAACGAGCTTATCCGCTTGGCTATGTCGGTGACCCTGGTTTCTCTGCGTATGTCCTCATTTCTGATTCGATCCCGCAGAGAAATCCCGAGCATAGCCCGCTCCATGGCTCGTTGAGCTACTCGGAGCCTGTTCATAAGCCCTATAGTGAAGCACCACGTTTCAGAACCGTATGTCATCACTGGCAGCACACATTGGTTAAATACCTTCGTCTTCAGGCACTGAGGAATATTGGACGAGAAGACGTTGCGTAGTTTCCCGAACGCCGCCCATCCGAGCTGGATTCGGCGATTGACCTCCTTCTCGAAGTTGGACCTACCTAACTGGATGGTTTGTCCTAGGTATACGTACTCGTCGACAACTTCGAGAACCGAGTTCCCAACCATAACTGGGGTAGGCAGAACATGGACATTAGACATGACCTTCGTCTTGTCCATGTTCATTTTAAGGCCCACCTGTTGGGAGACTCGGTTGAGGCCTTCGAGCATCGTGCTGAGTTCCTCCATCGACCTTGCCATGACTACGATGTCGTCAGCAAACCGAAGGTGAGTGATGTATTCGCCGTTAATATTGATGCCCTGCCCTTTCCATTCTAGAAGTTTGAAGGCGTCTTCTAAAGTGGCGGTGAACAGTTTCGGAGATATAACATCTCCCTGTCTCACGCCTCTGTTCAAGGGAATAGCCTTCGAATTCTGTTCCTGTACTCGGACAGACTCACGGCGTTGCTATACAAACACTTCAGCACTTCGATGTACCGATAGTCAATCCGGCATCGTTGGAGGGACTCTAGCACCGCCCATGTTTCGACCGAATCAAAGGCCTTCTCATAGTCCACAAACGCTAGACATAGCGGCAAGTTATACTCTTCGGTCTTCTGTATAACTTGCCGCAGCGTATGTATGTGGTCTATGGTACTAAAGCCTTTTCGGAAGCCGGCTTGTTCGGGAGGCTGGAAGTCATCAAACCTTCGTTCGAGACGATTGGCGATGATCCTGGAAAACAGCTTATAAACATGGCTCAAAAGCGAGATGGGCCTATAATTCTTCAAAAGGGTTTTATCGCCCTTCTTGAAGAAAAGCACCACCTCACTTCTGTTCCATGCTTCAGGCGTGGTCCCTTCGAGTAGGACAGAATTAAAGAGCCTCTGAAGGACTTTGAGTACCGGTGTTCCACCCGCTTTCAGAAGCTCTGACGTGATTCCATCCTCACCCGGTGCCTTGTTGTTTTTAAGCAGTTTCAGGGCCATCCTTATCTCGTACAGGCTGATGTCCGGGATATCTTCGGTATAGTGTCGGGTTAGTTTGGCTCTAGGGTCGTTAGCCGCACTAGTAACAGGCTTAGTGACCGAATCGTATAGCTGTCCGTAGAACTTCTCGATTTCCCTCAAAATTTCCGCTTTCGTCGACGCTATACTGCCGTCATCCCTCTTCAGCTTGGTCATTTGGCTTTGCCCAACAGACATATCTCTTGCGAACACTTTGGAGCCTTTATTTCGCTCTATCGTATCCTTAATACGCGCAGTATTAAAGACACGGATATCGTGTCGCAAGGCCTTCGAGATCTGCCTATTGAGCCGCCTATATGACGCAGCATCATCGGGAGACTGCAGTCTAAGCAAGCGTCGTTCAGCCATAAGTTTGAGGGTGTCTTCAGAGAGTTTCTGAGTTCTAGCGGTACGGCGAGTCCTAAAGAATTTAGATCCGACCGTATGGACAGTTTTTACGAACCTGTTATTGATCTCGTCCACTGATGCGTCGTCTAGACAATCAAAGCGATTAGAGAGCTCGAGTTGAAAGCTCTCGGGGTTTTCGATCTGAGCGAGGGTAGGACGGAGCGTAGACTTCATCAGGCGGTACCGTTCAAGTTTAACGTTCACATTCAATGTGCCTCTTACTATTCGGTGATCACTGCCGGTTTTTACCCTATGAATCACGGAGACATCATTGAATATCCGTTTCTTGTCGGTCAAGATGAAGTCTATCTCGTTCCTAGAACCACCAGGGCTCATCCAGGTCCATTTCCTATGAGGTGGCTTCTGGAAGAATTCATCATGAAGAGTCCTTCTTTCTCCATGAAATCGGCCAGCCTCTGACCTCTAAGGTTCCGTTGCCCATAACCGAAGTTCCCCACTCTCAACTCATGCTCGCTTCTCTTGCCTAGTTTCGCATTGAAGTCCCCCATAACAACATTGAAGTGAGTTTTATGCGTATGTATGGCCCGACTAATGTCCTCATACATAGACTCTACTTCGTCATCTGAGTGTGTCGAGGTCGGTGCATAGACCTGAACGACCTTCAGCAAATATCTTTTAGATATTCTGAGTGTTAGGTATGCGACCCTGCTCGACACACTGTCGATGGTAATAATGTTGCTAACGAGGGACTTGTGGACGAGAAACCCGACACCACCTTGGGACAGTTGGTCGCCCTCCCGGTGGAAGAGCAGGTTACCCGATTTCAGGGTTATCGTGTCCTGTCCCTGTCTACGGACTTCTGATAGCCCTAGAATATCCCACCGTAACCTGCTCATTTCCTCTTCCAGCGCAACAATCATATCGTCAGTCCTCAAAGTGCGGACGTTGTGTGTTGCCAGGGCCAGTTGTCGTTTAAAGGGGTGGTAGCCGACCGTCCGGGGATTCTTAGCACCCCTTGCCCCGCCGTTACCGTGACCGCTACCGTGGTCAGGAATAGCGGGGCTGCCGGGGACTAGGGGCCTGGGCACATGTTGACTATTCATGAGGGGGGTGTTGCCATACTCGCCACGCTTGGCAGGCGGGTTGGCGAGCGCAGTATGGTGTTGTATAAACCAGAAGACGCTGCTGCCCGTCTTCTGGTGCTATCCCTCAGCCGGGTCCTACGGCTCCCACGGTACTATTTATTATACTGTTTAAACGAACTATGCCGCCACTCTAGAAGAAAAATCAGACCTTATGTGTAGTAAGTAGCCTCTTTTAGCAACAAACTGTGTTACTAAAACAGTCAAAACCTAGATATTATTTGAAATATTTATGGGACCCAAGATCTAATACACTAGGGAGCCCTTTTTTGACAAAAATACTTACTTTAGAAGATTTTTTTTTCTAGAGTGGCACCACTGTTCGCGTGAAAGGACTTGCTAATTAGCTTCCATTCAAAATTAAGTAATAATAATTTTAACATTTTTTTCATTAAGTACGTCATTTTGTAGACATAACGTCATTGCATTGTTATGTAAATTTATTGACTACTAGAGGCTGCCCCGCGGTATTTCCCGCGCAGATTTCTCATAAACACAAAAATCCCGTTTTTTCCCGTTCCCGTAGGAATTTCGGGAAATCCTTTCTTAGTGCTCACCTACACTCCCTAAGGAACCTACATGCCAAATTTCAGCTTTGTACGCCCAGTAGTTTCGGCTCTGCGTAGTCGTCAGTCAGTCAGTCATTCAGTCAGTAACGGAAGAGTTTTAGATATATTGACTAGTGTTCGCCTCTGGCTTTGTCAGCGCAATTCCTCATAATTCCTATCGTTCCTGTAAGATTTTCGGAATAATTATAACACATCACACTCACAGCCCCTAACTAGGTAGAACCTGTATCTAGGGTGCCCGAAACATATACAGAGACGAACATTACTCCCAGACCGGAAACAAACATCGATATTCATCATAACAATGTTCGCCCCGCCGGGAATCGAACCCAGGTGCACACGCATCCCAGTCCACATCACTGCCAACTGAGCTACGGAGCAGTCAAATAGAAAAGGATTAAATTAAAAAGCATATCCTATGTCCGTGTTGTGGTTCTAAGCTATCTTCCTTCATACAAATTTTCAAATTTTGGGTAACGCACTGACAGAAAGAATGATTTACATTTATATATTACTAGTCGACCCGGCGAACTTCGTACCGCCTTACCTTTTACTATGTTATGCATGTACTAAACCTATAAACCTTCCTCTTGAATCACTCTATCTACTAAAAAAAAACCGCATCAAAATCCGTGGCATAGTTTTAAAGATGTAAGCATACATAGGGACAGACGCAGGAAGCGACTTAATTTTATACTTTGTATTGAAGAATGGATTTCAATGTTATTTTCTTGCATTTTTCCTTTGATCTCAAACTCAAGGACTTTTTTTTAGTTATATTTTTACTTTTGGCTTTCATAGACGTTTTTCTACAAAGAATAAAATTAAAAGTTAAAAATGTTTTCGGAAAAATATTTAGTTTTAAAATCTATAATACATACTGTTTTGCTATCTATATTTTCGTATAGTGAATTAAATTTTTATTATTTGTTTAATCATTTACAGTTAGATGAAGAAGATTCAGTGAAAAATATGATTCTTTACCATTTTAATAGGTTTACTACTTTAATTTTAGTAAGTTTATTATTATTGTGTAAGTACATTATAAAACTCTTCCGTTACTGACTGAATGACAGACAACGCAGAGCTGAAACTACTGGGCGTAGCGGGCACGTGGGTTCCTTAAGGAATGAAGGGGAGCACTAAGGCATAATTTCCCAAAATGCCCATGAGAACGGGAAATACGAGATTTTTGTGTTTATAAGAAATCTGCGCGGGTGAAACCGCGGGGCAGCCTGGTCAATACATAGTATAAAGCAAAGTCACTTTCCGGTCCGTCCCTATGTATGCTTAAATCTTTAAAACTATGCTACGGATTTTGATGAGGTCTTTTTAGTAGATCTAGAGTGATTCAAGAGGAAGGTTTTTAAGAATAATACATGAGCAACATAGTAATAGGTTTCTGCGGCAGTACGAAGTTCGCCGGGTCGACTAGTATATTATATAACGCACTATAGTATAGTATACATTTAATATATTGTGTTGCCAGTGATGACTTGCGGATCTTAACTTAAAAATGGATGCTAACTATGGCCTAAACACAAAGACACTGAAAGAGCAATGGAAATGGCTATGCTCGGTGTTTCCCTGCGTGATCGAATCTACAAAGAACTAAAATCAGTTACAATAGCCCAAAGAATTGCAAATCAAAATTGACAATATTGAAGAACAGATGGTGGCTTGGGCTGAAAGTTCTTGTGTAGCGACCGCGCACTGAAAGACTAAGAGTAGGCAGAGCCCCTACTATGCCACTATAATATCTTCTTCTTCTTCTTCTTTTCCTGTTATCCCTAGCGGGGACATAGGGCTTCAAGAATTTTCCTCCAGTTTTGGCGGTCTTGAGCAACAGCGGGTAACTCCTCCCAGTTTAGTCCCACACTATTTGCTTCTTGTAGCGCGGACCGGCGCCAGGTTGCCTTCGGGCGTCCCCTTTTGCGTCTTCCGGAGGGCTGCCACAACAGAGCTTCCCTGCAAGGACGTCCATCTGTTCTTCTTAACGAGTGTCCTATCCAACGCCACTTTCTAGTTCGGATTTCCATTTCAATTGGCCTTTGCTTTGTCAGGCGCCATAGCTCTGTGTTGGTTATGGTTTGTGGCCAGAATATCTTTAGTATCCTTCTCAGGCATTTGTTTATAAATACCTGGAGTTATAATATACCACTTTACTATAATATGCCACTAAAAAAAAACCTTCGCTAAAATTCAATAACTCGGAAACTGTTGGTTTTTGACCTGTATATGAGCATTTCTACAAAGTGAACAGATTTGTCTGACTTCGGTGGCATTTTTTTTATTTTGACCTAGAGACTTCATAATTGAAAACTATGCAAAAGAGCTTATTCTGTATTCAAATATTAATTTGGCCCCTTTCAAAAGATAACAGTGTCCAAAAAAACTGACCTCGAATATTTTGTCTCCATCGAAATCAGAAAAATTACCCACCGAATCACAATTTTGCCACTGAAATCAGAAATCTATCCACCGAAAGCACAATCCCATACAATTTATCATCGAAATTTTATATTAATTTTTATTTACACAGTATTTAGTTGTACAGTGTTGCGTGTTTCATATTTTTAGTGTCATTTGGTGACAGATTTTTCGGATACTACTTTGAACTCTGGATATTTCCAAGAAGAGCTTTAAGAATTACAAATGTTTAAAAAATAATTTAAAGGATATCTGAAAATATTTACCTGAATTTTGTATTTACTTTACTGTTATTAAATACTCAATAATAAATAAGTACACTCGTACAAAATTAAAGTTTAATAAATTTCATTAGTCATAATAATAAGAATAACTTTTACGTCTGGCCATTCAGAGGGGTAACGCAGCCAGCCTGCTAGGCACCGTACCTTCCGGTGGCAGCGATTTTGAGGCCATTTTTTATTTGTAAATATTTATTTAGTTTATTTAAGTCAATAAGTTTAAAAATATCTTGTGTTGTTAATAAATATTCAAGTTTTAGGTATTTATTTTAAACATAATATAAGTATAACTAGAGGCTGCCCCGCGGTTTTTCCCGCGCAGATTTCTCATAAACACAAAATTCCCGTTTTTTCCCGTTCCCGTGGGAATTTCGGAAAGTAAAGTAAAAGTAAAGTAAAAAATGATTTATTCAATACAGGATACAAGATATCGCTTATTGAAAGTCAATTAGACTAATCTAATTGGTATTGATACCTTATTTCGTAAAGTATCCTATACTGATAGAGGCGAGGTAGTTCAGGGTGCCCACTAATTGGCTCTGGCAAACAATGTTTGCCTTGCCTTACGACAATGGTCGCCTGGAGACGCCCCCAAACGAGCCCTCCTCTGTCAAATGATTCTACTCCCTTTCGCAATGATTTTACAGCGTAGAGAAGAAAGGGGTAACAAACTCTACTTTACAATTTCTCTCTCTTTTTTTTTTTTTTTTTTTGTTCTTATATATGTGACATTACAATTCAATTTACAGTACAAAGATCATAAATTAATAAGATTTAAAGTACATACATTAAATAATGAAAATATCGTGCAGAGCTAGACTACTTCCATGCGTCTTTGTCGTTTTCATAGTCATCAACATTGTAATAAGCTTTCTTAATCAAACCTTTTTTGATACGAGTTTTAAACTCATTATCATTCAGGATCAAAATCTCTTCTGGGATCTTGTTATAAAATCTTACTTCGTTTCCTATAAAGCATTTGTTTGTCCGTTTTAGTCTGTTCTGTGGAATACTTAGTTTGTTTTTGCTACGCGTTCTAAGGTCTTTAATTTTATCACATTTTTTATCAAACATATGTAAGTTTTTACGAGTATACATAATAATTTCAAAGACGTACTGGGACGGAAGCGTCAAAATATCAATTTCTTTGAATTTTTGTCTGAGGGACTCGCGAGCTTTAAGCTGATAAATGTTTCTAATTGCACGTTTTTGTAGTATAAAAATGACGTTAATATCTGCAGCTCTTCCCCATAGAAGCAAGCCATAGGTCATTAAGCTATGAAAGTAACTGAAATACACAAGTCTCGCGGTAGAAACATCAGTTAATTTTCTGATTTTCCAGATTGCGTACGCAGCCGAACTGAGCCTTGCCGCAAGATTTGAGATATGGGGGCCCCACTGAAGTTTCGAATCTAGAGTGATACCAAGGAATACAGTTTGATTTACCAGATTAAGCTTGTTATTGTCCAAATGTATGTCTGTATCATAAGCAGTCACATTTGGCAAGGAAAACTTAATGCAATTAGTTTTCTTTGCGTTCAAAAGTAAATTATTAGAAGTAAACCATTGAGAAATCTCCACTAATGTTTTGTTTATATCTAAGTTGAGGGAGTCACCTCGTTTAACTTTAAATGTTAAAGAGGTGTCGTCCGCAAAGAGGACAACATCAGTAAGTTTATCTAACATGTAAGGGAGATCATTTATGTAGACTAGGAATAGGAAAGGCCCCAATATCGATCCCTGAGGTACACCAATCTTGATAGGACAACCTGCAGACACCGCACCACCCACGTCCACTCGTTGGTCGCGATCAGTAAGATAAGAGGCAAGTAGATCAAGTGATTTATCAATTAAGCCATAGTGCTGTAATTTAAGTAGCAAAGTCTCATGATCAACGCAGTCAAAAGCCTTCGAGAGGTCACAGAAAACCCCAATAGCATCGTGAGAATCCTCCCAGGCTCCATAGACATCGCTGATGAGTTTGTGACCTGCGTCTAAGGTAGACCGCCCTTTCCTAAAACCAAATTGATTTTTGTGTAGGAAGTTATTGACTGAGAAGTGAGACGCTAATTGTGCAAGAATAAGTTTTTCAAATATTTTACTTAAGGCTGGAAGAACCGCGATTGGTCTATAATCAGTGGGGTTTTCGGTATTTCCAGATTTAAAAATTGGAATGATTTTGCTGTACTTCAATAAATTTGGAAAAATGCCTTTTTCGATACAAGAGTTAAAAATTAATGCTAGATGAGGCGCTATTAGTGTTATAACAGGTTGAAGTACTTTAATTGATATCCCCCATAAGTCTTCTGTCTTTTTTAAATTGAGTTCCTTAAATATCTTAATAATGCATTGCGGTCCAACATGGCGAAACGTGAGTGGAGGCGGGGCGATGTCAACATGTTCCTTAAGTATAGATTCCGCGGCGCTGGCAGATGCGTTAAGGTCTTTAGTGGTTTGAATGAAAATCCCTTCTTAGTGCTCACCTACACTCCACAAGGAACCCACGTGCCAATTTTCAGCTTTCTACGCCTAGTTGTTTAGGCTCTGCGTTGTCTGTCAGTCAGTCAGTCAGTCAGTCAGTCAGTCAGTCAGTCAGTCAGTCAGTCAGTCAGTCAGTCAGTCAGTCAGTAACAGATAACAATAACGATAATTTACTTTTTTTTTTGTTGATTCAAATGCAAACTTTGGTATACAAAAATTCAGTACATATTATAACACAAAGTCGCTTGAGCGGAAAGCTTCTGTAAGTATGCTTAAATAGTTAAACTACTCAACGGATTTTTTATGACAAAAATGTGAAATATGAGCTATTTTAGCACGCGTTCAAAGTAAAAATCTGATTTTGGTGGATGTTTTTTTGACTTCGGTGTATAAAAAACCACCGAAAACCACCGATATCAAAATCAGCGAAATCACAAAAGAGTACAAATAAAAATTTAACTCGGAATTAAATTACAGCATAACACCCAAGTAGCAACCGATAGATTTAACTGAGTATTGAAGATTTCTTGAAGGCAACATGGCTAATTCCAGCTATTGCCTTGGCCAAAACTATTATGTCCCTCAAGATATCCCTAAGACTTGCTTGGAGGGTCAGTTAAGAAAAAGTGGGCACGGTATTTAGGAGAATACGAAGGGGGAGTTAATACTACTGCTAAATCATACTTTAACCTTACTTAAGCAATTGGGATTTAATAGGGTTTTCCAGATTCCTTATCTAAGGTTTCGCGATATCTTCAAGTTTAAGTTAAGGCAGCAAAATAGATTTAAATGCAAAATTAAAACTGTTTTATAATCTATTTCACTAATGCAATTTTTGCTAAGCGAAGAAAAATTTAAAACGTTTTCAATTTAAGTAATCATAATAAAGAAAATATGGTGAACATTTTATGCTACAACACAAGAACTTTACTTAGTGTTAAGAATTTGTAAACTATAAGTAAATATGACAATTAGAAATCCGTTTTATTTCGTCGTAAGCAATAAAAATCTTAAACGCATGACCATTTATCGTGTAAAATCGATAGAAAGAGCCATAAAACAAACGGGCCCTCGAAATAGCTTGAAATAACAATAAAATAAAGAATAATTGTATATGGAATAAAAATAAAGTTATCATTTATGTCATTAATATTACCTTTTCTCATCACATAATCACTTATTTCTTCAGTAAAAACTATTACACTAGTCACATTTAACTGAAATCCACACTTTTTTCACGATATCACTTCGATTTTGTTTTGTTGTTTTGTTTTCTAAAAGTTCAAAATGGCGTATAATCTTGTTTTACTTGACGAAATCTGAATTTAGAAAAGTAAGGATTCAAAAGGGTAGTTGAGTATCAATTAAATCAAAGATTAAGTTCGATTTGAAATAATGCTATTTTAGAAATGTTTTACTCAAAAACGATTTCCTCAAATCTCACTTAATACTTAATCGTTTTACTAAATCAAACGTAAGTAACATTTAAATCTCACAGTATTAAGTGATCCTTTAGTTTGATTAAGTAAATCCTCAACGATTTAAGTGATACTTCCGATTGATTTCATGAATACTTTTCTGATTTATTTGATCCCTTACTTTGATTTCTTAAATCAAGATTTCTTATCGCCGCCTCCGTGCTTGAATGTTCAACTTCCATTTGTACACTGTTCAGGAGAAGGTTTTTTTACTTATTATCAAACGAGATGTTTAGTTTCAGGAATGATAAATGCAAATTTATAGTTTTTAGTCTAATATATGGAATTGCCAATAAATTTGTTTACGATGCTGTGATTTTACGTATTTTATCATACTTTTAAAATGGAGGTTGAACAAAACTGCGAATAAAAATGTTCGTTCATGGAAATACAACACTCCTGCCATGGAGATAGCACAGTGTTCCTTAAAATTGTTGCGTGCTTGTTTGTCCAACCTCCTAATACCATATACAGGATGATTAAATTACTTCGTAAAAAAACTTGTTTTTAGATGATAAAAGGTATAAGAAATTAAAATCAAGAAATAAAAATAAAAAATTAATTTAGACTCAAGTAATAATAACATAAACATAACGAAATGATAAAATATACCTACTTAATTATTGTTATAAATTTGGTTGTTGTGTTGAACCATTGTGAAAGACAGACAAAAGGACTATCAAACAGAATTAACATAATAATATACTTAATTCTCAACCGTTTTATTACAAAGTGAATTTATTTACATCCTGTATCAGTACGTTTAAGTTTCTATTCGGAAATGAACATTATTAAAAAGCTTTTAACGTTACTCGCAGTTAGTTTTCTTAGTTTTGAACACAATAAAACTAATTTATTAGGTTTTTGCAAGCAAACTAAAGGAGCAACCAAGTTCATCACAGAAAAAACAAAATGGCCGGGTAGCGTGACGTACTGTGCTGTGATTGGTCGGCCGGCTGGAGTTTGAACACTCAAGCACGCAACAAATATTTCGATGCGGGACTTTGGGTAATGCTGTGAAGGTTGGCTAAACAAGCACGGAATTTTTGTTATTTTTGTTACGATGATGTGGGCTTCAAAATTTAAAACGTGAAATTTATTGTATTTTTTCTAGGAAAAGCCTTTTTTTACTTGACCTTCTGGACCTAAATTACATCGTTAACAATCCTGCATCAAAAAGTCATTTTCGACCAAAATGGAGTTTGAACATTTAAGCACGGAGCCGACGTTATCTCACAGTATTAAGTGATCCTTTAGTTTGATTAAGTAAATCCTCAACGATTTAAGTGATACTTCCAATTGATTTCATGAATACTTTTCTGATTTATTTGATCCTTTACTTTGATTTCTTAAATCAAGATTTCTTTGTTTTGCAACAGAGTTAGTTTTTCTAATACCAAGTGTAAGTGTTGAAAGTGATAGACGTATGCAATATTATTAGACACATAAATTAGATGTTTATGTACAATTGTGTTTATCAGAATGCATTACAAGGTTGTTCAAACGAATTAATATGATCTATGTTTGTGGCTGGCATGTTGGCGATTCGGGTAGGAAGTGACGTGACTTGGCTATGTCTATATGGCAGAATTTAAAAGGATAATTTCGAATTCAAGCTTTTGTAAGTATTCATCACTTCCGCTTATAGTTCCTTTCGCAAAATGACTTTTTTTTATAGTGTCCCTTTTGTACATGTAAACTTGAGCTAGTGGAGAAATGGTCATTTTTCGAACGGGTCATTTTGCGAAAAGCACATTTTGCGAAAAGGACGTTTTGAGAATTCTTTAAAAGCGTTATGGTTTTCAAAGAAAGTTATTATGTTTTTTTTTGGTGTTTTAGCAATAAAGTGCATTTAAACAACAGCAGAGCTTGCATATAAAGTCAAGTGTGTGTGGCAAGTATTTCTATCAGACCATTCTGCTCACACTTGTGGAAAAACAAAAACTGTTGTAATAATTTATTTCACTGCCTTTTGCTGCTTTTTAAGAACCACAAAAGTACATACCATAAGAAAATCAGCAATGGTTTTCAATGCTGTCATATCATCGAGTTATCATATTTTGTTTAGCTAAGAAAGCTGTGTTAGAGCTAGTTCGGAAAATATATATAAACTACCTGCATTGGCAACCTAATACTTTTAACTTGTTTAAGTGTATCAAATACTTATTCAAAGACTAATCATACAAAATGTATTATGCTAAACGAGTCCGTGACCGTAAATACCTACCTACTTTGCATCGATTAAGAGTGAAAGGCCCTACAATTTAGACCCATAATGCACCGTTCGCAAAAATTTCTTCGAAACTGTCTACAAAAAATAAAAGCAAAAGGGACATAACGACAAAGGTTTTTTCGATGTGGTACATTTTGAGAAAGGGTCATTTTGGGAAAATACAATTTTAGAAAGGGACATTATGTAAAAGGAAAATTATGGGAAAGGGACATTTCTGTGTTAAAGGTTATTTTTTCAATTTTTCAACGTCTTTGCTAATTTAATTTTTCTCCATCTTGTACAAACCGTCCCTCTAAATCAATTATTACTTATAAAATAATAATTAATACAAAATTTATTTGTGTTTTGCCTAGCAAAAACTGATTTGAGGACAAACGTCTTATTATGGCTTTTAGTTTGGATAGCAAATCTTTTTTGCATTAGTGCGACTGTATAAGTCGAACAACTATCCCTTAATGATTTAATTCAGTTTACAAATAATGAGAGTTGAGTGAAAAGAGAGTTTTATGGTTTATCTGAAACCTTAATTAATACTGAATTGGTTTAAGATGATTTAACTACGATTTGTATAATCTTTATTTTCTCAAAAAGCGGTATTGGAATACTATATAGCCTTTAAGAAATATGTGACTATATGAAATCGTTTTTTATTTAGTTAAATCACAATACAGGCACTGTTAAGATATATGCGATTTAAACAAAATTCTTCAGTGCTACTTGGGCAATCATCTGTACATCAAATAATACCAACCCAATGGCGAGTGCATGGCACTAGTTGAAAGTTAACTATTTCTTACGGTTAGAAAAAAATTACCTACACCGAATTCAGGACTGAGGGGTACCCAAAACCACCGCGTGTCACAATTATCCTGAAAATAATTACTGAAATGTCAGCGGGGCACGGATTTCAGGCTCGCGGCGTGTGGGCCATGACTGAATCAAGCTGCAGAGTACTTCAGATAGTTCGAAAAGTTAACCACTATGGTTGTGGGTGATGATTTGTAAACACCACCGAAATCAGGGAGAATTCCAGGACGCTCATTCAGATTGGTGTATTATAAAAAATATAGAAGTTTTGGGTTTTTCATGGTAACTACAGCCTCAATATACTCATCGCCAAGGCGTGAATATATATAAATAAATCAAATATCACTTCATTACTTTGTAACAAGTGACTCTTTCATGAATTTCGGCAACAGGACACCCCACCGATGTCAGGTTTTATGACTTTCGGATTTTTTTTCTGGTATTTATATTAAATTTTCAGAAATGTTTCTATGCTCTCTAACTGCGTACCCATACATAGTTGTGGCTGAAATAATTTGAGCAGCCTACTTCATTGGCGTATATTTTATTTTCAAATTGCCACTGAATTTTGCCCGTCCGTAGAAATGCCCATATGTATACCTAAATATTCTTAAATTTAATGATTGTTGATGATGTTTTCTAATAAGTTTTAATGATTCCTTTGAGTGTCACAAAGCAAAATTATTTTGAAAATAATTCTAAAGGAAAATGTAAAAACTTGTTGTTGTTTGGTACGAATCTGCAATATGAAATATTTTTTTTTGTTTTTTATGGCAAGCGTTCATAAATGATAAGATACGGGAGGCGATTTTTTTTTCTTTTTTCTTGTGCGCTAAAGACATTATACCTATTCGATTCCCGGGCGGGGCGAATATTGATATGATAAATATCGATGTTTGTTTCCGGTCTGCGTGTATTGTTCGTCTCTGTGTGTGTTTCGGGTACCCTAGATTCAGGTTCTTTCTAGTTAGTGGCTCTGATTGTGATGTGTTATTTTTATTATTATCTCGTCATATTTTTTTAAAAATTAATATACAATTTAGTACTAAAATAAGCTATAATATACTATTAGTTAAAAGCGAAGCGATAGCTCAATATTATAGCTTTCCTTACGGTCTTACCTTTAAATTATCTTAACGATGTGTAGGGTAGTTATACAGTCATACAAAGATATTATATATTTAGTTTTCGCCGAAGTCTCGGCGGATTCATTAGTTAAAATTTATATTTATTTGTTAAAGTTAACCTAATTAAGTACCTACATACTTAGTTTAGTTATAAAAATATTAAATTTAAAACTAAAAGTTTGCTTAACAAAAAATCGGTGTTATTTGGTGAAATTAAGTGAATAGGTATACAAAAGAAAGAAGTTTAAGTGATAATTTAAAAAAAAAAAACTAACCAAATTATTAATTACTTACAATATAATTTTTTTAAAAAAATATAAACAATGGATGTCCTAATGAAAGAAACAAATATATTCTACAACATTTTCTGTTTTTTAATAACAGAAAATGATAAATTCGTTCAGAAATCCTTTTCTCAACTATACTGGCGCACCGTGTATCACACTTTGGGTTTCTTACACCATGTATACGTAGGTCTATTTGCCTTAGGGCTGAACCTAAGTGTATCACAAGATATAGAAATTAAAATACTAGAACAATATAGACTTGGTTTTCTAACTGGGTGGAATTTCGTAAGTTTCATAATTCATAAGTTCTTTTACATTTAGTGTACCTAATAAGGGTTGCCTGGAAGGAATCGCTTTCAGCGATAAGGTCGCCCATTGCAAATTCTGTTATTTGTTCCTTAAATAGTATATTGTACTTCAATCATCAATATATATAAAACTCTTCCGTTACAGACTGACTGACTGACTGACAGACAACTCAGAGCCGAAACTACTGGGCGTAGCGGGCTGAAATTTTGCATGAAGGTTCCTTAGGGAGTGTAGGTGAGCACTAGGAAAGGATTTCCCGAAATTCCCATGGGAACGGGAAAAAATTGGATTTTTGTGTTTAGGAGAAATCTGCGCAAGTGTAGGCGGTTATCACATTGCCACGCACCACGCTGCATGTTGCGTTTCGACGCACCTACGCGCGCGCACGTGGATGCATTTTCTGTGTGTTGGACTGCGCGTGTTTCTATACAAATGGAGGTACTTACAATCAACGTTAGAATACGCATTCACGCGCAACGCTGCGTGTTGCGTGGCAATGTGAAGATCGCCTAAGGAATTTGCTTGTGTGGTGTGGCGCCGACTTAAAAATTCTTGGTAAACCAAAATTACTTTAAGAAGTGAGTAAACTAAGTCCTAATAGAAAATGTTTCCCTATTATTTAATGCTTTTCAGTTTTTTCGGCGGTTTAATTTTTTGATAAAAAGTTTTTAAATTTATTTCTTGAAATTAATTATGCACTGATATAAAAGCTTGCTTTTAAGAAGTTTTTTTACTTAAATTTATTAGGTACAGTGGCGGACACGGACGGCGTAACACTTCCGGTTTCTCTGTATTGCAAAATAGCTCTTGTTCTTTGGTAATACAATCTAGGATTGAAGAAACCATAGACAAATCTGTTACGGCCTCATAGAATACACCCTTAAAATTATGTTATAACTTCCCCGGACACACTGTATATTAAATAGTTACGTAACTCAATAAAAAGATATCACACATTTACATAGATATCTGCCTACGTAAGCTTAACTTTATTATAAGATTTAATCCATTCTATCCATACTTAAAATTCAATTATGTCTACCATTAATTGTTTAATGTTCTTTTGTATCTTTTGTGTGCAATAAAGTGTTTTTTAACTTTTAACTTCGACTTTAACATACTTAAAATATTATAAATTATGCGAAAGTTACTCTGTCTGTCTCGCTTTCACGATAAAATTACTGAATCCATTAGAATGAAATTTTGTATACGGATAGTCTAGAGCTAGCTAGTGATGAATAATAAATAGATTGGAATAGAATAGGTACATACACTTTATCATACACTAGACGACCCGGCGAACTTCGTACCGCCTAACCTTTTGTGCATGTATTATACTTATAAACCTTCCTCTTGAATCACTATATCTATTTAAAAAACACCGCATCAAAATCCTTTGCGTAGTTTCAAATATTTAAGCATACATAGGGACTAGGGACAGATGCGGGAAGCGACTTTATTTTATATTATGTACTAGAGACTGCCCCGTGGTAAGGCGATCTTCACATTGCCACGCAACACGCAGCGTTGCGCGTGAATGCGTATTCTAACGTTGATTGTAAGTACCTCCATTTGTATAGAAACACGCGCAGTCCAACACACAGAAAATGCATCCACGTGCGCGCGCGTAGGTGCGTCGAAACGCAACATGCAGCGTGGTGCGTGGCAATGTGATAACCGCCTTAACTACCTAAAGCGCGATTCGCGGCGGCACACGTTTTTCGGTTATTTCTTTGAATTTCAGGTAATTTAGTGATCTTTATTCGTTGATTCTGTGGCACCGACTCAAAATTTCTTAGACATTGAACATCGTAATAAGTTTCGCGTGTATAATATTATTACTAGTCGACCTGGCGAACTTCGTACCGCCTAACCTCTTACTATTTTTCTCATGTATTATACTTATAAACCTTCCTCTTGAATCACTGTATCTATTAAAAAAAACCGCATCAAAATCCGTTGCATACTTTTAAAGATTTAAGCATACATAGGGACAGACGCGGGAAGCGACTATGTATTGATGATATTGATTGAAGTATGATAGAAGATTCCTGCGGTAATTAACTAATAATAATGATATCTGTCTTTTTCAGATGTTTCAAACGACCTTTCTAGGCATATCGGTTGTCTACGACACCCTAGAGTGGGTCCACAAACACGACACCCGAATTGGCAAGCTCATCAAATACTGGCGAGATATCATCTTTAGTGCCCTAGTCGTTCCTATTACCCTGGTAAGTAGATAAATTGATTTTTGGCCTTTATGTCCTAAGCCTAAGACACAAAATCAGTAGGTCTGTCTTTCAAAAACGTTGTATCACAATATAATATCGAAAATGGTGGCGATTTCATTAAAACTTTATTAAAAATTAATACTTTCGCCATAATAAATAAAAAACGCGAAAAAATTTGAATTTCGCGCCATAACGAGAGTTACCACTTTAAGCTAATGTGACGTCATTAAAAATCCAACATTGCAGAAAAATCAAGATGGCGGACGAGTTGTTTTTAGTGTACTACCAAATGAAAGGCCTTAAAAAAGGGATTGTACTCGAAAAGTAACACAACGAAATAAAAGCTTGATTTTAAAAAGGTTTTTAACCCTCAACTTATTTCAAAGAAGGATGCTGCCCGTAAAGACGGCAGGTGGACGACAGCAGTCACAGAGTGGTGGCCTAGAGACGGACGACGTGGAGTAGGCAGACCACCAGCCCGATGGTCTGACGACATAGTGAAGGTCGCCGGTAGGCAGTGGATCAGACTGGCGCAGGACCGTGGTGCATGGCGTGCGAGAGAAGAGGCCTATGTCCAGCAGTGGGCTCTTACAGGCTGATGATGATGATGATGCTGCCCGTCCTTCGGGAGTTCCCTTAATCGCTTGTTACGATACCCATTGGAGAGATTACTTTTCGTAACATAAAATTAAATAATATTTTTCCTTAATTCCAGTTTGTAACCAGTATGTTCTGGACAGTATTCTCAATAGACCGCGAGTTGGTCTTCCCCCAAGTCTACGACCAGATAGTACCATGGTGGTTCAACCACTGTGTTCACACCACCATTGTGGTAGTGGTTGCCATAGAAACAATCCTGGTTGCTCGACGAAGACCTGTCAACGAGAAGCTTGAAACCGTTTTGGGAGCGGTTGTAACCGTTTTATATGCTGTAGTGTGAGTATATTTAATTTACCTATATGCTTTCTCTTAATTATGATGTTCTAATATCTTAAGGGCTATGCTCGGGGTTATAAGATAGAATCAGAAATCAGCAGAAGGACAAAAGTCACCGTCATAGCCCAAAGAATTGCTAAACTGAAAAGTCAAATTCTAGCGGTGGCTAATGGAAGAACAGTTGGCTTTAGCTTCAGTTTCATGCAGCTGAGGTCGTAAGCTGAAATGGTCTCCGTTTCACCATATAACCGACTGACGACGCGCGTCAGTGAAGGCGCGCAGGGCCCGAGTGACGAGTGACCGTAGGCATCCTTGCTATCAATGTTAACTACTTTATTTTTTTTAAGTATATAACGTCATTTTGCAAGTTGTATTTTATTTTGTCTTCATTTTATCTTTGTAATTATGTCGGTTTTGGTGAATAAATGTTTATTCTATTCTATAAACTCGGTAAAAACCTCTCAAGTGGCGACCAGGCACTGGATTACGAAAAGTCGTCAGACCTAATGACCTTGGTGAAGGTTGCGGAAGTAAACTGGAAACAATACTGATCATTGTAGCAATCCTGAGGCCTATGTCCAGTAGTTGACACCTTTTGGCTGAGATTTGACAGAGGTGGGCTCGTGTAGGGGCGTCCTCAGGCGACTATTGTCGTAAGGCAAGGCAAACGTTTGTTTGCCTGAGCCAATTGGTGGGCACCCTGAACTACCTCGCCTCTCACAGTATAGGATACTTTACCAAATAAGGTATCAATAGCAATTAGATTAGATGTAGTCTAATTGGCTTTCAATAAGTGATAATATTTTATCCTATATTGAACTAGAGGCTGCCCCGCGATTTCATCCGCGCAGATCCCGTTTTTTCCTGTTCCCATGGGAATTCACACTCAGAGAGAGTTGAGACACTCAGAGCCCCTAACTAGGAAGAACCTGTACCTAGGGTGCCCGAAACAAATACAGAGACGAACGAATACAGCCAGACCGGCAAAAATACATCGATATAATCAAGCTTCTCGTTGAATGAGCGCCTCCGCCGAAAATCGAAAACATCGAAAAATGAGCGCCTCCGCCGAAAATCGAAACCAGTGCTCCCGCTTCGCAGTCGACATTGTCTGTATCTGTATAATGTTTCCTGCACCCTAATACATACGTTCTTCTTAGGGGCTCTGATGCCGTTGTTATTATTTTGCCCTTTGTATTGCGATTTTTGATAATATTTTTTGTCCACAGCTACTACTCAATCTACTTCTTTGCACATCGCTGGCTGTATGGCGTCTTCGGAATTATGAACTGGTGGCAAGTCTGCATATTCCAGTGCTGCATCTGGGCCAGTCACTACGTCTTCTACAGACTCCAGTTTCCCATAAACCGTCTCATCCATGGTGCTGAAGAAGATGTTTCCACTGTACAAGAAAAAGACAGTTTTGACCATGGTATCAAAACTTTAGGAAGACTTAACTGTTCACACGATAATTCACCTAAAGATGATGGTGATAAAGCACAAAATGTAGAAACAGAAGGCATGACTGTTATTACTAATGGTGTTACAGATTTGAATGATAAAGAAAACGTTTTGACAGTCAACGTTAATGGTGTAGAAGTTAGCAGCGATGTGATGGCGATAGAGAATGGCTATGAGAATGGATCTAATTACAAGAATGGTGAAACGAATGGTTTTAAAGTGGATGAAATGAAAAGAAGGAATTCGAATAGTCCCATTTTTGCTAATAGCAGTTGGAGTAAGCAGTATAGTAGTCTAAGGAATCAATTTGAGAAGACTAAATTATAAAGTTGGTACTTACTTTTTAAGTTGTTCGTTCAAGAATCTGGAATTAGCCCTACGCACATCTACTGAGGCGTTAATTTCACGCACATCTCTGAGTGTGTTAATTTCGTTATGATTTGTTTTAATGGGTGATTGCATGTTCAATAAAGTTAAGCTGTTTTTACAAACCCTTCTTTATTATTCTTAAAAGTGTTTAATAAGTACCTACACAGTCTTGGTTACTGTTCATCAATTGACTGACTGACTGACAGACAACTCAAGAGCTGAAACTACTGGGCCTAGCGGGCTGCAATTTTGCATGTAGGTTCCTTAGGTGAGCACTAAGAAATTTTTCCGAAATTCCCATGGGGACGGGAAAAAACTGGATTTTTGTGTTTATTAGAAATATGCGCGAGTAAAACCGCTCTAGTGAAATAATAAATGTTTGAGCTCAAATAAATTCTTATAATCTATAATAACAAAATGAATCGCAAAATTCTTTTGTTTTAAAATGTTCGTTGAAGTCTAAGGATAGTTTTTACGGCGAGAAAATTTCGAATATTTACCGGGAAAACAACATAGCAATAGGTTAGGCGGTACGAAGTTCGCCGGGTCGACTAGTTAAAAATAAAAATTAACCGTCTTATTCATAAAGATACAGTACATTTTAAGTAGCCTTACAGGAGGTCTACTTCTCTGGTTTGTTGTATGGTAAATACGTGACATCCAGTCTAAATTGACATATGTCAAATAACTTAAATGCTCTTTAACTTTTTATGAATAACAGGGTTAGGATTTATGTGCTTTTTAGTAGATGAGCTGACCAGTGTAGATAGTAGAATTAAATAATTGTTATTTTCTCGGTATTATCGTCACGCCTATAAAGATTTGATCGGTGTGTGTGTTATAAGTTTTTTTTAACAAAATTTTTTTTAATGGTTTTTATAAATTGTATAATTGTGATAGTTTTTTGTTTAGTAATCGAATAAGTACAATTATGTTTAAAATCTGATTTGTATAAGTTAAACTTCATTTATTTTTTCTCATTTAAATTTATTATTTCTATGTAGGGTACAATTGTATAAAAAGAAAAGAAAATTAAAAAAAAATTATTCCAAGAGTGAACTTTAAAAAAATATATACAATATTATTTTATAAAAGGATTTCAATACAAAAATACGTATTTTTATTTATTTTCACTTATTTTAAAGGTAACTAAGAGTATTTTTATACAATATTTATTTTATGAACTTATCTCTACGAAATCCGTTGGCAGTGATTGTTCATTAAACTTACAAAAAAATATTTAACATAGTATAAAAATAAATGAATAGATACCGAAAGCATAACAATCAAAACTGGACTCCTATGGCACAGGGTTGAGGATCAATCGCATACCTTTTCTTACGGTAGCTAAGAATTATTTCTGATTGAAAAGCTATTTTGAACCCTATGCTGTGTTACTTAGAGACTAGTTTAAATTGTTAACCTCACGGTGTCTCGCTACATATTGGGCTACTTTATGCACCTAGGTGAAAAACCTGGGTGTTTAATAGACCAAGCCAAATCATTTACCCCCTTACCACAAAAAAGTTAGACCGGTCTAATATCGCCAATTTGTATGACGAAAGAGTGATTTAAACCTAGTCTAGTGATTTAGACCCGGTTTAACTTTTTTTGTTGTAGAGCCGTTAGATGATGAAAGAAGAAAAATAAAAAAATCATGGTTTTCTTATCTTAAAATAAAAGAAACTTGCAAATAAAATAAAATTGCACAAAAAATATAATTCAGTCTAAAAAATAAAAATATGAAAAATTAAATTGGAGAAAATGGGAATTCTTAAGTGCACACTTAATAACTTAGTGCTTAAAAAAACTTACTCCATAAAATTTAATCACATTAAAAATAGAAAATTATAAAAAATATTTTCCATTGTAGATTTAACAGCAAAATCTTTTCATATATATCTTTTTTCCCGAAGAGCAGCAGCGTCCTTCGTTAATCAAACTTACATCCATACTGCGATCGCCAACCCGCTCGCCAAGCGTGGCGATTATAGCAAAGCCCCACAGTGTTTTTTCTTCTGAGGACCTTCCTTCCTTTCCAATCTGAGGACGAGGCCTATGTCCATCAGTGGACGTTCTTCGGTAAAAGATAATTATTATCTCTTTTTAAGATATTGAAAAGATTTTATTGACTCCAATCTCCTCCATAAACCAATTCTTAGCAAATTGGTTGCATTAAACCAGAAAAACTATGAAAAACAGTTTTTTCGAAAACCAGAACAGTTTTTTTTTTAGTATTTACTGATTTTCATCATTATTCTTTCTAAATACAGCAATCTTATTCAAAATCAACAAAATATTCTGTCGCCTTGTCTGAAATACCTACCCAGTTAGTGAAATAACGATGAAAAAATACAATACACAAAAAATCACTGCTGTACATTTATTACGCCGAAACTATCCACACGCGAAATGATTTATCTTCTAAAGCTAAACCATAGCAAATATAAAATAATGTGATTCTGGGACACGAGATATAATCTTGTTAGATATTTTAGGGCACCGTTATCTGTCCTAACTTTGTAGACCTAAATTATCTTCTCATTGTTACTTAAAAAAATCACATTGTGGTTGCTTTCGGTTGGATAGGGCATTGCAGGCTTGAATCACCTGATTGTCCAAAAAGTAAGATGATTCCGTGCTTCGGAAGGTGGTCCCGGCCGCAGTAGTGGTCGTTGTAGCCGCGGCGACAAGCTGGCCCCTTGTCACGTTGGTAATAAAAGCATAAACGTGGCTCTAAAACCTCGGCTAAACGTGGGTCCGGCTCTTGACCTCTGCCTAACTCTTCGGGGAATAAAAGGCGTGAGATTATTAATGTATGTATGTATGTTGCTTAAAGTGGCCATAATTAGTATTTTTCTTAGGTCTTAAGCCTTAAAAGACACACTAAAGTGTTTTTTAATACCTAACAAGATTATCTAGTTCTATAGAATCACATTAGTGCTATTTTCCATGATTTCGTCAGAACAAAATTTCCCGTAACAATTGGCGCTAAAATCGGTCTAAAAGGGCTCTTAAAAAACGATAGTTTTACAAAATTCTAATAGTAATTCCCTAAGTTAACTTGCCTATAAACCAATTGTCTCTGGCCCCTTATAGTATCATCGTGGGTGTATCCAGGCCCCAATCTTGGAGTTGGCTGTATAAAGTAGGACTGTGGTGTCCTTATACTGACGTTTATAGGCCTTTTTCTTATTTGATAGTTTGATATATCGGATGCGGCATACTGAGGTTCTAAATTATGAAAATTGCTTCTATATCTCTGGTACGCATAACTATCAGCTGGCATCAAAAAACCACTCGGAATATTCCTCAAATTTGGCACTTTAGATATAATAGGAGACGGTGTAGCTTCGTTCAAAGTGACGTCATAATCTGTGTCGATAGCCAAGTTTTGCTTTATCGATATGTTATCGGGTATTTTTAAAGGTTTGCCCGTAGCTGTGTAAGGTTTTGATATTTCGGCTTTCAATTCTATTGGTTTTGTTGCTTTAAGTTCGGGTGCTTTTGTGGTTTTCGGTTCTGGTAAATCGTCTCTCATATCGGCGGGGATTTCTTGTGCCATCTCAGCTTCTAGGTACGCTTTTATGTAATCACCTGGGGTCAACGTTGTTTCTAATTTGCCTTTTATCCTTTCATAGTTATCGTTGTAAACTTTAAGAACTTTGTCGGCTAAGTTTTTAGCTTTTTGCTCGTGGTTTTGCATTGTGTATTTCGGTGTCATTTTGAGCAGCGGTTTCTGTGTTATGTATTTCGGTGGCGTTATTTTAACTTCGGCTGTAGTAGTTGGCAATTTTGTTGTAATGAATTTGGGAACAGAACTTGTTGTTGGTCTTTCGGTTGTTGTTGTTGTAGTACTTGTTGTAGTCTGAGGCGGGTAAGTTTTAGGTTCTTCTGTAGTTGTAGTCGTAGTTGTAGTTGAAGTAGTAGTTGTACTAGTAGTTTTTACTTCCTTAGCTTCTTCCTCTTCAACAATATCGTCTTCATCATAATATTCTTCTTCATATTCTTCCGGTATTTCTTCGATTGGGGTTTCAGTTGTGAAAGGAGTGGTTGGAGCTTGAGTTGTAGTGGTAGAGGTAGAGGTGGTAGAAAAGATTTTAGGGGTGGTAAGTGGAATGGTACTTAAGTTTTTCCCGGCGACCGGTTGAAGGCCCCGCGGTAAGTACGGGCTTCCACCCCTAGACGGTAAAAAAGGACGTTTTACTACTTTAACATTGACTTTTGGTTCTGGTCTTCTAGCTTTTCTCTCTTCCTCGTAATCGTACTCGTATTCTTGTTCTACTGGTCTTGCCTTTTTGGCTGCGTACTTCTGGGTTCTTGGAGGATTTTCGTAATAATAATCATCATCATAATCTATTGGACGCTTTTTGGTCTTGTAGCTAGCGGTTGTAGAGTAATGCGGTCTGGATGGTTTGAATTTTTCCTTTTCAGTCACCGGTCTTTCCGGTCTTTGCTGGACAGCTGAGCTTTTCCCTGATGATGAAGGTTTACTGGAATCATCTTCATCGTAATCATCATAGTACTCATCGTCTTTGGGAGGTGCTTTAGTAGTTGCTACAGGTACGTAGTCGTATTTATCTTTCTCTGTGGCTGGGACTGGTCTTTTGATCTTAGGTGGCATACGTGGTTTACTGAAGATACCGTGACCGCTTGGTTTCACTAAAGGCTGCTCAGGAGCTGTTGGTCTTCTTTCCTCTTCTTCAATGTTCCTTTCTCTTTCTGGTTTGACTCTGTCTTCTCTGTTGCGGTACGGACGATCTTCTCTATACCGTCTGCCTTCATCTCTTTGTCTGTCTTTTGGCCTTTTCTCTTCCCTAGGCTTTTCTACCCTCACTTCGTCACGCGGTCTGATCTCGTCCCTAGGTTTGATTTCATCGCGTGGCCTAATTTCGTCCCTAGATCTTATTTCGTCACGTGGCCTAATTTCATCACGTGGTCTGATTTCATCCCGTGGTGGTCTTATTGAATCCCTAGCGCTGACTTCTTTACGTTCATCATCTCTTGGCTTCACTCTTGGCCTTTCTTCCTCGACATCTTCTTCCTTAGGCCTATAAGGACGTCTTGGTCTAACAGCTGGTCTACGGTCTTCGTCGTCGGGTCGTGCGGCTGGTCTTTTAGCAGCAGGTCTTGGCCTTTCGTATGGTCTTCTTTCTTCGTAATCTTCTTCCTCGTCTCGTGGCCTTGGACGACGCTCGTATCTAAAGAATTTAGAAATCTTTATTTTTAGTTTTAGATTGCGAAAAGTGACAAAAATTAAACGGCCATTATGTATTTCTTGAATTTAAAACTAATATATTTAGCATTATCACTGTCAAATGGCTTCCACTGCTGGACATGGGCCTCCATAACATTATCGGTGTGCTCGCCCTATCCAGTGTGCTCGCTACCTTCACTAGGTTGTCTGACAACCTAGTGATGTGGGGGTCTTCCTACCCTGCGTCTACCAGTCGCGCGGTCGCTACTTAACTGCTTTGTGGCCCTATCTATCCATCTATTGTTTTATGCTTGTCATCATCATCACAGCCGATAGACGTCTACTGCTGGACATAGGTCTACCCCACAGATTGCCACAAGTTCAAATATTATGAAGTCGTGAATATCGTACCACGAATGATACTGCTTCCCGTCCTTCACGGGTTCCCAGTCGCCTTTTACGACACACAGTTTATGGTTGTAAATGACCAAAAATGTTTAAGAGCTTACCTATCTTCATCATAATCATCAGCGTACGGTCTTCGTTTCCTTCCTGGCCTGGCTTGTGGCCTCGGTCTTGGCCTTCTTCTGCCACCTCTGGAAATCATGACATTAAAGACAATAAGTTCATACTTATCTTCATAGACGTTAAACACATTGAAATTCTTGATATATGTAGTCTAATTGACGTTCAATAAGTGATATTACAAGATATCACTTATTGAACGTCAATTGAATAAAGTTTTTTTTATTTTTTTTGCTCTGATTTTGAAAGGATACTTCACTAAATTTAAGGTACCTATGTCCTAAAGAACCTACAACAAGGGATAACTTGTATCCTATATTTATCAAATTAGTTTGATTTGATTTGATTTGAACACTGTCTAGGGATATTTTGGATTTGCTTGATTTGTTGAATGTAGGAGGCAACATTTGTGGGGCCCATTTACAGTGACATATTTTAAGTAATTTATAAAGCCCAATAAAATATTTTATAAAGGTACAGTGGCGGTTTAGGAAGGTTTGCCAGATTTGTCGATGGTTTCGTCAACCCTAGACTACTTATATTGTCAAACGACAAGAACTATTTTGCAATACAGAAAAATCGGAAGTGTTACGCCTACCTAGACCGCCACTTTGCATAGGTACGTATTGTTCGTTGTATTTAAAAAGTTTTCGGTGGATTTAGTAAATCCAAAATATACCTAGCTAGACAGTAGACAAGACAAGACAGTGCTGAAGACTTGAGAAATATATAAGAGGTCTTTGCCCAACGGTGGGCAAATAATAATAAAAACACTTACCTATCTTCATATTCATAATCGTCATCCCTGGCAGGGTAGTAATATTCATCATCATAGTAATCGTATCTGTGATGCGGTCTTCTCCGGCCAGGTCTTTGCGGTCTTTCCGTTGTGGTTGTCGTTGTGGTGGTTGTAGACGGGGTGGGAGGGGGTGTAGCTGCCGTTGTCGCTTTGTAGAGGGCGTCGTTGCTATAAGAAAAATATACCAGTTTGCAAATCAATTAAGTTGCCAGGAACCGAGACATGGTCGCTAACACTACATACAGTCCCTGCCTCCCTCACCAAGTGAGCCCCCGCGCTCGGCTACCTCTCAGTTACCACTCAGTACAAATAGCACGTCTTATCTCACTCACACAAGTGTATGATACGCGTACACGAGTTTCGGTTGTGCGCGAAGCAACGCACTTTTTTCTATGAAGTCTCCTAGGTGTTCTTTAGGCCTTATCATAATTAAGAAGCTCAAGGTTGCCCAAAGCGTAATGGAAAAGACTATTCTCGGAGTTTCTCTGCGTAATCGAATCAGAAATGAAGAGATCTGCAGAAGAACTAAAGTCACCGACATAGTTCAAAAGATTTCGAAACTGAAATGGCAATGGGCAGGGCACATAGCTCGAAGAACAGATGGTCGCTGGGGCCGAAAAGTTCTCAAGTGGCGACCGCGAACCGGAGGACACAGAGTAGGCAGACACCCAACAAGCGGGTGTCAGAGGACCTGGTGAATGCTGCGGAAGTACACTAGATGAGGGTCGCTCAAGACCAGTCTTTGTGGCGATTTATGGGGGATATCCAGCAATGGACGTCTTTTAGCTGAAATTATGATGATGTTGAATCAATTAAGTATTTCATCATCATTATCAGAACCGTAAGACTTTACCCTGTTCGACAAAGCAAAGGTTTTCTAACAGATTTACAAAAGGACACAACGAGATGGAATTTGTGTTTATTTCGTTTTAACCTTTCGGAATAAAGGCTTGAGATTATGTTATGATTAACGTTCTAAAAGTGTTATTATTAGGAACTTACCGATGGAAATAATTAGCTGAATTTTTGCAATCCACCTCGGAAACGAACTGGCAAATGAATGTTTTCTGATCAAAAGCGGTGTAGTTAGCGCAGAGGAAGTCGTACCGCGTGCCGTACAAACAGTGGTGGTATACCTGAAAAAAAAAAAGTTTTTTTTTTGTAAAATATGAAATATGTTTCCTTATGAAGCGATATCAATCGCGCGATACGCGTTCGACAGCCAATATAATCGCTCGTACTTCCACGAAGCCTGCCAGATGTAAGTAATATTGATATACAATTGATATTACTGAGCGATTTATATTGGCTATCGAACCCCTATCGATCGATCGATATCGCTTCTTGAGAAAACACGCATAGGGTATGTACTTAGTTCGCAGTTGCAACCGCGCACCGCAAGTCGCACAGTATGCAGACCCTAAACGAGGTTAAAGGCTGCAAGAGTACACTCTGGATGTAGGTCGGTGAAGACCGGTCGTTGTGGCGATTTTGGGGGCGGCCTATGTCCAGCAGTTGACGAACTTTCGGTTCGACGATTAAAAAAACTAGAAGTTTTATCATCAGCATTATCATCCGCCTGTAAGAGCCCACTGCTGGACATAGGCCTCTTCTCTCGCACGCCACGCACCACGGTCCTGCGCCAGTCTGATCCACTGTCTACCAGCGACCTTTACTATGCCGTCAGACCATCGGGCTGGTGGTCTGCCTACTCCACGTCGTCTGTTTCTAGGCCACCACTCTGGTGACCGCTGTCGTCCACCTGTTGTCTTTACGCCTGGCCAAGTGTCCCGCCCACCTCCACCTCTTACCGGTTATTCTTTTTTTTTTCTTTTTTCGACATCAGTGACTTTGGTTTTGTCGTCTCCAAGTTTTTTATTTCGCTTCCGCCAATCCGTAATGTAGGTATTGTTTACGTAGAGCTTGAGGTCCACCAGGCTTCCCATAATGCATGTAAGAGGGTCACCATTAAGAGCCAGTTTACAGCGATGCTAGCGCCATTCGCGAAAAAAATTAATATCTTCTAAACTAAGGCAAATATCAAAAAGTGGCACGGTATGACACTAGATAATGTAGCCTAGTATTTTTAGGGCACTGTTGTATATAGCTTTTAAGTTAAAGACCAAAGAAAGCTATAAAGTGTTGTTAAAAGTGGCCACTTTTAGTAACAATCTGTGTATAATTTTGTTATTTTAAGTTAGGACTACTTTACTGTGCTCAAAAAATACTAAGCAAGATTATTATCTAGTGTCATACTGTGCCATTTTTGATATTTGCCTTAGTTTAGAAGATATAATTTTTTTTCGTGAATGGCGCTAGCATCGCGGTAAACTGGTTCTTAAAGAGGGTAGCTAAGCTAGCTTATTGAAGCATCGAGCATAGTATAGTACATGATTATCCCAACAGGGGGCCCGAGATTCAAACCCCAATGGCGGCAAAATACAATCGAGTCTTATAAGACTGCTGCGTAGCTCAGTTGGCGTGATGTGGACTAGGATGCATGTGCACCTGGGTTCGGTACCCGGCGGGGCGAACATTGTTATGACGAATATCGATGTTTGTTTCCGGTCTGGGTGTAATTTGCGTCTTTGTTTATGTTTCGGGCACTCTAGAATACATGTTCTACCTAGTAGGGGTTCTGAGAGTGATAGCCAAAGAAAAAAAGTACCAGGGTTACATAAGTCAGTAGGAGGTCTTCTATACTAACCTGGCATTTCTGATTGATGGCAGCGTAGAACCCATCATGTAGACCTTCACATTTGAAGTCCATGGTTTCTGGAGGTGGAACCGTTGCGAAGAACGGGTACTCGGACAGGTTGTACCCGTTCAATTCTCGAGGCAGGTTCGGGTCATAGATGTAGTCCTTCTGAGGGTTACCAGTAAATTTGGTAGAGTTCTTCGTTTCCGTCTCACCTTCCGCTGTTGTTTCTGGCTGGAATTTAAGAAAAAATACGTTAGAAAATATAATTAAAAATCTAATTTTGAAATCATGATCTATAATAAAAAAAAGTAACCGTGTTTATATCAATATCAATACACGTAGTATAAAACAAAGTCGCTTCCCGCGTCTGTCGCTATGTATGCTTAAATATTTAAAACTAGGCAACAGATTTTGATGCGATTTTTTTTAATAGATAGAATGATTCAAGAGGAATGTTTATAAGCATTATGCATGCACAACGTAGTAAAAGTTTAGGCGGTACGAAGTTCGCCGGGTAGATTAGCTAATTATTTAAAGCAAATATAAAGTAATATACAATATACGTACGTAATACGAGTTAGTTGCAGGTGTGGCCTTACATTATTGAAAGTCGACTACCTTGATGTATTGAACTGAATCGGAAACACCCAACCAATGTTTCCTTGATTTATAATTGAACTAACGTACGTAGCACATAGCTATCTACTTCTACTTTATATATATAAAAATGGCTTATGGTTCGTTAGTCAAGCTAAAACTCAAGAACGGCCGGGTCGATTTAGCTGAAATGTTCGTAGTAGGTAGTCCAGGGAAGATTTAAAAGGTGGGAAAAATTGAGAGGAAATTAACAGAAAGGTAACAATTTCTTTTTCCCTTACAAATAGCAAATTGATAGCCGGGACCACTCGTCTCAAAAATCAAAACCAAATATTATCTAAACAATAAGTATAGGATACAAGATATCAGTAATTGAAAGTAAATTAGACTAAATCTAATCTAATTGGTATTGATACCCTATTTGGTGAAGTATTCTATACTGCTAGAGGCGAGGTAGTTCAGGGTGCCCACCAAGCGGCTCAGGCAAACAAATGTTTGCCTTGCCTTGTGACAATGGTCGCCTGGAGACGTCCCCTATTCTATGAAATATAAAGATTATCCTCACCTGTGCTCCATCTTCTGCATCAGGGGTGACTTCTGGAGCTGCGGTGGTGCTGGTGCTGGTGCTCTTGGAGAAGATCAGAGATGTGGCTCTGACGGATGATGAAGGGAGCACATGGGTTGATAGGATGAATATTAGACCTGGAAATTTGTTATGAGGAATTAGTTTTAACTAGCTGAGAAGGGGGCTGTGTTACTGTGCCGCCGCAGCTCCGGGGGCGAGCCGGGGAGGTAACAATATGCCCTCCCCGAGCACGAAACTGATAGCAGCTGAGCGTGGGAAGGAATTCGGACGCCAATAATGCGTGGTTCCCGGGATCCTTCCCAAAAGCGCCAAGACGGCCACCGGGGAGTTTCAGTGGGTGCGAGCCCCACATACCCCCGCATTTCCCCCCGTTACAAAAAAAAGGGGGAACTACGTACCAACTGAAAAATGCATAATCATCATCATTTCAGCCGAAAAAAGTCCACTGCTGGACATGTGCCTCCTTCATAAATTACTACAACGACCGGTTTTAGGAAAACCGCATCAAAAAAATATACTGGGTGTTTCTGACAAGGCGGTAATAAATCAAAGGAGGGATTCTGCTCACCATAACGCAGTTCGTTAAAATATCCTTTGACGCTACAGAGAACCAATCAGAATAAGAGTTTACCAGCAAGCAATAAACTAGCCAATCAGATTATAGGAAGGTTTCAAAGTTTTCAATCTTACTAGGTTTTTTGCAAAAAAACTGCTTCATGTCAGGATGATTGAAAAAAAAGTAATGTTTATATCAAATTATCCGTGTTTTCGCAAAATCCCTAGGTTTTTTGCAAAAAACCTAATTATCAAATCTTACTACGACATATATATGTACGTTCTAAACAACGACAAACATCAAAAAAAAAATCTTGCTTAGTATTTTTCTAGTACTGAAAAGCTTATAGGTTAAAACTGGCCACGTGAGGCCACATTTAGGAGTACGCGGGGCGTTGCGCACGGCGTCGTGCAAGGCGTGCTGCGATTAAATCAAACGGATAGCAATATATGAGACCTTTTACGGAGACGCGTTGGCGGGCGCCGACGCGGGCCCCGCAGCGGTGCCCGCGTGTTTCAACGCTTCAATATCATAACATAGGCCTATGTTCGATAACTTACAGTTGCGGTACTGACCTGTATTGCCAAAAAACAAGCGCTATTTCGCAATACAGAAAAACAGGAAGTGTTACGGTGACCTAGACCGACACGACGAGGCCCTGCGCAACGCGCCGCGTCTCCCTAAATGAGTCCTTAGCCTTTTGTCTGCCCGAAAGTTAAGTACTTACAAAATATACTACTAGCCAGCCATCTGTGCCGCGATCGCTTCATTGTGACACCGTGATCTGAAACAAGACAGAATTCCATTAAATTTGGTTTATCATCAAACAAATCACACATTACCAAAGAATTGCGAAACTTAAGAGGCATAGCACAGCTAAAGTAGCGCCATCCGAGAAAAAAATCAATATCTTCTAAACTAAGGCAAATATCAAACAGTATTCCCCTAGATAAGGTAGCCTAGTATTTTTAGGGCACTGTAGGTTAAAAACCAAAGAAAGCTACAAAGTGTTGCTAAAAACGGCCACTTTTGTCAACAATTCGGCTGCTTAAAATCAAAACCTAGTAACTCGTTTTTACAAAAATGTTCAGGAGAGCCAAAAAACGGGTCGGCCACTTTGATTCGTTGCCCTGAAGAAACCAGACGCAATAGCGATATGGGTGTTTGACCAAAAGTTTTACTATATTGTTGACTATAGTTTGTAGTACTTGTAATCGTGTTAGAAGTTATAGTTACACTTAAATTGATCCCACTATATTTTTTTTTGGAAATTTACCCAAATATGACAATGAAAACATAGTATTTCACACTTAGTTAATACAATCTCTGAGTAAATTCTCTACTTTTTATAGCATTTTATATTTTTAGTTGTACGTTTCGAGCGACAAATGTTATTTTTTGAAGTGGATTCATTTAAAAGTTATACAAATGGTTTATTACGGCAGAATTTAGTTTTTGGTTACGACTCGGGGTTAATTCAGCCAAATTGCCCTTCTTTGACTTACTGTTTTTTTAACTTCCATCAAAATTTGATTGATTTTATAATCGGCGCCAAATTCAAAACATAGTAAGTCAGCTTTCAAATTCATAACCTAGCAAGTCGGTTGAGTTGCTAGGTTTTTTTATTTGTAATCCGACATGCTATGTTTAGAATTTGTACTTCATGGAAATTTTAGTAACTTTTCCAAATGGGGTAGACTTGCTTAATTTTATTTTTAAAATTACGTAGGAAACTGGGTGTTTTAAGGTCCATATCAAATCGATACCGCCTAGTAAGTCGAAAAATGTCAAAAACGGATTTTTTGCAAAAACACCAGTTACTAGGTTTTGAATTTGGGCAGCCGAATTCGCCATTCGCTTTAAACTAAGGAAAATATCAAAAATGTGGCACAGTATGACACTAGATAATGTAGCCTAGTATTTTTAGGGCACTGTTGTATAGCTTTTAAATTAAAGACCAAAGAAAGCTACAAAGTGTTGCTAAAAGTGTCGCATCTGTGTATATAATTTTGTTCTTTTAAGTTAGGATTACTCTACTGGGTTAAAAAAATACTAAGCAAGATCTAGTCATACTGTGCCACATTTTTGATATTTGCTTTAGTTTAGAGATATTTTTTTCGCAAATGGCGCTAGCATCGCGGTAAACTGGTTCTTATGGTGGCTAAAATGGGAAGGTTGATACGCTGGTATCTGTGCATAAATGTACATATAGGTAACAATTTTTACAAGACAATGGCATCGATGTTTTCTTGTGATAGAAACCTTGTATTGTTATTTTTAGGGATGGGAATTTTTCTGTTCTATCGAATGTCGATAGAATTTAATTCTTGGTAGGAGAAAAGTTGCCTAAGACCTTTAATGAAAAAGACAAACACTGTTACCGTTGCTATTAGAGCCTGAAAAAAATTATTAGAAGTAAGTACTTAACTGTATATTCTGAGGTTTTTTCTTTTCATTTTATAATAGTAACGAATAACACGTGAGTCCCAATTAAGGTAAAACCTGTACCTAGGGTGCCCGAAACACATAATACACACCTAAATACAGAAAACTAATATTCATAAGTACGTATTCATAAGTACGTATTCATAAGTACGTATTCATAAGTACGTATTCATCAAAAATATATTGTTGCGACCTCCGAATTAACACTCAGCTAAAATCACTGCCAACTGAACCCCAGAGAAGTGGTCAAATCATCGATATTTGACACACAAAATTAACATCCCTAATTTTCTACGAAACCTTATTAAATGATACGTTTAATGTACTTTGAACACAACAATAGCTAAGATTTAAGATAGCGAGTCATATATCCGAATAGTGTATTATTTTTAAAGTGTATGGAATAATTACCGCATGGCGGCATATACTATACAACCCCCCCATCTCCTCCCACGGCTGTAGTAAAAGGCGACTAAGGGAACAGCCGAATGTCGGGCAGCAGCGTCCTTCGTTGAAATACTTGAAGAGACCACATACATTTGAGAGGAGGAAAAAAACACATTTTGCAGTGAGGCGACGATCGCAGTGTGGCTCTTCAAGTATTTCAACGAAGGACGCTGCTGCCCGACCTTCGGCTGTTCCCTTAGTCGCCTTTTACGACACCCGTGGGAGGAGATGGGGTTATGGTATTCTATGCCTCCACCAATATGCTATGCTGCCGTTGCGTCAGCCTTATAAATCTACTAGCTGTCCCTGCTTACTTCGTTACGCCATAGAATATAAGATACTACTAAAGACTTGGCTCCATAGATTATGTTCTTTTGACTGCCCAGAATCGGCGAATAAAAAAACAAACAACAACAACAAACCACCTGTCAAAATATGTAAACAACGGAAAAAATATTGCACCTTGGGTTACATTATTTGAGTTTAAGTAAGGATCCCTATTTTTTTTGAAAATCTAATATAGCCTATGACACTCGGGGTTAATGTAGCTTCCTACCAGTGAAGGAATTTTTCAAATCGGTTCCGTATTTCCGGAGCCTATTCGTTATAAACAAACCGTTATTTGTTATAATATTGGTATACATAAGTACCAATATTTTAAAGAGGCAAAGTTTCAATATTTGTTGGTTTGCATTGAATAGGCCTATGTCCAGCAGTGGACGTCTTACGGCTGAAATGATGATGATGATTGAATAGGCTCCGAGACTAGGTACTGAACCTATTTGAAAAATTATTTCACTGTTGGGAAGCTACACTATCCCCTGGTGATATAGGCTATATAGAATATTCCCAAAAATTCAGAACTGCAGTTCAGAAATATAGGTTGCTGCAAAAATTCAGAAATATAGGTAGAAATAAATAAGACAAGAATTCAGTATCAACCGGCCGACACGCTTCGCGATCACTTTCACTAACTAATGCGATCGTGTTTGCGTCCATTGTTGTTTTATTTGCTATTTAAACTTTGTAGGTACATGTAGATAGATATGGTGCCACCGCAGCCTCACAGGCGATCCATGGAACCATGAATTGATCGCCAAATTGAATTGTAATGTCACAAAAGAACCAAAAAATGAGAGAGATAAATTGTAGAGTAGAGTTTGTTTCCCCTTTCTTCTCTACGCTGTAAAATAATTGCGAAAGGGAGTAGAATATATCATTTGACAAAGGAGGGCTCGTTTGAGGGCGTCTCCAGGCGAACATTGCCGTAAGGCAAGGCAAACGTTCGTTTGCCTGAGCCAATTGGTGGGCACCCTGAACTACCTCGCCTCTCGCACTATAGGATACTTTACTAAATAAGGTATCAATACAAATTAGATTAGTCTAATTGACTTTCATAAGTGATATCTTGTATCCTGTATTGAATAAATCATTTTTTACTTTTTTTTTACTTTACTAGAGTGTTTCAAGAGGAAGGTACATGTTTTATACATACACAAATAGTAATAGGTTGGGCGGGACAAAGTTCGCCGGGTTGACAAGTATTGAATAAAGCATTTTTGACTTTTGAATTTTTGAATGGCTCCCGAAGTCCTTTCCAAAATCGCTAAGGCGGCTTAGTATAAAATAGAAAGATTCCACAGAGGTGAGCTCGTTTTGGGGCGCACTGCTCCGTGGCTCAGTTGGCAGTGATGTGGACTGAGTAAACGTGTGCAACCGGGTTCGATTCCCGGGCGGGGCGAATATTGATATGATGAATATCGATGTTTGTTTCCGGTCTGGGTGTGATGTTCGTCTCTGTGTGTGTTTCGGGCACCCTATATACAGGTTCTTCCTAGTTAGGGGTTCTGAGTGTGATGTGTTATTATTATTATCCTGGCGACTGCATTTTTGACTTTTCTGATGGGTCATACAGTGTCCATCCGAAGACAGTTGATTTCACATTCTTTTGCGTCTAATAGCATCATTGGGGTAGGCAGCTCTCGCAGTATAGGCAGGATACTTTATCAAAAATAAGGTATTAGTCTAATTGACATACAATAAGTGATACCTTATATTCATATCTTCTATCAATCTACTTCTAATATCTACTATCTATCTACTATATAATATAAAAATTAAACGTGGTTAGTTAGTCTCGCTAAAACTTAGCTGATTTTGTTTTTGAAATGTTCGAAGTAGTCTAGGAATGGTTTAAAAGGTGAGAAACATGGAAAAATGGAGGAGAAGTTAGTAAAAACCACAAATTCATTTTTCCATATAAAATTGTACGGGGCGATACGAAGTTCGCCGGGACAGCTAGTTATAAATATTAATAGAACTAGCGCGCAGGATATTAATCTCAGGAAGTGATAGTAAAATCCTGCAAGTAAGTATAAAACTTGGAACATTCTCCACAAGCAAGTAAGCGCTAAGTACGTATAAGTTGGTACTGCAAGGACATTCCGCCATTGTAAAGTGAGTTCGGTGACCCGGCCAGTTTTCTGCTTGCGTTGAATAAAATGCGTGTTTCATTTTGCTTACATACAAGGCTCGAAACGGTGCGAAACTAGCGCCACTTCGATTAATAATAATAATAATATGTTGCATTAAAGGCAGGCGTACCGGTATTTCACTCCATAGCACCAGTTAACCGGTCCATTAAACAGTTCACCCCAATAAACCATTTCTTGTCATCCATTTTACAATAGTTCCTATCACCTTCTGGGTGCCGCCTCTGGGTGCATGATCTATTTGTGCATTTAGTGGCAGTGCCTGGTTGGTGATCCATATACAATATAGCAAAACTCTCGAAAGGGCCTCTACGAGTTGGATTCGTCCCCTCGCACGCCTCTCAAAGGACCGGGCTCCATCCCGTGATACCGAAGAGTATTGAGAAACATAATAATAATAACACATCACACTCAGAGCCCCTAACTAGGAAGAACCTGTATCTAGAGCGCCCGAAACACACACAGAGACGAACATCACACCCAGACCGGAAACAAACATCGATATTCATCATATCAATATTCGTCCCGCCCAGGAATCGAACCAGGGTGCTCAAGCTTACTCAGTCCACATCACTGCCAACTGAGCTACGGAGCAGTCAATAATTAATTGATATCTTCTAAACCAGGGCCGAAATCAAAAATATGCGCCTTTGACTCCCTAGATAATCTTGCTTAGAATTTTTAAGGCTCTGGCGTGTAGCTTTTAGGATAATGATCTTACCCTCATATTCATAAAAAGTTAAAGAGCATTTTAGTTTTTTGACGTATGTCAATTTAGACTGGATGTCACGTATTTACCATACAACAAACCAGAGAACTAGACCTCCAGTAACGCTACTTAAAATGTACTGTATCTTTATGAATAAGACGGTTAGAATATAATTTTATGAAACTAAAGTGGCCACTTTTAGCAACAAACCGTATATTTCTTAGATTTTGAATCTGAAAGCTACACAAAATGGCAAAAATAATCTAGGGCGTCATTGACGCATATTTTAAATTTCGGCCATGGTTTAGTTAGCTGATATTTTTTTCGAAATTGGCGCTAGTATCGCAGACGGCGCGCTCATTAAAAAGAAAAAAAATATGGAAAATTCATTAATCCACGCAATTGAAGAATAAAAAGTTTACTTACCTACCTACATAACTGCACAAAACTGTATGTTATTTGATTATATGTAAGGCCATCACTAGCGAACTCGGCCGACCTGCACAATACTCCACGCTTCACTAACTTAGAAATTAAACGAAAGCCCAACATTTTTGATGTAATAGGTCATTATGAACAATTAACCTAACTACAGTCCGTTTCACTAACAAAAGTATTATTCACTAACATCGATTAACAAAAGTATTATATATAATAATAACACATCACACTCAGAGCCCCTAACTAGGGAGAACCTGTATCTAGGGTGCTCGAAACACACACAGAGACGAACATCACACCCAGACCGGAAACAAACATCGATATTCATCATATCAATATTCGCCCCGCCCGGGAATCGAACCCGGGTGCACACGTTTACTCAGTCCACATCACTGCCAACTGAGCCACGGAGCAGTCAGCAGCATAATGCTATGGATATAGATAGATAGGCCTCCCAATCAATAGACTGGGTGTTTCTGACAAGGCGGTAATAAATCAAAGGAGGTATTCAGCTCACCATACCTAACAACTTTTCCAAAGCAACATGGGTCGAAATCTCAAAAAAAAATATCAGCTGTTCCATACATTGGTTCGATCTGCTGACGGGGTCAATGTACGGGACAGCTGGTTTTCGTTTTGATATTTCGACCCATGTGGCTTTGGTAGTTGTTAGGTATGGTGAGCTGAATACCTCCTTTGATTTATTACCGTCTTGTCAGAAACACCCTGTATATAAAACTCTTCCGTTATTGACTGACAGACAACGCAGAGCCGAAACTACTGGGCGTAGCGGGCTGAAAATTTTCACGTGGGTTCCTTGGGGAGTGTAGGGGAGCACTAAGGAATTATGAATTCTTGAGATTCCGATAGGAAATGGAAAAACGGTATTTTAGTGTTTATGAGAAATCTGCGCGAGTGAAACCGCGGGGCAGCCTCTTGTATTACAATAAAATGTTTGTGTTTGATTTGTCCCCTACTTGTGGATGTCTGCCTAGTCTGCGTCTTCAAGTGCGTGGTCGCCACTCGAGAATTTTGTTTCAATTTTTTTATTGTAATGTTCTAGTTGAAATACATTTGGCGGTCATTTATATCATTACCTTTAAGTAAATAAAAAAAAATACGAACATATTTTAAAAACCTAAGTTTTTAAAATATGTTCGTATTTTTTTTAGGTACAGTGGCGGTCCAGGACGGCGTAATACTTCAGGTTTTTCTGTATTGCAAAATAGCTCTTGTTCTTTGGTAATACACTCTAGGGCACACGAGACCATAGACAAATCTGTTGGGTGAAAATCCCAAGCGAAAAAAAACATGGCAAACGTGATTTCGGTAGTGCAATGTGCTCGTTTATCATTAGGATATTTTTTTTTTAGTAGTGTAAGTACTTCACCTTGGCAAAAAAAATCATTGAGAAAGGGCTTCTATAACACCTGAAAAAAAATTGTCAAAGTGTCATTTTATCATCACGGTGGCTTGTCCTGAACCCTATTTCACTCGTAAAGTATCTTCTCCTACAATCACGTTTACGATTTTGATTTAAATCGATTTGCGTATCATTTTATTATAATATAGGCTATCAATAAAAACTATTGTTGTGTGTTTATCTACTTTCTTACACATTTGACAAGCACTTAACTTTTGTCCTGAAAAATGTTATCATTTCAGAGGACAGTAAGTTTTAGATCGATAGCTCTGGCAAAACTGGGTTTTTTTATTCCCCGTAATTTTCCTCGTCTCGGATTAGTCCAACTTAACCTCTAAGTGCACAAGCGCCGCTTATAACTACTTTGTGGATCCCCACAAAAAAAAAAAAATTATCATTTCAGTGATTTTCAGTACAAACTCTATCATTTCGGTGGACATTTTTATCATTTCGGTGTACGTTTTTATCATCTCGGTGGACACTTTTCAATTCAGTGGACTCATAAAAAATGATAACTTAAATATTTCATTAACTTTTGGTATTATTCGATGGCCACTCACGCACATTTTACAAAATAGGTTAAAATTTTATTAGACACTGAATATGTCAATAACATTAAAAATAAAAAAATCCACCGAAATGATAAAAATAATCAGCTTGTTGATTTTCACCCTGTTACGCCCTCCTAGACCGCCACTGTACTAGGTAACTCTACTAATATACCATGGATATTATACATTATTAGTTCAGTTGTTTCGGATGTTCGTTGTCTGTGTAAACGTTTGTTATATTTTCAATCTTTAGTGAAACTAACTGTACTCTACATTACTTCACATTGTTAAATGGAGCATCTTGTTTCCATCGTATTTATGAAACTAAATAATTAACGATTAATTAATATGCCATTAATTCCGCATAGTTTCGTGCCATTTGTTGCGACATCCGGTGTTACTTTGTTCGAATTCCTGGGAAGTTAAATATTATTGTAGTAATAAAGCAGAGCCCCAACTAGGTAGAAACTTTTTTTAAGGCGGGGAAACTCCTAAAGAGTACCCTGCAGCCCCGGGAGAAGCCTCCGGGTTATGTGGGGTTCGCACCCACTAAAACCCCGCCGGTGTCCACCTCGGCTGTTAGCAAGGCAGTCACGGTGATCTTTCAATCTTGTTCAACTTCCCCCTAGGATTGCTGTTAAGCCTTTTCTCGGAGGGACTTGGTGGTCGTCCCCCCAGAGCGTTGTTTCTCTTCAACGCTCGACAACGGAGACGGGACAGCCGCGTTCCGTCGCTCTTCTCAGGGCCGTTATGTGTAGGTAACCCCTACCTGTCGTAAGGGGCAACTAAGAGGGGACCCCGGGGTCGTTGGGTGCACGAGGCGGGAGGGGGCCTTGTGCACCCAACAACCCCGGGGTCCACTCTTAGTTGCCTCTTACGACAAGCAGGGGTTATCTCAGTCCTATTCTTCGGCCCGGTACTGCAGGGCGTAACTACGTAGAACCTGAATCTAGGGTACAGTGGCGGTCTAGGTCACCGTAACACTTCCGGTTTTTCTGTTTTGCAAAATAGCTCTTGTTTTTTGGCAAAACAGTGTAGGGCTGACGAAACCATAGACAAATCTGTTGCGGCCTCCTAGTCCGCCACTGTACCTGGCCCAGGAAACGAACATCTATAGGTATATCCACTATTTATTGTTTACCCCGGCCGGGAAATGAACTCTACCTCTTTAGTCACGGTCACCATCACTGCCTAATGTTAATGAACCTGTTGCCAATGGTACCTATAATTTTTTTATTTTTATTTTTAGTTTTTTATATACGCATTTTATTTTAACAATAATTTCTTTCGAAAACGTGACCCGAAATTATACAGTTACGCAACGCACAGACAGACAGACAGACGTGACTAGACTTCGCTGACGAGACCTACTTTAGAATTAAGAATGTTAAACTTACAGACTAAACAAAATTTTAAAAAATTGAGACTTAAAAATTGAGCCAGTGAACAAGTGACAATACAAAAACTTTATTGTATTTAGAATACCTACATACAAATATGGAATATATCGGGTGCTTCTGACATGGCGGTAATAAATCAAAGGAGGGCTTTTGCTCACCATAACTAACAACGATAAACGCAAAATAACTGCTGTTTCATACATTGGTTCGATCAGTTGGCTCTGGCGCGGTCAATGTACGGGACAGCTGATTTTTGTTTTGAGATTTCGACCCATGCTGCTTTAGGAAAGTTGTTAGATATGGTAAGCTGAATCCTTCCTTTGATTTATTACCGCCTTGTCAAAAATACCCGGTACTTAAGTTTTTTTTTTTTTTAATAAATAACATCACTCTCAGTGCCCAAGTTAACCCCGTCAGTACCCTAAGACGAAAATCTACAGTAAATTGACAAATACATAAACTAAGAACTTGGTTTTTTCGACGAATGTAACAAATACTATTCTGAAAACAGCAACAATCGGTTCTAATGCAATACAGTCGTAGACAAACATACATACAGGTCAAACTGGAAACCTCATATTTTTGAAGTCAGTTAAAAATGTGACTTAGTCCGCATTCGCCCGGGCGAATAATAAATATTATATATTTTTTTGATAAAATGTCCGCATTCGCCCGAAAACTTAGTCCGCATTCTATTCTATTTATCATTCTTTTTTTTTCCGCGTGGCGCTAGTGTACCATTCTAATAAATTTCAGCACGAGTAGTGAATAAGTTACACGGTCAATGTCTTGCCAAACTTAAACTGGTCTTAAACAGTTATGATCTATACAAAATTATTATTTAAAAACTGGTCCAGTTTTTATTATATTGTTTTGTGAACCACTTTTTGTATTATGACATAAGAGACAAGGCCAGTGGGTTTATTTAGTTCAGGTTCTTGATGGGTATGAAAATGAAAAGTTGATATGTGATTGTCATTGGGGTTCGTGGCTCAGTTGGCAGTGATGTGGACTGTGACGCGGAGGAACCCGGTTCGATTCCCAGCGGAGGCGAATAATGTTATGATGATTAACGATGTTTGTTTCACAGTCTTTGTGTAATGTTCATCTCTGTATATGTTTCGGACACCCTAGATACAGGTTTGTCCTAGTTGGGGCTCTGAGTGTGATGCATAATTATGATTTATTAAATAATTGATGAATAGTGGTAATTGGTGGCGCGTAAATGGGCCACCATGAGAAAAGATGATGGCAAAACAGGACAGGTCGAGGTAACAGGCAACAAGCCGTAGTAATTCCTACATCCGATGACTACGAGGAAGGAAAATTGGTTCCACCAACCTTGAAATCCTGTCCGCGGCGTTCACACCCGGGTGTATGGGTCTGGTCTTTATTGGGCACAAGCACTTTCCAAGATCCAGAACAACATCGGTAAATTATGTGAACTTCACAATGCAAAGAAGAAAATTGTTATGTTTTTGTATCGTATGACAGCATGTCAAGTCGACAATAGATAAAATGTTTATCTATGGAGCCAGACACAGCTAATATTCGCCCGACACCGCGACCTCCTTGCAGGCATCCCATTGCTGGTGAAACCACTAGCCTGCCTGCGTCCTCATCGGATATAAAGAAAGTCTACGGCGTCGCCATGCTCCCCGACCTTGGAAGTTAATCAAACTTCCAAAAAATAAAGAAGAACTAAACTTAATTAAACATGATAACAATATATATATATATATATGTCACCGGAAAATAACAAGAACCGTAAATTTATAAATTTACTAGGAAATTTATAAACTTTCGTAGGATTCTAAACGAGTGATAAATTGTATTATTTTACGCCTACATTTTCGTAAATTGATAAACTTACTAAACTCACTCGTAAAATAATAAGTAACCAATAACCAAACGCCATGTATAATGAATTGAAATTTAACACAGAGCTACGAAAGTTTTAGCCATGACCAAAATGTTTTATTTTGGTAGAGTGAAATAGGGAATTTTAACCCCCTACTAGGTAGGTAGGTAGGTAGGTACCTAAAATACAAGGTTACTTTTTGATAAAATATGCTATTATCCCATAATAGCATATTATATCTGTCACCGTTATAGTGCGAAATACGTTAATGTGCTCTCTCCCGGGCACACTGTTTAGGTCAGTTAATGTGCGAAATTTTATGTGAAATATGGGGTATCTGGGGTCTCGCCGTTAAAGTGCGGAAAACAGAAAGCTCCTAACGAAAATTCAAATCTAGGGCAAAATTGTAGGTTAGGTTAGGTTTGGCTTGTGATCTTTAACCAGCGTAGCGAGCGAAGCGAGCGGAGCTTTGGTTACCTGTGTTAAACTGAAATCTAAGGCAACAATTTTTCGAACTTAACTTAGTCGTTAACTCTGTAGATTACCTAGGGATTTTGCAGATTACCTAGTTAATGTTGAGAACAACATTTTATTTCGAACTCAACGGATTCAGCCAGTTAGTGCACTTTTACTGAATTTCGCACATTAGCGGTCACATATTAACCTATAAACCTACTAAGTTTTTAGTACCAGTAAAAATACTTTTAGTGTGATCGAATTGTTTGGCAAGTCTATGGACGCAAGCATTTTCACTGTCAACATCGACCAATCAGAGAGCAGTGTGTTATTTTCCGTATTTCAAAAAGCGTAAAATTAAAAGCTCTTCTGTGATTGGTCGATCCGTTTAGAATCTTACGGATTGATATCCGTTAGTTTATAAATTTACTACGACGCGTCGAAAATTTATAAATTTGCGAAAAAGTGGGCGTAAAATAATTCAATTTATCTCTCGTTTAGAATCCTACGAAAGTTTATAAATTTCCTAGGAAATTTATAAACTTGCGAATCTTATTATTTTCCGGTGACATATATAATGGATGCCTACAAAGCATGCAAGTGAATATTATTGAGTTGGTAACGGGTATACCTTTACTACCGGACGTTTATAAAAACCATCCCGTGTTTTTACTTCCACCACCCGCACCGTGCCGTCGGAGCCCGGATAGACCTTTGTTATCACTCCTAAAGGCCATTTCAAGGGAGGAGTGTTATCTTGGTCAACTAAAACAACCGTTCCTAATTGCACTGAACGACCTTGAGTACACCACTTTTGACGGATCTGCAGCGTGTGCAGATACTCTAATCGCCACTTTTTCCAATATGACTGCACGAGAGAGTCCAATAGTCTCTTCCTTTGCGACAAATTTCTACGTTCATCCGACACATCTTCGGCTGGCAAGCATTGCAACGGCGTTGACATCAAGAAATGTGCAGGCGTTAACAATTCAGGATGAGGATCTGCAGAAAGCAATCCTAAAGGGCGAGAATTAAGCACACATTCTAATTGAACAAGAACCGTCATTAGTTCTTCATAAGTAAGAAGCTGGTCTCCTATAACCCTATACAGATGCGTCTTCATGCTTCCAATATTGGATTCCCACATCGAACCAAAATGCGGAGCACGCGGTGGAATCATTTTCCATTCAATTCGGCGATTTAGTAACTCACGACCTAAATCGTCTCCAAAAGCTTTGCTCATTAGCAAAGTGTACAATTCATCTAGCTGAGCTTTAGCACCAATAAAATTAGTCCCATTGTCTGAGTACAAGACCGAGACTGGGCCTCTTCTTGCTATAAACCTCTTAAAGGCTGCTAAAAAGGCATCTGATGTCAAATCAGATACAAGTTCAATGTGAATTGCTTTAGTCACAAGGCATATAAACAAACAAATGTAGGCCTTTTGTGATCGCTGACCTCGTCTACGAGCAAGCGTTACCTTGATTGGACCTGCATAATCCACTCCTGTATGAACAAAGGCTTTTGCTTCTGTCACTCGAAAAGATGGCAAATCTGCCATCTTTGGTGCGGCGGGAGATGGCCGTACTCGAAAACATGCGTTACATTTCCGTACTTCAGCTCGCACAGTAGTCCTGGCGTCTAATATCCAGAACCGTTGTCTAAGAATCGATAGAAGCAAATGTGCGCCTGCATGGCAATTCATGTAATGGTAATGTCTGATAATAAGATTCGACACTAAGTCATGCTTCGGAAGTAGCAACGGGTATTTTGCTTCAAAGGGCAGCAGTGACTTCGAAAGCCGCCCGCCAACTCTTAACAATCCATCCTCATCAATAAAGACGTTCAACGCTCTAAGCTTCTTAGATGGAAGTTTATTTTCAGCGAGTTTTTTAACTTCTTCAGAAAAATGCACCTGCTGAACACACTTAATAATCCTCTTTTCAGCAAAGTATACATTTGCGACACCTTGAGTCGAAGGCAATTTCCTTAAGAATCTGTATATGAATACAACCACCTTTAACAGTTTCTCCCAAGAAGACATTCTCGTGATTAATTCATAAAGAACCGACCTTGAGTTATTTTCAGTAACTACTGCAAAAGTTGAACTCTTAACTTCTGGTAATTCCTCGCACTTAGGTAATTCCGGAGTTAATAACGGCCATTCTTCTAGAGGGCGCTGCAACCAAGTCGGGCCATTCCACCAAAGATCATGCACTAACAACTGCGACGGCAATGTCCCACGCGATAAACAATCACTCGGATTTTCAGTCCCGGATACATGATAAAAATGTTGCGGATTTAGGTTCTCTTGACATTGTGCAATACGATTGCTGACAAAAATCGACCACCTATGTGGTGAGGACTTAATCCATGCGAGAGCTATCATCGAGTCCGTAAAGGCGTATACACTCGCGATGTTTATGCGTGAAGAATATGTCTCTGTTATTGTCTTCACCAAACTTGACATCAGCAAAGCAGCACACAGTTCTAACCTGGCTAGTGTAGCTATCTTAGTAGGAGCTACTTTCGATTTTGCACATAAAATCCTCACACAAATGGCTCCTGCTGGATCTGTGACATGTACAAAGACCACACAGCCATAACCCTTGAGACTGGCGTCACAAAAGGCAACTAAGTTCACCTTGCTTTCATTCGACACGCCAATATGTCTCGGAATCTGCAAAGCAGACAGCATGGGCATTTCTTGCATCAAGGTCCTGAAACATCTTATAATGTTTTCCGGGGGTATGTCATCCCAACCAATCTGACATAACCAAAGCTCCTTAATCAGAAGTTTTGCGTATAGTATAACGGGTGCAACTAACCCTAATACGTCAAATAAACGAGCAATAACAGACAAAATTGTCCTCTTAGTACATTTTTCACTTGTTGGAGTTGTCTTAAAGAATAACATGTCCTTACACGGTGACCATGACAACCCAAGTATCTTTAAATTTACTTCATTTTCACCCGAAAAGTCAACGGCAGTCTTATGAGTCTCTGGAAGAGTGCTCATTAGGTCACTTGAATTGCTAGACCATTTAACTAAATCCATAGATCCGAGCTTGAACAAATCTATCATTTCTTTAGCAAGATTGCAAGCTAACTCCCCTTCAGAAACGGAATGCACCAAATCATCCATGTATAACTGCGTCTCGGCAACCCTCGCCGCCTCGGGAAAACGTTCTCTATAATCATCTGCCAACTGACGAACAGTACGCATTGCCAGAAAAGGGCTAGCCTTTAAACCAAACGGAACACTGCTAAACTGGAATGTTCGAACACGTTCTTCATCATTAAAACGAAACAAGATGCGCACATATTTATGATACTCGTCCTTTAACCCGATCCTTAAGTACATCTGCTTGATATCGGCTGTTATTGCTATAGGAAACAACCGAAAGTTCAGTAACAACAAAAACAAGTCAGCCTGCAAATTCGGTCCAGTGTGCAACACATCATTTAACGAGAGACCTGACTTGGTCTTTGCGCTGGCATCCAAGACAATGCGTGGCATAGGCTTATCCGAGCGGAAAACAGCATGATGTGGTATGTAGTAACCTTCTTCTGTAAGCCGCGATTCAGGAATTTCATACAAATACCCATTATCTATGTATTCTTGAATAACCTTATTGTAACTTTCGCGTAAGCTTGGGTCATGATTCAACTTCTTTTCTAGTGCATAAAACCGACGCAACGCCGTAACTCGAGAATCTCCTAACTCGACTGGATCTGTTGCAAAAGGTAGCTCAACCAGGTACTTGCCACTTTTCTCTTGTACAACGGATCCCGCATAAATACTTTCACATTTGAGATCATCTGGACTGAGAAAACGTTTAGAAGGAATTTCTTCCAATTCCCAAAATTTGTGCAGGCACGAATCTAAATCCTTCGTAACAAACGCTGAAAACGAAGTGAGTGCGTGCGTGTCTTCATCTTGACATGGCGTAGAAACATGGCAGTCACCTAATAAAACGTAACCCAACGTTGTTGAAACTGCAGAGGGCACATTATTAGTGGGTTGAACACGATCACCCTTCCAAATATATGGAAATAATTGAGCTCCTAGAACTAAATCAATGGCTCCTGGTACGTTCCAGGTCGGATCTGCCAGCGGTAACTCTTCCAAATATGTCATGTCTCTTTTGTCAACAAAATGAGCAGGCAAACGGTCGGTTATCAAATCAACGACTAAAGCATAGATGCTATATTTAACATCCGGGTTTACCTTGGACTCAATGTCCATTATAACATAGCCTAAAATTGGCCTGGACGCTAATCCAACGCCTTTAAGGTACGAGTTCTTAATAGGAGTTATCGGTAAATTTAACATCTCGCAACAATCAGCAGTGATGAGGTGGTTTTGTGACCCCATATCAATAAGACAACGTACTGAGGTCTTAAGATCATCCTTCCACTTAACACATACTTGAGCTGTTGATAACAAAATGACAGACTTCATTGGAGATGAGACACTCAAAGACAAGGATTGATCTTCCAATAAACTCTTAGCAACATTGGATCTGGGCGCTTCTGGTAACACTTCCGAATTAAAAGGTGTAACATTAAGCTCATTATTCGCTACTCCTCCTGACATGATATCTGCGGCTGCAGGCTGCATTTCACTCGTCTGTATATGTGCTGTCCAAACAGACGCCTTATTACCAAAGTGAAGAAGAGTGTGATGAGACCCCTTGCAATCATTGCATACTTTGCGTGCTTCACAACTTCTGATGGAATGCTTCAAGCTTAGACACTTAATACAACCACGACGTGACTTAATCCAGTCGCATCTTTTCTGTGGAGAGCCAAAATCCTTAAATGCCAAGCAATCTTCCAAATTTAAATGGTCCACCCCTTTACAAAACTTGCAAGCAACAGCAGGGTTCGTGACCATTTCCTCATTATTCTTGCTAACCAAAAATGACTTAACATTGGGATGGCGACCCACAGAGGGTTTATTTACATTCTCAGCGACAGCACTTCCGGAACGCTCTAAAATCTTCACTTGGTCTTGTGAAAAAGAAATAAATTCCTCACATGATGGAATTTCCTTCCCACGGACAGACATCTCAAAACCATGTAAAGTTTGAGGGTCAACCTTTCTCAGCGCGCAATGTAGTAATATAAAGTCCGTAAGGTCTGCTATTCCTAATTGTTTTAATGCTGCTAATGAGGCAGCAAATTTTTCAATAAAAGCGTTAAGGCCTCCAGCCGTATGGGCGGTATTATTTAAATCCAAAATGTTATTCAAATAGTGCGTGCCCAATGCACGCCTGTCCTGATATTTTTTGACAAGACTAGTCCATATAGTTTTGTATGAATCCGCGGTCGGTACAATGCCTGCCGTGATATTCGAAGCCGTGCCAGTGAGCTTCGTGATCAGATACTGCACTCGTTGCGCATCCGACAAGTGATCATTCAAGTGCACTGCCGACTTAAAAGCTTCATAAAATAACGGCCAATTCTCAGCTTTACCGTCAAACCTGGGCAATTCGATAGGTGGTAGCTTAATAATATCCTTCGCGGCATGCGAGCAGCTCGGAGCAGGTTGTGCTGAATGAGTGGCAATAATTTTATTGCGGACATGCTTTATGCGACCATACATATCGTCAAACGATGTCATTGCCGAGTAATCGGGCTTAGAGTTTGAATCAATCTCTAAATTTATTCCTACTCTCTCATCGACAATAACTTCGAAACTCTTCCGTAAATCGTCCAGTAATTCAGTCTCCGCGAGAAACAGCTCATTCGACCTAGACTCGAATTTCGAAACATTTTTACTTTCAACGTACATACGTTCCACGCGATTAAAAATATTCTCTTGCTTGCTGTTGAGCAAAATTAACCTAGTTTCTAAACCTTTTTTAGACATTTTTTTTTTTTTTTTTTGAACTTCAAAACAAAAATATCAAGTTACCTACGCGGTATACTAACTCACAAATGTATGACTACACTAGCTTTTATGAAAATAATAAATAATTTAAAAAAAACTAGCTGTATTTAAATCTATAGCTGGGGCAATTGCCACTCGCTGGTAAATTTTATAATAACTCGATAGGACCAAATTATGGTGGCGCGTAAATGGGCCACCATGAGAAAAGATGATGGCAAAACAGGACAGGTCGAGGTAACAGGCAACAAGCCGTAGTAATTCCTACATCCGATGACTACGAGGAAGGAAAATTGGTTCCACCAACCTTGAAATCCTGTCCGCGGCGTTCACACCCGGGTGTATGGGTCTGGTCTTTATTGGGCACAAGCACTTTCCAAGATCCAGAACAACATCGGTAAATTATGTGAACTTCACAATGCAAAGAAGAAAATTGTTATGTTTTTGTATCGTATGACAGCATGTCAAGTCGACAATAGATAAAATGTTTATCTATGGAGCCAGACACAGCTAATATTCGCCCGACACCGCGACCTCCTTGCAGGCATCCCATTGCTGGTGAAACCACTAGCCTGCCTGCGTCCTCATCGGATATAAGGAAAGTCTACGGCGTCGCCAAAGCGCTTGTTACCAACTTTGTACAGTGGCGGACTAGGAGGCCGTAACAGATTTGTCTATAATTTCGTCAGCCCTAGATTGAATTACCAAAGAACAAGAGCTATTTTTCAATACAGAAAAGCCGGAAGTGTTACGCCGACGGTGTCCGCCACTGTACGTGAATAAACCAGTTAGAGTTAGACGTCAGCGGTTTCCAACCATTTTCAGTTAGACCGATTATAGCTCTAGCAAAATAATTAAAAATTTGTATGAATCCGGTTCATCTATACCAATATTATAAAGAGGAAATATTTGTTTGTTTGTTTGTTTGTAACGAATTGGCTCCGGAAATACTGAACCGATTTGAAAAATTCTTTCACTGGTAGGAAGCTACACTATCCCCGAGTGACATAGGCTATATTAGATTTTCAAAATAATTAGGGATCCTTACCTAAACTCAAATAATGTAACCCAAGGTGCAAATTTTTTCCCGTTGTTTACATATTTTGACAGGTAGTTGGTTGTTGTTGTTTGTTTCTTTAATCGCCCATTCTGGGCAGTCATAAGAACAAAGTCTATAGAGCCAGGTCTTATACATATTATATTCTATGGCGTAACGAAATTAGCCGGGAAAGCTCGTCCATAATAAGCTAGCATAAGCCGCGAAGGGCAACAAAGCCATGTTTCTTTAATCATTTAATTTTAAACTATTTAGGTTAAAACTATTTAAGGACCATCTTTCATAACTCACGAACTAAGTCGGGAGCTCTCTTTACGTGATCCTTACTATATCTATACCAATATTTAAAGAGGAAAGATTTGTTTGTTTGTTTGTAACGAATAGGTTCCGGAAATACTGAACCGATTTGAAAAATTCTTTCACTGGTAGGAAGCTACATTATCCCCGAGTGACATAGGCTATATTAGATTTTCAAAATAATTAGGGATCCTACCCAAGGTGCATTATGTACAGTCATGGACTAGGAGGCCGTAACAGATTTGTCTATGGTTTCGTCAGCCCTAGACTGCATTACCAAAGCACAAGAGCTAGTATGCAATACAGAAAAACCGGAAGTGTTACGCCGATCGTGTCCGCCACTGTACCAGTTGTTTACATATTTTGACAGTTGGTGGTTGTTGTTATTTGTTTTTTTTTAAGTAAGCCCATTCTGGGCAGTCAAAAGAACATGGTCTATAGAGCCAAGTGTTATGTAGTATCTTAAATTCTGTGGCGTAACGAAGTTCGCCGTGTCAGCTAGTTATATTATAAAAGCGAAAATAACTCAGTCTGTCTGTCTTCATTTCACGAGAAAACTACTGAACTGATTTGAATGAAATTTGGTATAGGGATATTCTAGAGCCTGAGAAAGAACATAAGCTACTTTCTATCCCGAAATTCCCACGGGAAAATCGGGAATTTGGTGTTTCAACGGAAAATGCGCTGGCGAAGCTGCGGGGCGCCCTCTAGTATTTTATATATTAGTTCATACATATACATAGATAATCTAACGCCTATATACCCCGAAGGGTTAGGCAGAGGCACCAGCTCATTGACTGAGCCCACGCGAGTCATCGAGCCTGTTCCACGTTTGGCCGAGTTTATAATAATATTAACACATCACACTCAGAGCCCCTAACTAGGAAGAACCTGTATCTAGGGTGCCCGAAACACACACAGAGACGAACATCACACCCAGACCGGAAACAAACATCGATATTCATCATATCAATATTCGCCCCGCCCGGGAATCGAACCCGGGTGCACACGCTTACTCAGTCCACATAACTGCCAACTGAGCCACGGAGCAGTCAAGTTATGTTCGGAGATGGGCTAGCTTGTACAATTTAGAGGAGTTATTCAGCTCACCATACTGACCTTATAAAGTCTAAAGGTTATTTAACATAACAAACATTGAAAAAAAAAACAATATTCTTCTTCTTTTGAATAGTCGGTTGAAATAGAATGTTATTAGTATTCAAAACAAGTTATATCCTCAAGGCCCATTTAAACCTATTTGGGTGCTCGTTAAACTTAACTGCTTTTGGTCAAACGGGCCAGGGCTATGTCCTACTAACATTGAAATGACAGGATTTTTTGTAATGCATGACATTATTATTTAAATCCCGCATAGCAAAAGATTTTAGAAAAAGATTTATTAAGTCATACATCTGGAGCATTGCATTCTATGGATGTGAGACGTGGACATTAACCCAAAGAGATAGAGAGAGATCGGATTTTGAGATGTGGTGCTGGCGAAGGATGGAGGGAATTAGCTGGAAGGACAAAGTTACTAATGAGGAAGTGCTGACAAGAGTGAAGGAGGAGAGGAATATGTTAAAGACAATTGAAACGAGGCGGGGCAAGATGGTTGGGCATCTGTTACGACACGACACCTTCATCACCAACATTATTGAAGGCAAGATTGAGGGGAAACGAGAGAGGGGACGACCAAGACGGAGTTACTTTGATCAAATAAAGGAAAAGATAGGGTTCGTGTCGTATCAAGGGGTCAAGCAGCTGGCGGGGAAACGGGAGGCGTGGAAGACGCTCCACCGACAAGAGCCTAGCTCTTAAATTTGAAGAAGAAGAAGACATTATTATGTCAAGAGCCTAAAACAAGAGCTTTGCTATGTATGCTTATATCTTAAAAAATACGCAACGGAAGTTGATGCTCTTTTTGATAATCGATTGTATCGATTCAAGAGTAAGGTATACATTTGTTTGCCTGAGCCAATTGGTGGGCATCTACGAACAACAATACTCTGTTCGTAGGTGGGCACCCTGAACTACCTCGCCTCTCGCAGTATAGGATAATTTGCCAAATAAGGTATCGATACCAATTAGATTAGACATGTAGTCTAATTGACTTTCAATAAGTGATATCTTGTATCCTATATTGAATAAATCATTTTTGACTTTTTATTTTGTTTATATTTCTAGTACATGCACAAAAATGTAGTAATAGGTTAGGCGATACGAAGTTCGCCGGGTCGACTGGTAATAATATAAATGTAAATATATTAGCTGAGTGCATTCTTAAAATATTTTGCAAACAAAAAGATCTAAGTAATAAAATTGAAATATTCCTTTGTTAAAGTTTATTGAACTTTTCATAAAACTGAGTTGAGGGTTATTCCATTAGTCTCCAAAATTAATTTTTTTTTATTTCCATTTAGTCTCCAAGCTGATTTATTCTTATTATTATTTAATTATTTTCCATTTCCTATAGTCTCCAAAATATTAACAGGCAAAGATGATATCGACGGCAAAACAAGCAATAAAAACCAGTGTTAACAGCATTACAAAATAAAAATATAGTAACCGATACAAGATTATCGCCTAGATTTTAAAAATATTTGCACTCGTTGTCAAAAACCTTACAAACTCTCAGCTACCTGATAAGGGGCGGCTAAGACTACAACTAGGTACTAAGTTTTACGGAAACAATAGCCTTGCGGTTATTAAACCAATCACAGAGCGCTGCTCGGTAGTCCTTCGGCGAAAGTACCGTTATTTAAAATTAAAAAAATGAGTGCATGTGGTACTCAATTTTTTGTAATCCAGTCTGATCTTTGACTTGAGGAGAGATTAGGCTAGAAACGTATTATATAAAATCACAGCGTAAATTACTTATTACCACGTATTGATTTTGATTACTTATAAAAACGCATGCATTTATTTCATAATCTTGTAACAGAATTTAAGAAACGCAACTCTCCTCTCACATTCCTAGTTCCGTGAATTTTCAGCTTTGATTTGCAGGATTACTTACTGGCTGCACCTCCATATTTCAGGTCCATTTTTAAGTTTGTAATTTATAAACAGAAAAAAGAAACTTGTTTTTAAAAATGTGCAATGAAATTAAAACAAACAACTACATGAGTAATTATTTAAGCTGCACTTTTGACAGGAGCCACTCTTTCTTTGGATAAGAAGCTTTCTTTTAGAAATACTTCAAAACTGTGACTAGATTTGAAACACTGGCATGTTCTTAAATCTTTTATTTTCAATCAATTATTATTTTCTTTCTGTTTTTGCCATCGTTTTTTTACTAATTTTGGAGTCAGTGGGACAAATTTTATTTTTATAAAAAAATATTTATTTTTCAATGGAGTCGATGGGACACGATTTTTGGAGTCGCTGGAATCAACCACTTCTAATTGTTGTATTTGTGAAAATTTTATTCCCTTACCTAAGCTAATTTTAACAGTCATAAGTTTTTTTTTTTTGAAGTTCACGATAGTTCATATGTTAAGTTAAATATTCATTAAAACTTATTATACTAAAAACTATGTTTTATTAAAATTGCTAAACTTTTGTTGTTGTCTCTACATAGTAAAACTTACCTGGAGACTAAAAGGAATAGTTGTATGAAAACAATTTTTTGTACCTACCTTAACCAAAAAAGTGTTTTGGAGACTAATAGGAAACGTTGTATGGGGCGGCAAAATATTGGACATCAAAGGTTTTGGAGACTATCGGAATAACCCGGGGAGAGGGGGAGAGGGGAGATAATTGCGAACACAGGACACAATTAGAATTAAACTATTTAGTGTTGGGTTGAGATACAAATAAATCTAGTTTCTCTCCTAGTAAGACGATATGACATGACAGATTAGTTATTTTCGGGTATCATATTATGGCTTTCTTATTGAACTACGCACTCTAGACTATAATGTAGTGTAGAGTGCGTAGTTCAAAGTGCGAAACTTCTCTTCTTTCGCAGAAGAATTTAAGTCATAATAACAACGGAACATAGCTAAAATAATTGTAAAACTAGGAGCTAACATAAACAATACGTATTTTGCGCAATAAATACCGGCTGTCTAATTATTAATTTTCTTGGCTCTGTCATTAATTTCAAGTTCACGCAACTTTTTTTAAGGCTGTTTTTTATCGCAGCCACTAAAAAACAAAAACATTAAAATATTTTTTCATATATTAATCAAACAGTTCCTTATAATTAATCGACCTTCATTATAAAACGTTCAACACGATAAATGTTGTTTCAAAATGTTTTACTCTGTTTATTAGATCCATTTATGAATTCAGTGAAATACTAATTTTTTAAAAGACTTTTTAATGTATCTCAATCATTATAACAAACTGATTTAAACTTGACCTTAGTTCAAATCGAGTTAGTTTTTGACCTTGCTCTAATCGAATTGATTGTTATTTTATAATACTTGATGGTTTATTATTATTATACTACATTACATATGTATTTAGAATCGAATTAAAATCTTTTGTTCATTGTTATAAATGCGTTAATTCTGATCTGCAATAGGTTCCTGTTGAAATAAATATTATAATAATTACGCATTATATTCCGTTAATAAAACAAAAACTCGGCTAAATGTGGGTCCGGCTCTTGAGGTGGTGCCCCTGCCTCTGCCTAATCCTTCGGGGAATAAAAGGCATGAGATTATGTTATGTTATGTTATTGTCGCCCGTCCTCTACTCCAGGTACACAGATGACATCCCAGTAGAGGGCGGGGCGATGCTCGCCTTGTACGCAGACGACGCTGCGTACATCACGTCCTCCTACAAGGCCCCACACGCAGCTGTCAAGATGCAGCGGACTTTGGACGCCCTCCCGCAGTGGCTCGCCAAATGGAGGCTGTCAGTGAATGTGAGTAAGACACAGGCGCTGATGGTCTCCCGCTGCAACGCCCTCCCTGAACCCCTGAAGCTCCAGTCGCAACCAGTGCAGTGGTCCCGCACGGCGAAGTACCTCGGGGTCACCATCGACCGCCGCCTCACCATGGCCCCACACGCAGCTGCAGTCGTCAACTCGACCCGAGCAGCTCGCGCCATTCTCCGTCCAGTCCTCCACTCAAGACTCCCTCTGCGTACGAAGGTGGGGGTGTACAAGACGTACATCCGCACCCGCCTCACGTACGCGGCGCCAGCATGGTACCACCTGCTCGCTGAAACCCATCGTCGCAAACTCAGAGCGCAGCAATCCCTGTCGCTGCGCTCTGTCGCGGGCGCGCCGCGCTACGTGAGGAACGACGTGATCCAGAGAGACCTTCGAGTGGAGAGCCTGGACGAGTTCATCGTGCGCCTTGCCCAAGGCATGTTCGCGCGCGCTGAGTCCTCCGACCTGGCCCACATCAGGGACATCGCACCCCAGCACGCGCGACCACCGGACGGCAAGGCCTACCCGCGCGAACTCCTCGGCCCAGTGACGACATCCGATGCCCAAACTGATAGCCCCAAGCCGACGGCTGACGCTTCAAGGTCTCAGCTGTCGGAGAGTTGATTCAAGAGTCCACCAAGCCCTTGCCCCGGCAAGGGAGAGTTGGTAATCAGCTATCAGACGCCATCGACTCCCTCTCCCCGCGAGGGTCTGAGAGGGAGTCCAACCTAAGGACACTCCCGCATTAACGGGAGGCGAAGATGTCCTCGGGCAGTGGCCAACCGGCCAAAATCCCGATTCCCCGCCCCCACAAGGGACGAGGAGAAGACCACGACGATGTTATGTTATATTCCGAGCCCCACTAGGTAGAACCCGTATCTGGGGTGCTGGCCAGAGAACCTCCACGCGGTGCACCCTGGGCAACAGCGGACGATCACACTTTTCGTTGCCCGTTTGGTGTGATCGTCCGGTGGCTAATAATCTGGCGGGAGTGGCGCTCCACATGCTCTCTGCCCTATCAGAGAGCATAGTGTGAGTCGAGAAGGAGAGCGGGGCTTGAGACTTCCACCACGGCGAACTGCTCAGCGCCGTGGGGGGACTAACAAGCCCTGCTGAGCGAGGAAGAAAAATGAGGGAAGGAAGGAGGAGAGATTGGAGAAGAAGGATGGCGACGAGATGGAGTGCGGGGATTGGGAGCTTCCCAATGGCACGTCCACGTGGGGATTGATGGCTCGGCTGATTAGAAACCCTGCGTTATTAGATGCCGGGAACAATAGTCCTGCCCACGGTTGGCTTGATGACTACGTCGCCAACCGTTGGGATCACAGGTCTACCCGGCTGATCCGAACCCGCAGGGGAGTAGATGCCGGGCTGTCATTTCTCCACGCTTTGCGGTCGGCTTGATGTCGCCGTCGCTGCCGCAATGGGCGTGGCGATGGGGCGCTCACAATGCCCCGTAGGAGAGGGTGGCAGTGTCCTATCCAGGGCACTGTCACACACGATCGCTGGGTGCTGCGGCCAAGGTGGAACGGCTAGTAGCACCTGGCGGTCGAGGAGGAAGGGGCGGGGACTTGACGCTTCCAACATGGCACGTTACGTGGTGCCATGTGGGGAGTGACAAGCCCTGCTCCCGCTCGACTGCTGGATGGGGCGGTCGAGGAGGAGAGCGGGCGGGGCCTCAAAGGTCCCACCACGGTGGATCACATACGCCGTGGCGGGGCCGACAGGCCCCGATCCGCCCTGCAGCACCGCTGCAGGACCCCGGGGTCGTTGGGTGCACGAGGCGGGGGCCTCGTGTAGTCACATAACGGCCCCGAGAAGGACGACGGAACGAGGTGTCCAGTTCCGTCGTCGGGCATAGGAAGAGCCATCCGCGCTCAGGGGGGACTACCACCACCTGTCCCCCCGTGAAGAGACTACACAGCCAATGCTGGGGGGGGGTCGCGGAGAATTCCACAGGCTTACCCGCGACCCTCCTGCTATCAGCCGAGAAGGACACCGGCGGGGTTTTAGTGGGTGCGAACCCCACATAACCCTGCGGCTCCCCCCGGGGCTGCAGGGTACTCATTAGGAGTTTCCCCGCCTTAAAAAAAAAAAAAAAGGTAGAACCCGTATCTAGGATGCCTTAAATGAAAATCAAACTCAGACCTGCGAAGCCACACTGCCAATGAACCAATGGAGGTCCAACTTAATATTAATCTTAAAATCTTACACTAAATTCTATTTATCACCAATTGCCCTAGCACTGCGGACTAAAACTATATGCAACAATTAAAAAATCTTAACATCGAGTGGAGCTATTTTGAAAATATGAGGATGTGTTAGTGCGATTTAAATTATAATAAGTATAAATTTGCTTAATTAAAATGTTGAAGTTTATTTAAAAGAGGCGTTACCAAAACAATATTAGCCTTCCAAAGAAATCTATAAGACAAAATTACAAAAATACAATGTTTGAAAGTAATTAAGTTCCTTTTTCCATCACTATAATTAATGGTTGCACAAAAAAACTAAACAAATAAAACTAAGGAGATGTAATATTATGTATAAAAAACCTGTGGGTTTCGCTTCATCCATTAAGGTAAAGGAAAGGAAATCATTTGGGTGTGTCTGATATTTCGGAATATGCGCCGATTGAGCATAAAAGGTAGTACTTCCATATTATTATAATTATTTATACTTTTTACTATAATTGTCACTTTTAAGCGGTGAGTTGACGGTCGCAGCATGGCTCTTTAAGTTTTTTCACGAAGCAATGCTGGTGTCAGTCCTTCGGGTGGGCCCTTAGTCGGTTTTTACGATACACATGGGGGGGGGGGGGCGAGATATTGGTGGGAAGCACTCAATGCCACCACGAAAGCGCAAAACTTAAGCTATAGTGTATGTTCTTATACCTTATAAAAGGTTAAGGGAACCATTGAGGATCAATTATGGTAGCAAAACCATAATGTCAAGCTTTAGCAAGAGGACGAGATGAAGATAGGCGGGTAAAAAGGATGCCCAAACTCCGGATACGAATCCATCTAATGGATCGTAATATATCCCCTTAGTCGATCTACGGTCTTAATCACATGGGATTAAATATATTTTTTTCAATTTCGTACTATTTTATTGATGATATGGCAATTCTACTATAGTATAAATACAATGGAAATATAAGTGGGTACCTACATTAGTGTATGGGATATACTTTAGTTCCAAACTCTACGTACAAAACGGCCACCAGCATGCAAGGTGGGTGTGCACAAACTTGTCAATCACTAAGCCTTTTACATCGCGATCTCCATAATACCTTCCTTTATTTAGCCGGCTATAATAAAAATATTTTGTATGCTCCACATGTTTTGTTTCGCTCGCAAATTGCACGTTTCATTATGGGGTGTCATGAGGAAACTTGAGATGGGGTGATGATTATTATGTTCATGTTGAGTTTAATAGCATTTCAAGGTTATGTGGCAAGGAATTTGTGTGTGTAAATCTTTGATTTTATTGGTATTAAAAAACAAACTTTATTGCCAACGTTTAACGAAGACAACAAAGTGTCTGCTATGCTATACCAAAAGAAAAGATCAATTTAAAATGATAATAAAAACATCGAAAAATCAGAGTTAAATTTGCCACACAAAATGCATACAGCATTTAATTTAATGATATTGAATCAGTTACCAATAATTCATAGGAGATTATATTTTATATTAAAAAAATACGTCTTTATTCTATTTAGCAGATCAGTGTCCTAATGTATTTATAATGGTAACTGACACCAACAACTAGCCGAAATTAGTTGTCATTCTTCATTTGGGTTATTCCATTAGTCTCCAAAAATCATTTTTTTTTATTTCCGTTTAGTCTCCAAGCTGATTTATTCTTATTCTTATTTAATTATTTTCCATTTCCTATAGTCTCCAAAATATTAACAGGCAAAGATGGTATGGACGACAAAACAAGCAAGAAAATCCAGTGTTAACAGCATTACAAAATAAAAATATAGTAACCGATACAAGATTATCGCCTGGATTTAAAAAATATTTACACTCGTTGTCAAAAACCTTACAAACTGATAAGGGGCGGCTAAGACTACAAATAGGTACTAAGTTTTACGGAAAAAATAGCCGTGGAACTAGGTAGGTACTAAGTTTTACGGTTATTAAACCAATCACAGAGCGCTGCTCGGTAGTCATTCGGCGAAAGTACCGTTATTTAAAATAAAAAAAATGAGTGCATGTGGTACTCTATTTTTTCTAATCCAGTCTAATCTTTGATTTGAGGAGAGATTAGGCTAGTGTCACTGTGTCAGTGCATAACGGAAGAAAGTGAAAATTCAGGCGCAGGACCTAGCACAATCACGCCGTTTAAATATATATCAACTCACGTAAGTTTGGTTAATAATTATGATAAGCTAAGTATTATTACAGTATAGAAAATGTGCAAGAAGTGTTTAGAAATTTATTACATGTTTAATAAAAGGGTAGTCACCTATTTTCCCCTATCGTTACTTATTTATTTTGCATAGTAATAGTTCTTCTGATTACTTACTTAATTTAATTAATTAATTAAAGATTAATTACTTCTGATTGTTGTAAATGTAAAAAAAAAATATTCCCTTACCTAAGCAAATTTTAACAGTCATAAGTATTATTTTTTTGTGAAGTTCACGAGAGTTCATATGTAAATATTTATTGAAACTGATATACTAAAAACTACGTTTTATTAAAATTCCTAAACTTTTGTTGTTGTCTCTACATAGTTAAACTTACCTGGAGACTAAAAGGAATAGTTGTATGAAAAAAAAAATTTGTACCTACCTTAACCAAAAAAGTGTTTTGGAGACTAATAGGAAACGTTGTATGGGGCGGCAAAATTTTGGACATCAAAGGTTTTGGAGACTATCGGAATAACCCGAGTTGAATATAAAACGCAAATACTTGGAAAATAACTTCTTGCCTTTGACTCAAGTTAACATACCTACAAATACACATATTACTGCTCTTAGCCGCCTCCGTAGCTCAGTGGCGTAGCGCGTCGCGCCTTTGATAAGGGCACGGCAGAAAACACCACATATTGATTTCTCACAAAAATCACGTTGTGGTTGTTTTCGGTTGGATAGGACATTGCAGGCTTGAATCACCTGATTGTCCGAAAAGTAAGATGATTCCGTGCTTCGGAAGGCACGTTAAGCCGTTGGTCCCGGCCGCAGTAGTGGTCGTTATAACCGCGGCGACAAGCTGGCCCCTTGTCACGTTGGTAATAAAGCAAAACTCGGCTAAACGTGGGTCCGTCTCTTGAGCTGGTGCCTCTGCCTAACCCTTTGGGGAATAAAAGGCGTGAGATTATGTATTGCTCTTGTCTATACAATGGGTAATCAATCCGTGCTCCGTGGCTCAGTTGGCAGTGATGTGGACTGAGACGTGGTTGCACCGGGTTGATTCATGATTTCCGTCGGGGACGAACGATACGATGAATGAATTATCGATGTTTGAAAAGGTTTAAACTCATTAGTTAGAGGCTTTGAGTGGTATGGGTGTTATTAAAGTTATTGCTAGTCGACCTGCCGAACATCGTACCTTTTTTTTTTTTTTATCGAGGGGAAATGCCTATCGCATTTCCCGACGCTCGGGGGAGCGTCGGGGGTATGTGGGGCTCGCACCCACTAAAACCCCCCAGCGGCCGTCTTGGCGCTTTTGGGAAGAACCCCGGGAACCACACATTATAGCGTCCGAAGTCCTCCCACGCTCAGCTACTATCAGCTTCGTGCTCGGGGAGGGCATATTGTTCCCTCCCCGGCTCGCCTTTGGAGCTACGGCGGCACAGTGCCACAAGCTGTGCCGCCGCCCATCTCGGAGCCGTTTGATGAGTGTGTCGGGCCCCCGCCCTTCACACCCACGACCCCAAAGACCCCTTTTAGTCGCCTCTTACGACAGGCAGGGCATACCGTAGACATATTCTTACGCCCGGACTTACAGGGCTTAACTTCGTACCGCCTAACTTAATACTAAAATGTGCATGTACCTCGCCTCTCGCAGTATAGGATAATTTGCCAAATAAGGTATCGATACCAATTAGATTAGACATGTAGTCTAATTGACTTTCAATAAGTGATATCTTGTATCCTATATTGAATAAATCATTTTTGACTTTTTATTTTGTTTATATTTCTAGTACATGCACAAAAATGTAGCAATAGGTTAGGCGATACGAAGTTCGCCGGGTCGACTGGTAATAATATAAATGTAAATATATTAGTGTAAATATATTAATACATAGAAACCATTCTGTTAAATCACTCTATAAATTTATATTTAAAAAAAAAACACATCAAAAATGTTGCTTAGTTTAAAGATCTAAGCATACATACACACAGACAGCGGGAAACGACTTCGTTTTTAAATAATGTAGTGATGTGTGGGTGCAGAGCTAAAGAAAGAAATTCCCAAAATTCTAACAACGGCCAAAAATTTTATACTTACCTACATAAAAAAAAAAAACATTGATTGCAGTGGGCAGCCTTGTCGCTTATAGCTATTTCATTCAGGCAACATATTATTTAACTCATGACCTCTGAGATAACCTTTGAACTGTCTAGGTCAATTTTATTGTTTTAGGGTTACACAATAGATTGTGAAAAACCTTGTTTGAAGAAATAATTTTATTTTAAAGATTTTGATAAAGGCTTTGTCAAACAGACGGCGCAAGAGCGCTAGTTTTACGCGTCGCTAAAGCGTTACATTACAAAATCAAAGGAATATACACGGTTTTGACACTAAAAAGTGGCCTCTTTAGGCAACAAAAAGTATATTCCTTAGATTTAGAACCTGAAAGCTACACAACAGTGCCTTAAAATATTCTAAGAAAGATTATCTAGTGCATCACTGACGTATATTTTACTATAATGCGGCCAGAAACTAGATGTCCCGGCGAACTTCGTATCGCCCTCTATGCCCTCTTCATATTATATATGAAAATTAAATCGTTGTTGATACTATCTACTTCTCAATTTTTTCATATTTTCTCTCCTTTTCAATCTTCTCTGGACTACAATGAAAATTACAAAACCACAATCAGCTAAATCGGCCCGGCAATTTTCGAGTTTTAGCGAGACTTAAGAACCACGATTCATTCTTCAATATCAATACATAGTATAAAACAAAGTCGCTTTCCGTATGCTTAAATCTTATAAACTATACAACGGATTTTGATGCGGTTTTTTAATATATAGAGTGATTAAAGAGGAAGGTTTATAAGTATAGGTAATACATGAGCAACATAGCAATAGGTAAGGCGGTACGAAGTTCGCCGGGTCGACTAGCATATAAATATAGTAGATAGATAGATAAATTACGGAACCAAGTATCAAAAATCTAGATACCCACTTTTCATCTTTTAACATCTATGATAATAAATGCTAATGACGTTACGTGTTGTTTTGTTGTTTGTCTGTCTGTACAATACGTTGACCTTATTACCTACTTAAAACCTTTTTATTGTCATAACAGGTAATTTTGACAGGACATTGCAGGCTTGAATCACCTGATTGTCCGAAAAGTAAGATGATTCCGTGCTTCGGAAGGCACGTTAAGCCGTTGGTCCCGGCCGCAGTAGTGGTTGTTATAACCGCGGCGACAAGCTGGCCCCGCCTCACGTTGGTAATAAAGCATAAAAACTCGGCTAAACGTGGGTCCGGCTCTCAAGCCGGTGCCTCTGCCTAACCCTCCGGGGAATAAAAGGCGTGATATTATGTATGTATGTAGGTAATTTTTAGTATTTTTTCTGAAAGCGAGGGAAAATTTTTTAGTCGCTCGGGGGAGCGTCAGGGGTATGTGGGGCTCGCACCCTCTAAAACCCCCCGGAGGGCGATTTTGCGTTTTTTGGAAAGGACTCCGGGAAAAGATTACGATAATAATGAAAATATTAATAACGCATCACACCTAGAGCCCCTAACTAGGATGAACCTGTATCTAGGGTGCCCGAAACATAACAGAGACGAACATTACACCCAGACCGGAAACAAACATCGATATTCATCATAACAATTATCGCGCTCGCTGTGAATCGAACCCAGGGCACACGCGTCTCAGTCCACATCACTGCCAACTGAGCTACGGAGAGCTCGGAGATTAATAATCGCCACGCTTGGCAGGCGGGTTGGCGATCGCAGTGTGGCTCTTCAAGTATTTCAACGAAGGACGCTGCTGCCCGACCTTCGGCTGTTCCCTTAGTCGCCTTTTACGACACCCGTGGGAGGAAATGGGGGGTTGTATTATATGCCGCCACCACACGGCAAACGCATCATCTATATATATAAAACTCTTCCGTTACTGACTGACTGACTGACTGACTGACTGACAGACAACGCAGAGCCGAAACTACTGGGCGTAGCGGGCTGAAATTTTGCATGTAGGTTCCTTAGGAAGTGCAGGTGAGCACTAAGAAGGTATTTCCAGAAATTCCCACGGGAACGGGAATAAACGGGAATTTTGTATTTATGAGAAATCTGCGCGGGAAAAACCGCGGGGCAGCCTCTAGTTGAACTATAATACAAATAAACGTTTTCCGCTGTCTTTTTGTTGTATGCTTAGATCTTCAAAACTATGGAACGGATTTCGATGCGTTTTTTTAAAAGAGTGATTCAAGAGGAAGGTTTTTATCAAAGTATATTAAGTTAAGTAATATAACATAGTAAGTGCGCCGGGTCGACTAGTAACGAATATTATCTCAATTTACACAACTGATTTTATACCAATATTATAAAGAGGAAAGATTTGTTTGTTTGTTTGTAACGAATAGGCTCCGGAAATACTGAACCGATTTGAAAAATTCTTTCACTGGTAGGAAGCTACATTAACCCCGAGTGTCATAGGCTACATTAGATTTTCAAAAAAAAATAGGGATCCTTACCTAAACTCAAATAATGTAACCCAAGGTGCAATATTTTTTCCGTTGTTTACATATTTTGACAGGTGGATTGTTGTTGTTATTTTTTATTCGGTCATTCTGGGCAGTCAAAAGAACATAGTCTATAAAGCCAAGTCTTTTGTAGTATCTTATATTCTATGGCGTAGCGAAGTTAGCCGGGAAAGCTCGTATTTGAATAAAAAAGGAGGTTAATAACCTTCCAATTAGAACTACAAAACGAATTTCTTTTTCAATGAATGGCAAAGTAGGCGTGAAACTTACATCATCTCTTGATACCATTTTTAACAATAGAAAAACGGTAATTTATGCATTTCTATAGAGTTACGTATTATCTTTGTGCCAATAAATAACAGCGAAGTTACTTTTCAATGTTTTATTCTATCTTCTTCTTCTTCAAATATCAAAATCAATCGCTGTTCGCTTGCCTCGTAAAAACTCGAAAACGACTTAAGACTGAATTCAGCAAATTCAGACTTTGAAATGTTTTTCGCAGTCCCAAAGGTGAGAAAATATAAAAAAAGTTGCGAGGAAGATAGTAAAAAATAATAATTTCATTTTGCGCTTATCAAATTTTAAGGCGATACGAAGTTTGACGGGTCAGCTAGTATGTATGTAAATACGATGTTAAATACCTTAATATCTAATTTTCTTATTATTGCCTCATATGTAAAATTTTAGCAACTATTTAGCTTTCTTTTCCACAAAAACAGTGCTCTAAAATACTACTTCAGCAAGTCAAAAGTCAAAAATGATTATTCAATATAGGATACAAGATATCACTTATTGAAAGTCAATTAGACTACATCTAATCTAATTGCTATTGATACCTTATTTGGTAAAGTATCCTATACTGTGAGAGGCGAGGTAGTTCAGGGTGCCCACCAATTGGCTCAGGTAAACAAAAGTTTGCCTTGCCTTACGACAAGATTGTCTAGTGTCATACAGGATCACTTGTTTTATATTTTCCATGGATTAGAAGTTTTTTTTTTTCGTGATTAAAAAGCCTCGTAAGTTACCTTTAAAGTGTAACTAAATTATCTATCAGTTAACTTTAAATACCGTCAAATTAACCTTTTGTCACTTAAAAAGTAAAAATAAAAACTTGACGGGCCAAGTGTGTGATTTCATTGCGCACTGGTGGTTCCGTCGCTTTTTACAAACATTTATCTTAGCATAAAGAGTCAAAGACAAACATTATTAATTGAATATAGGATACAATGTATCGCTCATTGTAGATCAATTTGACGAATTATTTTTATTGATATTAATACCTGATATTATTAAAGTATCCAATAATGCGAGGGGCGAGGTAGTTCAGGGTGCCCACCAAACAGCTCAAGCAAACAAATGTTGGCTTTGCCTTACGACAATGGTCGCCTGGAGACACCCCCGAACGAGATTTTATTTTACAGCGTAGAGAAGAAAAGGGTAACAAACTCAACTTAACAATTTATCTCTCTTTTTTTTTTGTTCAATTGTGACATTACAAATCAATTTGGCCTCCATACAAAGAATATAAATTAAAGTTTAAAATAATGACAATATAGGAGGAGATTGAGTCCTGGTATTTTATGCTGCAACCACATGGTATGAAACATAACTTTACAGTTTTAATAAAATAAAAAAATTCAAGCAAGTCAAAAAGAAAAATCTGCATGCTGCTTGTATATATTCTTATGAAAAAAATAATGATAAAATATTTACCTAAAGAAGTATTCAAAGTATTTTTGAGTTCTAATACTTAAGATACAGGTTTTTATTTTACTATACATACTGAGTATGATATATTTTTTTTATTTGAATACCGAACCGTAACAAAAAACTTTAGATAGAAACGGTAGGCATTCTTTTCGACAAGGAACCCTAAATAAGCCCGTTTCTTAATACGGTGTTAAAATTTTAGTTTTTTTTTGTGCTTTCAAACCGTAAAGGTTATTGGAAAGCTTTTCTAAGAAAGTCGAGTTGTTTAAATTTCCTTTTATGAACCTTAGTAAAAAAAAAAATCTTAGAAGGGTTCTAATGAAAGAAATAGAAACACACCACATTATCATAATCGGAGCCGAAATTTTTCCACTGCTGGTCATAGGTCTTTCCCACACATAGCCAGGTACTGTTAGTTCCTTTAACCTATTAAAATAAATATAAGAATAGCTTGGCACAAAAATCTAGAAAATAATGGGGGCGCACTTTTTATTTGGAGTTAGTAATTTTTATAATTTTTTTCTTTAGATAAAATACCAATATAGCCCAAGGTTGGACAAAATAAAAAGTCAAAAAATTTATGATCTTTTTTCGTTAAAGCGGTAACTGTCGTTATGGCGCGAAATTCAAATTTTTTCGCGTTTTAATACTTTCGCCATCTATCTATACATAGTATAAAACAAAGTCGTTTCCGGCGTCTGTCCCTATGTATGCTAATATCTTTAAAACTATGCAACGGATTTTGATGCCGTTTTTTTTAATAGATAGAGTGATTCAAGAGGAAGGTTTATAAGTATAATACATGAGCAACATAGTAATAGGTTAGGCGATACGAAGTTCGCCGGATCCACTAGTAATAAATAAAAAACGCGAAAAAAATTAAATTTCGCGCCATACCGAGAGTTACCACCTGAAACAGATTTTTTAGGTTTTCGACTCAAAATAAAAATGTGTTGGATACCAACCAACACAAGTTAAAATCTATGATTTTGTTTATGAAATAATTTGACACTAAATCCTGTCTATTCTGATTAATATGTAAAGTCATAGAGAGTTCCGAGAGATAGTCAGAGCGGATGGTCGTGTTTTTATAAATATATTATATTTTATTTCATTAAACACCAAGTACAGTAAAAGTTCAGTGAAGAGTTATTATTGGAAGGTCTACTGGGAACATCGGGCTAATCAGCTATAGGCGGGGTCTTCCACAAATGGTTCCGTTCCAAGACACCGTTGCCAGACTGTAGTTTATATCACTCTAGTGCGGCCAGGCCTAACTCGTTTACTTAAACAAGTAACCTTTAGGTATTGCACCACGCCTATTTAATTATGAAAACTCGAATTTGTAGCCCAGTCTGCATGTCTGGCAAAGATTTCGATGAGGATAACAATTTAACTGGTCTGTAACTTAAACAAAGTATATAATAATACTATATATAATACAATACAGTATGCGCACTCCTGCCTTTTTTTTTTTAGGCGTGGAAACTCCTAATTATGTGGGGTTCGCACCCACTAAAACCCCGCCGGTGTCCATCTCGGCTGTTGGCAAGGGGGTCTCGGGTGATCTTTCGATCGTTATTTTCAACTCCGCGAACCCCTCCAGCATTGGCTGTTTAGCCTCTTCACGGGGGGACAAGTGGCGGTAGTCCCCCCTGAGCGCGGATGGCTCTTTCTACGCTCGACGGCGGAATCGGGACACCGCGTTCCGCCGTCCTTCTCGGGGCCGTTATATGACTACACGAGGCCCCCGCCTCGTGCACCCAACGACCCCGGGGTCCCCTCTTAGTCGCCTCTTACGACAGGCAGGGGATACCTCAGTCCAATTCTTCGGCCCGGTACTGCAGGGCGTGACACTCCCTGCCTCCCTCAGCAAGTGCGGCCCCGCCTAGAAAAAAGTAGTCGAAGGCCCCGCGCTCGGTTACCTCTCAGTTACCGCTCAGTACTGTACGTGCTTCTTGTAACAAGAAGCACGTCTCATCTCACTCACACAAGCATAATACGCGTGCACGTACACGAGTTTCGGCTGTGCGGGAAGCAACGCGCTTTTTTAACCGACTTCAAAAAAGGAGGTTATCAGTTTGACCTGAATTTATGTATGCATCTATGTTTGTCCGCGATTATCTCGAGTTTGGCTGAACCGATTTTGATGCGGTTATCACAAAAGTATTTGTTAAATTCAGGAGAAGGTTTTAGTACCTATTTTAACCGACTTTAGAAAAGAGGGAGTTCTCAGTTTTATTATTGTATGAAGTGCTTCTATGGCAAAGGGTTGAGGAGAAATCGCGCGTTCTTTCTTAAGATCTTAAGTTTTAAGCTTAAAAAAAATATAAACTATTGAAACCAATTTTGAGCTCTGTGTCTTAGAAATTAGAGAGCATTTTAATTTTTAATCCAAGCATTTTATTCGCCGCATAAAACATCCTAAATAGATACAGTCACAAATTGGTTTTATAACTACCCTTGTAGGCACTATACTATTAGGCCGCATTTAGGGGCACGCGGGGCGTTGCGTGGGGCGTATAGCAATGTATGAGACCGCATACTGAGACGCGTTGGCAGTAAAAAGTTGTGCGTGTATGTGCAATGGGTCTACTCTAAGTATGATGTCCGTAATATTTTAAATGGGATTCAAAATGTGAACAAACATACGACGTTTTGTACAATGTACTTATCTAAGATATTGAGATTAAAGTAAAACATAAAGATTTACTTAGCTACTACGTCGATATGCTTTAAGTATATGAAAATAATAAGTATACTTATGTACAATATATAATAATTTCTTTAAAAAAAAAGATACCCCTTCAATAAACTGAGAACTGTACTTTTACTAAATTTCATGGCAACCGATTACATTTTATGAAAATTTAAAAAAAAACATAAGTCACAGGATTACTATTTTATTTATTACATAGACGATTTTTTTGTTTGCTTTTTTAAATCAAATCCCCAATCGAGCCTCCGAAACTAAGTAATTAAACTATTTAAAATATATTTTACTAATTGAATCTCATAGTGAATTAAATAGTCCGAGGCATATCGCAGCTATCGCCACAAGGTAGCGCCACCCGCGATTAAAATTCATATTTCTTTTAAACTAAGGCAAATATCAAAAATTCGGAACAGATAATGTAGCCTAGTATTTTTGTAACTGTTGTATATCTTTTAAGTTAAAGAACAAAGAAAGCTACAAAATATTGCTAAAAAACGGGCACTTTTGTCAACAATCTGAGGCTTTCTTTAATTTTTCATCTAATACTGTTCCACAATTTTGATATTTGCCTTACTTTAGAAGATATTAATTTTTTCGCGGCTGGCGCTACTATAGCTGCGCTATGCCTCTTCTCAATTTTTTTTTTTTCAAATAGAATAATATATTGTAAGGCGGAGCGAATTTATAGTAATTTGTATTTATGAAATACACTAGTCGACCCGTCGAACTTCGCACCTCCTAACCTTTTACTATATTGTGCAATACATGCACCTACCTAACCTATACCTACCTAAAAATCTTCCTCATAAATCACTCTATTTAATAAAAAAGAGAGAATCAAAATATTTCGTTTCTTATTTTTAAATATTTAAGCGTACATAGGGACAGACGCGAGAAGCTACTTTGTTTTTTACTATGTACTTACTTTGTTTTATATTTTTTATTTAATACATATTAAATTATTCTTAACAAAAAAGAACGTAACTTACCTAATCAATCAAATGCAGGAGATATTATAGTGTTCACAACACAAAAGGTCACTCTCTTTAGTAATATTTCAACACAAGATACCTTTTTAAAAGCACAGTTCACAATAGAAAAACAGAACACTGAACTAAACCTTTAAACAAAAACAGAATAATACATTTTTAATTCATAAACCAAAAGATATATCTCTCGCGGTTAATTTTTTTGTAACTTCGCGGAAAGACATGCGTCTTTGGACAGAGACTGAAGCGAACTGAAAACTGTACTGAAATTTAGCTGAGGGGGAGAGAGCGGGGAAGAAAAGTGCGGTGGGCATCGCTACCACACGTAGGTAGCTTTTACGTGAAAAACGTCTGTCAATTGATTGCAAAATCAGACCGTATGATAAATAAAATATACTAAAATAGAGACTGGTTGTCCTTGCTTTCGTTTGCGACAACTTGATTCCATAGTATATGTCAGTGAGTACATAACTACGAGAGACGCAATGGGCGGGCTACATCCGCACACGTCAATATGCCGATTTTTGTAATTCCTTCCTTATTGCATCTTATCCCTAATCTATACCAATATTATAAAGAGGAAAGATTTGTTTGTTTGTTTGTAACGAATAGGCTCCGGAAATACTGAACCGATTTGAAAAAATCTTTCACTGGTAGGAAGCTACATTAACCCCGAGTGTCATAGGCTATATTAGATTTTCAAAAAAATTAAGGATCCTTACCTAAACTCAAATAATATAACCCAAGGTGCAATTCTTTTCCGTTGTTTACATATTCTGACAGGTGGTTTGTTGTTGTTGTTTGTTTTTTATTCGGCCATTCTGGGCAGTCAAAAGAACATATCTATAGAGCTAAGTCTTTTGTAGTATCTTATATTCTATGGCGTAACGAAGTAAGCCGGGAAAGCTCGTATATTATAAATGCAAAGTAACTCTGTCTGTCTGTCTCCCTTTCATACCAAAACTATTTAACCAATTTGAATGAAATTTGGAAGCTCTTTAGACTAGCTTTGTATTACATTTATTAGTATAGAAGATATTATTTTTTGTCGCGGGTGGCGCTACTTTAGCTGTGCTATTATTATGCCTCTTCAATACCATCGAGAGGGGGGCCAGCTTGTCGCCGCGGTTATAACGACCAATACTGTGGCCGGAACCAACGGATTAAGAACCACTTTACAGCGATGCTAGCGCCATTCTCGAAAAAAAAAATCTTCTAAACTAAAAGCATATATCAAAAATGTGGCACAGTGTGTCACTAGATAACACATAACACATCACACTCAGAGCCCCTAACTAGGAAGAACCTGTATCTAGGGTGCCCGAAACACACACAGAGACGAACATCTCACCCAGACCGGAAATAAACATCGATATTCATCATATCAATATTCGCCCCGCCCGGGAATCGAAGCCGGGTGCACACGCTTACTCAGTCCACATCACTGCCAACTGAGCCACGGAGCAGTCAAATAGATAGATAATCTTGTTTAGAATTTTCAGAGCGCAGTAAAGTAGTCCTAAATAAAAACAACAAAATAATCTACAGATTGTTACCAAAAGTGGCCACTTTTGGTGACAATCAGTAGCTTTCTTTGGTCTATAACTTAAAAGCTATACAGAACTGCCCTAAAAATACTAGGCTACAGCATCTAGTGTCATACAGTGCCACATTTTTGATATTTGCTATAGTTTAGAAGATATAATTTCTTTTTCGAGAATGACGCTAGCATCGCTGTAAACTGGATCTTAATCCGTTGGTCCCGGGACATATTTTCGCGAATAGCATCACCGTAAACTGGCTCTTAACGTGCCTTCCGAAGCACGAAATCATCTTAAATTACTTTTCAATGATGATGAAGATGACATAAAACATGTTGTAGGTAAGGACTTTAAGTACAAATTACTCGTAACTAACAACCGACGCTACATACATATAAAATACAAATGCACAGACAGCGTTGTTTTGTAATCGGTCAAACGTGATTGACTTAGGAAACAGTGTGTACGTCAGTACATTGTAACTTACATAAAAATACAACAAATACAACAGTTCAAATTAAAGGTCCCTAACTAGGTAGAACCTGTATCTAGGGTGTCTAAGGTACCCTTCTAGGAAACATTGAAGGACGCTGCTGCCCGTCCTTCGGCTGTTCCCTAAGTCGCCTTTTACGACACCCGTGGGAGGTTTTGGGAAGGTGGCGTTGTTGGCGCTTGTTTGAAAAATATATAGAAAATACCTGCGCTGACATTCTCGCTGGAACAAGCGTCTATGTCGGCGCAGGTATTTTCTATACATTTTTCGAACCAGCGCCAACAAGCGCTTGTTACCAGCTTTGCACCCTAAGTAAACAGCTGTTTTGCTATGCGACCCAAACTGCACCCTGTCGATGCTTGCCGCGGATCCAACGGAGATCGTGGAGACGCCCCCGAACAAGCTCACCTCTATCAAATTATTCTACTCCCTTTCGCTATTATTTTACAGCGTAGAGAAGAAAGGGGTAACAAACTTTTTTACTAAAATCCGCGCAGATAAAGAAAAAATCTTACGATGGTGGCCGAACGCATGCTGTCTCGCTTTTATTAGTATGAGAGAAGGGAGACAGCCCATACATTGGCCGCCATTTTGAGATCGTTTCTTTACGTGTGCAGGTTATACCAATTTATCAACGACCTTGACTAGTTTCACTCTTAACGGTGATTGTAATGACATAGAAAGATAAGACTACTTTATAATATATTATTATTATAAGTTTATCTATTGTATAATTCCAATCAAAAGGCACTATAACTTGCCAAAGCAAAATGGAACCTTAAACAGTTGAACATAAGAGTTAGCGCAGTGAATAATGTGTGGATGTAACTGCTCATTGCAAAACTCAACGAATAGGTTTCGCAAACACTTATGACATACTTTTTTCATTCAAATTCAAATAATTCTTTATTCAATATAGGATACAAGATATCACTTATTGAAAGTCAATTAGACTACATCTAATCTAATCGCTATTGATACCGTATTTGGTAAAGTATCCTATACTGTGAGAGGCGAGGTAGTTCAGGGTGCCCACCAATTGGCTCAGGCAAAAAAAATGTTTGGCTTGCCTTACGACAATGGTCGCCTGGAGAGGCCCCCAAACGAGCCCTTCTTTGTCAAATGAAAGAAAGAAAAGATATTTTGACTTATTATTAGTTTGTAGTTTGAATTGAGAAAGAGTGCAATATAGAAAGAACGATGATGTTTAAATCATATTTTGATTAGAATTTAAAAAACGTTTTGTATCTGAAATAGTCGTTTTTTTTTTATTTACATGATTTAGCATTTAGGCAAACAAATGTTTCTTCTCTGTACCTGTATTAAGTGCCAGTTTACAGCGATGATATCGCAATTCGCAAAAAAAGAAATATCTTCTAAACTAAGGCAAATATATCAAATATGTTGCACAGTTTGACACTAGATAATGTAGCCTACTATTTTTAAGACACTATTGTATCTCACTTATAAGTTAAAGACCAAAGAAAACAACAAAGTTTTGCTAAAAAGTGGCTACTATAGATTATTTTGTTCTTTTTAGTTTGGACTACTTTACATTTATCTATCATATTACAAAATAAACCTTAAAAATACGTAAAATCTGACATTTCACAGTATTTCGTCTTTGCGAAAATAATTATTTTTTACTCACCTCTAATGTTACTGGGACAACCCAAAACCAGTCCAAAGCACTTCACTTTAAGGTCCACAATTGCTCACTCACTTCACATTTCTGTCACTGAACAAAAAAAAACACTAATTTTTATTTATATTTTAACCAAAGTAATAGTCAAAATAGTAAAATAAAATGTATATTAGAAGAGCGTAGAGTGCAAACTTTAGATATAGATAAACAAAGTCTTTTACAAATTGCCAGATCGTTTGTGCTATAGTGTTTGGATTTTGTGGTGGTACTTCATGCATTCTTTATAAAAAAAAAATTAGCTTAAGGTGGTAACTCTCGCTATGGCGCGAAATTCAAATTTTTTCGTGTTTTTTATTTATTATGGCGAAAGTATACATTTTTAATAAAGTTTAAATGAATTCGCGTATGTAAAAAACCATCTCCCACATTGCAATACAACGTTTTTGGAAGACAGACCTACAAATTTTGTGTCTAAGGGGTAAATTGCCAAAAAACAAGTTCCTTGAATATACACAAAATCGGTAACTCGGTCTTTCAAAAACGATATATCACAATGTGGGAAATAGGTTTTTACGTACGCGAATTCATTTAAACTATATTAAAAATGAATACTTTCGCCAAAATAATTAAAAAACGTGAAAAAATTTGAATTTCGCACCATACCGTGAGTTACCGCCTTAAAATAATGAAATTAAGAATTATAATGAAAATTTTGTGCAAAACAACCAAGCTTTTTAATTTATTAAATAAACTTCAAAAAATAAATCTGAGTTTTAAAAATAGAATTGAGAACTTGAAAAAAATGTCACACAAGAAATAAACAATAAAATAAAAAAATTACCATACGATTGTTTTCGTTTTAAACAAAAACCTTTTTCACACTTTTTAACAGAACACTCTTTATCCAAACTTTTCTTTCCAAATCCATACAAAAAGCTTGCGTTCTGAATCCTTGAAAAAAAAAAACTATAAGTATTTTTTTATTTTCGTTTCATAATGGCCAATCGATAAAAAAAAAACAATCGAAAACATCCCGGCCCGTTAACGATTTTGTTTAAAAATTTCCAATCGATAAAAAACAAGCGAAAACTATTTTATAGAAATATAACTGGCCATAAAAAAAGCACATAAAACGAAAAAAAATTTTTTTAAATTTTTAACCACTAACACAGTCCGTCCTTCAACAATTTTTTTTTCCGTTCTTTTAAAATAAAGCTACACACACACTGTCCGCGAAGTCGTTGGCGCAACTGAAGGCAGTTTTCCGTCCTATGTGAAGGGGGGATTATAAAACCAAGGTAAGTCGGCAAATCTTGTTGTTTGGTGGGAGTTTTTAATAGCCTTAATAACTTTGCTTGGAGCTTAGATTAGGTACTTTATAATTATAGGGGTTTACTTTATGTTCAGAAACGTATTTTGTTTTTTTTTAATGAAAAAGAAAAGAGATGTCAAGACTAATTAATTAATTTTATAATTTAAGGTCCAAAAACGTTGTATCACAATGTGGGAGATGGTTTTATACATACGCAAATTCATTAAATCTTTATTAAAAATGGTTATATAATATTTAGTTTTTTAAAAATGAATACTTTCGCCAGAATAATTAAGAAACGCGAAAAAATTTGAATTTCGCGCCATACCGAGAGTTACCACCGGTGTTGATGTGCACATTACGTTGGTTTTGACTGCCTCCGTGGCTCAGTTGGCAGTGATGTGACACGGAAGCACCGGGTTCTATCCACGGCGGGGTCGAACTCGAACATTGATAGGGTGCATATCGATTTATGTTTCCCGGTCTGGGTGTATTTTTTGTGTGTGTGTGTGTTTCGGCTTTTGCTCCCAGTGAAATGAGAAAATACTATTTTTTCACTGTCTTACAATTTTGTATACAATTCTCATACAATCCTTTACATACTATTTTTTCGCACCAGTTTATAATTGATTGATTCAATACAACTTTACACTAATACTCGAGATAGTGCTTCCCCACAAATTGGCACAAGGACAAGCCTTAAGCATTGTGAAGGGAGTGTGCCATATCGCCAAGCTTGGCAGGCGGGTTGGCGATCAACCAAGGCACCAGTATACCGTGCGTCAATAAAATTCACTTCCTAATGTGTATACTTCCTTAATTTACCCATTTCCATTGAACTTTCAAATAAAGAACATATTTATCAACAAATAGTTCTGCTTGGGTAAACGGTAAATAGTTTTTTAGCATTCCGTAGTAGAATTAACGAGTGGACAGTTAATTCTAATGAAACACAATGACATTAAAAAGTGTGCCAACCAAGATACTATAGCGCCAATCGAAAAAAAAAACTTAAAAAAATATGCTTTAATTATTGTACAGTGGCGGACTAGGAGGCCGTAAGAGATTTGTCTATGGTTTCGTCAGCCCTAGACTGTATTACCAAAGAACAAGAGCTATTTTGCAATACAGAAAATCCGGAAAAGTTACGCCGACCGTGTCCGCCACTGTACTATTATTATCTTGCTTAGAATTTTTCAAAGCACATTCGTTGGCTATCAGGTTAAAGGTAAGATTATAATAGTATGTTTTGCAAAACGTGGCCACTTTAAAGCAAGTGTTAAAAAATGTTTTTGAGCACAGCAAAGTAGTCCTGAGTAAAAACAACAAAAAAACATAGATTGTTGCCAAAAGTGGCCACTTTTAGCAACACTTTGTAGCTTTGTTTGGTCTTCAACCTAAAAGCTATTCAGAAGTGCCCTAAAAATACTAGGCTACATTATCTAGTGTCATACAGTGCCACGTTTTTGTTATTTACCTTAGTTTAAAAAGATATTCATTTTTTTCGCGAATGGCGCTAGCGTCGCTGTAAACTGGCTCTTAACAATTTTTATAACAGAAATGTGAGCAAAAGTAACCTTATCACTAAAAGCGATTTTTACAGTCAACCCGAAAATGATCGATTTCAGTGTTTTAAAAATATAACAGTAACTTTGGTAAATAAAGAAAATTTTATACGGAACCAATTTTACTAAAAGGTTGAATCACTCTTTACCTAACTTGCGTGTCTATGAATTTTTTTCAAACAAAATTCCCAATTCCGACTGCAAAATAGGAAATGGCTATCAAACAGGAAACAGTAATTAAATTATTAAATAAAATACAATGATGCGAAGTTAATTGTGATGTTTTTTTACTTAACTTACCTACTGACATACTTAGTTAGGTGTAGTTCAAACACTGTGACCAAAGAACTTCCTATTAACTTATGCCATCCTAGTACTTAGAAAGAAAGAACGAAAGAAATTAATTTTTATTTGCTCAAACTAAACACACCAAAATTAAAAATTACCCAAAAAATACAGCAAAACACTTAAAAAAAGAACAAACAAATACAAATTAAATGAAACAAAAAATAATAATTATAAATTAATACTTAAATAATCAGTTGCGTATATTGTCGTAGTTGGGGGAAAATGGCATCAACTCAGCATGTGCTGAAGGCTTTCACCAAAAGCGCTGATTCTGCTGCTACTTCTTGCTTGACTATTTAAAATTGTCTTCCTCTGACATGCAGTAGAGTTTTTAAGGGGGTCGATATCCTTCTCAGCAGAAAAGCCCGCCAGTCCAGGACATTGGTCTTTTTTTGATAACTGGAGAAATTCCTATAGTAATATAGTATTTCCCGTCAGTTAATTTTTTGTTTTCCACTTTTTATTCGTTATGTATAAGGTCTTTAGTTATGGTGAGCTGTATAACTCTTTCAATTTATCACGGACTTTTGTAGAAACACGCAGTTTTTTGATAGTCTGTATTTCTACCAAAGCATCTTTAAGCATTTGCCTTTGTGACTTGACATAACTTAACGTTAACTCACAGTTAAGTAAGTATATAAACTTTCTAACATATCGTCACAATTTCAATGGTGAGAAAAAACACATTAAAACCGAATATGTGGGAACTTTTTATCTACTTATGTGTGTTTAAGTCATATGGGTCTATCTTAGTTATAACAAGTCGACCTGGCGAACTTTTTACCGCCTTACAGTTTTGCATGTGTCATACATATTAACCTTCCTCCTAAATCATAAAAAAAAACCGAGGGAATAATGACTTGAAACTTGAACAAGCGAGGTTTTAACCTCAGCCGCAGCAGAATAACTTTACCTCCAAGTTTATTCCAATTTTTATTCCATCCACCGAGAAAACGCACATTAAAAAAAAGCAGAACCTATGCACATACTATGCACCTACCTATTTCAGCTGACCTAATCAGCTACCTCGTTTTTTAAAACTACTTCACTTCAATCATTTTTGTAACAATAATACAATTATGCTTAATAATTGCCCAGGGCGGCGTTCGGGAAACTACGCAACGTCTTCTCGTCCAATATTCCTCAGTGCCTGAAGACGAAAGTATTTAACCAATGTGTGCTGCCAGTGATGACATACGGTTCTGAAACATGGTGCTTCACTATAGGGCTTATGAACAGGCTCCGAGTAGCTCAACGAGCCATGGAGCGGGCTATGCTCGGGATTTCTCTGCGGGATCGAATCAGAAATGAAGACATACGCAGAGAAACCAGGGTCACCGACATAGCCAAGCGGATAAGCTTGTTGAAGCGGCAATGGGCAGATCAAAATTGCAATAATTGCAAATAAATAATTTTGAATTTGAATTTGAATCATATAGCCCGCAGAACAGATGGCCGCTGGGGCCGAAAAGTTCTCGAGTGGAGACCACGGATCGGCAAGCGCAGCGTAGGACGTCCACCGACCAGATGGACGGATGATCTGCGCAAGGCTGCGGGTCCACGCTGGATGCAGGCCACCTGCGATCGGTGCAGATGGAGAGCCTTGAGGGAGGCCTATGTCCAGCAGTAGACGTCCTACGGCGGAAATGATGATGATGATGATGATGAATTGCCCAGACACAATAAAAAATGTATGAAAATTCATTATTGACTGGGTATAAACCGGACATGAATAAAGAGGAACTTTACGACTAGAGTAACCAAAACATATACAGAGACGAACAATTACACCCAGACCGGAAACAAACATCGATATTCATCATAACAATGTTCGCCCCGCCGGGAATCGAACCCAGGTGCACACGCGTCTCAGTCCACATCATCATCCAACTGAGCTATGGAGCAGTCAAGATAAGATAATTCTTTAGTGCAATCAAAATAAAACATAAAATATGAAGATCAATGCAAATGGCGGCCTTATTACTAAAAGTGATTTGTTCCAGGCAACCAAAAAGAACAGTAAGATATAAAAATTGTGTACCTATGTTCATATATGTGCACCTGGGTTCGATTCCCGGCGGGGCGAACATTGTTATGATGAATATCGATGTTTGTTTCCGGTCTGGGTGTAATGTTTGTCTCTGTACATGTTTCGGGTACCCTAGATACAGGTTCTTCCTAGGTAGGGGCTCTGAGTGCTTTGTGTTATTATTATTGTCTTTATTACATGTGATACCACCTAGATACAGGTTCTACCTAGTTGGGGGCTTTCGAGGTTACGTTTGCCTCAATGAGTCAAGGTGAATGAATATTTCCACAGGTTTTCCAACCAATCAGACCGTATCGCTGTTAAGAGAAAACAGTATGAAGAATAACATTCTTTGTAGTGATGTGCAGGCATCGATAAGAACCACTTACAGTAGAGCGTCGACTATCCGAACTTCGTTTATCCGAACTACCGCTAAACAGCGTGGCAATGCTGCTAGTGTTATGGGGGTTTTTGAAAGAAGCGCGTTGGGGAATGATGTTTTTAATTGAACCTGTGTGTGAATTTATTTTATAATTTGTATTTTTTTTTTATTATTAATTGTCATTTTATTATTTATTTTGACATTTTATATATATATTTTTTTTTGACATGTAATCTATTATTTATTATTAATTTTTAGCATTTTTTTTATTTTTTTTTGATTTTTTTATTTTTGACATGTACCTACACTTATATCCTGTATTGAATTAATAAAGTTTAATCAATACTAGGTAAACTATAAAGTAATAGATAAAAAATCCCGCTATTCGATTTTCTCTTGTTTTACAAAATTAAACATTCTTTGCACATCACTATTTTACCTTGCAAATGTGATATCACTCGTGATGACGTTGGAATTAATTATCGATAAACGTATAACTCTTATGTAGTTATCAATAAAGCCTAATTTAGCATGTTTATTATGAATGCTAGTTTCATAAGTAAAGCACGCAGATTGAAAATATAAATGGACTAGTTGACCCGTCAAACTTCATACCGCCTAAACTATTTCTTTCTTGTGCATAAATTATACTTATACACCTTCCTCTTGAATATTGGTATAGATTATAAATGCGAAAGTAACTCTGTCTGTCTGTCTTGCTTTCCTGAGAAAACAACTGAACCGATTTGAATCAAATTTGGTATATGGATGTTCTAGAACCTGAGAAAGGACATAGGCTACTTTTTATCCCGACATTCCACCGGAAAATTTGGGAATTTGATGTTACAAGGGAAAATGCGCTGTCAAAGCCGCGGGGCGCTCCCTAGTCACTCTATATATTAAAAAAGACCGCATCAAAATCCGTTAAATAGTTTTGAAGATTTAAGCATACATAGGGACAGACGCGGGAAGCGACTTCATTTTATACTATGTATTGATATTGATATTTATGATAAATAAATAATAAATATACTAAAATGCTTGTTTTGGTGAATAGAATATAGTATCGTTATTCAACCCATCTCCTCCCACGGCTGTAGTAAAAGGCGACTAAGGGAACAGCCGAAGGTCGGGCAGCAGCGTCCTTCGTTGAAATACTTGAAGAGCCACACTGCGATCGCCAACCCGCCTGCCAAGCGTAGCGATTATAGCAAAACCTATAAAAATGTTTTGTCTTGTAATGATATGTGGGTCAGGCCTATGTCCAGCAATATCTGGACATATATCGGTAGTAATAATAATTGGACTTTAAAACTAAACAATAAAAAAACAGATACCTTGTTTCAGTTATTAAATAGGTGCTTTTTGTTTCAAATTTTGAATGATTTCAAGAAAAACTATAATACCTATGTTTTTTTTTTTCTAAATCTCTTCCTTTACGAATCACGTTTTTCTGTCGTTTTCAATATACTATCTATCAATTATTTCATTTTCATTTTCATACAGATAAAAGTTTGATTAGTTCACCTAGCCACAAAAAATTTACCCAAAACGATACAGCAGTAAGTGAGTTACTAGCCACCGTTAAAATACATCTCATCTATTTTTCTAATGTTTATGTTATTTGTACAATAAAGAGATCTATCTACCTAAAAAATTCATACAAAACGACACAGCAGTAAATTTTTTCTAAGATAAAGCAACAGTATTAAAGTCTATCTCGCGAATTTGCTCTACCGTCCACTTTCACTGGTTACGCAAAACTGTACCGGCGCAGGCGCAGCGGGCATGCTAAACTTATACACTACGGAATGGAATTTAAATCAACTTAGCTGATCTAGACTGTTTTGTGTCGTTTTATATTCTAATACCAATTAGATACGTGCCTGTATTATCTAAATCTATATGTCGTAGTAATATTTGATAATCAGGTTTTTTGCATAATTGAAAAATTTGAAACCTGCCTTTACTCTGATTGGCTAGATTATTGCTTGCTGGTAAACTCTTATTCTGATTGGTTCTCTGTAGCGTCAAATGATATTTTAACGAACCAATTAGAATAAGAGTATACCAGCAAGCAATAATCTAGCTAATCAGAGTTAAAGAAGGTTACAAAGTTTTCAATTATACTAGGTTTTTTGCAAAAAAAACTGCTTTATGTCAGGATGATTGAAAAAAAAGTAATGCTTATATCAAATTATCCGTGTTTTCGCAAAATCCCTAGTTTTTTTTTGCAAAAAACCTAATTATCAAATCTTACTACGACATAATTATACATATTATAAAGAGGAAATATTTGATTGTTTGTTTGCATTCAATAGTAAAGACCAACCGAAGAATGTTTTAGCCGAAACCGATACCGAAAAATGAAGAACCTTGGGCAATGGCCTCAGTTTGGCCGAGCTTGAAACTGACTTAACCCTATAAAATCTATCCCTGTTATTCATAAAAAGTTAAAGAGCATTTTAGTTATTTGACATATGTCAATTTAGACTGGATGTCACGTATTTCCCATACAACAAACCAGAGAAGTAGACCTCCAGTAAAGCTACTTCAAATCTACTGTATCTTTATGAATAACACGGTTAATATTAACTACATCAATATCAATATCAATCAATACATAGTTTAAAATAAAGTCGCTTCCCGCGTCTGTCCCTATGTATGCTTGAATCTTTAAAACTATGCAACGGATTTTGATGCGGTTTTTTAAAATAGATAGAGCTATTCAAGAGGAAGTTTAATAAATGCAATAAATGTACAAAAAACTAAAAGGTTAGGCGGTACCAAGTCCGCCGGGTCAACTAGTTTATCTATATACAGATAAAATGACAATGGTTGACTGACACATAACTTTATCAATAACGAATATAAATAGAAAAAGAAAAAAATATCTTATTAATAGTAATATACTTACAGAATGTCCGTTACGCATTTTTTTTTATATATTTCGTCTGTATTTCCGCGTCGCGCAATAGGTCATAAGAATAAATGTTTTATTCATTGTTAACTTTTTCATGAATTTATACTGGGTGTTTCTGACAAGGCGGTAATCAAAGGAGGGATTCTGCTCACCATACCTAACAGCATTCCCAAAGCAACATGGGTCGAAATCTCAAACCAAAAATCAGCCGTCCCGTACATTGACCCCGTCAGCTGATCGAACCAATGTATGGAACAGCTGTTATTTTTTTGAGATTTTGACCCATGTTGCTTTGTCAGAAACACCCAGTAGATACAATTTTTTTTTATAGTGGCGGAAACTTTCAGGACTAAGTCTTTGCATGTCTAAGTTTTTATTTATCGGAAGTGGCGCTAGTATCGCACCGTGTGGCCATTAAGGTGGTAACTCTCGCTATGGCGCGAAATTCAAATTATTTCGTGTTTTTTATTTATTCTGGCGAAAGTATACATTTTTAATAAAGTTTAAATGAATTCGCGTATGTAAAAAACCATCTCCCATAATGTAATACAACGTTTTTTGAAGACAGACCTACAGATTTTGTGTCTAAAAGGCCAAAAAACAAGTTCCTTGAATATACACAAAATCGGTAACTCTGTCTTTCAAAAACGATATATCACAATGTGGGAAATAGGTTTTTACGTACGCGAATTCAATTAAACTTTATTTAAAATGAACACTTTCGCCAAAATAATTAAAAAACGTGAAATAATTTGAATTTCGCGCCATACCGTGAGTTACCGCCTTAAGAGGCACAGCTAAAGTAGTGCCACCCGAGAAAAAAAATAATATCTTCTAAACAAAGGCAAAAATGTGAAACAGTATTCCACTTGTTGTATTGTATATCTTTTAGATTAAAGACCAAAGAAAGTTACTGATTGTGGCCGTTTTTAACAACACTTTGTAGCTTTATTTGTTGGTCTCAAAAAATACTAGGCTGCATTATCTAGTGGCCTGTTTCGCATTTTTGATATTTGCCTTAGTTTAGAAGATAATAATATTTTTTTCGCGGGTGGCTTTAGAAGTGCTTCTAAGTTTTTAATTTCCTAAGAACCTTAGTGAACCGAGTAAAAACGATCTAAAGCATTGTCGGTTAAGCCAGTGTAATGTGCAAGGTTGTTTGTAGTGGCGTCATATTGTTGCGATCGGCAGTTAATGCAAGCGTAGTCCCGGGTTCAATATCCCGCGAACTTGATGTCGCGCCGTAGAGTGGCGGACACGATCGGCGTAACACTTGCGGTTTTTCTGTATTGCAAAATAGCTCTTGTTCTTTGGCAACACAGTCTAGGGCTAACGAAACCATAGACAAATCTGTTACGGCCTCCTAGTCCTTGACTGTACAATTTTATATCAATACCAATATTATAAAAAGGAAAGATTTGTTTGTTTGTAACGAATAGGCTCCGGAAATACTGAACCGATTTGAAAAGTTCTTTCACCGATAGGAAGCTACACTATCCCCGAGTGATAGGCTATAATAGATTTTCAAAATAATTAGGGATCCTTACCTAAACTCAAATAATGTTACCCAAGGTGCAATATTTTTTCCGTTGTTTACATATTTTGACAGTTGTATTGTTGTTGTTGTTTGTTTTTTATTCGCCTATTCTGGGCAGGCAAAAGAACATCTATAGAGCCAAGTCTTCAGAAGTATCTATATTCTATGGCGTAACGAAGTAAGCCGGGATAGCTCGTGGAAAAATAAAATTGTTGTTTTTGCCAACTTCCTAAAATAAAATATATAAAAAAAAAACATATTAAATTGTTTGGAGCGATACAAAGTTCGTTCGCCCTATAGTGTCTTTGCCTAACTAACTATTTTGTAAAACATATAAACTAAACCAATATTTACGAAAATATTTTGAAAGTGAAATAAGTTAAGTAAAAACGTACATACCTATCTACTTTAGGTAAAAATATACTTAAGCGACATTTAATCAAGCAAGGACGAGCCCCACCTGTCTCGCTCGACCCTGACATTATGCTGTCTCTTTCACACATATCACTTGACTGTCACATGTCCCGTTCACCGGCCAAAGCTACCTTTTTCCATAATACCATATACCAGCTCATTTTAAGAGCCAGTTTACAGCGATGCTAGCGCTATTCTCGAAAAAAATTAATATCTTCTAAACTATGGCAAATATAAAAAATGTGGCACAATATGACCCTAGATAATGTAGCCTAGTGTTTTAGAGCACTTTTAAGCAGCTTTTAGGTTGAAGACCAAAGAAAGCTAGAAAGTGTGGATTATTTTGTTCTTTTTACTTAGGACTACATTACTAAAAAATACTAAGCAAGATTATCTAGTGTCATACTGTGCCACATTTTTGGTATTAGCCTTAGGTTATAAGCTATATTTTTTTTCGATAATGGCGCTAGCATCGCTGTAAACTGGCTCTTAATCGTTTCCATACAAAAGACATCAACGCGTCAGTAAAAAAACAAGTTCTACATTTTGTATTGTGGATGGTTTTGTTTAGTAGAAAAGACATCAACGCGCGTCGATAACCAAACTTTAGTATGAAACATTTATTTTTACTAAATCTTTTGGTTTTATGTAGGTATGTAACTATGATGGGTATATTTTAGGCTTTTTGAAAGAGACTAGTGTAAATATGTAAAAAGGAAGGTTTATAAGTATTTAATACACGAGCTTTCCCGGCTTACTTCGTTACGCCATAGAATAAAAAGATACTACAAAAGACTTGGCTCTATAGACTATGTTCTTTTGACTGGCCAGAATGCCCGAATAAAAAATGAACAACAACAACAAACCACCTGTCAAAATATGTAAACAACGGAAAAAATATTGCACCTTGGGTTATATTATTTGAGTTTAGGTAAGGATCCCTAATTTTTTTGAAAATCTTATATAGCCTATGACACTCGGGGTTAATGTAGCTTCCCACCAGTGAAAGAATTTTTCAAATCGGTTTAGTATTTCCGGAGCCTATTCGTTACAAACAAACAAACAAACAAATCTTTCCTCTTTATAATATTGGTATAGATGCAAAACACAGTAACAGGAAACGCGGTACGAAGTTCGCCGAGTCGACTAGTATAAAAAAATATATTCAAATTTTAGTTCCAAATCGGATATAATACGTATAAATTGAAAAGTATCTATTAAACTACAAGATATGTTGAAATAAATCAACCAATATCGTTTGGCAAGTGGCCGGCGTTATGCAAGAGTGGCAGGTGTTGCAACGCCTGGTCCATGGCTGTGCCATTGCTGCATAATGCCGTTCGTGTGCCTTTTGATGTGGGGTTGAAATTTCAATGTAGAAAATTTAGGTTAAATTGCAAATTTTGTATACACATTGCGTACGTGTATTGTTTGTACTTTCATACTATTTTTAACCGACGAAAAAACAAAAAGGAGGAGGTTCTCAATTCGTCGCGTATATATTTTTTTTTTATTAATGATCACGCCCAACTTTTCCTAAGTAACACAGAATGGTGTTATGAAAAGTCAAATAGATATAAAATCGACACTGGTTTGCCGTTAAATAGTGCATAGTTAAAAGGGGTAACACGTAGAACATGTGAATTTTTAACCGACAAAAAAACATAAAAAAAAAGGAGGAGGTTCTTGATTCGTCGCCTTTTTTTTATGTATGATCAAGCATAACTTTTTACTGTGTTAACCGATTTTGATAATTATTTTTTTAATCGACCGGGTATACCTTGAAGTTGGTCCCATAAAAATTTGGAAATAAAATTCCAACCATAAGGGTGGAAAAATAGGGGTGACTTTTTTGTTCTTTCTATCAAAAAAAAAATCGCCGAAAAAACTGAAACATTAAATAATAGGGAAACTTAATTTACTCACTTTTTTAAGTAATTTTGGTATACCAAGAAATTTTAAGTCGGTGCCACAGAATCTACGAATGAAGATCACTTAATTACCTGAAATTCAAAGAAATAACCGAAAAATGTGTGCTTTACGTAGATAATGAATTTGCTTGGGTGGTGTGGCGCCGACTTAAAATTTCTTGGTATACCAAAATTACTATAAGAATTGAGTAAATTAAGTTTCCCTATTATTTAATGTTTCAATTTTTTTGGCGGTTTTATGATTTGATAAAAAGTTTTGTACGCAATTAAAATCACTGTCACAATATGTCACACATTCAAGGTCACAAATTCATAGGATACAAGATATCACTTATTGAACGTCAATTAAAAGATTGACTTATCTAATTGGTATTGATACCTTATTTGGTAAAGTATCCTATACTGCGAGAGGCGAGGTAGTTCAGGGTGCCACCAAGCGGCTCAGCTTGCCTTACGACAATGGTCGCCTGGAGAGGCTCTCACACGAGCTCCTCTTTCAAATGATTCTATACTCCATACTCCAAATTGTGGGGGTCTGCCTACTCTTTATCTTCCGTTGCGCGGTTAACTATTGCATTACTTGTTCATCAGAGGCAGATTATCTTTTTTTATTATATTTAAAAAAAAAGTATTTAACACAAAAAAGTGACCGCAAAACGACCTGAATCAAAAAACCGGTCTCCATGCGATAACTTGAGAAAAAAAGTTACGAAAAATAATTCCGTTACGCAATAAACGACTTACGTTATAGCGAAAACAAAGGCCGAAAGATCGGATTTTTTTTGAGTTCAAAAAACTTTTCTTTTATCAATCAATCAATTAATTTACACTTTCGCTGAAGACATACAAACATACATCTTACGTTAAAAAGAAATCCTAAAACGGGAAAAGTCCCTAATCTCAAATAATTTTCATCATATTCTAGTTTTTTAAGGTGCTCTTATACCTACTTACAAGTTTTTTATGAAACTTCATTCTAAATTTCATTTGTTTAAACCAAGTACTTAGGACTATCATCTGTCATTCTCATTCATAATATGCAATATCATAAAACCCCCTCCCTTGTAGAAAATTTAATTTAAATGTACAAATGTAAATGTAAACGAAGAAAAAAGCACGAATATTCTTAAAATAAATAAAGAATAAAAAAAAACACCACAAAAACCTAAAAACACTTACATCAAAACTTAGTACATAAAGTTTGGTAACTTCACACGGTACACGAAAACACTGTTTTTTTCTTTTTTTTACGTTTTTAGCGGGAAATGTTTACAAAATGGCCGACCGTCATGGCGGCTAGCGAGCACTGCCCGATGGTTGCTGGATAGATTTCGTTTCTGTAAGAATAAAGGTGTAGTCATAATGGTAAGTTTTTTAAATATTTAATGGTTCCAGCAGCAGTATCAGCAAAGTAAACCAGTTCTGCACCACACCACAAGGTAAAATTGGACCCTTTTGTAGTGTTGGAATTCATTTTTTTATCGTGGCGGAAACTTTCAGGACTAACTGTCTTTGCATGATATATGATATGACTCGTTTAATTAAAAAAAAAAGATTTTTTTTTTACTTTTTTTTTTTTTAATAAAATCAAAAAACTAATTTAAGGCCGATGGCCTCCTTGTTCACCCCCCTGCGCATTGCCCTTCACTCCCTGACTCGTCTGGCAACAGCTAAGCCACCGTAGGTTATTGCTCTGATCCTACACAGCGTTTTAGTTTTCATATATATTGCAACTTTTAACTGCAAGATATACTTAAAGATATTTATTGCAATGTACTTACTTACTTACTCAGGGTTTTTAATTGATGTAAACTATAGATTATATTTAAATGTAATGTTTAAATTTGTCATGTAGGCTATGTTTGAGAAATATTTTTTTTATTATTTTATTTTTATTATTATTTATTACTAATTGAGTAAGAACTCAGGTACGTCAAAAAATAATCTAAAAACCTTGTACATTTCCAATGTGAAATATACTTTACAAAGCAGTATGAAACTACTACGTACACAACAATTTGGTTGCGCGATCGACGCCTGCGCATTTACACACAAATACATAGACAAAAAAAACACCTACACTTATACCTTCTCGGACATTCGACCAAAAGTTCCTTATTTCTCTGTCAATAGGTATTATTTTCGCCTGTACAACTTTGCCATCTATGGGCAGTTTTGTGAAACTGTTTAAATAGAAAGTCAAGGTTGTTTTTGAAAGCAGAGCCTTAGTTCTGTAATTAAAATGTTTCATAAGTTTTATAAGAGATGGCGTATTTCATTTTTATCGGTTTCATTATTCAAAGTATAGATGGGGTATTCGTTACCAGTGTTTTGACTGGTATTTCGACGTCCGTGTTCTGTTTTGTTAGATGTTTGTTTTTTTTTGTCGTGGTTAGTCTGATTTCTGCGATACAAGGGCGCCACTATGCAAAACTGTTTTTTAATTATTAAAAAAAAACAAAGTAATTTTGATACAAAGCTTTAATTTAAAATTAGGCTACCTAATAGTAGGTATTTACAATATACTATCACTTATAATATTGGTAACCAATTTAGTTAATTTTTCATGGCTGTCGATAATACATAAAATGTAAGTAAGTAAGTCAAATCAAAAAAAAGTCGCTTAAGAGCCAGTTTACAGCGATGCTAGCGCCATTCGCAAAAAATTAATATCTTCTAAACTAAGGCAAATATCAGAAATGTGGCACTAGATCTGTTGTATCTGTTGTACGTTAAAGACCAAAGAAAGCTACAAAGTGTTGCTAAAAGTGGCGACTTTTAGCAACAATCTGTGTATAATTTTGTTCTATTAAGTTTGGGCTACTGTACTGTGCTCAAAAATACTAAGCAAGATTATCTAGTGTCATACTGTGCCACATTTTTGCTATTTGCCTTAGCTTAGAAGATTTTTTTTCGAGAATGGCGATAGCATCGCGGTAAACTGACTCTTAAGTAAGGTTTTAAAGGTCTGACTGAAAGATAAAAAAAAAATCTTCGTCTAAGACAAAAGTACTTATATGCCATCTACTGGGTGTTTCTGAAGAGGCTGTGTTAAATTAAAGAAGCTATTCAGCTCACCATACCTAAAAAAAATCCCAAAGTAACATGGGTCGAACGAAATCTCAAAAAAAATAAACAAATCTGTTCCATAGATCGTTTCGATCAGCTTTCGGGTCAATGTAGGTAATGCTTTGGGAAAGTTGTTAGGTATTGTGAGTTGAATCCCTCCTTTGATTTATTACCACCTTGTCAGGAACACCCAGTATAATTAATACTTTCCATTGTCATTTTCATAGAAGCTCATTTTACCTTTAATAAATTAAAAAAATATGAACATTTGGCACAATATTCTTGAAGTTATCCACGGATTTAAATTTAATTAACAAGTTGTCTTTAATAAGTCCTTATGGTCTCCACCACTCCGTTTTTCAGTAGCAGGTGTTTATGGTGAGTCGAATTACTCATTTCATTTATTACAGACTGACTTATCAAAAACATCTTGTAACAGTGCCTTAAATATAAGTTTTAAATGTTATATTAATATTATACAAAGAAAAAGATTTATTTGTCTATTAAAAAAATATAAACATAAATATTTAAGTTGTGATTAAATAGGTATGAATGTATGTACTAATTTTCAATGACGAGTCAAAAAAAATTTACTTTGTTATGGTGAATTCACATACAACGCTGGTAACAAGCGCTTGTTGGCGCTGCTTCGAAAAATGTATAGAAAATACCTGCGCGGACATAGACGCTTGTTCCAGCGCGAATGTCAGCGCAGGTATTTTCTATACATTTTTCGAACCAGCGCCAACAAGCGCTTGTTACCAGCTTTGTACGTGAATGCGCCCTTAGGTTAAACTTTTGGTCCCATCTACACAATATTGTACAATGTGTAAAAATACAGTTTTAATTTTGTTACCACTTTTTTTTCTGTACAAAAGTTAGTCAAGTCGATGTCGTCTCAAATTCTTGTTAGTCATTGCATCTCTTTCTTCCACAATCAAGTCATCATGTCGTTTCTGTCTCTGTCTTTGCTGTCTGATCTTGCGTCTTTTTCTCTCATTATAGCTTATGTACGTTCTGTAAATGGTAGGGTTATGTTTCATGTTAGTAAAAATTAGTAACCATTATGTAAGCTTCAAAATATGGTGGTGATTAGAGACCGACCGAAGGTTCGGTTTCGGTTTCGGCCAGATTCGACCAAAAAATCTAGTTTCGGCCAAAGAATCGGTTTCGGCTAAAAACGGCCGAACCTTTTGTAGAAACCGAAACTCAATTTTCAGGCGTCGCTCAGCTCATTTCGAAAGAACTCGGAGATGCGAGCGCGGATCTGACTCGCACGATCCGCCCCGCGCACCTAATTTTTTCAAGGCCACGTGAGTTTCGTTTTCGGTTTTGGCCAAAACTGAGACCTGGGCCGAAGGTTCGTTTTCGGTTTCGGCTGAAAATCATGTTTCGGTCGGTCTCTAGTGGTGATTACTGTTGGTAATAGATTATCATGTTAATAAGCTCAGGAGAACAAGTTTCTTAACTAAAAACGATCAACTTATAATTATTGTATTATTAGCGACTTCGTTAACCATTGTCGCTTTAACAAAGGCAATTTCTGTTGCACGCTCAAAGAAAACAGCGATGGTTAACCAAGTCACTCACAATACAATTTTACGAGTCGATCGTTTTTATTTAAGAAACTTGACCCCCTGGACATGGTAGTGTGGAAAAGAAGGCTTTTGTCTAGCATTGGGACTGTTTAGGCTAATAATAATAAAAATTATGTTGGTCTATTTGTGCATTTAGCAGTAGTGCCAAAAGACATCCACCTTTGCAAAACAGCAGGACTTTGCACAGCATTGATCTCTGCCTACCACTCTGTGAGTGTGTGCATTTTATGTAGGTATGTAAATTGAACATGCATTTTTAAAGAAAATACAATTTTGCTGGCGTATGACGGTGAACTCTTTAATGTGCGTGCGTGTTATGGGGAAGAAAAGGTAACTTTTATTAGTTTTTTTAAAGCAGTATAATGTTACAGCAGATAAATATTAGATTACATTACTACTGGGTGTTTCTAACAAGGCAGAAATAAATCAAAGGAGGGATTCTGCTCACCATAACTAACAACTTTTCTAAAGCAACATGGGTCGAAATCTCAAAAAAAAAAAAAAACAACTGTTTCATACATTGGTTCGATCAGCTGACGGGGAAAGTGTACGAGACAGCTGTTTTTGAATTAGAGATTTCGACCCATGTTTGCTTTAGGAAAGTTGTTAAGTATGGTGAGCTGAAGCTCTCTTTTGATTTATTACCGCCTTGTCAGGAACACCCGGTATATTAGTAACTGTATAAAATTGGTTTAAGTTCAGTAAAAGAGTCACAAGTCATAGGTAAGGGTCGTAATGAGCCCTTCCCAAATACTCATATACAGGGTGTTTCTGACAAGGCGGTAATAAATCAAAGGAGGGATTCTGCTCACCATACCAAATAACTTTCCCAAAGCAACATGGGTCGAAATCTCAAAACAAAAATCAGCCGTCCCGTACATTGACCCCGTCAGCAGATCGAACCAATGTATGGAACAGCTGTTATTTTTTTTTGAGATTTAGACCTATGTTTCTTTGGGAAAGTTGTAAGTTATGGTGAGCAGAATCCCTCCTTTGATTTATTACCGCTTTGTCAGAAACACCCAGTATGTAAAGAAAGGCAAGAATATTAAAAAAGTTTACATAGTTATATAAACGATTTCGTCAAAGGTTGTTTTAAATGTAAAACATTATAAATTCAGGTACAATTTTTTATTGAGAACTAATTTAAATTTGTTAGTAATTTGAACTTTATATTGATGCTTTGTAAATATTTATGTACAAAACATAATCACATAATTTTATCACATTTTAACAAATTTTTATTATAGGTAGTACTTACTTATTTAAGAACAACATTTTATACATAATAAAAGAAATAGTAAATGAGAGGAACTAAAGATTATAAAAAACAGTATGATGGCACATAAAATAAAGAAAAGGATATTAAACAAAATAAAAAGTGCAGTAAATAAAATCTATCTCTAAACAGATTAAAATGCCTTAGCTCAGAAGAAAGTTTAATAGGGTCCTAGTGTCAAAATTTAACTAAAGGTTTGGCGCGAAAGTAAAAAAACACGTTTTTTTTTTATTTTGGCAAAAGGATTAGTTTTTAATAACTTCGCGTATCTAAAAAACCGTTTACCATATTGTGATATAACGTTTTTGAAAGACAGAGTAACTGATTATTTGAATATTTGTGTAACGGCCCTAAAATCAAGATTTACAAATACACAAAATCACTTTTGAGTGTCTCCACTCCACTCCACGAGTTAAAGTTAAACTTTGACAGGTTGGAGTGCAATCTCAAACTTACACTCGACTGAGAGTGTCACCTAAGGGCGCATTCACGTACAAAGCTGGTAACAAGCGCTTGTTGGCGCTGGTTCGAAAAATGTATAGAAAATACCTGCGCGGACATTCGCGCTGGAACAAGCGTCTATGTCCGCGCAGGTATTTTCTATACATTTTTCGAACCAGCGCCAACAAGCGCTTGTTACCAGCTTTGTACGTGAGTGCACCCAAAGAGCGTAGGTGCAGTAGCAAAACTATCAAGTCAAAGTTAGTTAAATATACAGGGTTACTGGTTTGTAGACCCGACCATTTCAGGAGGTGATAGTAGGGGTCATTACCAATCATTTAGCCCTCAGATACCCAGGTCAAAACCCAACGGTTTTCGAGTTATTCAACTTTTTAGTTTTTTTCATAATATCGTCACCTTGAGAACATTTTTTTTAATTAAATTTAAATTTTCAAGTATTAGGATGTTTCTTTTAATGCTAATCTAATCCTAAATAAATTATTTAAATAAAAAATACTTAAATTGAAAAAAACATTTAACAATATGAGTTTTATAGCCATCTCAATTGATTTATAACTTTTTATTTTTTATTTTTAAAAACTAAAAAGTTGAATAACTCGAAAACCGTTGGGTTTTGACCTGGGTATCTGAGGGCTAAATGATTGGTAATGACCCCTACTATCACCTCCTGAAATGGTCGGGTCTACTTACCAGTAACCCTGTACATATATTTATGTTACAGTAGGCGCCCCGCAGCTTCGCCAGCGTATTTTTCCTTAAATCATCAAATTCCCAATTTTCCAGTGGGAATTACGTGATAAAAAGTAGCCTATGTCCTTTCTCAGGCTCTCAACTATCAATAAACCAAATTTAATTCAAATCAGATCAGTAGTTTTCTCTTGAAAGCCGGACAGACAGACAGAGTTACTTTCGCATTTATAATATTAAATATATATAAAACTCAAAGGTGACTGACTGACTGACTGACTGACATAGTGATCTATCAACGCACAGCCCAAACTACTGGACGGATTAAGCTGAAATTTGGCATGCAGGTAGATGTTATGGCGTAGGCATCCGCTAAGAAAGGATTTCTTAAAATTCCCTCAGGAACGGGAATTACGGGACTTTTTAGTTAGTATGAAAAATCGACATCAATAAGTGTATCGAAGTGAAACTTGGTGTACAGGTTCCTCAGTGAATGAAAGAGTGTTGAAAGAAAGGAATTTTCAAAATTCCTACGGGAACGGGAATTACGGGTTTTTTTTAGTGAGAATGAAAAATCGACATCCTTGAGTGTTTCGACGTGAAATTTGATGTACAGGTTCCTCAGTAAATGTGAGAATGTTGAAAGAAAGTAATTTACTAAATTCCCATGGGAATAGGGTTACAGGACTAATTATTTAGTATGAAAAATCGATTTCCTTGAGTATGCCCACGTGAAATTTGATCTGCAAGTGTAAGGGTGTTGGAAGGAAGAAATATACTAAATTCCCACGGGATCGTAAAATGGGACTCTTTAGTTAGTATTAAAACAATGAATATATATTTCTTTATTTCCACGTAAAAATAGGAAAACGGGTTCTTCAGTGGGTGAAATTATATTCAGAGTTCTATTAAGAAAAAAATAACCAAAATCCACATGGTAACGGAACATTCCCAAAAACATAAAGCCTAAAAATCTTCAACTTTTTTTACTCGAGTAGGTACATATATTAGGTACTTATGGAGGTACGTATATCCAACTACTTTTACCCAACCAGCTAATAGAAATGTTAGAAGTTTCAGTGTCTGAATGGTGGAGTGTAGAAATGAATTTATGGAGTTGCCTAGGGAACTGAAATAAAGATAGATATTTTTAGGGAGTATGGGTGCGATCAGAAATGATGTCACCAAAATCCTGAGTCGTAAATCAACCAGTAATTAACGATTTTAATAAAAAAGCGCGTGCGAAGCTGCGGGCAAAAGCTAGTTAAATAGTATAGATTACTTTTTGCCAGCTATAAAGTTTCCTGCTTCGTCCTTGTATAGGTCCTCATTGATGCCGTAGTAAGCTGGGGCATTCGGGCAGTCCACCTGAAAATTTATAAAGAAATACTTTTTATCATACATAACACAATCTCACTCCTTTTATTCCCTGAAGGGTTAGGCAGAGGCACCAGCTCAAAAGCCGAACCCACGTTTAGCCGAGTTTTGCTTCATTACCAACGTGAGGCGGCCAGCTTGTCGCCGCGGCTACAGCGACCACTACTGCGGCCGGGACCAACGGCTTAACGTGCCTTCCGAAGCACGGAATCATCTTACTTTTCGGACAATCAGGTTATAATTATGTGTAGTTAATAAGTTATTTGACGAAATACCTTGAAGAACCAATCGCAGACTCTCGTCCTTTGATTGAAAACTGTCCCGGGCCCGCAGATGAAGGAGTACATCACATTGCCGCCTATACTAGGTACACACCAATGCCATACCTGAAATCAATTAATATAATAAAGATAAATAAATATATTCACACGTTACAAACACCAGGTAAAAGAAACACAAAAAACAGGAACTTTAAAGGTTGTGGGCGCAAAAAGGCCCCGACTCAGCTTATGTTGCAATCAATGCGAAAGAATTGATGCATCGCTGATGATTTCGCCAGAACCATAGAAGTGCGTGTGTTCATCAATGGCAATCAATACATATGTAGTACTAGTCGACCCGGCAATCTTCGTAACGCCGTAACTATTACTATGTTGTTCATATATTAAACAAATAAACCTTCCTATTGAATTATTCTCTCTATTAAAAAAACCGCATCAAAATCCGTTGCATAGTTTTAAAGATATAAGCATACATAGGGACAGACTGTTTTATATTGACAGACTGTTTGATTGTTTTATACTAGTATGTATTGATGATGATGATTATAAAAGTTGCATTCTCGCGTCTGTCCCTAAGCGTATATCTTTAAAACTATGCAACCGATTTTGATGCGGTTTTTTTAATAGATGGAGTGATTTTAGAGGAAGGTTTATAAGTATGCAAGTGTATTACATGCACAACATAGTTAAAGGTTCGGCGGTACGAAGTTCGCAGGGTCGACTAGTTATAAATAAGCCCATAACAAGGAACAAATTGTCTAGGGTGCCTGCCCTAAACACATACAAAGACACAAGAATGTTTGCACAGACTTCGTACATTCCCACTTACTTGTCGTCTTTCGGAAACCGGGGTTCTAGTGGCAGAATATTATTAAGTTATTTACACTGGTCGGTATCGATACGAATGACGAGCATGTTCTAATAATAATAATAAATAACACATCACACTGAGAGCCCCTAACTAGGAAGAACCTGTATCTAGGGTACCCGAAACACACACAGACACGAACATTACACCCAGACCGGAAACAAACATCGATATTTATCATATCAACTTTCGCCCCGCCCGGGAATCGAATCCAGGTGCACACGTTCACTCAGTCCACATCACTGAGCAAGCCAACTGAGCTACGGAGCGGCTGCTTTCACAGAACAAGGAAGATGCTCTCTCTCTCTAAATAGAAATCGCGAGTAGGCGGAGCCCACGTGCCTATCATTAGCTCTGCAGTGCATATTCGTAGTTTTTGACAGATTTGATAAGCTCAGTTGCTTTATGCTTCTTGTAAACAAACCACCAGGAAAAATATGAAAAAAAAACCACTAAAATGCCATATTGTGCTGTGTTGGAATGCAAAAATTAAAGTTGGGGACTTAAAAGTACTAATTATGCCGTACCATTACATCGGTAAGTAATATTTCATTGTATTTTTAAATAAATTTGAAATTATACATGAACAAGAAAACAAAACCATAAGTGAGAAAATGAAAACACCCTAATTACGGAGCAGTAAAATTGAATTTTCATTGAAGCCTGTGACTGTGACTGTACCTTCTTAGCTTCTTCTTTATCTATGGTATTAGACTCATGACTTTTTCTAGAACATTTTGACAACAGAATAATGGAAATCAGTTAGAGATTGCTCAACATGATGAAAATCTATCGATAATTTTCTATGATAAAAATCTATCGATAATAATAATTTTCAGTGAAAATAAAAAAAGTTATTCGCTTCGACTTGAAAACCTCTACCTCTTTTTTCGGTTTAAAATGTGATTTACTTTAAAGTTAAATTCTTGAATACGAATGAAATTATATGAATCTTTCAACTTAGACTCTTGCGTATGAATGAAATAATATAAGCATCATCATCATATAACAATAATGTTGTAATATGTAAAAAATAAAGTCGCTTTCCGCATCAGTCCCTAGGTATGTTTAAATCTTTAAAAATACAGCGGATTTTAATGCGGATTTTTTTAATAGATAGAGTGATTCAAGAGGAAGGTTTATAAGTATAAAACATGCACGTTCTAATAATAGGTTAGGCGGTACGAAGTTTGCCGGGTCGACTAGTATTGTATAAAGACAAGTCGTCACTCTTATAGTGTGCTATATTTTATTTTTCTTTTCATTTATTTACAGCCTGTGTTACTGGATCACCTTGGGCCAAGCTCAGAACCTAATACACTTAAGCATAAACTTGAAGATGGAGCCATCATGAAAGCTACTTAAGCTAAGAGGAGTTTCAATAAACAATACCTAGAGAAGAAAAAATGCTAAATATTATGTATTAAAAAAACCAAGATTAGTTGAGAGTTTAAGGCAAGTAATAAATAAGCATGTACTTCGATATTAAATAAGATAAAATAATATAAATATAAAACCCATCTTGTTTTATTGGTCTATCTACCCATCCACCTAAATTGTTTACTTTGGTTAAAATAAAGCTTCATTTAAAGTACAGTACTTACTAAAAAATTAATAATGCGCATGCAGATTCGCTAATTGTCGATTTCACGGAAACACCTGAATCAAAAATCATAATTCTACTAAATTACGCATGCAGAAAATGCACTTAACCTCCTTAAATACATATCGTCTTCCGTCGCTTGGGAATACGACCGTTGTCGAACAGTGACGAAGATTTCTATGCGCATTATAACTTTTGCAGTACTGTAGGTATATACAATTTTATAACTAAACACATTTTTATTTCTGAATCTCTATTTATGCGAAGCATAACTGTTGAATACAAAACGACATTGGAAATAAATAAAAATTAAACTGTACACTAAAATAAACTTTGTTCTATGAGCGACTGGTTTTTTCATATGATAATACCAATACATTGCCAATCACCAAGAAGGCCGTTTGCGTAGAATACCCATAGTTATTCGTAAAAAAAAGTAATTGTTAACTGTAGCCATAATGAAAGAAAATAGTATATCGATAGGTTTTGCTCATCGACAAACTTTCTCCCGCAATATGTACATCCCTAATTTTTCGACGTAGCCACCTAGTGTTTAGTAGCGGTAGTACAAAAGCTGTAGTTACATCTAGCGTCGAATAGTAAAACTAGGAACAATGCGTGAGGATTTTAAAGCAAAGAGGATGTATAGCTTTCTACCATGTCTTTGGAAAAACCTAATTTCATTCTTTTATCATATGTATGTCATCATTATCTTAAGTATTTCATAATTGTTATTTGATTTTGATCTTTGTTTATTTGTAAAAAAGGTTCATAGTCTACTTCAAATTTTTGTGATGTAGATCTTTTCGGCTTCGTCGTTAATCACCAATGGTAGCTTGGATTCCATAGTGAGCGTTTGGTTTATATGTGTGAGTTTGGACACACTGGTTTCAGTACTAAAAGCTCATGATGCTATTTCTATTGTATTCTCTTGTTCTGTGGCTGCTTTTATGTTATTCGCAATTGCGGAAAGAACTTCGGGACCCACGAGTGGGAGACACACGCTGATAAACCCCTAACCCCTTTTTTTTTTTGTTACGAGGAGAATGTCTTACGCACTTCCCGCCGCTCGGGGGAACGACGGGGTTGTGTGGGGCTTGCACCCACTAAAACTCCCCGGTGGCCGCCTCAGCGATTTGGAAAGGTCCCCGGGATTCGCCTGAAAGCCTTCCGCTAGGATCCTTCCCACGCATAGCTGCATTGCCAGCTTCTGCCTCGGGGAGGGTATGTTTTTCCCTCCCCTGCACCTCCACTGTTGTTGCAGCGGCACAGTGCCACAAGATGTGCCGACGCCCAACTCGGGGCCGTTATAATAGATATGTAGAGCCCCCGCTCTACACACCCACGACCCCGGTGACCCCTTTTAGCTGCCTCTTACGACAGGCAGGGCATACCGTAGACCTATTCTTACGCCCGCACCTACAGGGCTTTTGATAAAGTATCCTGCCTATACTGCGAGAGCTGCCTACCCCAATCATGCTATTCGACGCAAATGAATGTGAAATCAACTGTCTTCTGATGGAAACTGGGGATACCGTAGTACTATTGTTATGCCCGTAACTACAGGGTAGTTAGCACTACCGATCAAGATCACGAGCGCCCTGGGGGGAGTTGCCGGGTTATGTGGGGTTTGGACCCACTAAAACCACGACGGTGTCCTGAGGGCCTATATACGGCCGCATTTGCAATATTGCTTTTCGTCCTCCAAGTGTCGAATTCAATACAAAAAAAACGCAAAGAGGACGCAAAGCAATATTGCAAATGCGGCGATAATAGACCCTCTGCTCAGCTGTTGGCAAGGGGGCAACCGGAACCGATAAGGACGGTGGAACGCGGTGTCCCGATTCCGCCGTCGAGCGTAGAAAGCGCCATCCGCGCTCAGGGGGGACTACCACCACTTGTCCCCCCGTGAAGAGGCTAAACAGCCAATGCTGGAGGGGGTCGCGGAGTTGAACATAACGATCGAAAGATCACCCGTGACCCCTTTGCCAACAGCCGAGATGGACACCGGCGGGGTTTTAGCGGGTGCGAACCCCACATAACCCTGCAACTCCCCCCGGGGTCGCAGGGTACTCGTTAGGAGTTTCCCCGCCTAAAAAAAAAAAGGGGGGGCAACCGGAAGGCTTGTGGACGGCATTACCGCGGCAGAAAAGTAACTTACCTGACACTGTGTTTCAGGATCTGCATAGTACCCGGGCAGTTTGTCATCACAGGTGAATGAGAGACCTTTTGGAACCTCCGAGTATACCGGGTAGTCTTCCCCTGGCACGAAGGAGTCTAGGCTTTGCTGTGAATTAAAAAAGTATATATATATATGTGTCGTATTAAGATTTGATAATAAGGTTTTTTGCAAAAAAAACTAGGGATTTTGCGAAAACCCGGATAATTTGATATAAGCATTACTTTTTTTTTCAATCATCCTGACATAAAGCAGTTTTTTTGCAAATAAACCTAGTATAATTGAAAACTTTGAAACCTTCCTTAGCTTTGATTGGCTAGATTATTGCTTGCTGGTAAACTCTTATTCTGATTGGTTATCTGTAGCGTCAAAGGATATTTTAACGAACCAATCAGAATAGGAGTTTACCAGCAAGCTTATATCAAATTTTCCGGGTTTCGCAAAATCCCTAGTTTTGTTTTTGCAAAAAACCTAATTATCAAATCTTACTACGACATATAACTCCACTAGCTGCAGAGCTGACCGGAAACCTGAACTTCGTATCACCGTTTGCCTACTAAAAACTTGGCTGTATAGACTATCTTCCGTTGTCTTCCGAGAATGGTCTAGTAAAAAACAACAACGCCGTTTCGAAAATCGAAAACACGCCACGTGTTTTGTTAGCGGGCTTTGAAATTAAAACAATAATCCAATAAACTTATAATAAAAGTCACGTATTTAAAAAACAGAGAGAGAGCATCTTCCTTGTTCTGTGTGTTCTAAAATTTTGTGTCTAAGGACATAAAGCCTAAAAATCAAGTTATGTCCTTAGACACAAAATCAGTAGGTCTGTCTTTCAAAAACATTGTATTACAATGTGGGAGATGGTTTTTTACATACGCGAATTCATTAAAACTTTATTAAAAATGAAAAGTTTTGCCAGAATAATTTAAAAAACGCGGAAATAAATTTCGCGCCATACCGAGAGTTACCACCTTAGAACTTTCCTGAACTACAAACAACCAAATTCAGCTAAATCGGCCCGACCGTTCTCGAGTTTTAGCGAGACAAACGAACCACGATTTAATTTTATAATATGTAAAGTCGATAGAACGTGATCAAGTCATAAAAAATATTAAAAAAAACATATCTAAGAGACAGTTTACAGCGATGCTAGCGCCAAATATCAAAAATGTGGCACAGTAGGACACAAGATAATCTTGCTTAGTATTTTTTGAGCACAGTAAAGTAGTCCTAAGTAAAAAGAACAAAATAATCCACAGATTGTTGCCAAAAGTGGCCACTTTTAGCAACACTTTGTAGCTATATTTGTTCTTTAACTTAAAAGCTATAACAAAAGTGCCCTAAAATACTAGGCTACATTATCGAGTGTCATACTGTGCCACATAATCAATCAATATTATATAAAACTCTTCCGTTACTGACTGACTGACTGACTGACTGACTGACTGACTGACTGACTGACTGACAGACAACGCAGAGCCGAAACTACTGGGCGTACAAAGCTGAAATTTGGCATGTAGGTTCCTTAGGGAGTGTAGGTGAGCACTAAGAAAGGATTTCCCGAAATTCCCACGGGAACGGGAAAAACGGGATTTTTGTGTTTATGAGAAATCTGCGCGGGAAATACATAGTATAAAACAAAGTCGCTTCCCGCGTCTGTCCCTATGTATGCTTAAATCATTAAAACTATGCAACGGATTTTGATGCAGTTTTTTTAATTGATAGAGTGATACAAGAGTAAGGTTTATGTGTAAGTATAATACATGCACCAAATAATAATAGGTTAGGCGGTACGAAGTTCGCCGGGTCGACTAGTTATTGATATTTGCCTTAGTTTAGAAGACATAAATTTTTTTCGCGAATGGCGCTAGCATCGCGGTAAACTGGTTCTTAAAACTAAAACAATTCACACAATAAATAGTCGCCAGAAGATCGCGTGAATTTATTTACAATTACCATCTTTAATACAATTATAACATTAATCTGTTGTTAATTGTGTTTTAATTGTACTTGGATTGAGGTTGATTAGAAGATATGTTGAAAAAAAAGTTAATCCCATGAATTGATTTATTGGGTCAGGTTAGGATTCCACAGAGCAGAAACTAGTAGGTACAGATGCCAGCAAATCAACCAACCCGTTCGAATTCCTGACCAACTTCGCCTAACTATTGCCTTTATTTGGAGACTAGAGGCTGCCCCGCGGATTTTCCCGCGCAGATTTCTCATAAACACAAAAATCCCGTTTTTTTCCGTTCCCGTGGGAATTTCGGGAAATCCCATCGCAGTGCTCACCTACACTCCCCAAGGAACCCACGTGCCAATTTTCAGCTTTCTACGCCCAGTAGTTTCGGCTCTGCGTTGTCTGTCAGTCAGTCAGCAGTCAGTCAGTCGGTCAGTCAGTAACGGAAGAGTTTTATATATATATTGATTGATATTGTTATTACCGACGTGCGTGTATGAAAAGGCTTATGACTGTAGAAGAAGCGAAAGATGTGTGTCAGGATCGTAGCAAGTGAAAATCAATTGACTCTGTCTACCCCAATGGGATACAGGCGTGACGTTATGTATGTGTATGTAAATTGTTATTTTTGATATCTTTCACGCGACTAGCTAAAATAGTTTTATAGAGCTGAAATTATCTATGAATACAAAAAAAAACTAAACGAAAATCTGTTCATCCGTTTGGGCTGTACGATGCCACAGACAGATACGTTAAAATTATAACAACCCTCTGATTTTTCGTCAGAGGTTGACAAATAGGATAAATAATACTTACAGCACAAGTCCTGTTTACTAAACATAGTAATAAAACTATTGCCACCGTAGTTAAATTTAAAACAGAGCTTTTTAGGAACATTTTGCTTGAATAACTGGTGTTCTCGGGTTTGGTCGAAAACCTGGAATAAAAAAACAAACAATATATTAAAATCCGAACTTAATAATATACTAGAGGCTGCCCCGCGCTATCACCTGCGCAGATTTCTCTTAAAACAAAAATCCCGTTTTCTTCCGTTCCCATGGGAATTTCGGGAACTTATTTCTTAGTGCTTCGGAAGGCATATTAAGCCGTTGGTTCCGGCCGCAGTAGTGGTCGTTATAACCGCGGCGACAAGCTGGCCCCTTGTCACGTTGGTAATAAAGCATAAAATCGGCTAAACGTGGGTCCGGCTCTTGAGCTGGTACCTCTGCCTAACCCTTTGGGGAATAAAAGGCGTGATATTATGTTATGTTATTTCTTAGTGCTCCCCTACACTCCTCAATGAACCCACGTGCAAATTTTCAGCCCGCTACGCCCAGTAGTTTCGGCTCTGTGTTGTCTGTCAGTCAGTCAGTCAGTAACGGAAGAGTTTTATATATATTGGTAGTGTGCACCCGTGACTTCGCCAGCGCTTTTGCCCTTAAAACAGCTAACTCCCAATTTTTGTTATCGTGGAATTTTTTAATAAAAAGTAGCCTACCTATGTCCTTTCTTAGAGTATCTGTGTAGCAAACTTCAAATCGGTTCGGTTGTTTGCTCGTAAAATCGAGATAGACAGACTTACTTTGTATCTATTAGTATGGATTTTACCGAAATCATTCCAGCACTTTTAACGTAATATTCTACATAATTAAACTTCACAAGGACAAAATTGTATGCATATAATAAAACTTATTCCGTTCATACAACACAGACAGTCAGAAAAACAAGTAAAACAATGAAATCGTAATTATGGTTCATACAATTGTCGGTTGCGACCCTTTTTTGCCTACCCTACACAGCACATTGTTCCTTGAGAATTCAATTATTATGACCAAACATAGTTTTTTCTATGATTGACAATGTTGGCGTATTAATTTTAATGTGAACTAGTCGACCCGGCGAACTTCGTACCGCCTACACTATCGTACCGTATAAACCTCTCTTGAATCACTCTGTTTATTAAAACAACCGCATCAAAATCCGTTGCATAGTTTTAAAGATTTAAGCATACATAGGGAGAGACGTGGGAGGCGACTTTATTTTATACTATGTATTGATTGATGATATTGATTGAACGCGATTTGATTTGCTGTTGGCCGTATGATGGCGGCATAGAGTACCACCCCCCATCTCCTCCCTTGGGTGTCGTAAAAGGCGACTAAGGGAACAGCCGAAGGTCGGGCAGCAGCGTCCTTCGTTGAAATACTTGAAGAGCCACAAATCGCAAACCCGCCTGCTAAGCGCAAATCCTCTTCACAAGTTTTACCGACTTCAAAAAAGGAGGTTATCAGTTTGACCTGTATGTTATATATAGTATTTTTAACCGCAATTATCTCGCGTTTGGCTGAACTGATTTTGATTCTGTTTTCAGATAAGTATTTGTTACATTCAGGAGAAGGTTTTAGTACAGTCACGGACACGGTCGGCGTAACACTTCCGGTTTTTCTGTATTGCAAAATAGCTCTTGTTCTTTGGTAATACAGTCTAGGCCTGACGAAACCATAGACAAATCTGTTACGGCCTCCTAGTCCTTGACTGTACCTAATTTAACCGACTTCGAAAAAGAGGACGTGCTCAGTTGATGTATGTGATGGCCGGTTCCCTTTTTTATTAAAAAATAAATTATATCACAATGAGAATATTTATGTTATTTTTTATTATTTTTAAATTAAAAATTATTTGAAGATAATTCTGTTATCTCGGTTGGCTCACTCTTTATCATCAATCAATATCAATATTAATATCAATCAATACATAGTATAAAACAAAGTCGCTTCCCGCGTCTGTCCCTATGTATGCTTATATCTTTAAAACTATAAAACGGATTTTGATGCGGTTTTCTTTAATAGATAGAGCGATTCAAGAGGAAGGTTTATAAGTATAATACATGCACAAAATAGTAATAGGTTAGGCGGTGCGAAGTTCGCCGGGTCGTCGCTTTAAAGACGCTTTTCGCGTCTGTCCCTATGTATGCTTACATCTTTAAAACTATGCATCGGATTTGATGCGGGGTTTTTTAATAGATAGAGCGATTCAAGAGGAAGGTTTATAAGTATAATACACAAGCTGTTACACCCTGTATACGGCGTCCCGGTTAAGTTATCCCAAAATCCCGTCTTGGTGGGTGCCTACGTCACGTAAAGAAGCTACTGTCCAAATTTCATCTTTCTATCTTCAGCGGTTTCGGCTGGGCGATGATGAGTGATTGAGTGAGTGAGTGAGTGAGTGAGTGAGTAGATCAGTGGTGTTTGGATTTTATATATATAGATGAGCAACAAAGTAATAGGTTAGGCGGTACGAAGTTCGCCGGGTCGACTAGTAATAATAATAAAATAAGAGTGTAGAAATAAATTTGCACCTTGACAAAATAAAAACTTGCCTCACTTAATTTAATAATTAAAGTTAAGGTTTCATCCTGTCTAAATTACTGGTTTAAACAACCACAAAGTATTGCAAGACCATTTTGTTTTAATATTCCTCCACGCACACACATTACACCATATCTCAACGACGCAGGCATTCTGAAAATGGACAGGAGACAAAATATTTATACGGCTTGTTTGCTTTTTAATATATTAAAAACAAAAAAACCCACTTACCTATTTGATAAGCTGACCTGGCGAGATGCGCAACGTAGCTGCAGGCATGGTGTACCACCACTCAAGGTGCCACATCACCGAACTGTAGCTTTTAGAGGGAGCTTCACATATAGTGCCACCAAATGTTGGAATGACATTCCACCGCCTTTAAGACAGCCTACCAGTATGTTTACATTTAGAAAAAACTTAAAGAAATATTTACTTCACCAACAAACAACAGACGCACAATATGTGAAGTAATTTAAACTAAGGACACAATGTTTTCTGTGATCAACCATCAGTTCGTCATTGATTTCGTTTTCTTTCTTCCCACACTCAACACATAATTTAACTATATATGTATATTTTTTTAACCTAAACACGTATTATCAGTATTATTTTTATAATTACATACATATAAATATTTCTTTATAACACTTGTCATGCTTCAAGTATCTATTAACCTACATATTGTATTATAAGTATGAATATTTTTACACATTTATTAATCGCACTGCTTCTCATGGTTCTGGCAGAATAACCAGCGTTGCATTTTTTGCAACACATGCTGAGTCAGAGCCATTTTGCACCCACAATATCTACATATAAAAATACTTTGAAACTATTTTACCTGTTTGTATCTCTAAATATGTACTATGTGTCTGTATTGTGTGTGCAAATAAATCTATGTCTATGTCTATGTCTATGTCTATGTCTTTTGTTTTTACAATAAAGAGATGATTTTTATCAGTTGAAAAACCTTCTCACGTTTTTTTTATGTGTAAAGAGTAGAGTTTACTATAATTGGCCATAGTTTTGCAATTTTGCATATATTTAAATAAGCTTTACTTTAAGTATTAAGTATACATATGCCCCACGGCTTAGCCAGCACACTTTTCTTGAAACATCTAATTCCCAATTTTCCTTGGGAATTTTTAGGATAAAAAGTAGCCTATGAACTTTTTCAGGTCTATAGTTTTGTAATGAAAATGGAACAGACAGACAGGTAGAGTTACTTTCGCATTTATATATTACTAGAGGCTGCCCCGCGGTTTTTCCCGCGCAGATTTCTCATAAACTCAAAAATCCCGTTTTTTTCCGTTCCGGTGAGAATTTCGGGAAATCCCTTCTTAGTGCTCATCTAAACTCCCCAAGGAATCTACGTGCCTATTTTCAGCTTTTTACGCCCAGTAGTTTCAGCTCTGCGTTGTCTGTCAGTCAGTCAGTCAGTAAGTAACGGAAGAGTCTTATATATATTGATTATAATAATAATAATAATAATAACACATCACACTCAGAGCCCCTAACTAGGAAGAACCTGTATCTAGGGTGCCCGAAACACACACAGAGACGAACATCACACCCAGACCGGAAACAAACATCGATATTCATCATATCAATATTCGCCCCGCCCAGATTATAGTATGGAAGTATGGATGGAAGAAAGAAAGAAAGAGAAGGAAGAAAGAAGAGTGATTTTTTGAAACGAAACGAATAGGTTCTGAAACTACTGGAACAAAAACCAGGACAAAATATTATGTAGTCTGCTATAATCGCCACGCTTTAGCAGGGCGCCTTGGCGATCGCAGTGTGGCTCTTCAAGTATTTCAACGAAGGACGCTGCTGCCCGACCTTCGGCTGTTCCCTTAGTCGCCTTTCACGACACCCAAAACATTGTTACAAACATTATAATCGTTTGTTTTGCAAAAAGGAGACTAGGTTATTTCATTTCGAAACGTTTAAGACATCACTAATTGCATCTCATCATAATGGCATAAGCTTGCACTTAAAGTTAAGTTTTATACTAAATTACAAGACTTGCAAAAGTTGAGATGTGTTTTTTTTTTTTACGAAACACAATATGCTGCAACTTTTGCCGTCTTCGTACAGTGGCAGACTAGGAGGCCGTAACAGATTTGTCTATGGTTTTGTCAGCCCTAGACTGTATTACCAAAGAACAAGAGCTATTTTGCAATACAGAAAAACCGGAAGTGTTACGCCGATCGTGTCCGCCACTGTACTAAGTATACAAAGGTCGTCTGTTTTTTTTTTGTGCAATTTTCTGAGGAACTCGCATTATTTCAAATCAACTAAGAAAAGAAACTCCTGAATTCCTGCGGGAAACCAGAAACAACGAGATTTTGCTTGATCATTTCAAAATTGTGATGCAACGCACTCAGAGCCCCTAACTAGGAAGAACCTGTATCTAGGGTGCCCGAAACATATACAGAGACGAACATTAAACCCAGACCGGAAACAAACATCGATATTCATCATATCAATATTTGCCCCGCCGGGAATCGAACCCAGGTGCTCAAACAACAAACACTATAAAGCTAGTGAATTATTTAAGGTATACTAATATTTTAAATGTTAAAGTACTCTTTCTGTCCGTGTGTTAGACAATCACACTGAATATGACCGAAAATTGGTAAAGGAACTACCTACGGGTTAGAGAATATTTGAATTTTACGGTTCGAATGAAAATTTCGCCGGCAAAGCCAAACAAACTAATGTATTTAATTAAAATGCAGAAAGAAACCCTACCTATTAAGTTAAGACGATATACGACAGATAAATAAAACGACTGAATGAACAGAGTCTATCTCTTTGATATAGCACACTGAGGGAAAGGGCCAGTCATATGTCAGTCGCCACATCGGTTACTACATTTTATTGGAAAAAGTAATAAATATTGAATATCTTTTAAATTATAACTTTTAAATCAAATCTGAATTACCAGAATTTGATTTAGTTTATTATCGTTATTCCTAGGTAGTTTTAACAAAAACTTGTAAGTAATTTCGAAGAATTAGCTATTCCCCTTTTTTGGAAAGGTTATCTTTGACGAAATAATGTATCGAGGTTTTTTGATTCCACTAGTGATTCTCAGTTATAAAAAACTTTGTTATATCCTCAAAAAGGTTATATTAAAATTCCAGATCTTTACCTCCCATAGATTAAGAGAATGACTTGATCTAAAAAACCTTAAAAACTCATATAGCGTCTTAATGTTTTAATACATGTTTTTATTAAAATAAAAAAACGTTATAAAAAATGCGAAATTCACGTTTAGTTGTTTGACACATAATCGCAAAGCAAGAGAGAGGATTTCGAATATTTTTTTCTAATCAAAAAAAGTGTGCGAAATCGTATATCGAAAAAATACTTCCGCTTAGCGAAATATTTTAGCTTTTATCTTATTAGTTAGGTATTTGTGTAAATTTCTTCTACAATATCCAAGGTTCAGTTGGCAGTATTAGTAACTGACACTTTGAAGTACCAGGTTCGGGGCGTACATTATTATGAGGGATATCAATCTTTTTTTTCTGGGTCTCAGTGTTTCGGTTTCCCTTAGTACAGATTCTAGTTAGTTAGGTGCTCTGAGTTTGATGCGGTTTCGGGTTCTCGTCACAGGATTAATATTATGACTATTCCTTCCGTCCTTCTTTCAAAGGCATTTATCTCTGAAAAGGCTCAACTAATGAAATATTTGCACGATATTTTTCTTGTTGTCCAAAGAATACTAACAAATATTAATTTTAGTTGGGTATAGCCTATTTGAATTTAATTTACTAGATTAAGCCAGATTTTAACAGAAATAAATAATTTAAACGTATCACGAATTGTAAAGTTGGCCCCTGCCAATAATCAAACCCGTGACCATTGGCGCACACGCGTCACAGCCGACTTCAAGACGACTGAACCACAGAAGCAGTCAATACTGAATCAATATTTAACTGTGCACCTTTACATTGCGTTTTAGGAAACGGAAGAGCAGCTATGAATGATAACATGGCAAAAAAACACGCGAGCGTGCGCCAGTCTAATCAATTAACTAGTGAATTGCCAGCGCAGACGAGAGCAACATTGTAAAGGGCACACTTGGCGTTGTCAACTATAATATCTAAAGTAACCTGTAAAATTCGACTGCTCCGTAGCTCAGTTGGCAGTGATGTGGACTGAGTAAGCGTGTGCACCCGGGTTCGATTCCCGGACGGGGTGAATATTGATATGATGAATATCGATGTTTGTTTCCGGTCTGGGTGTGATGTTCGTCTCTGTGTGTGTTTCGGGCACCCTAGATACAGGTTCTTCCTAGTTAGGGACTCTGAGTGTGATGTGTTATTATTATTATTATTATTAAATCATTGCGAATGGAAGTATTGAATCATTTGACAGAGGAGGGCTCTTGTGCGGGCGTCTCCAGGCGACCATTGTCGTAAGGCAAGGCCAACATTTGTTTGCCTGAGCCGCTTAATGGGCACACTAAACTACCTCGCCTCTAGCAGCATAGGATTTTTACCAAATAAGGTATCAATTCCGTGATATCTTGTATCCTATCAATATATATAAAACTCTTACGTTACTGACTGACTGACTGACTGACTGACTGACTGACTGACTGACAGACAACGCAGAGCCGAAACTACTGGGGGTAGCGGGCTGAAATTTTGCATGTAGGTTCCTTAGGGAGTGTAGGTGAGCACTAAGAAAGGATTTCCCGAAATTCCCACGGGAACGGAAAAAAACTGGATTTTTGTGTTTAAGAGAAATCTGCGCGAGTGAAATCGCGGGGCAGCCTCTAGTATTGAATAAAACATTTTTTTACTTTTGATTTAACTCTTTTTTTATTTAGGCTGGTTTTAGTGTCACTGCCTCTGTGGTTCAGTCGGCATTGAAGTCGGTTGTGACGCGAGTGCGCCAATACTCTCGTGTACGTACACGCGCACCATGCTTGTGTGAGTGAGATGAGTCGTGCTACTTGTACTGAGCGTCACTGAGGAGCCGAGCGCGGCCGAGCGCAGCCGAGTGCGTCCGAGCGCAGCCGAGTGCGGCCGAGCGCGGGCCGCACTTTAGCCGAGGGAGGCAGGGAGTGCCCGTACTGTATTATACTATTTATTGTACTGTGCCCTTGTGGAAATCGTGTGCGCTGGCACAGAGAAGATAGTTATGTACACTCCATATTACTACTAATCTAGATATTATGCTGGAATTCTGTTAGGTGTTTAGATGTTTGACTTTGACTGTTTCCTACGTCAGATGTCTGGGAATCAAATCCCCGGCGGGCAGCTAACATTTACTGTATGATGAATTTTGAATTTCAATGTTTTTGAGTTTCGATCACCTTAGACACAGGTTCTTCCTAGTAAAGGAACCTTTGATTGATGCATTATCTACTATCTACTTCTACTATCTACTATATATATAAATGAATCGTGGTTCGTTAGTCTCACTAAAACTCGAGAACGGCCGGGCCGATTTGGCTGATTTTGGTTTTGAAATGTTCGTAGTAGTCCAGAGAAGGTTTAAAAGGTGAAACAATTATGGAAAAATTAAGGGGAAGTTAGTTAGACAACAATTAAAATTTTCCATATAAACCTGTAAGGCGCGATACAAAGTTCGCCGGGACAGCTAGTTTATAATACATATCTACATTATATTAGCTGCAAGGCGTATTCTTTCTGCTGGCCAGTGCCCCACAGACCGCCACAATAACCCGCTAACTTCATAACGTCGTCGGACCTCGCTCACCTTGTGCTGGCACTGCCTACTCGAATCTAATCAAATAATTCTTTATTCAATATAGGATACAAGATATCACTTATTAAAAGTCAATTAGACTACATCTAATCTAATTGCTATTGATACCTTATTTGGTAAAGTATCCTATACTGAGAGAGGCGAGGTAGTTCAGGGTGCCCACCAATTGGCTCAGGCCTCAGGCAAACAAACTCTACTCTTCGTCTTCCGTAAGATTAAGTAACAATGTTAGTAAATGATATTTACAAATGTACATTTCTCTTTAATAACATGCAGTGGATCAGTAAACTGGATATTTACATAAAAGTAAATTCATTTGTTATTTGTTATTACCAACGCACGGAAATATAAGTATTCGCGATGTTTTGTTGATTTCTTTTATTGTTTTGTATTCTATTGTAAGATGTTAAGTTTTGTCGTGTTTAAGAGCCAGTTTACAGCGATGTTAGCGCCATTTTCGAAAAAAAAAAAATGTTCTAAACTAAGGCAAATATCAAAAATGTGGCACAGTATGAGACTAGATAATCTTGCTTAGGTTTTTTTTGAGCACAGTAAAGTAGTCCTAAGTAAAAAGAACAAAATACTCGACAGATTGTTGCCACAAGTGGCCACTTTTAGCAACACTTTGTAGCTTTCTTTGGTCTTTAACCTTAAAGCTATAAAACAGTGCCCCAAAAATACTAGGCTACATTATCTAGTGTCATACTGTGCCATATTTTTGATATTTGCCTTAGTTTAGAAGATATTAATTTTTTTCTCGAATGGCGCTAGCATCGCTGTAAACTGGCTTTTAATAATAACATACTTATACATAATGTGTTAGTATATTGTATACTTTCTTCATATTATAATTGTATACTTTCTTCTGTTGTATAATGTTGAATACAAGTAAAAATCAATATCAATATACATAGTATAAAACAAAGTCGCTTCCCGCGTCTGTCCCTATGTATGCTTATATCTTTAAAACTGTGCAATGGAATTTGATGTAAATGTTTCCTGAGTGATTCAAGAAGAAGGTTTATGTGTGTAATACATGCACAACATAGTAATAGTAATAGGTGAGGCGGAAGGAAGTTCGCCGGGTCGACTAGTAGGCTTTATACAAATAAATTGATTAATAATCCGTTTGTGCATTTAGTTATAGCGCCTGGTTTTTTACCAATCAATATATATAAAACTCTTCCGTTACTGACTGACTGACTGACAGACAACGCAGAGCCGAAACTACTGGGCGTAGCAGGCTGAAATTTTGCATGTAGGTTCCTTAGGGAGTGTAGGTGAGCACTAAGAACGGATTTCTCGAAATTCCCACGGGAACGGGAAAAACGGGATTTTTGTGTTTATGAGTAATCTGCGCGGGAAAACCCGCGGGGCAGCCTCTAGTAAACAATAAAGCAAAACTCTCGAAAGGGCCTCTACGAGTTGGATTCGTCCCCTCGCACGCCTCTCAAAGGACCGCTCTCAAGGGATGTCAAAAAAGTCAAAAATGATTTATTCAATATAGGTTAAAAGATATCACTTATTGAAAGTCAATTAGACTACATCTAATCTAATTGCTATTGATACCTTATTTGGTAAAGTATCCTATACTGCTCTAGGCGAGGTAGTTCAGGGTGCCCACCAAGCGGTTCTTGCCTTACGACAATGGTCGCCTGGAGACGCCCCCACACGAGCCCTCCCCTGTCAAACGATTCTACTCCTTTCAGGGCTATTCTATGCAAGTAAGGACGTAGCAAAGAAGGTTGTTTTTTTTTTAATACTTAGTTTACTTGCAAAGGATCCTGAGGATATCCTGCAGGATATTGTACAGTAGCGGACACGGTCGGCGTAACACTTCCGGTTTATCTGTATTGCAAATTAGCTCTTGTTCTTTGGTAATACAGTCTAGGGCTGACGAAACCATAGACAAATCTGTTACGGCCTCCTAGTCCGCCACTGTACTAGTATTATAATTATAAAATAAAATTTACCTCAAGATTGTTCTCTCTACTGAACTAATTTTTGATATTGTACAGTGGTTGTCTAGGTGGCGTAACACTTCCGGTTTTTCTGTAAGTATTCCAAAATAGCTCTTGTTCTTTGGTAATACAGTCTGGGGCGCACGAGACCATAGACAAATCTGTTACACCCTCCTAGACCGCTACTGTACATTATTAAGAAATCACTTTCAGCGATAAGGACGCCTTTTAAAACCTTACTATTACAAACATGTCACTGTCATTATTACAACAGCTGTAAGACATCCACTGCTGGACATAGGTCTCCCCCACAGATTGCCACAAGGTCAAACATAGTGTAAAACTGTAAGACACTAAATTTGATAAAAAAAAAAAATTGCAGGCTTAGCATCCCACTGCTGGTTAAAGGCCTCTTTCTCTCGACCCCGGTCACTATTTATTGCTTTATACTTAACGAGAGGCTGCCTTTCTGTTAAACACAAAAATCCCGCTTTTCCCGTTCCCGTGAGAATTTCAGGAAATCCCTTCTTAGTGCTCATACCTACACTCCCCAAGGAACCCACGTGCCAATTTTCAGCTTTCTACGCCCAGTAGTTTCGGCTCTGCGTTGTCTGTCAGTCAGTCAGTCAGTAACGGAAGAGATTTATATACTGTGTTTCTGACAAGGCGGTAATAAATCAAAGGAGTGATTCAGCTCACCATACCTAACAACTTTCCCAAAGCAACATGGGTCGAAATCTCAAAAGAAAAATCTGCTGTTCTATACATTGGTACGATCAGCTGACGGGGTCAATGTATGGGACAGCTGATTTTTCTTTTGAGATTTCGACCCATGTTGCTTTGGCAAAGTTGTTAGGTATGGTGAGGTGAATCCTCCCTTCGATTTATTACCGCCTTGTCAGAAACATCCTGTATATTGATTTATTTATATGCGTTTGTTTAAAAAAAAACATACCTAGAGCACAGCACTGTAAAAGATAGAAACACTGCACGTAAAGAGACACTCCCACACTCACGCACTGTACCGACACGACTGAAATGAGATTCTGCGGTGGTATAGTTTTATAAGAGTGCGAAAGACTAGTGTGGATATAATTTATTTTGCAAGTGTGATTCATTTATCTAATCTAATTATCATTTATTCAATGAATGAATGAATGAATGAATGATCTCTTTCTTGTTCAAAGAAACACATAACTCATCACACTCAGAGCCCCTAACTAGGAAGAACCTGTATCTAGGGTGCCCGAAACACACACAGAAACGAACATCACACCCAGACCGGAAACGAACATCGATATTCATCATATCAATATTAGCCCCGCCCGGGAATCGAACCCGGGTGCACACGCTTACTCAGTCCACATCACTGCCAACTGAGCCACGGAGCAGTCAAACACAAAACACAGAAACAAGAAACAATATATATGTGAGGAGACAAAAGGCGACCTTATCGCTTTAAGCGATTTCTTCCAGGTAACCAATGTAGTTGGCTAATGTCATTGAAAGTCTATACTCTGTTTTTTTAACAAACGAGTACCGAAAATGTTTTAACGCGTTGTTATAACGTAAAGTCTATTAGCCAATCACCAGTCAAAGCAAAGCCTAATAACCCATCTCACTCTGGTAATATCGGAAATGAGCGAGAGGCATACTCAGTACTTGTTTGTTTGTAACTAAATATTCAGTGTAAGACATGGTACAGTAAATTTTTTAACCGACGAAAAAACAAAAAGGAGGAGGTTCTCAATTCGTCGCGTATATATTTTTTTTTTTTTATGTATGATCACGCATAACTTTTTACTGTGTTGACCGATTTTGATAATTCTTTTTTTAATCGACAGGGTATACCTTGAAGTTGGTCCCATAAAATTTGGAAATAAAATTTTTCACAACTTTAATTTAAAATCCAGCATAATACCTGAAAGCCTACCTGCCCTGTCTTCTACAAACTCTAGGGCCCTCTCCGCACTATGAATTTATATTTTTTTAAGGTTTTTTTTATTTATTTTTTTAAGTTTTGATATTAAAACAAATTTACCCGGAGGTTAATGTGCTTGAAAATAGATATCAAACAGCCAGTAATAGAAAACGAACGTCGATTGATATGCAATACCCATCAAAAAAACTTTTTTTTTTTTTTAACTTTGACCACCGCCGGGAATGGAACCTTGATATTCTGATATTTGTCATGGTTAGAAAAATAACCAATATATTTCGTTATTATCGACGATATAATAATAAAAAAATAAAACAATGTGTATTAATAGGAATCTTCAAAAGCTTAAACGCTTTTAACTACAAGAAATACAAATAAAAAGTGAAAGTCATATCCTCACTAACATGTCTCGGCTCCCACGGGCCGGCAACACTGTTCAAACTTACGATAAAAAATTGCAAAAATTGTAATCTTATTAAACTTGAATTGCACTTTTATTAACTTTTATACAAACATTCAAATAAGTAAACGGACTAAGTACTATTGAATTACGCGAATTATTGGAGGACGACCTTGCTCTGTTTTAAAGTAGGTAGGCATTTCATAATTTCACCCGAAATCTGTCCACTGCTGGACATAGGCCTTTTTTAGGCGGGGAAACTCCTAACGAGTACCCTGCGACCCCGGGGGGAGTCGCAGGGTTATGTGGAGTTCGCACCCACTAAAACCCCGCCGGTGTCCATCTCGGCTGTTGGCATAGGGGTCACGTGTGATCTTTCGATCGTTATGTTCAACTCTGCGACCCCCTCCAGCATTGGCTGTTTAGCCTCTTCACGGGGGGACAAGTGGTGGTAGTCCCCCCTGAGCGCGGATGGCTCTTTCTACGCTCGACGGCGGAATCGGGACACCGCGTTCCACCGTCCTTCTCGGGGCCGTTATATGACTACACGAGGCCCCCGCCTCGTGCACCCAACGACCCTGGGGTCCCCTCTTAGTCGCCTCTTACGACAGGCAGGGGATACCTCAGTCCTATTCTTCGGCCCGGTACTGCAGGGCGTGGACATAGGCCTCCCCCACAGATCGCCACAGCGACCGGTCTTCAGCCACCATTATCCAGTGTACTCCCGCAGCTTTCACCAGGTCTTCTGACCATCTTGTGTGGGCTCTGCCTACATTGCGTCTATTAAAAAAAAAGTTGGCTATATAGCTAAAGAAAATATTTTCGCAGGAGCCGAAAAGTTTTTAAGTAGCGACCGCGCACCGGTCGACGCAGAGTAGGCAGACCGCCGCAGAACGGTCAGATGATTAAGGTTGCGGGAGTAAGACCAATTGCTATAGGGATCTGTGGGGGAGGCCTATGTTCAGCAGTGGACGTCTTTTGGCTAAAATAATAATAATATTACATCAAACTCAGAGCCCCTAACTAGGATGAACCTGTATCTGAATGCCCGAAGCATATACAGAGACGAGCAATGCACCCAGACCCGGAAACAAACATCGATATTCATCATATCAATTTTCGCCCCGCCCGGGAATCGAACCCGGGTGCACACGCTTACTCAGTCCACATCACTGCCAACTGAGCCACGGAGCAGTCAATTCGACATAACAATGTTCCCCTCGCCGGGAATCGAACCCGGTGCTCCCGCGTCATAGTCCACATTAATGTCAAGTCATCTACGGAGCCTGTGATGATGATTGGTTCGATTCGAGCACCGGGTTCGAAGTCCCGGCGGGGCGAACATTGTTCTGAATATCGATGTTTGTTTCCGGTCTGGGTGTAATGTTTGCCTCTGTATATGTTTCGGGCACCCTAGATACAGGTTCTCCCTAGTAAGGGGCTCTGAGTGTGATGCATTATTCAATCAATCATCTGATGATGATGAAGATGAATTAAACCGTTATTTTTGACCTTTTCTCTAATAATTAGAGTATCTATTTTTATTTTTACGAAACTTAGCAGATTGCGTGGCGTATCTATTGTACTGTACTATAGTTTTTGTTCACACAAAACATATAATTATACTTGAAATTTGAAATAGTTGAGCTATCTCTTCTTTTGACTAGTGATGGGGGTAAACCAGCTTTTAAGACTAAGACAAAACCATGGTCTTAGTTCGTTAAAACATAAAAAAATAGATTTTTAGACGTTTAATTAAATGGGCATTTCTACGGAAAAAATACGAAAAAAAAATTTCTACGGGCAAAATTCAGTGGCAATTTGAAAATAAAATATACCCCAGTGAAGTAGGAAGCTCAAATTATTTCAGCCACAACTATGTATGGAGCATATGGTACGCAGTTGGAGAGCATAGAAACGTTTTTGAAAATATAATATACCTAAATACCAGAAAAAAAATCCGAAAGTCAAAAAACCTGACATCGGTGGGCTGTCCTGTTGCCAAAATTCATGAAAAAGTCACTTGTTACAAAGAAATGAAGTAATATTTGATTAATTTATATGTATTCACGCCTTGGTATTAAGGTTGCAGTTACCATGAAAAACTAAAAACTTCTATATTTTTTATAATACACCACTCTGAATGAGCGTCCTGGAATTCTCCCTGATATCGATGGTGTTTACAAATCATCACCCATAACCATAGTGATTAACTTTTCGCACTACCTGAAGTACTCTGCAGCTTGATATAGTCATGGCCTACACGCCGCGAACCAGAAACCTGTGCCCAGCCGACATTTCAGTATTTTTTTTCAGGATAATTGTGACACTCGGTGGTTTTGGGTACCCCTCAGTCCTGAATTCGGTGTAGGTAAAATTTTTGTAACCGTAAGAAATATTTAACTTTCAACTAGTGCCATGCACTCGTCATTGGGTTGGTATTATTTGATGTGCAGATGATTGTTGTGCTGTTTTTGAATTCCGAGTAAAATTTTTATTTGTACTCTTTTGTGATTTCGCTGCTTCTGATATCGGTGGTTTTCGGTGGTTTTTTATACACCGAAGTCAAAAAAACACCCACCAAAATTCAAAAAAACACCCAACATTTATTCACCAAAACCGACATAATTACACAGATAAAGTGAAAACAAAATAAAATAAAGTACAGCCGTTTGGTCGTTTTGTCACCTGTTTCGATAATCAGATTAAGTTATATACGACTTAAAGACTCTAAAAGCAATCATCATCATTATCATGTAAAAGTCCACTACTTATTACTCTTTATTGTCACTCCACGCGGCAGAAATCTGTGCTAGCATTGTCCTTTTTTGTTTTGTAATTTGCGAAAATATATTTTTACCAATAAGCCTTGTTGGAGCCGAGCCCCTAGTCACTGAATTATGAGTTGCTTTTTGACCCTACTGGGAATTGAACTCGGGATGACGCTATACGCCAGCCACTGTTCACTCTAACTTTTGCTAAAGTGATGTCGTAAAACAAAACTATATTGCACCTGTGTATCAGGGTTTGATTCCCAGAGGGGCGAACGTTGATAAGCTGAATATCGATGTTTGTTTCCGGTCTAGGTGTAATGTTCGCCTCTGTATATGTTTTGGGCACCCTAGATACATGTCCTTCCTAGTTAAGGCTCTGAGTGTGATGCGTTATTATTATTATAATATTTTGATTCTAAAGCTTGGGTCTTACTTTCAAAAAACTATAGGTCTTAAAGTGGTGTCCTATCGAATTCACATCACTATTTCGTCTAGTCGCTATCCAACGCTCACCTATGTTTTGGTTTAGTAAGGGGCCTTGGAATAAATAAGTAATTGGGGGTTCCATAAAAATATCAGAAAAGATTTAATCTATGAACAATATCTCCTTTTGTTTAATTTTAAATTTTTCACATAGGCTACAGTTGCTCTAATATTGTGTGGTGTAAGAACATAAATTAATCTCACGTCTATATTTTCCGAAAGGGTAGGCAGAGGCACCAGCTCATTGACCGAGCCAACGAGAGGCATCAGTGCGCGTCTGCCCCTATGTATGCTTATATCTTTAATACTATGCAACGGATTTGACTGCTCCGTGGCTCAGTTGGCAGTGATGTGGACTGAGTAAGCGTGTGCACCCGGGTTCGATTCCCGGGCGGGGCGAATATTGATATGATAAATATTGATGTTTGTTTTCGGTCTGGGTGTGATGTTCGTCTCTGTGTGTGTTTCGGGCACCCTAGATACAGGTTCTTCCTAGTTAGGGGCTCTGAGTGTGATGTGTTATTATTATTTTGATGCGGTTTTTTGTAAAAGATACAGTGATTCAAGAGGAAGGTTTATATGTATTATTTATGCACAACATAGTAATAGGTAAGGCGGTACGAAGTTCGCAGGGTCGACTAGTTGTGTATAGAATTGTATGTAGGAGGATGGGCTAGTGAAAATGAGGCGTAGAAAATTTGTTAGATTAGTTTTTGCAAATTTAAATCTAGATTAAGTTCATCTAGTCAGATGTCAAGGTCTCTTAAAGTTTGGTGCGCAACCATTTGTTACTAAAATTGGTTCCCACAACAATTTGTATGGGATTTTATGTTATAAAGTGATTAAAACTATTTGATACTTTAGATTTTTTTTATGTTTTATGGCTTCATTAATCAATGATCTCAATTTTTAGACAATGTATGTCTAGTTCGATAATTTTTCGTAAAAAATTATATCAATCCAGACTTTATATTATAAATGCGAAAGTAACTCTTTCTGTCTGTTTGTCTCACTTTCAGGAGAAAAATAGTGAACCGATTTGAATGAAATTTGGTATAGGGATAGTCTAGAGCCTGATAAAGGACATAGGCTACTTTATATAGAAGCCAGGCTTTGTTTTCAGATATGGGTTCAGAATAATAAACCGAAGTCTGGTAGAATCTATGATGAAATGTGTAGTAGCAGAAAGATATTTAAGTCGCGTCTTCGATGGAGTCAGCGCCACGAAGAGCAAATAAAATTAGATATACTAGCCACACACCACTCTCAAAATGATTTTAAAAGCTTCTGGAAATCAACTAATAAACTGAATGATAAGTCTGGCTTTCCTGTGAGTGTGGACGGAATTTGTGATTCTAAAAACATTGCAGAACTATTTAAAGAGCATTTCTCTATTAAGTCGCTATTGCACCCATCACAGTCCACATCGCAAGATAGTAGTGAGTGTGCGATGGACCTGAGCGATATACATGTTTCAGAAAAAGATGTAGAACATGCAATAAAGCATATGAAGCGAGGCAGGTCGCCAGGACATGATGGGTTAAGCATTGAACATTTAGTTAACACCGGTCCTAAATTGGTTAAATTGCTTACTTTGTTGTTCTCGTTATGTTTACGTCATGGATACTTACCTGCGGAGTTGATGAAGACTGTGGTGGTACCGATTGTAAAAAACAGAACCGGTGATATATCCGATAAAAACAATTATCGTCCGATTTCGCTTGCCACGACTGTAGCGAAGGTATTTGACAGTCTGCTCAGTGCTCACCTGGATAAGTATTTAAACATCCACGACAATCAATTTGGATTCAGGCCTGGCTTATCAACCGAGAGTGCGATTTTGTCTTTGAAGCAGACTGTAAAATACTATACTAGCCGGAAAACTGCTGTCTGCGCGTGCTTTCTCGACTTATCGAAAGCTTTTGACCTCGTAAGTTACGATTTGTTGTGGGAGAAGCTTAAAGCTCAAAAGGTACCGACTGTCAGTATGTTTAAATACTGGTACAATAATCAAATGAACACACTAAGATGGATGGAATGCTTTTCGGACCCCTACAAAATGGAATGCGGGCTGAGGCAGGGGGGCTTAAGCTCTCCGAAGCTTTTTAATCTCTATGTTAACTCGCTGATTGAGGAGCTCAGTAGCACACACGTCGGGTGTCACATTGATGACGTATGCGTTAATAACATCAGTTACGCGGACGACATGGTGCTGCTGAGCGCCTCGGCCAGCGGGCTCGCCACGCTACTGCAAATATGTGAGAGGTATGCCCTCTTCCATGGTCTGAAATATAATGTAGGAAAGAGCGAATGCATGGTTTTTGAGGCCAGAGGAACTTCTGTGACGTCGATTCCTCCAATAAAACTTAATGGTTCTGACCTTAAGAGAGTGAAGCAATTTAAATATCTCGGGCACATTGTTACCTCTGACCTCAAAGACGATATAGATATAGAGCGCGAGAGGCGCGCGCTGGCAGTAAGAGCCAACATGATCGCCCGCAGGTTCGCGCGTTGTACGCGGGAAGTAAAGGTGACTCTTTTTAGAGCTTACTGTACGTCATTTTACACGTGCGCCCTGTGGGCGAACTACACGCAGCGGCAGTATAATGCACTTCGGGTGCAGTACAATGACGCTTTCAGGGTGCTGATGGGGCTGCCCCGTTTTTCTAGCGCTTCCGGGATGTTTGCCGAAGCGCGGGTTGCGTGCTTTTACGCAACTATGCGCACCCGCGCAGCCTCTCTGTTGAGCAGAGTGCGGGCCAGCCCCAACACCATCCTGAAGAATATTGCGAGTCGGGTTGATTCGCACTACATGCGGCATTGTGTGAGACTGCACTGTTTTTAGTAAATAATTTTAAGTATAATTTTAAGTTACCTACATTTAAGTATTTTAACCATTTGTATATAGTTTTATTCTATTGTAATGTTATTTTTTACTAACAATGTGAGCCCTGTTGCTTGAGAAATAAACATTATTATATTATTATTATTATATTCCCAAATCCGGGAAAATTAGGAATTTTATGTTTCAACGGAAAATGCGCTGGCGAAGCCGCAGGGCGCAGAATAGTAATCTATATTCCAAAATATTTTAAAAAGGAAAGATATGATTGTTTTTGTGTTTGTTTGTTTGCATTGATTAGGCTCCGAACGTACAGAAACGATTTGAAAAATTATATCACTGTTGGGAAACTTCACTTTCCCTAGGTGACATGGCTTTAATAGAGGTACCTACAGTTTTTTTATTTTGATATGGTTTCTTGAGTCTTGGGCGGGTCTCGGTGTGTTTTTTCGTCTTTCAAATTAATTTACTAGTCGACCAGGCGAACTTCGTAACGACTAACCTTTTATTATTTTGTGTATTTTTTATACTTACAAACCTTCCTCTTGAATCACTCTATCTATTAAAAAAAGCGCATCAAAATCCATTGCATAGTTTTAAAGATATAAGCATACATGGGGACAAACGCGGGAAGCGACTTTGTTTTGTACTATGTATTGATATTGATTAGTGCTTTCTTAAGGTACATATACAAAATAGAATAGTATCACTTAAGCTACCTTAAACATATGTATCGGGTGAGCCTTGTTATTAATATAAAAATTAAAAAAAAAAATGTAAACCAAGTATCAAGACTGTATAATCTCAAATCCCATAGTGAATTCGTCTTCACTGTGACCGTATCAGATGAGGTAAGACACCAATTACTGCCCAGCCGAGTTAACATTACGAAATGTTTGATGATACAATAAACTTTACCCTACTTGAGACGGTATGATTAAAAAAATAGTATCACACAAGATCGGTCATCATGGCGTTCTGTGAGGGAGGCCTATGTTCAGCAGTGGACATCTTCTAACTAAAGTTTATATTATATTATTTATATTATATGAAGATTATAATGAAAACTCGTAAAATTATTGGTGTTTATAACTTTTTTTTGTCAGCAAAAACGGAACATATCTGTTTGTCTCGCAATATTTCTAAGTTTTTACAAGAATAACGCGACAAGGAGGCCCGTTTTTAAAATAGAAAATCATAAAAAATAAAATACATGAGTAAATAGCTGAATGCAAGCTATAACGATAAACGGATAGTTTATGAAGATATGTTGTAAAGAACCGCATAGTCTAAACTTAATAATTAAAAAGTTACAGGAATTTTAAACTTTCAAAAGCGTTTCCCCAAAAACTTGGTTTTTTGATTTATCACGTTCTTGTCGTAAATGAGCGATATATCCTTTGATCGATATATACTTACCTTGTTAATTGGATGGTGTCTGGTGTCTACTATGGTTCTTCCGGAGCGCGGTCGCCATTTGAGAACTTTTCGGCCCAGCGTTCATCAGTCTTTTTTGAAAATATTCTAAAGACTATTTTTTATGAATGAAATTATATCTTACTAGAGGCTGCCCCGCGGTATTACCCGCGCAGATTTCTCATAAACACAAAAATCCCGTTTTTTTCCGTTCCCGTGGGAATTTCGGGAAATCCTTTCTTAGTGCTCACCTACACTCCCTAAGGAACCTACATGCCAAATTTCAGCTTTGTACGCCCAGTAGTTTCGGCTCTGCGTTGTCTGTCAGTCAGTCAGTCAGTAACGGAAGAGTTTTATGTATATTGATTTTATCTTATATTCTATGGCGCAACGAAGTAAGCCGGGACAGCTCGTTGATAATAAGACAATGATGAGCAGTTTAACTCGCTATCCACGTGAATCTATAATTAAGTTAGGTAAGCAATTATTAAGAACAATAGTATTTAATGTTAATTAAAAACTCGTTAATCACTTGGAATTAGATATAATTGTTTTCTCACTATGATTTGATAAACGTTGCGTTTGACCACAGATTTTAAATCTGTAACTTTGAGATTGGGTTAGGGGATAGGTTATCAATCATCATCAATACATAGTATAAAACAAAGTCGCTTCCCGCGTCTGTCCCTATGTATGCTTATATCTTTAAAACTATCCAACGGATTTTGATGCGGTTTTTTGTAATCGATAGAGTGATCCAAGAGGAAGGTTTATAAGTATAATACATGAGCAACATAGCATTAGGTTAGGCGGTACGAAGTTCGCCGGGTCGACTAGTAAAAAATAATTTAAAAAGTTTTTTTTTATATTTTACTAGTCGACCCGGCGGTCTTCGTACCGCCTTACCTATTACTATGTTGCTCTTGAATCACTCTATCTTTTAAAAAAGACCGCATCGAAATCCGTTGCATAGTTTTAAACATATAAGCATACATAGGGACGCGAAAAGCGAATTTATTTTATACTAGTCGACCCGGCGGACTTCGTACCGCCTTACCTATTACTATGTTGCTCATGTATTATACTTATAAACCTTCCTCTTGTATCACTCTATATTTTACAGAAAACCGCATCAAAATCCGTTGCATAGTTTTAAAGATATAAGCATACATAGGGACAGACGCGGGAAGCGACTTTATTTTATACTATGTATTGACTATGTATTGATTAGTATGGATTTTAACTAGTCGACCCGCCTTCTTACCTATTACTATGTTGTACATGTATTAAAGATATTATTATATTATAAATAAACTTTCCCTATGACCTTTGAATAGATCTATCGATTTAAACAAACCGCATCAAATTCTGTTGCGTATTTTAAAAGATTTAAGCATACATAGGGACAGACGCGGAAAGCGACTTTGTTTTATACTATGTATTGATGATATTGAAGGTAAAAAAGTTTTGCTAAATATGGCCGCTTTTGATAACAAACAGCAGTGCCTTAAATATAACTACATTATCTAGTGTCATACTGTTCCACATGTTCGTTCGTTGCCTCAGTTTGGAAGATATTATTTTTTTTCGCGAATGGCACTAGCATCGCTGTAAACTGGCTCTTAGATCGATTCAGCCAAACTCTAGATAATGGCGGACAAATATACAAACACATTCCTTTTTGAAGTGGTTTGAAAAATATCGCTTTTCTTGAGTTATATGTTATGAGAAACATATTTTTTTAAGAAAAAAATACTAAAATTATAACCCTGCCTAAATTATTGTTTTAACGTTGGTTCCGACACCACGTGTTTTGTTAGCGGGCTTTAAATAATAATCCAATAAACTTATAATAACCGTACCTTTTTACTAATTTGTGACCTTGACATTGGCAAAATACTCCATAGAAGTGGAATATAACCTGCCTGAAAATACTTTCAAGTGCCTATAAGATTTTATAGAGCAAACATTAGTTTGATCATTTCCAACAACAGCAAAGGCGTTTTTTGACTTTGGATCTCTTGGATAAAATGCGTGCGTAGTCAACAGGTGGTCACACACACTTATGCAAACGATCACACGTTCGCACACACACATTTACAAGCTATTGTGTTACACAAACACATACGTAATCACAATGTATGTGAACGACATAGAGAACACAGGTGTTATTTTTTGGTTCAGTGGTTTTGGTTACAAAAAAAAAGTGATACACTACACTTTACCATCTGCTTTTAAATAAATACGAGTTTTCAAGTTCATATCAACACTGCCGTTTTTGACTGACTAAGAGACACCATACCTGCTGCTGATAAAAGCCAGTTTACAGCGATGCTAGCGCCATTTGCGAAAAAAAAAATCTTCTAAACTAAGGTAAAAATCAAAAATGTGGCTCAGTATGACCACTATGTATATAATGTAGCCTAGTATTTTCAGGGCACTGTTGTATAGCTTTTAGGTTAAAAACCAAAAAAAGCTACAAGGTGTTGCTAAAAGTGGCCAATCTGTACTTAACTGTGCTCAAATAGTGCCATAATGTGCCACAGTTTTGATATTTGCCTTAGTTTAGAAGATATAATATTTTTTTTGAGAATGGCGCTAGTAAAGTGGCTCATTGGGATCAGGGACCGAGGTTCTAAAGTTGTTATAACAGTTGGTAGATAAAATGTTCGCCCCAGCCGGGAATCGAACCTGGTGCTCTTGCGTCACAACACAATCCACTACAAATTTTAAAAATCTTATTCTAATGTACAATGGCGGACACTTACGGCGTAACAGTTTTGTATGTAGTCTCGTGTATATAGCTATTTTGCAATACAGAAAAGCCGGAATTGTTACGCCGACCGTGTCCGCCACTGTACCTATACGAAAATTTATAATCAACGGAAATATTTACATGCGGCCTATATTTACAATTTTATTTCGTTTAAAAAACAAAAACCGTACGAAAAGTGGTATCGTCAATTCGTACTCAAATAAAATTATAATAAAGAACAAAACCCTAAACAATAACCATATCTATATAAAATCCTTTATAACAAATCTACAAACTTAACAAAGAAAATTATAAAGCTTTAAAATTGAAAGGCAAAAGGACTAAATTCCTTTGATAATTTGTATTACACGTTGGCAAAAGATACGGCGTTATGGAGCCAATTTAACTTGGTCTTCCATCATTTCACGCTTCAGTATTAAAAAAAGTAACACACTACTTTAGTAAGAATAAGTATTTTTACATATAATACAATACATACTGAAAAACCTTCCTCTTGAATCACTTATTTATTGAAAAAAACGTATAAAAATCCGTTGCGTAGTTTCAAAGATCTAAGCATACCTTACCTACATACAGACAGACACACAGCAAGTAGCGACTTTTTTCTATAATATGTATGTAGTGATTTATCACTTAAGAGGCATAGCACAGCTAAAGTAGTGCCACTCGCGAAAAAAAAAATCTTCAAAAATAAGGCAAATATAAAAAAAACGATTTTATTCAGGTCCAAGTCCGACTCTTCTTCTAAGAAGCTACCATAACTGGTAGAGATAAGAGATAAACGATAAGAAAATTATGGATAAATTGCGAAAAAGATTACTAAAATAACAATTTATTTTTCCCATGAAATCGTATACGAAGTTCGCAGGGTTGGCTAGTATTTAATAAATGCTTTTTTGACCGACGAAAAAAAAAGGAGGAGGTACTCAATTCGACACGTATATATATATTTTTTTTTTTTTTTTAATGTATGATCACGCATAACTTTTTACAGAGTAGTTCAATTTTGATAATTCTTTTTTTAATCGACAGGGCATACCTTGAAGTTGGTCCCATAAAAATTTAGAAATAAAATTCCCACCCTAAGGGTGGGAAAATAGGGGTGACTTTTTGGTCGGCGGGTGGATTTATCAACTCACAAGTTGCATTTTACGTGTAACACTATACATTTTGATACCTACTTACAATATCTTTTGAAATGAAATAAAATCAGTCGAAAGACGTCCACTGCTGGACATAGGCCTCCCCCACAAATCGCCATACCGACCGGTCTTGTCGTCCCTGTCAACCATGTCGTCTGATCACCTTATGCGGAGTGACCACTGACCACCTTGTGGGAGAAGAAAATAATAAAACCCTGAAAGAACTGAAAAGCATAAAATAAAACTTTTTATCAAAAAATAAAACCGCCGAAAAAAAAACTGAAAAGCATAAAATAATAATCGAATTACTAAGTTCTTAAAGTAATGTAGGGTATATACCAAGTAATTTTGAGTCGGCGCCACAGATTCCTCGTACAAAGACCATTAAATTAGGTACCTTACATTTAAAGAAATAACCAAAATTCATGCGCTGCCGCGCATCAATCTTTACGTAATTATGGAATTTGCTTGTGTGGCGCGCCGACTTAAAATTACTTGGTATATACCCTACATTACTTTAAGAACTTAGTAATTCGATTATTATTTTATGCTTTTCAGTTTTTTTTTCGGCGGTTTTATTTTTTGATAAAAAGTTTTATTTATTAAAAAAATTGTAATTTGTATGTTATTTTTAATATTTTCAAACAGCCTACAAAAAGGTTTTACCTGTTATCAGAGACCGTGACAATCTGGTCGGCCATTTTAGTTCTATTGTTTGATATTCAGCGAGCGCATTCGTAAGGTACAGTTTGCGCGGGCAGGTCGCCATTTTGAATTTTATTTTTTTCTCTGTTCAAAAAAGTTTTTGTATTTTCACTTATTTTTGTGGTGTTTTTTTTTTGTTGGCCTTGTACAGTGTTTAGTGCAAAAGTTTTGTTGGATTTTCAAAGGAGTAAAAACTGGATTCGTAGTGTTATGTAAGTAAATAAAAGTTATCTATGAAATTTTATAGAGATAATGCAATAAAATTCACGTACAAAGATATTATAGGTGGCTACGTTCCAAAGATATATTTATTTATGTTATTTATATGCAATAGTGTCACGTACGTTTGTAGATAGAAAGATAATAATAGACAGACACTTTATAGCAATCGATAAACTTAACATAAAACAAATTTTCTTAATTTAATACGTTATACCATATGTGTCAGTACACGTATGCCATATAAACTGCTCAGTCAGTGGCTCAGTTGGCATGGCATTGATGTGGACTGAAAAGCGGGTGCATGCACCGGGTTCGATTCCCGATGGGGGCTAACATTGTTATGATGAATATCGATGTTTGTTTCCCGTCCTGGGTGTATTTGTTCGTATCTGTATATGTTTCGGGCACCCTAGATACAGGTTCTTTCTAGTTAGAGGCTTTATCAATCTATGAGTGCTCTAAAAAGTACCAGGCTGGTAGAACCTAATAGAAAGTTTACCTCAGCAAACTTATCTTCAGGCAAGGCAGCCCTGCTTCCTTGAACAATTTTCCCCAGTTGTCTCCTCCCCTGGTAGTCTGACAATCTGCTGGTAGCTAAATACAGGTTCTACCTAGTAAAGGGCTCTGAGTGTGATGCGTTGATATCTTGAATCACTCTATCTAAAAAAAAAACTATCTATATTTATAAAGAATTTAAGGGCCAGTTTAAATTGATAATCGTTTCGGTACTTTTCTTCGCTGCGCCTCACCACATGTGCGCCGAGTTTTTTTTATTTAAATTCTTACCACGTAATAGTTATATTGTAAATATTGTTACGTAAAGCATATGCTGTCCTTAACAGTAACTGAAGAAAGTGTATACCGACCTAAATCTACACTAATATTATAAAGAGGAACGAATTGTTTGTTTGTTTGCATCGAATAGGCTTCAAAACTACTGGACCGATTTAAAAAATCTTTCATCATTATAATCCTTCAGTATCCAGAATATGGAGCACATGTGCTATTATTTATGAATATTGTGTAAACGTAAGTTTAGCTATTATAGTAAGGCGATACAAAGTTTGCCGTGTCAGCTAGTACAGAGGCGGACACGGTCGGCGTAACACTTCCGGCTTTTCTGTATTCAAAAATAGCTCTTGTTCTTTGGTAAAACAGTCTAGGGCTGACGAAACCATAGACAAATCTGTTACGGCCTCCTAGTCCGCCACTGTACTAAAACTTTTTGAGTCTTTAAATCAATACATAGTATAAAACAAAGTCGCTTCCCGCGTCTGTCCCTATGTATGCTTAAATCTTTAAAACTATGCAACGGATTTTGATGCAGTTTTTTTAAATAGATAGAGTGTTTCAAGAGGAAGGTTTATAAGTATAATACATGAGCAACATAGTAATGGGTTAGGCGATACGAAGTTCGCCGGGTCAACTAGTAATAAATAAGGCATCACATAGCCCAACCCTTACTAGGAGTAACCTGTAAATTGGCTGCCCGAAAAACACACAGAGACGAACATTACACCCAGACCGGAAACAAACATCGATATTCACCATAACAATGTTCGTCACTGCCGGGAATCGAACCCGGGTCTCAGTTCACATCACTTCCAACTGAGCCACGGAGCAGTCGAAACTTTAAATGATAATTTCATTTAATTAAATCTAATTTAACGAACTTAAGGTTAATTTAGATCAAGTGTGTTATAAAACGGTCGGCTGCACTTCAATCTTTTCAATCCCTAGCACTGTTTTTGCAAAAACTTCTTTAATGTGTTAGTTTTATGGTAGGATATTGAACAGTAAAATTATAAAGGTTTACCGTATTGTTCAAAAAGATAAAGTAGGTTTTAAGAAGCTTTACTAGAGGTCTACTTCTCTGGTTACTTGTATGGTAAATACGTGACATCCAGTCTAAACTGACATACGAGAAATAACTAAAATGCTCTAACTTTTATGAATAACAGGGTTAGTATCGTGCAAAAAAAAAAAAAAGATTTGTAGAAAAATATTTTGCTCCTTCATATTGTAGAAAATGGCACTAAAATAGACGTTATCATGTTATCAGTTCACGTTTATATTGTTATCAGTATGACAGGTGGTGATAAAATGATAAAGATAACAAGTTTATATCAAGATACTAGTCCACCCGGCGAACTTCGTACCGCCTTACCTATTACTATGTTGCTCATGTATTATACTTATAAACCTTCCTCTTGAATCACTTTATTTATTAAAAAAACCGCATCAAAATCCGTTGCATAGTTTGAAAGATTTAAGCATACAGAGGGAGAGACGCGGTGAGCGACTTGGTTCAATCACGATTGAAAGAAAACGTGAGGTTCCAAATAAAAACTTACTCTATCACGAATTTTACAACAACAGCAAAGAAAACTGATATTATAAAAGTTTTCTAAAAAGATTTAACAATGAAATTGTGTGACTTACTATAATTTCAAATGGTCATACTTTCACACTGCGGGTAGTAGCGTCCTTCCTTGAAAATTTGAAGTTTTTTTAAATAAGTAAATAGCCCTCTCAACAATAAAATATCATCACCCGATCTCCTCCCACGGCTGTAGTAAAAGGCGACTAAGGGAACAGCCGAAGGTCGGGCAGCAGCGTCCTTCGTTGAAATACTTGAAGAGCCACACTGCGATCGCCAACCCGCCTGCCAAGCGTGGTTATGGCGATCTCTCTCTTCAATGTTCGTCCCTCTAGCAATCAGTGTAGGAGACTTCATCAATAGATATTACTAGTCGACCCGGCGAACTTCGTATCGCCTAATCTTTTACTATATTGTGCATGTATTATACCTATAAACCTTCCGTTTGAGTCACTCTATCAATTAAAAAAAACCGCATCAAAATCCGTTGCATAGTTTTAGAGATTTAAGAATACATAGGGACAGACGCGGAAAGCGACTTTGTTTTATACTATGTATCATGATTATATCAAAGTAGCATGTAGGTAGTTTTAAAACTACGCAATGGATTTTGACGCGGTTTTTTTTAATAATAGATATAAGAGTTCAAGAGGAAGGTTTATATCAAAATATATAAAACTCTTCCGTTACTGACTGACTGAAAGAAAACGCAGAGCTGAAACTGCTGGGCGTAGCGGGCTGAAATTTTGCACGTAAGCTCCTTGGGGAGTGTACGGGAGCACTAAAGAATAATTTCTCGAAATTTCCATCGGAACGGGATAAAACTGGATTTTTGTCTTTATGATATATCTGCGCGAGTGGGAAGCAGTCTCTATTGTAAAATACATGCACAACATAGTAATAGGTAAGGTGGTACGAAGTTCGCCGGGTTGACTTGTTTGTTATAGACAAGTTATAAAATGTAAATGATGTTGGCATCGGAAGTGCGTAAAGGAACCTAAAGAGGGTTGCCATCTTGATGTTCGTCACCCCAATTTTCGTTAAAGCAGATGCGTAAACCGTTATTGCACCTGCAAACCCTCACGAGCCAGTTTACAGCGATGCTAGCGCCATTCGCGAAAAAAATTAATATCTTCTAAACTAAGGTAAATATCAAAAATGTTGGAATTTTTTCGCGTTTTTTATTTATTCTGGCGAAAGTATACATTTTTAATAAAGTTTTAATGAATTCGCATATGTAAAAAAAACCATCTCTCACATTGTAATACAACGTTTTTGTTAACAACGTTTGTGTACAACGATAATGTCGCCTAGTATTTCTAGAGCACTGTTGTATAGCTTTTAGGTTAAATAACACAGAAAGCTACAAAGTGTTGCTAAAAGCGTTTACTACTTAACTGTGCTCAAAATAAATAATCAAGATTATCTAGATAGATAGATAGAAAGACTCTTTATTACAATCAATGAACTTAAAATATTACAATATTCTTAAATTAAAACACTGATTGCAATGGGCGACCTTATCGCTTAAAGCGATTTCTTCCAGGCAACCCATTGTTAAGATAAAATAGACAACAGAAAAAGTACGGTGGGTTGGTTCAGTAAATAAAAAAAAAATACAATAAAAAAAGTAAAATAATATTTTAAAAAATGAATTATTTTAAACCATAACGTTATGAACTACATAAACATAATTATTTACAACAAATACTAAATATAAACTACATAAATAATTATTTATTATAAAAAATATTTTGATACACCTACATACTATATACGTACATATATATGACTGCTCCGTGGCTCAGTTGGCAGTGATGTGGACTGAGTAAGCGTGAGCACCCGGGTTCGATTCCCGGGCGGGGCGAATATTGATATGATGAATATCGATGTTTGTTTCCGGTCTGGGTGTGATGTTCGTCTCTGTGTGTGTTTCGGGCGCCCTAGATACAGGTTCTTCCTAGTTAGGGGCTCTGAGTGTGATGTGTTATTATTATTATTATTATTATTATATAAAATACATACATATATTATATATGTATATAACATTAAATAAACATCATAATTGATTATTCAGGGTGACGGCAACTTCGATGTCAACGACAAAAGATGTGAGGTAGCAAAGAGATGAAAGACTAGCACAGTGAGAGGTAGTGAGCCTTTACTGCTTCCTTAAACGTAGCTATGGATCGAATTTGCCTGATGTTGATAGGCAACGAATTCCACAGCCTGACCGCTTGTGAAGTGAAAGATTCGTGGTATAATTTGGATGATTGAGTAGGCGTTTTTAAGGTCAGTGAGTAAGTCTGTCGAAGGGAACGGGAATGAGAGGTTGTATTAAGCCATTCAAATCTTTCTTTAAGATAAGTGGGAGCGGACGGATTAAAAAGCACGTTGAAAAGAAGCGAAAGAATATGAACATTTCGGCGATATCTGATAGGAAGCCACTTGAGCTTGGCACGAAAATCGGACACATGGTCTTAATTACGTAGGCCAAAAATAAATCTAATACAAACATTTTGAAGCCGCTCAAGTTTATTTAGTTGATCTTGATTAAGATCAAGATAGGGAGACGTCGGCGTAGTCAAGAATGGGGAGTAACAATTATTGAGCAAGCGAAACTTTCGTGGCAGTGGGGAGGAAGTTGCGTAAACGACGAAGAGAACCCGAAGCGGCAAACAGACTTCTGCTGACCCTTTCCAGTTGCGGTTTCCAGGTAAAGTGCTTGTCAAACACGATTCCAAGATTCCTGACACTGTCGCTGAAAGGACAATTCCATCAAAGACTACGTCAGGCACCCTAGTCCAATCAATGCGCGACATAAGTCGGGAACTAACAATAACTATAACCTGCGTTTTGGATGGATTTACTTTAAGGCCATAAGATTTACTCCATTCAGAAATATGTTGAAGGTCGGAGTTACAATTTGAAATATTTGACGGGAGATCAGCTATCGTAGATTGAGAATAAATCTGCAAATCGTCTGCATAAAGATGGTAGGAAGAAGTAAGATTATTTGAGATAGAGTTAATAAATATCGCGAAGAGAAGAGGTGACAAAACACCACCCTGCGGCACACCAGCAGTAATAGCGCACCAGTCTGAGACAGTGTCATCAATTTTGATACGCTGCCGGCGGCCGTGAAGGTAGCTATGAAACCAATCCACAACATCAGAGGAAATATTGAGAGAGCTTAGCAGTGCTAGAAGAATATCAAAGTTAACCGTGTTGAAGGCGTTGCTGAAGTCAAGAAGAGATAAGACCGTAACATGACCATTGTCCATGCCTAGCCTAATGTCATCGGATATTTTTGTAAGGGCTGTCACAGTACTGTGTCCAGGACGAAAACCGGACTGAAAAGGGTTAAATAAATTATGAGAGGTGAGAAAAGAATTAAGTTGATGATGGACAAGGCGTTCAAGAATTTTGGATAGAAACGGAAGGATGGAGATAGGTCTGTAGTCTGTCAGTAAGGTCGGTTTGGATATTTTAGGTAAAGGGGTAACAGATGCAGTTTTCCAAAGGGAGGGAAAGATATGACTGGAAATTGTTAAGTATTTTGGTGATAACGGGAACAACTATTTCTAGGATGGGAATGATCATGCCACGGCCAATATCATCACAACCAACAGCATTAGAAGATAAATATATTGCATAATACCTTTCTTAACAGCTTCACAAAAGAACTGCTGAAATGAAAAAGGAGGAATGTCAGGAGTCGGAAGTGAATAAATATGATTTAACGTCTGAAGTTTGACTGAATCATTTAAAGTTTGAGAAGAAGAGAAATGTTTGTTTAGTAAATTTACGTTTAAATCATTAGGTGGAGAATTTTGTCGTGATCTTCCAACTCCTAAAGACCGAAGGAACTTCCAAACTTTAGCCGGGTCACCATTTTCGACAGAGTGATGGATGTGATGCCTTTGGGCGTCCCTACACATCTTATTGCAGCGATTGCGTAATGATTTATACTTATCTTTATTTGCATCAGAGGGATCGGTCCTGAGCCTCGTATCTAGTGTCATACTGTCCCACATTTTTGATATTTGCCTTAGTTTAGAAGATAAGTTTTTTTTTCGAAAACGGCGCTAGCATCGCTGTTAACTGGCTCTTAATTCACTTTATCAAAAAAACATAACAAAGTTTAAGGCTACGAACGCACAGGCGGTTTTATTTCCGCGCGGTGTCAAAGTTTGTTATTTAATTTTCAACCTTATTCATAGGCCCCGAACGCACAAGCGTGTATTTACGGTTTTCTATCCGCTGGTGCGCACACTTCCATAGGATTCAATATGTTACATAAAAACCGCGCGGCAAAAAACCGCCTGTGCGTTGGTAGCCTAAAACATTCACCAAATATTTTGCACCATACCAAGAATACCAGTCGATACATTGCTCCTAACTTGGCAAGCCCTACCCCTCCATAAGCCACCTGTGCCCTAAGATCATTGGACCGTGACTTTCCCACGCCATTTTAACCCTGACCATCGTAAAGGGTAAAAATGTCAATGGTACTTAGGGATTCTTAAGTATTTTAATTAGGTAGTAAATGTAGTTTTTAACACGCGACGAAAAATCAGAGGGGTGTTATTATTTTAACGTGTGTATCAATCTGTGGAACCGATTTTGGTTTAGTTTTTTTTGGTATCATAGATAATTTCAGCCCGAGTGTGCTTAGCCATGTCTGATGAAGATCTGATCAGCGGTTTCAAGATGATCAGCTCTTAAATAGTGGATGAGAGGATCTAACTAGCTTCCATGTGTCCTATTAATTTATAAAAACTTTTTATAAAAAAATTAAACCGCCGAAAAAACTGAAAAGCATTAAATAATAGGGAAACATTTTCTATTAGGCCTTAATTTACTCACTTCTTAAAGTAATTTTGGATTACCAAGAAATTTTAAGTCGGCGCCACACCACACAAGCAAATTCATTATCTATGTAAAGCGCGATGCGCAGCGGCATACGTTTTTCGGTTATTTCTTTGAATTTCAGGTAATTTAGTGATCTTTATTCGTTGATTCTGTGGCACCGACTCAAAATTTCTTGGTAATCCAAAATTACTTTAAGAAGTGAGTAAATTAAGGCCTAATAGAAAATGTTTCCCTATTATTTAATGCTTTTCAGTTTTTTCGGCGGTTTAATTTTTTTATAAAAAGTTTTTATTTTTTGCTTTTCAGTTTTTTTTGGGCTAATTTTTTGACCCCAGCTAATCATACTTCACCGGGTGGTCGCACCCCACAAGGTGGCCACACAACCTGGTGAAGGATGAGGTTCGATCACGACCGGTCGGTGAGGCGATTTGTGAGGGAGGCCTATGTCCAGCAGTGGACGTCTTTTGGCTGATTTTATTTCATTTCCAAAGATATTGTAAGTAGGTATCAAAAGTTATAATGTAACACGGAAATGCAACCTGTGAGTGGATAAATCGACCCGCCGACCAAAAAGTCACCCCTATTTTCCCACCCTTAGGGTGGGAATTTTATTTCCATTTTTATGGGACCAACTTCAAGGTATACCCTGTCGATTAAAAAAAGAATTATCAAAATCGGTCCACACAGTAAAAAGTTATCCGTGATCATACATAAAAAAAAAAAAAAAAAAAAAAAAAATATACGCGACGAATTGAGAACCTCCTCCTTTTTGTTTTTTCGTCGGTTAAAAATGTTGTACCATGTTACTTCAATGATATTGAAAGTATATGGAAAGGTAACCATGACCTTTCAAAGATGATCAGCTCTAGTTCTAGTTTAGTTGATAAGGGTCTAGTTTAGGCTAGATGATCTGACTTGTTTGGGAGTTTTTTATATTTTTAATTTTGTTATGTAATAAAAATGTTATACCTACGAGTCTGTATAACTCATAGACTTATCGTATTATTCATAAAGATACAGTAGGTTTTAAGGAGCATTACTGTAGGTCTACTTATCTGGTTTGTTGTGTGGTAAATACGTGACATCCAGTCTATATTGACATACGTCAAATAACTAAAATACTCTTTAACTTTTTATGAATAACAGGGTTAGGCCTCAAAATTTATATTTTACTAGCTGTCCTGGCGAACTTCGTATCGCGCCGTACAATATTATATGAAAAAATTTAATCGTTTGTTTTTACTAACTTCCCTCCTCCATTTGTCCATATTTTGTAACCTTTTAAATATTTCCTGGACTACTACGAACATTTAAATACCAAAATCAGCTTAATCTGACCGACCGTTCTCGAGTTTTAGCGAGACTAACGAACCACGATTTATTTTTATATACTGGTGTTTCTGACAAGGCGGTAATAAATCAAAGGAGGGATTCTGCTCACCATAACTAACAACTTTCCCGAAGCAACATTAGCCGAAATAAAAAACAAATAGCTGTTCTATACATTGGTTCGATCAGCTGACGGGGTCAATGTACGGGACAGCTGATTCTTGTTTTGAGATTTCCAGCCATGTTGCTATGGGAAAGTTGTTAGGTATGTTGAGCAGAATCCCTCCTTTGATTTATTACCGCCTTGTCAAAAACACCTTGTATATAGTAGATGTAGATATTAATGATGAGGTAGATTAGTTAGTTTATTACACCCACTGCTGAACGCACGTACTAACTTATGACATGTTATGCAAACGAGTAATTATTACGCTTCGCTTGCTATGGACATACGCAACAACATAACGCAGATACAAACATACGTACGGACTAACAGACCGATAAATCTACTATCTATTGGTACATCTCTTAGTATTTTTAGGTACTTTTGTACCCGGCGAAGTTCGTACTGCCTTTTTTTTTTTAAGGCGGGGAAACTCCTAACGAGTACCCTGCAGCTTCGGGGGGAGCCGCAGGGTTATGTGGGGTTCGCACCCACTAAAACCCCGCCGGTGTCCTTCGCGGCTGTTAGCAGGAGGGTCGCGGGTAAGCCTGTGGAATTCTCCGCGACCCCTCCCAGCATTGGCTGTGTAGCCTCTTCACGGGGGGACAGGTGAAGGTAGTCCCCCCTGAGCGCGGATGGCTCTTCCTACGCTCGACGGCGGAAACGGGACACCGCGTTCCGCCGCCCTCCTCGGGGCCATTATATGACTACACGAGGCCCTCGCCTCGTGCACCCAACGACCCCAGGGTCCCCTCTTAGTCACCTCTTACGACAGGCAGGGGATACCTCAGTCCTATTCTTAGGCCCGGTACTGCAGGGCGTAAGTTCGTACTGCCTAACTTAAGTTCCTATGTTGTGCATTTTCTTTTTAATTTAGTTACTTTTAAAAACAAAGTTGCATTATCAGAAACTAAAGGCTGCCCCACGGTTTCACCTGCGCAGATTTCTCATAAACACAAAAAGCCAGTTATCTACCGTTCCCATGGGAATTTCGGGAAATTATTCCTTAGTGCTCCCCCCTGCACTCTCCAAGAAACCCACGTGCAAACTTGCAGCCCGCTTCGCCGAGTAGTTTCGGCTCTGCGTTGTCTGTCAGTCAGTCAGTCAGTAACGGAAGAGTTTTATAAATGGCAATTTATAATTGTTTTTTTTTTTTTTTATTACAGGGCTATAGAAATGGCGATTAAAAGAATCACACAATAATATATTAAAAAAAAGGACAAAAATATAGAAAACAATGGGAGAAAAAGAGGGTCCGGTTACCGTGGAGGATCTACCAATGTCTTTCCAAGTAAGTGTTCTTCATCTTGGCTGAAAGACGTCCACTGCTGGACATAGGCCTTCCCCATAGTTCGCCACAAAAAAAAAACAACAATTTGAGAAGACGCCCCCAAACGAGCTCACCTCTGTCAAATTATTCTACTCTTGTACATACATAATCTCACGCCTTTTATTTCCCGGAGGGTTAGGCAGAGGTACCAGCTCAAGAGCCGGACCCACATTTAGCCGAGTTTATGCTACTCTTGTATAAAGATAATACCCTGGCACTTATTTAAGTGCCAGTTTACCGATGCTAGCGCCATTCTCGAAAAAAAATTATATCTTCTAAACTAAAGCAAATATCAAAAATGTGGCACAGTATGACACTAGATAATCTTGCTTAGTATTTTTTGAGCACAGTAAAGTAGTCATAACTTAAAAGAACAAAATTATAAACAGTTTGTTGCAATAGTCCCCTTAAAATTCCCTAGGCTTCATTATCTAGTGTCATACTGTGCCACATTTTTTATATTTGTCTTATTTTATTTTTCGCGAATGGCGCTAGCATCGCTGTAATCTGGCTCTTAACAAACAATTGGATCGGTGCAAGTTATTTTGTAAAGGCAGGATGTGACGTCACACACGCCATTACGCTCCAATACCTATGGGGCCTCTGTGCATAGATAATTATGTTATACTAGCTTTTGCCCGCAGCTTCGCACGCGCTTTTTCATTAAAATCGTTAATTACTGGTTGATTTACGACTCAGGATTTTGGTGACATCATTTCTGATCGCACCCATACCCCCTAAAAATATCTAAAACAAACCACCAAGAGTAAGTAGTTCAGAGTAGTAGTAGTTGTAGTAGTAGTTCGTAGTTTTCAGTTCCAGTGACAACTCCATAAATTCATTTCTACACTCCACCATTCAGACACTGAAACTTCTAACATTTCTATTAGCTGGTTGGGTAAAAGTAGTTTGATATACGTACCTACATACCTAATATAAAAAAGTTGAAGATTTTTAGGCGCTTTATGTGTTTGGGAATGTTCCGTTCCATGTGAATTTTGGTTAATTTTTTCTTAATAGAACTCTGAATCTGACTGCTCCGTGGCTCAGTTGGCAGTGATGTGGACTGAGTAAACGTGTGCACCCGGGTTCGATTCCCGGGCGGGGCGAATATTGATATGATGAATATCGATGTTTGTTTCCGGTCTGGGTGTGATGTTCGTCTCTGTGTGTGTTTCGGGCACCCTAGATACAGGTTCTTCCTAGTTAGGGGCTCTGAGTGTGATGTGTTATTATTATTATTATTAATCTAATTACACCCACTGAAGAACCCGTTTTCCTATTTTTACGTGGAAATAAAGAAATATATATATTGTTTTAATACTAACTAAAGAGTCCCGTTTTACGTTCCCGTGGGAATTTAGTATATTTCTTCCTTCCAACATCCTTACACTTGTAGACCAAATTTAACGTTGGCATACTCAAGGAAATCGATTTTTCATACTAAATAATTAGTCTTGTAACCCTATTCCCATGGGAATTTAGTGAATTCCTTTCTTCAACACCCTTTCATCTACTGAGGAACCTGTACACAAATTTCACGTCGATACACTCAAGGAAGTCGAGTTTTCATTCTCACAAAAAAGTCCCGTTATTTCAGTTCCCGTGGGAATTTTGTTAAATACTTTCTTTCAACATTCCTACATTTACTGAGGAACTTGTATACCAAATTTCACGTCGAAACACTCAAGGATGTCGATTTTTCATTCTCACTAAAAAAGTCCCGTAATTCCCGTTCCCGTGGGAATTTTGTGAATTTCTTTCTTTCAACACTCTTTCATTCACTGAGGAACCTGTACACCAAGTTTCACGTCGATACACTCAATAATGTCGATTTTTCATACTAACTAAAACGTCCCGTAATTCCCGTTCCTGAGGGAATTTTGGGAAATCCTTTCTTAGCGGATGCCTACGCCATAACATCTACCTGCATGCCAAATTTCAGCTTAATCCGTCCAGTAGTTTGGGGTGTGCGTTGATAGATCACTATGTCAGTCAGTCAGTCAGTCAGTCAGTCACCTTTGATTTTTATATATATAGATGTATTGTATGGTTTAACTCAGTTTCCTAAACCCTTGTTCTAAAACGACCTTTTTGATATGTTTTCACTAGGTGACCCGTCGAACTTCGTATAGCCTTACAATTTTCTATTTTTAACCGACTTCAAAAAAAGGAGGTTATCAGTTTGACCTGTATGTATATATGTAAGTATGTTTGTCCGCGATTATAACGCGTTTGGCTGAACGGATTTCGATGCGGTTTTCAGATAAGTATTTGTTACATTCAGACGAAAGTTTTAGTACCTGTTTTAACCGACTTCGAAAAAAGGAAGTGCTCAGTTCTTGTATGTGACAGTTTATTGAAGGCGGGTTCCTTTTTTGTAAAAAAAAGAAATTATTTCTCATATATGTGAAACCTTCCCGGGACTACGACAATTATTTGAAATCAGTCCAGCCGTTCTCGAGTTTTTTACGAGACAAACGAACAGCAATTGATTTTGTTAGATAGGTTCTTATATAAGTATTTGTAATGACGACATAGATTACCTTACCACGACGCCCCATCTCCCTTTCAGGGGTGTCGAGGCGACTAAGAGAACGCCAGAAGTGAAAGAAGCGTTTTTTGTGGAAAAACTGATTTTATGTGGCTCTCCAAGTATTTCAACGAAGGACGCTGCTGCCCGTCCTTCGGCTGTTCCCTTAGTCGCCTTTTACGACACCCGTGTGAGGAGAAGGGGTGGTATTCTATGCCACTAATAAGCATACGAAAATTAACATGGCCTTTTTTTTTTCAGGTAAAATATTTAGGCCAAAGCGATGCAAGAGGGTTATGGGGAATCAAGCATACAAGAAGACCAGTTGACCTCATGGTCACAGCAGCAAAGGCTTTGCCTCCAGGTAGTTTCCTAATTTAACTTACTGTAAAGGGCTATGCTTGGAGTTTCCCTGCGAGATCGAATTAGAAATTACATAGACATAGACAAATATTTATTCACACACATAGCACTTACAAAAAAATAAAAAATAAAATATATTAACAACATACTAGTAAAATACAATAGTCAGGTATTCCCTTTAAGTGTAAGTGGTGTGGGTGTGAAATGGCTCTTACTCAGCATATGTTGCAATGGCAAGCAATGCAACGCTGATGATTCTGCCAGAACCACGTATAAGCTAAAATTAAATAATAATATAAAATAAATAAACACTATTATTATTAGTGTGCTTATTAAATTAATATAGATAGAATGTAGAGTTACATTATATTATAAATATAGGTAGTAAAACAAAATTAATTAAAATTAATGCCTTTGATTAGGGCACGGAAGGTTGTGGGTTCGATCCCCGCAGAAAACACCACATATTGATTTCTCACAAAAATCACGTTGTGGTTGTTTTCGGTTGGATAGGACATTGCAGGCTTGAATCACACTTTAAAAGACTAAAATTATTGACAATGCCAAGCTTATATATATTTGAAATAGCTTTATTTATTAAAAATAACAGGCCATTGTTCGCTTTACTAAATAGTAAAAGAAGGCAAAATGTTATACAATCATCTCGCTTAAATTTGTCACAAAATCGAAAAAGTATATTAGGAATGGCACCAAAAGTATTTAATAAATTACCCAAAGACATCAGAGATATTGAATGTATACATAGATTTAAGAAAAAAAAGTTTGATTTTTTGGTTGACAAGGCTTACTGAATGATTATTTTAATGACAAAATTCCGGACTCTATTTATTTCGACATATAATTTTTTAATTTACATTATTATTATAATTATTGTTTAGTGTGTTGTGATATTACATATTGACCTGATTTATTGTGATATATTTTACCCTAATTTGACATTTGCATTTACATTAACTTTTTTATTTGACATTTAATTTTATAACTTATATATAGAAAGCATGTTGCATGTATATTTTGCACACCAGAAATGGTAAAACGTACTGTACTTTCTTACTCTTATATTTTGTCATCTTCTTACGTATGTTTGCAAAATAAATTGATTTGAATTTGAATTTGAATTTGAATTTGAACCTGATTGTCCGAAAAGTAAGATGATTCCGTGCTTCGGAAGGTGGTCCCGGCCGCAGTAGTGGTCGTTATAGCCGCGGCGACAAGCTGGCCCCTTGTCACGTTGGTAATAAAAGCATAAACTCGGCTAAACGTGGGTCCGGCTCTTTAGCTGGTACCTCTGCCTAACCCTTCGGGGAATAAAAGGCGTGAGATTATGTATGTAGGTAGTAAAACAAAATAAGTGTCATATAATATGTATTTATGTGTAATAAATGTGCGTCGTGTTGTAAGTGTGAGTGTCTAGAGAGAAATGTTGAGATCATAGCCCAAAAAACTTGCAAAGATTAATGACAATAGGCAGGGCTCATAGCTCGAATATGAGATGGTCGCGAAAAGTTTTCGAGTGGCGACTTCCGCAGCTTTCACTAGGTCGTCTGACCACCTTGTGTGGCACCTGCCTACTCTGCGTCTCCCGGTGTGCGGTCGCCACTCGAGAACTTTAAGGCCCCAGCGGACATCTAATATTTTTTTTTTTGAAGTTTTTGGGCTAAGTTAATCTGTTTTTCAATTTATATGCCCTGCTGCAACTTAAGTTTTGTTTGTGAATTAGCTTATAATATTTATTTTATGTATTCTCTGAATTTCCAGGTCAAATATTACCAATAGTAAAATTACTGATAAAGACAAACGGTGTACAGTTGGAGAGCATACAGCAGACAAAAACTGATTTCGATCACATATCAGTATTCTTCAATATTGAATCAATATCTTACGGAGTACAGGACCTGGTATACACGAGGGTTTTTTCCATGATAATTGTCAAGGAAAATGCTGACGTGAAAGGACTAAATCCATTTCAGTGCCACGCCTTTGTTTGCGATTCTAGGTAAGTTACCAATAACCGCACATATAGAGAAACGATTTGAAAATGGCGGCCGTTGTATGGGCTGTCTCTCTTCATAACTCTCAAATCAAAAATCAATCAAAAAATCTTTATTCAATATAGGATACAAGATATCACTTATTGAAAGTCAATTAGACTACATCTAATCTAATCGCTATTGATACCTTATTTGGTAAAGTATCCTATACTGCGAGGGGCGAGGTAGTTCAGGGTGCCCACCAATTGGCTCAGGCAAACAAATGTTTGGCTTGCCTTACGACGACTCTTCCCTCATACGCGCGATATAGCATGCGTTCGGCTTCGGCCTCCATTTTCTAATAGTTTCTTTATCTGCGCGGCTTTTACCTTATTTTATTCTATACTAGAGGCTGCCCCGCGGTTTTTCCCACGCAGATTTCTCATAAACACAAAATTCCCGTTTTTTTCCGTTCCCGTGGGAATTTCGGGAAATCCCTTCTTAGTGCTCACCTACACTCCCCAAGGAACCCACGTGCCAATTTTCAGCTTTCTACGCCCAGTAGTTTCGGCTCTGCGTTGTCTGTCAGTCAGTCAGTCAGTAACGGAAGAGTTTTATATATATTGACAAGCTGTCACGGCCTTGCGTACCGCTTTGCGTTCTGATTTTTTTAGAATATTCTTTCTATAGCATATGTCATCCGGGAATAGTGTACAGTGGCGGACACGATCGGCGTAACACTTCCGGTTTTTCTGTATTGCAAAATAGCTCTTGTTCTTTGGTAATACAGTCTAGGGCTGACGAAACTATAGACAAATCTATTACGGCCTCCTAGTCCGTGACTGTACCTTCCCAACAGTGAAATAATTAAAAAAATCGGTTTAGCACTTTAAGAGCTTATTCAATGCAAACAACCAAACAATCAAATCATTCCTCTTTATAATATTGGTATGAGATAGATCAGACGCTGAAATCTAGAACTTTGTCGATAACCTAAATTCTTATCGGAATTCTTTACCGTGAGATGAAGATAAAAAAATACCTCAATAATGCTACTTATAATGATAACGATATCGAAAATCGAAAAATATAACTTACTAGCTGTCCTGGCGAACTTCGTATCGCACCTTACAATTTTCAAAAAACTTCTCACTCATTTTTCCATATTTTGTCACCTTTTAAACATTCCCTACAAGTCCCCTTTTTCCCAGGTTATTGAGACCAAAATCATTCAAATCAGACTGGCCGTTCTCGAGTTTTAGCGAGACTTACGAACCACGTTGCATTTTTATATTATGAGTAGATAGATTGATATAGTTAAATAAACCAACTCGGCCAAACTCGTGCCTCTGCCTAACCCTTTGGGAAATATAGGCATGAGATTAATAGTATATTAGAGTTTGTTACCCCTTTCTTCTATTCGGTGTAAAATATTTGCGAAAAATTTAGGTCTGTGCTCCTGTAAAGTTGGTTTCACATTTGGCTTGCTTGGAGCCCGTAAAGGGGACGCCCTTGAACCATCTAGCCTTCATTATCACAAGACGTCTACTGTTGAACATAGGTTTCCCCCTCAGATAGTTCTAGGACAAACACTTGAATGGGATTTTCCGAAATCGCCACTCTTGGCAGGCGGGTAGGCGATCGCAGTGTGGCTCTTCAAGTATTTCAACGAAGGACGCTGCTGCCCGACCTTCGGCTGTTCCCTTAGTCGCCTTTTACGACACCCAAGGGAGGAGATGTGGGGGTGGTATTCTAAGCTGCTACGTGGCTCAGTTGGCAGTGATGTGAACCGAGACGCGGGTGCATAGGTTTCGATTCCCGATGGATGCGAACATTGTTATGATGAATATCGATGTTTTTTTCCGGTCTGGGTGTAATGTACGTCTCTGTATATGTTTCGGGCACCCTAGATACAGGTTCTTCCTAGTTTAGGGCTCTGACTATAATGCGTTATTATTAACTTTTCTAAAGAAATAACCAGTATTTCTTTAAACCTTTTTTTACAGGAACGCTGCCCGTCGTCTCACCTACGCTTTAGCAGCTGCATTCCAAGATTACTCCCGAAGAGTGAAGGAATTGCAGGCAGCACCACCAGGTAACTTTTTGTAATCTACTATAGTCGACCCGGTGAACTTCGTACCGGCTTACCTATTACTGAGATCTCTAAACCTTCCTCTTGAATCACTCTTTCTATTCAAAAAAAACACATCAAAATCCGTTGTATAGTTTCGAAGATTTAAGTTTATATATAACGACAGACAGTGGCTGATATATCATCAATGAGAGCATCTTCCTTGTTCTGTGATCAATACATAGTATAAAACGAAGTCGCTTCCCGCGTCTGTCCCTATGTATGCTTATATGTTTAAAACTTTCAAACGGATTTTCATGCGGTTTTTTGTAATCGATAGAGTGATCCAAGAGGAAGGTTTATAAGTATAATACATGAGCAAGATAGCAATAGGTTAGGCGGTACGAAGTTCGCCGGGTCGACTAGTTGATGATAATTACGAGCTTCATCATCGACATCTCAGCCGAAAGACGTCCACTGCTGGACAAAGGCCTCCTCCACAAATCGACGTATAGACCGTTCTCATCCAGTGTACTTCCGCAGCCTTCACCAGGTCGTCTGTCTGACTACGGAAGACCATACTGACTGACGTAGTGACAAACTAAGAGACTGAGTGAGAAAGTGACAAACTCACTCAATGAAGAGAGGGTCTAACTACTTATTACTAAACTAGTCGACCCGGCGAACTTCGTACCGCCTAACCTACTACTATATTGTGCATTGTATTATACTTATAAACCTTCCTCTTGAATCACTCTATCTATTAAAAAAACCGCATCAAAATCCGTTCCGTAGTTTTAAAGATTTAGGCTTACATAGAGACAGACGCGGGAAGCGACTTTATTTTATACTTACTACCTACTATGTATTGATTAAAATTATATCACTTGTATTTTCTTCTTCTTCTTTTCCTGTTATACCTAGCGGGGACATAAGGCTTCAAGAATTTTCCTCCAGTTTTGGCGGTCTTGAGCAACAGCGGGTAACTCCTCCCAGTTTAGTCCCACACTATTTGCTTCTTGTAGCGCGGACCGGCGCCAGGTTGCCTTCGGGCGTCCCCTTTTGCGTCTTCCGGAGGGCTGCCACAACAGAGCTTCCCTGCAAGGACGTCCATCTGCTCTTCTTAACGAGTGTCCTATCCAACGCCACTTTCTAGTTCAGATTTCCATTTCAATTGGCCTTTGCTTTGTCAGGCGCCATAGCTCTGTGTTGGTTATGGTTTGTGGCCAGAATATCTTTAGTATCCTTCTCAGGCATTTGTTACTTGTATTTTATTGAAGTTAAATAAATCTTTCTTTACAGAGTTATTGGAGGAGCGTCCCCCGAGTTTAAAAAAGAAATTTGCCATAGATCTACGATCACCGGAAGAGATAGAAGCAGACTTGGAAACTGAAGCATAGTGTTAATTAACTTTAGACATTACCGTATATTCGAAATTTCTTATAAGGATAAGGCAAAACCAGATCAAAAAAACTATTTTTGATAATTTATCTATGCGAGTGTCGCAAAGCGCAGGGTCTTCTTTTGCCTAAGGACCAACCAAAGTTTTTTGAAATAAGTTTTGGGACCAAATCGTAGACTAATACAGTACAATTTTGTATAACCATATTTATATTCTTTCTTATAAAGTCTTAGAGCGCATTCACGTACAAAGCTGGTAACAAGCGCTTGGTTGGCGCTGGTAAGAAATATTACAGAAAATACCTGCGCAGACATTCGCGCTGGAACAAGCGTCTATGTCCGCGCAGGTATTTTCTATACATTTTTCGAACCAGCGCCAACAAGCGCTTGTTGACAGCTTTGTAAGTACGTGACGTGAATGCACCCTTAGTCAAACCGACGACGCTATAGGGCCGACTTGTACTGTACTATGACAGGGTAATACTGTCATAAGCCCTGTAGGTCCAGGCGTAAGAATAGGTCTACGGGTATACCCTGCCTGTTGTAAGAGGCGACTAAAAGGCGTCTTTGGGGTCGTGGGTGGGAAGGGCGGGGGCTCGACATACTCAACAAACGGCCCCGAGATGGGCGGCGGCACAGCTTGTGGCACTGTGCCGCCGCAGCACCAAAGGTGAGCCGGGGAGGGAACAACATGCCCTCCCCGAGCACGAAGCTGATAGTAGCTGAGCGAGGGAAGGACTTCGGACGCTATAATGCGTGGTTCCCGGGGTTCTTTCCAAAAGCGCCAAGACGGCCGCCGTGGGGTTTTAGTGGGTGCGAGCCACACATACCCCCGACGCTTCCCCGAGCGTCGGGAAATGCGATAGCCATTTCCCCTCTTTACAAAAAAAAAGGGTAATACTGTCAAAGTATCATATCACTAGCGCACTAGCGCGGCGCTTTATAACGCCGTCCGTTTGGCTAAGCCTTATTTATTTGCTTATTTAATATATAGAAAAGGCTACATAATCTTAGATAAGCATTTTTTGTTTAGTAATAGTTGTACATTTTGTTTGTTTGATTAAAAAAAAAGAACAATTAAAAAGCTTTTTTATTTAATTTCTCACAAACTTACTCTTAATAGCATTTATTAAACTTATAACTAGTTTTATTTCTTCAATAGTTCTTAAAACTTCTCTATCATAAATTAAATTATTATCAACTTTGATTTCATGTCCGTTTCTCGAGCTATTCTCAACTAAATCAAAAAATCTGAAAATGAAATAAAATAACGAAAATAGCAACAAATCAAAAAGCGCAATCAATATATATAAAACTCTTCCGTTACTGACTGACTGACTGACTGACTGACTGACAGACAACGCAGAGCCGAAACTACTGGGCGTAGCGGGCTGAAATTTTGCATGTAGGTTCCTTATGGAGTGTGTGGTGAGCACTAAGAAGGGATTTCCCGAAATTCCTACGGGAACGGGAAAAAACGGGAATTTTGTGTTTATGAGAAATCTGCGCGAGTGAAACCGCAGGGCAGCCTCTAGTCAATATATATAAAACTCTTCCGTTACTGACTGACTGACTGACTGACTGACTGACAGACAACGCAGAGCCGAAACTACTGGGCGTACAAAGCTGAAATTTGGCATGTAGGTTCCTTAGGGAGTGTAGGTGAGCACTAAGAAAGCATTTCCCGAAATTCCCACGGGAACGGGAAAAAACGGGATTTTTGTGTTTATGAGAAATCTGCGCGAGAAATACCGCGGGGCAGCCTCTAGTATAGGATACAATGAAGGTGTCGCTTATTAAAATCCACTTAGCAAAGTTGTTCATGTGGTGACGGCATAGAATACCAAATGGGTGTCGTAAAAGGCGACTAAGGGAACAGCCGAAGGACGGGCAGCAGCGTCCTTCGTTGAAATACTTGAAGAGCCACACTGCGATCGCCAACCCGCCTGCCAAGCTTGACGATATGGCAAACTTCCTCCACAATGTTTGTCCTTGTGACAATCTGTGGGAGAGACCTATGTCCAGCAGTGAACGTCTATCGGTTGTTATGTTGACCAATGTAAGTTTAGCGCACATTATTATGATGGATATCCATTTTTGTTTCGGGTTCTATTGCCGTTAACAATGAAAATAGGAACTAATATAATTTTGACATGTGATAAGTATACATTGCGGTTATAGGTTAAGAGGCATAGCACAGCTAAAGTAGCGCTACTCGCGAAAAAAAAAATATTTTCTATACTAAGGCAAATATCAAAAATGTGAAACAGTATTCCACTAGATAATGCAGCCTAATATTTTTAGGGCACTGTTGTATAGCTTTTAGGTTAAAGAAAGCTACTGATTGTTGATAAAGGTGGCCGTTTTTAGCAACTCTTTGTAGCTTTCTTTGGTCTCAAACCTAAAAGCTATACAACAGTGCCCTAAAATATTAGGCTGCGTTATTTAGTGGAATACTGTTTTACAATTTGATATTTACCTTAGTATAGAAAATATTAATTTTATCGCTGGTGGCGCTACTTTTGCTGTACTTTTGCTATGGCTCATGGTAATCACTGTGTTGCAAGAAATCCACCTGTAAACCCGCAATGTATATATACCACATGTCAAATTGTTTTTCATTTTCAACGGCAATTAGTAGAACGTCTGGACGTATTTGTCTTTGTTTCAGGCATCCTAGATACAGGTTCTACCTAGTTAGGGGCTCTCAGTGTGTATATTGATAAAAGAACATACCGTTGCAAACATAAATGCAATATAACTTTAAGTATTTTTTTCCTTCTAATAGATTTTAAGTAGCCATGTCGAAGATTTTCGTATATTCGCTGTTCTTTGAAATTAGTTGCAACCACTATTTCTTTGATTGCATTGTGTAGCTGAAAAAAAAAATTGGAATTAAAAAAAGAAATTATAGAAATAAACAATCCCATCTCCTCCCACGGGTGTCGTAAAAGGCGACTAAGGGAACAGCCGAAGGCCGGGCAGCAGCGTCCTTCGTTGAAATACTTGAAGAGCCACACTGCGATCGCCAACCCGTCGCCAAACGTAGGTGGCTATCACAGAACAAGAGAGCGAGAGAGGATCTTCCTTGTTATGTGGTGGCTATTATCAATATTTGTCCTTGTGGCAATCTGTGTGGGAGATCTATGTCCAGCAGTGGACGTATATCATTATCATGATAGAAATATAGGACAATAGTTTTATGCATTCATTCCATGTGCGTGATTGCTTAGCAAGGTAAAAGTCAAAGTCAAAAACGATTTATTCAATATAGGATACAAGATATCACTTATTGAAAGTCAATTAGACTAATCTAATTGGTATTGATACCTTATTTGATAAAGTATCCTAACAGGGAAATAGGCGAGGTAGTTTAGGGTGCCCACATTGGCTCAGGCCTTGCCTCACGACAATGGTCGCCTAGAGACGCCCCCACACGAGCCCTCCTCTGTCAAATGATTCTACTCCCTTTCGCAATGATTTTTTAACACACAGACAGATAGGCTGAGATTGACAGTTGAGTCGGAGTACGGAGTAGCACTCAACATTTTCAAAATATATCTTTAAATCGTTCTCCTCTCCGAATATATCGATCGAGCAATAAATACATTAAAACAATTTAATAAAAAACTAAAACAATATCTAGTTGAAAAATGTTTTTATAAGTTAGAAGAGTATTTAAATAAAAACATAGATGATAGATATAAACTTTAAAAAATTGTTATCTAAGTTTAAGAGCTAACTCAGTATTATTAAACCTCATTCCTATTCTTAAATATTTATTTGAGTTACCTCTGCGTTAGATTAAAGAGTTTTTTTAGTTCTTTTAAGTGATTTTAGTTTTAAGGCTTGGTGGTTCAAAAATTTGTGTTTTTGAGATTTTTTTAAACAATCTGAGACATACAAAATTGATGTCTTCATTCTGAAAAAAATATATGTGTTAGTTAGGGATCTAATCTAGTCATCATACTAAAGGGAAACAGGATCTAATTAATTTTAGTTGATAGAAAAAAATCTCAAAGTTACCCCTTTTTGTTCCGTTTTTTCCATTTTATTTTTAAACCGCTGATTGTTTTTATTTGATTTTTGGAATGAAAATTGCTGACCTTAAATTTTAGACATACTACTATAGTAAGAATTTTTAAGTTTAACGAAAAGACAAAAAACCAGCAAAAACTAAAAAAAAACATCGTTTTCGCGCGGTCCGATGCCATGCCGCGCCGCTCCCTACCCCGTCAGTACCCTTGTGGCCACGGCCGAGGCCGGTTCTGTGTCAAATATTTGTTTTCGCGCTCTCGTATTTCGTTTTATTTTTATTCAAATGTAAACAAGTTTTGACAACAGATGTCAAAACAATTAACCATAACATCTGATTAGGATCTATATGAAGCTGAAAAAAAACAATTTTGATACCGATATTACATTTATAAAACCGTCGCATTACAAACTTACCTTTTTTATTTTCACAGACAAAACTTAAATCGTAGGGATGATAGAACAATAGCTGCTGACGAAAACTTGGTTGTTTAACTGCAGCAGCGAGCGGTCTCAGATCAGACAGTGATATTATAATATTATATAAACATACATAGACCTAAATATTTTACACAAGTTATTTTGCGTATAGTGCTTGATAGCTCAGACTTGCCTTTGGAAAGTTTAATAGCTCGAATTTCTGCCATCTTAATTTCAAAATGTTGGTAGGTATGTCATTTTCGTTATCAGCGAACCCGGAAATCTACTTATTAAATAATTTTTCTCGTTAGTTAGGATAAAAAACCTATATACTTACAATGCAATATACGCGCTACCGCATCCAGTGTGCGTGACTTAGTACCTAAATACGGAAGCGCAGCGTTCTACTTTGTCTATGCCTAAATACAGAATGTCAAATCAGAAGAAACCCAAGTTTCTTAAAATTAAAAAAATATTTAAAAAAATATATTAAGTACATTTTCAGAAATAATTAAATTGTGTACTTCTTACAATATTAATTTATTTTTTGAAAATAACACCATCTTAATGTGATCCGTTACAATAATTGTAATTATTAGAGGTACAATTGCGGCACTCATGCAAACGAACGTCTAAAAACTTTTTTATCAAAAAATTAAACCGCCGAAAAAAAAAACGAAAAGCATAAAATAATAATATAATTACTAAGTTCTTAAAGTTATGTAGGGTATACCAAGTAATTTTAAGTCGGATATCCGACGATTACGGACGATAGGGAAAGTGGTTTAAGAGATGTATCTATTTCCCGCATTTATAGGTATGTAAACATAGTAAATTGAGCAAAAAGTTATCAACTCAAACTATATAGTAATTTGTATGTAATGTTTTTTGAGTCACAAAATCAAATTAAAACAATCAGTAGTGTATTTCTAATGGAAAAAAGCACTACAAAAAGGGTTTACTTTGTTTTATTTCTACAGAGTGAAATTCATTAGATCTTGTTACTTTTTAATAACTTGTCTAAACTAAATCCTACATCTATATTTTTCAGAATTAAGAAATCTGTTTTACATTTCTCAGATGGTTTAAAAAAAAACTCGTTATTACAAATACCTTACCTAAACGCAAATTCTTGTTAGCTGAAACGAAAATCGGAAAGAAAAATTGTGCGGTAGGTATAAACATCTCGATTTAACTTCGGCTTGTATGAAAAGTAATAAAATTTAAAACTGCCGCGACATTTCGCATTTCGACGCGCGCATGTCACAGCTGCGAGGGTGGGGGACCCTCATACCTAATTAGGTAAGAAGCTTCAAACTACAGGTCCTTAAGTCTTTCTATTAAGGACAAAGTAAATTGCTATACCCTTGCCGGGTCACTAAGTCTTAAGTTCTTTGTATACATAATGTAAGACCTGTATGTACCTACACTTAGTTTGCAATAAACATCTTGTATCTTGTATCGATTCCGACTTCAAGGCTGACATTCACAGTAAATGTTTGGAGTCTACTCGGTCGAGTACGCTACTAAGATAAAGTAGTTCCCGAGTACTGATTATCCTGGCTCGAGCTGTATTATACTCCGTGGAGCATTATCTTTTACTGTCACGAAGTCGGAACTCGACTACGTATATATCAATTTGGAGCAGAGAACGATATAAAGTTACATTTGACACTTTGAAGTGCGAGATCGAGCTGCGACACGACTGTGAATGTCATTCTAAGACAGTGACGAATACCAACGCTCTATGGAGTATGAGATGGCTCAAGCCAGGATTATCTGTATAAGCCCTGTAGGTCGGGGCGTAAGAATAGGTCTACGGTATACCCTGCCTGTCGTAAGAGGCGACTAAAAGGGGTCTTTGGGGTCGTGGGTGTGAAGGGCGGGGGCTCGACACACTCATCAAACGGCCCTGAGATGGGCAGCGGCACAGCTTGTGGCACTGTGCCGCCGCAGCTCCAAATGCGAGCCGGGGAGGGAACAATGTGCCCTCTCCGAGCACGAAGCTGATAGTAGCTGAGCGTGGGAAGACTTCGGACGCTATAATGTGTGGTTCCCGGGGTTCTTCCCAAAAGCGCCAAGACGGCCGCCGGGGGGTTTTAGTGGGTGCGATAGTGGGTGCCATATACCCCCGAGCGTCGGGAAATGCTATAGGCATTTCCCCACGTTAAAAAAAAAAGATTATCTGTATACTTGTGAAAGTTGTGAGCGACGAGTCCGAGATCAAACTTGAGCGAGTTGACCCCAAAAACTGACTTTGAAGTCCTGCCATAGCGTTACTTTCAGCTTAAGGTATAATCTATACCAATATTATAAAGAGGAAAGATTTGTTTATTTGTTTGTTTGTTTGTAACGAATAGGCTCCGGAAATACTGAACCGATTTGAAAAATTCTTTCACTGGTAGGAAGCTATATTAACCCCGAGTGTCATAGGCTATACCAGATTTTAAAAAAAATTAGAGATCCTTACCTAAACTCAAATAATGTAACCCAAGGTGTAATATTTTTTCCGTTGTTTACATATTTTGACAGGTGGTTTGTTTTTGTGGTTTGTTTTTTATTCGGCCATTCTGGGCGGTCAAAAGAACATAGTCTATAGAGCCAAGTCTTTTGTAGTATCTTATATTCTATGGCGTAACGAAGTAAGCCGGGAAAGCTCGTTATTACTAAGTATAGATAGATCATACTTACATGGTTCAAACTGTCTTGAGCATCGAAAAGGAATTTCTCGAAATCCTCAAAATTGATTTCATTATTACCCTTTCTTCCTCTTAATATGTTTCTAAAAACGGCATCCATTAAAGCTAAGGGATTTTGAATTTTTTCACCATGTTTCTTTCTTTTGTTTCTCGGTAGAATGAGCAATCTTAAAGCTACCAACGTTTTTAGATAATTATTTGCAATATCATTGTCTTTCCGATCGTTATATTTAAATTCATCATTTGACATATGTCCGTCGTAATCGTTTATGTACCTGTCATAATTTTTGTCGAAATGATAATCAGATTCGTCTTCATTATGATGATTATCATTATCATGTTCTATATTTATGTGTTTGTTAAAATTACCATGTTTAATGTGATATTTTTCTCTCTTGTGGACATTTTCGGGAACTTTATAAAATGTATCATCATTTACATTTTCATTAAATTTATCATCTTCTGTATGATTAATGTCTCTATTTATATTAACAATCGGTTTTTGAGCAGCAAAGTAAATAAATGCAACATATTTTAGAAGTTCATAGTCAGATGGATGTATGGTCTCGTGATTTTTCAGGGCATCTCTGAAAACAGATTATATTAACATAATATTGACATTTTATCCTATTGTATCCCTATTTCGACTTTCTAAGTATCTAATATACTTTTAATATCGCAAAACCAATTTTTGGACCTATACCTAACTGGATATCGATGTTCGTTTGCTGAGTCTGCGTGTTTTTTTTTTTGTCTTTGGGAGTGTTTCAGGCACCTTCATTTATTTTTTACTAGTCCACCCGGCGAACTTCGTACTTCATAAAATTTAATACGTTGTGCATCCTACCTCTTGAATACTCTATATATCGATCATGGAAATGCCAATTGTCGTAAGGGACATTTTTCGAAATTTCGTTTTTGATGCCATTATACTCAGTTTTTCACGCTCTATCGAATGGTATATTTGAAACCTCTCTAGCTTCCAAAAAATGTCCCTTACGACCTGACTTTTTTTGGGCCTAGCTCAGAATTTTTAAAAAAAAAAAGCTTTATGGAACATTTAATTTTTCCACATTGGCGTAAGGGCCAATAAATTGAAATATTCTTGAAGATTTTTATACGGTTTTGTCAATATGTCCCTTACGACGTAAAAAAAAAGTTACAGTATCTAAAGCTGAAGGTCGTAAGGGTCGTAACTTAATGTTATGTTTATTAAAAACTCAGATGTTTAATTATTATTTTGTATGAATTTGTTTAAAAATAGTGATTTAAAAGTACCCATTCGTTGATCTATTTAATCAGCCATCAAAATGTAACTATCTCTGAATGGGTACGACGTCAAAATATGTCAATTTGCATTGATTTCTAGCTTTAAAATTTGTTGTATTCCTTAATCTTAACGTAACGGCGGGTTTTAATTATTTGACTCTATAGTAAAAGATAACAACTGACGAACTCACCATTTCTATTCATTTAACATCTTAAAGACATACTCGAGTGCACAGCGGCTGCGGTGAACAGTTTTAGGGATATAACATAACCCTTTCTGAACCCAGTCCTCACCAGCCTTCGAGCTCTGATCCTGTAGCCCAGCTGACAAAGTGGCGTTTTTTTACAAACACTTCGATATACCCAGTACTACCCAGCTTCAGAGGCTTTCCCATAGTTCACAAATGATAGGCAAAGAGGCAGATTATACTTTTCCGTATTCTATATTAGCTTCCTTAAAGCATGTATGTGGTCCATGGTAGCCTTTACGAGAAACAGCTAATTTGAAGGGCATAAACTCGGCTAAATGTGGGTCCGGCTCTTGAGCTGGTACCTCTGCCTAACCCTTCAGGGAATAAAAGGTGTGAGATTATGTATGTATGTATGAAGGGCGAAGACGTCAAACCTGCGCGCGAAACGATTCTTGATGACTCTCAAGAACAATTTATAAAGGTGGCTTAGATGTTCTTCAGCTGGTTTTATGGCCTGAAGAACAGTACTAACAAACTTATGTTCCACGCATCTGGTTTTATCCCGTCGCTGATATCAGAATGGAACCGTTTCGCATTTAAATCTTCTAAGTCAACTGTGACGTAAGTTTTTGGGCTATGCATAGCACGGGATACATAATCTCCACTTTGTCATTGGACTGTATCGATATGTGTAAATACTGCTAGATTCATCGACGTACAAGAAACGCTACCCTTGCCGTGATAATATCGGTATTTACAATGCTGTGAAGGGAATTGTTCACTATGCACCCGAAACCTTCCTGGGATTATGGTTCTCCCTCCTCAACAATAATGTTTTACCATAACGAACTCAATTCCTGCTTTAGCTTCGTTGGCCCGGGATCAACTTTAGTTCGTACTCCCTGCCCCACATTTTCCTGACCGCTACCAAAGCGCAAACAAGGCCAAAACGTAAATTTTAGCCATGATCATACTAGTTGGTTTGTCATAATTGTCACACTTGGCAGGCAGGTTGGAGATCGCAGTATGGCTGTTGTACTAAGCTGTTGTAGGATCATCGATGGACGCTACTGCCCGTGCTTCGGTTTTTTTCCTTTAGTCGCCTTAGCCATATACATGGGAGATGGGGTGCTGGGAAACTAGTCATACATTACGTTACATACCAACCATAACAAATAAGCTTTTTAATGTAAGTCTTGTGATTTTTTTAATTGGTCTTGGTATTTATTCCTTAACCGTGTTAAAATCTAAATAACTTAAAACTTGGGCTGTAAACAAATTACTACCTATCTATCTTCTTTAAAGTGTTGATTTTTATTGTAGAAATAACTTATTTTCGTTTAAATCTTACGAGGGCGCTATTGGAATTCCTAGGTATTTGTTATTTTATAAAAATTATGTACATTTATTTTATTTTAATAATTAATATTAAAACTAAAATGTTTTGTACTTCTTATTTGAGAAATTTTATCATTTTGTTTCACAAGGGTAACCAAACAATAACATTTAACACTATAGACACAATAAAATATTTTTTTTAGTTTCATCAGTACTAATAACAACAAACTTGTTGGTATTTTAATTCCTTTACGCCCCTCAAATTTTACATATTAATTTTAAAATTAAATATTATAATAGACATACGACTACATTGGAAAAACACATATGGGACTTACAACCAATTATTTTATAAAGTAAAAATAATGTATAGGTCGTAAGGGAAAAAGTTGAAAAAAAGCTCAGCGTAAGGGACAATGTTGCTAAAATTGGTAGGGCGTAAGGGACAAAATCTTCTAAACCATTAGTTGTAGCGTATTCAAACTAAAATAATTGAAAAGATCTTCAAAAATTAGCACTGGTCTTCTTTTCATTGATCGCTGTAAATCAAGGCAATCAAAAGTTACAAAAGGATTTGTAATTTTTTTTTTGTTTTTTGGCTCTCCTGAAAAGTCGTGCTTTGTCCCTTACGACAATTGGCATTTCCATGATCGATATTTAAAAAAACGCATCAAAATCAGATGCATAGTTTTAAAGATTTAGGAATAGATAAGGACAGACGCGGAAAGCAACTTTGTTTATACTATGTACTAGTCAACCCGGCGAACTTCGTACCGCCTAACCTATTACTATTTTGTGCATGTATTATACTATAAACCTCACCACTTGAATCACAATATCTATTGAAAAAGACCGCGTCAAAATCCGTTGCATAATTTTTAAGATTTAAGCATACATAGGGACAGAGGCAGAAAGCGACTTTATTTTATACTATGTAAGAAAGATAAGTTAAGAAGAAGAAGATAAAAACTTAAAGGTTCACTTACATTAGTGAAATAAGTTTATCTAATGCAGCTCTGACATTTACTGCTGATGTCAACCAATCATATTGCTGTAGGGCCTCATCATCAAAATTTAACATTTCTTCCATAACTTTTTCATAAATATCTATTTCGTCTCCTGTGTCTTTAGATTTTCCTTCAAAATTTCTGAATACGTTTCCAGATTTTAAATACCGCATTCGATGTGCATTATTGATTTTCATCAGTTTAGTTTCATCGCTTGTTTTGGTCAAATAATTTGGTGCTATGCTCAAATAATCTGATATAGGACGTTGATATTTTAAATTATTAAAATTTGGAAAAAAACGTTCGCTTTTTTGGGTTCCAGGAGGCTCTGTTTGTATAGAGATTTGGTTATTCAATTTGAGTTTAAGAAACTTTGGTTTGAAACGTTTATTCTGTTCTTCAAAGAATTTATTGCCTTGATCTCTAATGGCTAGTATTTTGCTTTCTGATGAACCGTGTACGTAATCTTGTAACTTATGTCTGTTTTTGTTTTCGTTAAAATCGTTATCAGGATATTCATCGTCGTCAGCTGTTTTTAAGGTTGGCTTATTGAAAAAACTATATTTTTTTCTGTTATCTTCGTCAAAGTGGGAATCGTGCTTTGCTTTGCCGAAAAAAGTAAACGGTTTTGTATTATCTGTGTCTCTGTCGTGTTGGTTATTGAAATAATGGTAGTCGTTCTTAAATGGATCATGGTTTTCGTTTTGATTTTGAGCTGCTTTAACTTCTGTTGGTTCGAATGGAGATTTTTCTGTAAGAACATTAAAAGTAATGTTTAGAAAATTACGCTTACCCAAAGAATTTAGTTTTGATATCTAGCGCTCTTCATATTATATTAGGTTGCTGAGTGAGTTGCCTGGAAGAAGCTTTTAGCTATAGTCGTCTTTTGCACGCAAATTCAGTGTCATAGAATGAAGAAAAATTTAAAAAAAATCGTAAAAACTTACCAACTTCAAAAACTTTGTAACTATCGACATCTTTCTTCGAAAAGCCTGTTTCATGCTGCTCTTCCATTGGAATCGATTTTAATTGTTCGTTTGTTCTAGCATCCTCCTCCTCTAAAGAGCCTAACATCCATTTTCTATCATTAATCTTATCTTTTTTAATATCAGAAGTATCAGTTACTGTTTCTGTGTTAACTTCGTATTGATGCAGAATCTCAAGATCTGTTTTTCTTGAAGTTAAAGTTGAAGATTTTATTTGAGTTGCAATTTGGTATACATTTGTTTTAAAATCATCATGGTTATGTTCTGTAAAAGTTTCTGCTTTAGTTGTTGCAACTTGTAGTAGTGTAACTGACTGTTTAGGTAAATCAGGATCTTTATATAAAACTTCGTCTGGTTTACTATTATCTCGTAAGACTTTGACAACTTTTTGTTCTTCAATATTTTCTTTTGTCATTTGCAATGGTGTATTAGGTATAGCTGGATCTATGGGCAAATCTTCAACTGGTTTACCATTATCTCTTAGGACTTTGATATCTTTTGTCAAATCCTGTTTATAGTCCATAATTATTTCAGTTTGGCTATTATTGTGTATTTCTATAGTTTCAGAAATTGAAGCACTTTTAATTTCATCTGTTGTAGCATCGTTGGTGAAACTATCAGTGAAGATATGATCATTTTTGACAAAAGCTGTCGGTGTTATGTGGTTTGATCTTATTTTTGTTTTAGCCAAAGAATGTTCTGTATATGATTCCTCTTCATTGTTTTTGTTGTTTTTGTTAGAAACGGGTGCAACAGTACCTATATTTGGTTTGTCTTTTTCTGTGAAATTTTCTTCTGTTAATGTTGAAGTTACATTGGACTCTTTTATATTTGAAATAGAATGAGAAATATTTGTTTTATCTTGTATTGATTCTTTTTGAACTATCTCTGCTTTGTTATCATTTTCTACATCTAAAGTAGCTTCAGTTATCTCTTGAATCAGTTTATATTTTGAAGTAAAATCTTCATATAAACTAGATTTTTTGACATTTTCATGTTCTGTTTTATTAACTGGCACCGATACACCCTGTCTTAAAACTTCTTGATTATCAGAAATACTTTGATACTTTAAAATATCATCATTTGCAATAGTTTCCTTATTTGTTGCAGCCATGTTATATGTATTGTCATTTGATTCGTCATTTTTGGAATTGTTGGCTTCATGAATTTTTTTTTCAGTATTTTCGTTTTTATCCGATATATTAAAATCGGGAACCTTTATTTTTAAATCTGGATCCGCTGCATTAGAATTATCAACTTTTGATTGACTTTTTGAATTGGTTTCGTTAGTGTTTATATCATCAGTTTCATTACGAATACTCTTTATTAAAATATCGATTTTGTCCTCATTACTTTTCGATTCACTTTCTACATCAGCTTTAATCATTTTTGATTTTATATTCTCTTTTCTTGGCACTTCTCTTAAAATTGGTATCTGTTCTTCGTCTAAAATTTTGAAAGGCAAAAATGGATTGTCTTTTACTAAATTGTTTGTCGCATTTCTAATAACAATAGCATCTTTGATTGCAGCCAACGGGTACTGATTTCCTAACTCTTCAGAAATTACGATCTGTTCCTCATTTTGCTTTAATTCAGTATAATTTTCTTGTAATTCAAATTTATTCAAGCCACCTGGTTTAATGGTTTCCATTTTAGCAGTAGCGTTATGATTAGTTTCGTTTTTATTTTGATTATTATTAGTAAGCATGTCAATTTCCACTGCATTATCAGTAAGTTTATCACTGATGTTTTCTTTTATTTCTTTTGTTACAGGTTTCCCGGTTTCACTATGGTCATCTTCAGGTGATTTGGTTTTCGAAGGCTCTGTATTGTTAAAGTTTTCATCTTCGGAATCGTGTGCTCGTTTCAAATTATTTTCTGTATTACCATTTATTTGAACTTTTTCTCGTTTACTGACTTTTTGAGTGCTTATGTCTTCCTCATCAAGTGTTGTAATTTGAACTGCTTCATTCTTTTTTTCGTTGGAAGCATTGGATATATTATCTTTGACATTAAACTCTTTAACAACTTTATCATCAGTCTTTAGTGTTATATTATCTGCTACACGATCTTTTGATATATTAACTTTAATTGTACTTCTTTCCGTGGATTTATCGACAATCATCTCTGTTGTAAAATGTTGTTTAACTACTTTTTCATTCTCTGGTTTACGTCTAGTGTCTTTCAAGTACATAACATTTGATTGATCAACAATAATACCTTTTGTAGTTGTCGTTTTTAGTTTTTGTCTTAAAGTACTCCTCTTTGGGGGACCTTTGACGTTATTTTCATCTCTTAGTACTCTTAAAGGTATTAAATGGGGTTTTTTATTACCCTGAAGATCATTCAAAGGTAAACATTAGTATTATTTAATTATTATTTCGAAGCTATCAACTAAATTTACTATCAATATTAGATATATAAAACTCTTCCGTTACTGACTGACTGACTGACAGACAACGCAGAGCCTAAACTAATAGGGGTAGAAAGCTGAAAATTGGCACGTGGGTTCCTTGTGGAGTGTAAGTGAGCACTAAGAAGGGATTTCCCGAAATTCCCACGGGATCGGGAAAAAACGGGAATTTTGTGTTTATGAGAAATGTGCGCGGAAAAACCGCGGGGCAGCCTCTAGTCTAAAATATATTTCTTAATTTATTTAACTAATTCATGATATGATAATAAAAGTCGTACTTGGAATTTGTACGTGAACTTAGCTGCCTTTGTGGTGCCCCGGCTGTAGCAATCATTGTTATTATGTATGTATGTATAATTGTTTCCTAGCTCTTGTATGTTTACGTTTAGTGCACACTAGATACAGGTTGTTCCTAAATAGGGGCTTTGTTTTCGTTATTATGGGGTAAAACTTTATCATTGCTTTATTTAAGATAGGTAAGTATATTTATAACTAGACACTGCCCGCGGTTTTTCCCGCTCTGATTTCTCATAAACACAAAAATTCCGTTTTTTCCTGTTCCCGTGGGAATTTCGGGAAATCCCTTCTTAGTGCTCACCTACACTTCCCAGTAAACCCACGTGCCAATTTTCAGCTTTCTACGCCCAGTAGTTTCAGCTCTACGTTGTCTGTCAGTCAGTCAGTCAGTAACGGAAGAGTTTTATATATATTGACTAGAGGCTGCCCCGCGGTTTCACTCGCGCAGATTTCTTGTAAACTCAAATATCAATTTTTTTCCCGTTCCCTTGGGAATTTCGGGAAATCCCTTCTTAGTGCTCACCTACACTCCCTAAGGAACCTACATGCAAAATTTCAGCCCGCTACGCCCAGTAGTTTCGGCTCTGCGTTGTCTGTCAGTCAGTCAGTCAGTCAGTCAGTCAGTCAGTCAGTCAGTCAGTCAGTAACGGAAGAGTTTTATATAGATTGACTAGAGGCTGCCCCACGGTTTTTCCCGCGCAGATTTCTCATAAACACAAAATGCCCGTTTTTTCCCGTTCCCGTGGGAATTTCGAGAAATCCCTTCTTAGTGCTCACCTACACTCCCCAAGGAACCTACGTGCCAAATTTCAGCTTTCTACGCCCAGTAGTTTCGGCTCTGCGTTGTCTGTCAGTCAGTCAGTCAGTCAGTCAGTCAGTCAGTCAGTCAGTCAGTCAGTCAGTAACGGAAGAGTTTTATATATATTGATTAAAAGGTACTTACTTTCGATTTTACATCTTCTAAAGACACACTTGGCTTTCTTTTGTCTCTCCGTCGGTTGCTCAAGTAATCATCGTCTTCTCTCAGCATTTGTTTATTCATTTCTTTATCAATATTATTATTAGTTTCATTATTTCCAACATCAAAAAAATTTCTAGCCTTTTGTTTATGTTTAATTCTTTTGTTTAGTTTGGTTTTGGCTTTACTTTGATTGTTTGTAGTATCTTTAGATTTTAATAGTACTTTTATATTATTGTTGTGTTTGGGTGCGTTTTTGAAAACGTGTTTTTCTTTAAGACTTTTAGATTCTTCCGTAATCTCATCGGAATTTTGAAGCAATTGTTTTGCAATCTTCTGTATAATATCATTTTCCTCTTTCTGTGACAATCCTATTTTAGGCACATTTGGAGCGGCGAAAACAATTTCCAAAATTACAACCAAAATCAAAGTTTGAATAATCATTTTTTTAAATCAAAACGTAAACTCATTGTAACTCGTTTCTTGAACTGAGCATAAAGACATGAAAATATGAAATTATTAATTGCAATTATCCGTAACGGAATTTAATTGTTTTTTGCTACGCTCGTTTCTTGCTCGCGTTCGATTGATCTACTATCGAGACAGAATGTGAAACGAATTGGATTTATTGCGTTTTCGATTTTGTCGCGTAATTAAATCAATATATATAAAACTCTTCCGTTACTGACTGACTGACTGACCGACCGACCGACCGACCGACCGACCGACCGACCGACCGACCGACCGACCGACCGACCGACCGACCGACCGACCGACCGACCGACCGACCGACCGACCGACCGACCGACCGACCGACCGACCGACCGACCGACCGACCGACCGACCGACCGACCGACCGACCGACCGACCGACCGACCGACCGACCGACCGACCGACCGACCGACCGACCGACCGACCGACCGACCGACCGACCGACCGACCGACCGACCGACCGACCGACCGACCGACCGACCGACCGACCGACCGACCGACCGACCGACCGACCGACCGACCGACCGACCGACCGACCGACCGACCGACCGACCGACCGACATACCGACCGACCGACCGACCGACCGACCGACCGACCGACCGACCGACCGACCGACCGACCGACCGACCGACCGACCGACCGACCGACCGACCGACCGACCGACCGACCGACCGACCGACCGACCGACCGACTGACTGACTTACTGACTGACTGACAGACAACGCAGAGCCAAAACTACTGGGCGTAGAAAGCTGAAAATTGGCTTGTAGGTTCCTTGGGGAGTGTAAGTGAGCACTAAGAAGGGATTTCCCGAAATTCGCACGGGAACGGGAAAAAACGGGATTTTTGTGTTTATGAGAAATCTGCGCGGGAAAAACCGCGGGGCAGCCTCTAGTTGTTTATATTTTCCTACTTTCTGTTTATATTTTTAAACCTCTATTTAAAAACAAAAATAAACTACAAAACTCCAACCTCTACATTAAAGAAGACTTCCCGCCGAAAATATTGGAAAAAAGAAGTGCACTGAAAAAAGAATTAGAAAAAATAAACATTGATGGTCAAAAGGCTGTGTTGAAATATGATAAAATAATAATATTAGGCCAAAACCAAAAGAAAACCAAGATTCCAAACCGAAACAATAATAAAAGGAATTCATCGACCTCGCCAGAGTCTCTGAAAGTGACACAAGAGAAAACCTTTTTCAACTCTAATAAGAAGAACAAAGCGGACATTCGTCACTTTATGTCTACAAGTAATCTACAATCAACACAGTCTACAGAATAGCATGAGGAGGCCTCCGCCTTCCCCTTCATCTCTCCCAATACGGCTGGTCCCCGCGGGAGGAGTAGACCACAACCCTCCAGCTCCAAAAAATACCACAGCATCAACTCCAACAAACCTTTTAAGAAAACTCAAACCCTTAACATACTCACATATAACATCAGATCCCTCGTAGAAAAATCCAGAATAATACAACTAGAACATAGCCTTCATGACATTAAATGGGATGTAATAGGGCTGTCAGAAACCAAATTAGCAGGACGAACAATAAAAGAAAATGAAGAATACATATTATTTACGCATGGTGAGACCGGTGGACGGAATGGCATCGGATTCATGATAAAAAAACATTTGAAAAATTACGTTGAAAATATCATTGCCTACTCAGACAGGATCGCCAGACTCGACCTTATAATAGAAAAGAAAACTCTAGTTATTGTCCAAGCCTATGCCCCAACTGAAAAAGCAAGCGACCAAGATATGGATCAATTTTACAGTGACCTCAGGAGAGCTATTCAAAACACAAAGAAAAATACATTGATATTGGGCGATTTCAACGCTAAACTGGGAATCCCACAAAAAGATGAAGATTCGATTCTCGGAAAATATGGCTATGGAACTAGAAATGAACGGGGACAAAGGTTAATAGAATTCTGCTTTGAAAATAGAGCCGTTATATGTAATACACTATTTAAGAAAAAGCACAAACAAAAGTGGACTTGGCTATCCCCTGATGGAAATACAAGAAATGAAATAGACTTCATAATGTCCAAGAACCGAAGATTAATTAAAAACGTGGAAGTACTAAACATCTCATACCCATCTGACCATCGACCGGTCAGATGCGAAATACAGCTTGACGGGGTTTCTAAAATTTGCAGAAAAGGGTTACAAAAACCAAATACCAGACATCTTACACCTATAGAAAAAGAATCATTAAAAAACATATTTTTACAACAAAAAATAGAATCCCAAGAAAATATTGAAGAGTATTACCTTAATATAACCAATACAATCGAAAAATGCACAAGAATGCTTCCCTCAAAGAAGAAAAAGATGGCTGACAGTTTAATAACAGAAGACATACAAAAACTTATACAAGAAAGATCAAACTTAAAAAACCTAACTAACAGAACATTCAACCAACGGAAAAGATTAAGAGTACTATATAAAAAGATTAGAGAAAAAATTAAAAAGAACGTAAAGGAACATAAAATAAAAACAATACTCGCAGAATTAGAGGCATCTGGTTCGAGTAAACGAGCATACAAAAAATTAAATAAAACCAAAGAATGGGTGACCGAACTAAAGAATAAAAATGACAAAATTGTAACCTCGCGCAAAGAATTATTACAAGCAGCCACTACATTTTATGAAGATCTATATAAAAATGATGAAGACAACAGACCCATAGAAATACCCCAATTAACACCACAGAACGAATGTATACCTTTCCTGGAATCAGAAGTAAGGACAGTAATTACTAAACTGAAAAACAACAAAAGTCCGGGTACAGACGGAATTACGAATGACATCATCAAAGCGTTTGACGACTCTATTGTCCCAGTTCTGACAGAGTTTTTCAATAAAATACTGATACAGGAATACATACCGGAGCCCTGGAAAACATGTGTAATATCTCTATTATACAAAAAAGGCGACCCAAAAAACATAAACAATTACAGACCCATCAGCCTTCTATCAACGGTTTATAAAATATTTACAGCTCTAATATTAAACAGAATAAATAAACAAATAGAAGAAAATCAATCCAAAGAGCAAGCAGGCTTCAGAAGAGGGTTTTCAACTATAGACCATATTTTTACGGTATCGCAATTAATCGAAAAATATATAGAATACCAGAAAAAACTCTACATAGCATTTATCGATTACAACAAAGCTTTCGACTCTATTAAGCATGTAGAGCTTTGGAAATCTCTAGAAGAGCAAGGCATAGATGGAAAGTATATAAAACTATTACAAAACATATACACTAATTGTAGTGCAAAAATTAAACTCGAAAGCATAGGAGAAAAGTTCAACATCGAAAAAGGGGTAAGACAAGGAGACACGATTTCGCCACAACTTTTTATAGCTCTACTAGAGTCTATATTCAGAAAATTAAACTGGAATGGACTTGGCATAAACATAAACGGAGAAATGCTATCACATTTACGCTTTGCCGATGATATTGCTCTCATATCAGAAAACCATACTGATCTTCAACATATGATCGAAAGCCTCGATTTAGAGAGTAGGAGATGTGGTCTTACTATGAACTGCCAAAAAACTAAAATTATGACAAACGGTCAAAAGCTCCCGATTTTTGTCAACAACAGTGACATAGAATATGTGGACAACTACATCTATTTAGGACAATGTATCGACTTTACTAAGAGAACAGAAAGAGAAGTCGATAGACGAATTTCTTTAGCGTGGAAAAAATACTGGGCACACAAAGATATATTTAAAGGAGAATACCCCATACACATGAAGAAAAAAGTCTTCGAATCAAACGTCTTACCTACATTGTTATATGGTTGTCAAACATGGGCCCCAACTAAAAAAGTAAAACAAAAAATCAGAACATTTCAGAGAGCGGCAGAAAGAAGCATGATGAACATAAAATTAAAAGACCGGATCAGAAGTAAAGACATCAATGTCAAAACGAAAATAATAAATGCTCTCTCTGCTGCCGCAAAACTGAAATGGAAATGGACAGGACATACAGCGCGCCTCAAAGACAACCGGTGGAGTGAGAGAATCCTCCACTGGATTCCTAGAGAAGGCACACGTCACCGCGGTCGACCTCTGCAAAGATGGAGAGACGACATCGAGTCGACTGCAGGTAAAACTTGGACACGAACCGCACAAGACAGGAAAAGGTGGCATGAGATGGAGGAGGCCTACATCCAAAAGTGGATGATCTCATAATATTATAATTTTTGCATATTTTTATCACTAATATTTTTGCATGTAGTTAAAATGAGAAATAAAGGCTATTTTTATTTTTTTATTTTATTTTTATTTTATTTTAATTCACAAAAAATTAAAGAGCATTTTAGTTATTTGACGTACTTATGTCAATTTAGAATGGATGTCACGTATTTACCATACAACAACCAGAGAAGTAGACCTCCAGTAAAACTACTTAAAACCTACTGTATCTTTATGAATAATACAGTTAGAACATAATTTTTTTTTCTTTAAAACTAATTTTACTTAACATTTTATGATAATTTCGTGCCATGAGTTGGCTTGGCACCACCTATCGTTGTGTGTCTCTGTGCTTATAACTATCGAATATTGACAATTTTAATCAAATTCGTATTGTTTGAATATTTTTTTTAAATCTATATTTACTCAGGACTGGACTGTCAAAATAACACAATTTAACTAGATAATAATACACATGTTATTTCTTATCATTTAAACTTGTGAAATATTCACTTACATTATCACGTTTTACATAAAAATCTGATTATGTTAACATTATATTCAAAACCAAATCATACAACATCAGCCTTAAATCTAAACCCACGTCTTCTTACATTTCCATTATTCAAACCTCTTTCAGACAGTCTTTCGTTTTCATCCACCAGTCCATTTTCATGATTACTTATTAAATCATTATCAACATCGACTATTTGATCATTAATTTTCTTATCATCATCATCGATTACATTTAAGGGACCAATTCTATCAACAATATCTTTGAACAATGTTTCGATTACTAAGTTTTCCTTCCTTCTCATTGGTCGTTTTCTTAAATCGTTTTTTCTATTTGTTTTCGTTGTATCGTTTTCAACTTTACCAAATTCTAAATTTTTATCGTAGTACATTGGTGATTCGTCGCATGGTATCGATTCTCTTTGCCTTGCGCATACTAGAACTTCCTGTAATATGATAAAAACATCAATAAGATCAATAATAATCCTAATAATAATATTTGACTGCTCCGTAGCTCAGTTGGCAGTGATGTGGACTGAGAAGCGTGTGCACCCGGGTTCGATTCCCGGGCGGGGCGAATATTGATATGATGAATATCGATGTTTGTTTCCGGTCTGGGTGTGATGTTCGTCTCTGTGTGTGTTTCGGGCACCCTAGATACAGGTTCTTCCTAGTTGAGGGCTCTGAGTGTGATGTGTTATTATTAGTATTTAGATGACAGGACGAAATTTTTAACGCCTTAGATAATGTTTATCAGTGTCTGTATAAGCTAATCCTTTACATATAAAAAAAATCCTGTAATAGTTTTTGCGTTATGTTGGAACAATCATCTAAACATAATTAAACAAACGTTCTTTAAGAGCCATAGCACAGCTAAAGTAGCGCCACTCGAGAAAAAAATAAATATCTTCTAAACTAAGGCAAATATCAAAAATGTGAAACAGCATTCCTCTAGATAACATATACAGAGACGAACATTACACCCAGACCGGAAACAAACATCGATATTCAGCATAACAATGTTCGCCCCGCCGGGAATCGAACCCAGGTGCACACGCTCTCAGTCCACATCACTGCCAACTGAGCCACGGAGCAGTAAGTATAGTTTATTATATTTAATCGTGTAGATAAGCTTTCTGGCTGATGCACATACCTGGTTAAAAACTGTCTCCTTAGGGCATATGAAGCTCCATCTATATGTCACATTGCGACCAGACGACGTCTGAGAGGGTAGGCAGACGTGAAAGATCTGACATTCGTTATCCACATCCGCATAATAGCCGTAAGTACGGTTATCACAACTGAAAATATAACATAAATATTGTTACTTGTCGAACCGGCGAACTTCGTACCGCTTAGCCTGTTAGGTGTCCCACCGGCTGTAATCTATACCAACATTATAAAGAGGAAAGATTTGTTAGTTTGTAACGAATACGCTCCGGAAATACTGAACAGATTTCAAAAATTCTTTCACTGGTGAGTCCCCGAGTGACATAGGCTATATAAGATTTTCAAAAAAATTAGGGATCTTTACTTAAACTCAAATAATGTAACCTAAGGTGCAATATTTTTTCCGTTGTTTACATATTTTGACAGGTGGTTTGTTGTTGTTGTTTGTTTTTTATTCGGCCATTCTGGGCAGTCAAAAGATCAATGTCTATAGAGCCAAGTCTTGAGTAGTATCTTATATTCTATGGCGTAACGAAGTAAGCCGGGACAGCTCGTTGTTTATAAGTAGCGCAATTAAAACTTATTTACCTGAATGTATCAGTGATATTTTCACGTATTGACGTCGAATTTGCTGGCAAATTTAATGTGTCTGCATTGGTTTGGTTTACCATTTCCTAAAAAAAAGAAGTTTATTAATGAGCTAATCGCGTAATCAAATAAACTTTTACCGTATTATTCATAAAGATACAATAGATTTTAGGTTTCGGTTTTAAAAGGTCTTTATTTCAATAAATATATTTTTTTTTAATACAATAGTATAACTAAAACACAGTTAATGTTACACTAAACTTAGAACATAAGAACATTTCACCAGCATAGTGCTTTATGGAAATATTTAATAAAAAATTAAACACGAATTAAGATTTCACTACATTCACAAAACACGGTCATTCGTTAAGTTATTTGTCATTAGATCTCGACTTGTGCTGTGAATATTGTGCGACCGGAAAATGGATAGCAAACAATATCCTTACCGTCTTATTCATAAAGATACAGTAGATTTTAAGTAGCGTTACTGGAGGTCTACTTCTCTGGTTTGTTGTTGGTAAATACGTGTCATCCAGTCTAAATTGACATACGTCAAATAACTAAAATGCTCTTTAACTTTTTATGAATAAGAGGGTAGGTCGATACTGTCACAGATATTTATTATTTATGCGTACAATAGGAAACTAAAAAAAAATAGATTTTAGGTAGTTTTAACGGAGGTCTACATCTCTGGTTTGTTGTATGGTAAATACGTGACATCCAGTCTAAATTAACATACTTACGTCAAATAACTAAAATGCTCTTTAACTTTTTATGAATAACAGGGTTTAACTAAAAAGGTTGTTTTCAAAAAGTATTCTCAGGTAGAAATTATTTATTTATTTCTTTAGAATATTAGAAAAATCTTACCCTTAATATTTTTCTGATGCCGTTTCTTCTCATTCGTAAGTCTATATCGTCTGCGCTCGCCATTGTAAATACTGTTACTAACAGTATAAATATTACTTTAGTAGCCATTATTGTACTGAAAATCAGAAATACTAAGATAAGTACTTGGGCCTCATTTAGGGACAGGCGGCTCGTTGCGCGGGGCGTCGTCGTCGTGCGGGCGCCGACGCGTCTCCTTGTACAGTGGCGGACACGGTCGGCGTAACACTTCCGGTTTTTCTGTATTGCAAAAAAGCTCTTGTTCTTTGGCTGACGAAACCATAGACAAATCTGTTACGGCCTCCTAGTCCGTGACTGTACTATATAGAACATAGGCCGTTTTGATATTGAAGCGATGAACGACGCGGACCAGCGTCAGTGCACGCGTCGGCGCCCGCATTGACTGTGCCAACGCGTCTCAGTAAACGGTCACATACATTGCTATAATGTTTGATTTAATCGCAGCACGCCCCACATTACGCTCCGCGCAACGCCCCGCGTGCTCCTGAATGCGGCCTTAGGTATAATTTGCCGTGTAGTGGCGGCATCAAATACCGTGAGTGTCGTAAGAGGCGACTAAGGGAAAGGGATCACCATAAGGGCAAACATTGTGAGAAGGGTTTGTGGTTGGCGATCGCAGTGTGGCTCTTCAAGTATTTCAACGAAGGTCGCTGCTGCCCGACCTTCGGCTGTTCCCTTAGTCGCCTTTTACGGTGGTGGACTAAATTAGTTACTCATTTCAATTGGCAGTGATGTGGACTGAGAAGCGTGAGCACTGGGTTCGATTCCCGGCGGGGCGAACATTGTTATGATGAATATCGATGTTTGTTTCCGGTCTGGGTGTTATGTTCGTCTCTCTGTGGCCTAACACAGTGATTCTAAATAATTATTACTCTGCCGTCTGTAACTTTTACCTGTGTTAACAAATAAAGTTTTTCTATTTCTATTTCTGTAAATGTTTCGGGCACCTTAGATACAGGTTCTTCCTAGTTAGGGGCTCTGAGTGTGATGCGTTATTATTTATTATTTTTAGTAAATTTATTATTTTTAATAAGGTATCAATATTAATTAGATTAGTCTAATTGACTTTCAATAAGCGATATCTTGTATCCTGTATTGAATAAATCATTTTTTACTTTTTACTTTACTTTAGTGTTACTTACCGTAAACTAATTAATTAAATCACAATTTTTCTACACTAAGCCGTACATTTTCACGAATAAATTTTAATTTACTTAGACACATGAAAATTGGATGTATGCCTTTGTATGGCGGTTTAAGAAATGAAGCGGATTTCTTGGATTTTGCAAACTTATAAGCGCGAATCGCGATGTACGCGGAATAAGGAATTAAGGATTAGGTACGGTTCGCAAAACAAATTAGTCTCTGGTAGCTTACAAATCAATACATATTTTAAAACAAAGTAGCTTCCCGCGTCTGTCCCTATGTATGCTTAAATCTTTAAAACTATAAAACGAATTTTGATGCGGTGATTCAAGAGAAAGGTTTCTAAGTAATACATGAGCAACATAGTAATAGGTTAGGCGGTACAATGTTCGCCGGGTTGACTAGTCAGTACATAGTATAAAACAAAAGCGCAGCCTTATCATTATAAAATTAGTTAGTGTTTTTTTTATATACATAGGTAAGTACTTATGTCAAAATAAACTTGTCTCGCTAGGCTCTAGAAACCACTAGACTAATTTTTCTTAAAAGGGTATTTATATACTTAATAGTGGAATTCCAGGAAGGGTTCTAAATAAGTATTATAAACAAAAAAATGCAATTAATATTTTTGATTCGATTTTTCTGCCATCCCTACAATTGGCGAGCTTTCGTCTGCCAGCTTTTAAATAGATACAGAGTGAGAGGTGTGACATGAAATTCAAATCACGATACGATCGCATTGCTGTACGGTCAGCCCCACGACCTTAAACTTTGCCAAAATATTTAGGCGGCCGAATAATTTTTTTTAGTCTTTTTGGGTCAAGAAACCAAATCAATTTGACGTCGTCCGACCTTGTTTTGAGTCTGCCTACTCTGCTATAATACAACTTTTTAAAAACCTTCGTTATTCTATCAATGCCCAAATCTACGTTATTATCAACTATACCACACCTCGGACACTTCATAGAAAAAAAGCGCGTTGCTTCGTACACGCGTGTCATGCTTGTGTGAGTGAGATGAGACGTGCGACGCTGCTTCATTTTGTACTGAACGGTAACTATGAGGTAACCGAGAGCGAGGGAGCCGGCCTCACTTGCTGATGGAGGCAGGGAGTGACCATACTAAGCCCTGTAGGTCCGGGCGTAAGAATAGGTCTACGGTATGCCCTGCCTGTCGTAAGAGGCGACTAAAAGGGGTCTTTGGGCCCGTGAGTGTGAAGGGCGGGGGCCCGACACACTCATCAAACGGCCCTGAGATGGGCGGCGGCACAACTTGTGGCACTGTGCCGCCGCAGCTCCAAAGGCGAGCCGGGGAGGGAACAATATGCCCTCCCCGAGCATGAAGCTAATAGTAGCTGAGCGTGGGAAGACTTCGGACGCTATAATGTGTGGTTCCCGGGGTTCTTCCCAAAAGCGCCAAGACGGCCGCCGAGGGGTTTTAGTGGGTGCGAGCCCCACATACGCCCGACGCTCCCCCGAGCGTCGGGAAATGCGATAGGCATTTCCCCTCGTTAAAAAAAAAAGGGAGTGACCATACTGTATGTACATAGTATTATTTATTATACTGTCATCGACAACAAATAAGAACCAATAGGTAGTAACTATAGTACACTTCTGGACATAGCGGCTGCTTAAGGTCCACATCAAATCGATACTGCCTAGTAAGTCTAAAAATGACAAAAACGGGTTTTTGTAAAAACACCAGTTACAGGTTTTGAATTTGGGCAGCCGATAGGTCTCCCCCACATATTGCCACAAGGAGAAACTTTGGTTAGGGAGTTTACCGTAATCACTGTACTCGGCATATTGGTTGGCGATCAGTGAGGCTCTTCAAGTATTTCAACGAAGGACGCTGCTGCCCGACCTTCGGCTGTTCCCTTAGTCGCCTTTTACGACACCCGTGGGGGGAGATGGTGGGGTGGTGTTCTTAGCCGCCACCACTCAACCATTTTAGCCTAATTTAATTGATTTTAAAACTGTCTATGTTATAGAAACAGGGTCGCTAACGGACTTTAAAATGTCCTAAAAAAAACTTACTGTACTCTACGTGATAGGAATTCATATTAAATCAGTAGGTTAAGTATTTTTAAATTAGGCTGAGCTCACTGTGGTGGGTTGTCTGGAAGAAATACCTTTTTTTATCTCACTTATGTGCAAAGTGTATTTAACCGACTTAAAAAAGGAGGTTGTCAGTTTGACCTGTATGTATGTATGTTTGTACGCGATTATCTCGCGTTTGGCTGAACCGATTTTGATGCGGCTTTCAGATAAGTATTTGTTACATTCAGGAGGTTTTAGTATACCTATTTTGACCGACTTCGTAAAAAGAGGAAGTGCTCAGTTGCTGTGTCAGTTTATTGAAAGCGGGTTTCCTTTTTGTAAATCAAAAAGTATTTATCTTTCATCTTTATTAGTTACGTGCAACCCCTAATTCCGTTTTCACGAGATTCAATTTTTCATTAGAATAATATTGTAAGATGAATATTGAAAATAAAAATAATAATTAAAAAATCATTTATTGAACAAAACACATTTTAAAGCACACCTTTAGATAACAATGGCTGGCATACGCGTACTAGGCTAGTGCCTGTGTCATGGCTGCCGAGATACAACATGAACATAGTAAAAACAAGTTAGTGGCGCTAGTGGATCTTATTACTTAAATAAAATTGTTACTCACTCCTTCCTAATATACTGGGTGTTTCTGACAAGGCGGTAATAAATGAAAGGAGGGATTTCGCTCACCATAACAAACAACTATCCAAAAGAAACATGGGTCGAAATCTCAAAAACTAAAATCAGCTGTTCCATACATTTGTTCGATCAGCTGACGGTGTCAAAGTACGGGACAGCTGATTATTGTGTTATTTCGACCTATGTTGCTTAGGGAAAGTTGTTAGGTATGCTGTGCCGAACACCCCATTTCATTTATTACCGCCTTGTCAGAAACACCCCGTATAAATGAAAGACGAAAAAATATACACCCAGAACATCGTTATTCATCATAAAAAAGTTCGTCTCTGCCGGGAATCAAACCCGGTCACGTCAAAGTCGATATTACATGCAAGTGAACCACAAAGGCAGTCAATTTTGCTGAAATTTGGTCAAGATTATGTTTTTGCATTTTAATCCCAAGCAAGCACGCGCAGCGAAGGACGTCCACCGACCAGATGGACGGATGATCTGCGCAAGGCTGCGGGTCCACGCTGGATGCAGGCCACCTGCGATCGGTACAGATGGAGAGCCTTGAGGGAGGCCTATGTCCAGCAGTGGACGTCCTACGGCTGAAATGATGATGATGATGATTTTAAGGCTACGAACGCACAGGCGGTTTTATTTCCGCGCGGTTCAAAGTTTGTTATTTAATTTTAAACCTTATTCATAGGCCCCGAACGCACAAGCGTGTTTTTACGGTTTTTTATCCGCTGGTGCGCACACTTCCATAGGATTCAGTATGTTACATAAAATCCGCGCGGCAAAAAACCGCCTGTGCGTTCGTAGCCTAATCCCACGCCCTGTGCCAATGTTCCTTATTTTATAGAATTTCTAGAATATGCTAATTCTTTCCTATTTTATGTATAACAGCTAAGGGTCATCGTACGCGTGTGAATCCAAAATGATGCTCTTCCAAGTTCTTCAACATAGTTGTTGGCACATGTCTAGCATAGTAATCTACTCTAATATAATATTACCTTACCTATTACTATGTTGCTCATGCATTATACTTATAAACCTTCCTCTTGAATCACTCTATCTATTAAAAAATACAGCATTAAAATCCGTTGCATAGTTTTAAAGACGCGGGAAGCTACTCTGCCGTCCTCAAACTAAAAGGCGGTTAAGTGCAAAATGTTAGTTTTGAGTTAGAGGCTAAAAACGCGGGAATATTTTGAAAAAAATGCTGTTCCTTTTCTATACATTTCTAGTGGTATTGTTTGGTATCAAACGATAGATATTTTTTTATACTTTTTCCTCAATAAAGCTCAAATTGAAAAAAGTGGTATTTGCATACATAAAAATCTTATTTACTTTTTCAGTGGTGTAACATTTTAATAATTTTCTCTGAAATTTCAACCTAAAAAGCGGCTATAGGCCTATAACTGCCTTATAGTTATGCTTTTTTCCAAAAAATACGTAAACATTTTTTTATTACCATAAGTTATCAATATTTCCATAGCTAAAAAGTAGTTTTAATTTTAAGCGCCATTTTAGTCTAGCATTAAATTAATTTACCTTGTAATCTTCAATAACAAAAAAGCGGCTATCAGATTTTTGCCGCCATTTAGACAAGTACTTGTTACTTAACGTGTGATTTATTTTTCAACGACCATTACTCAATTAACTTTACTTAACTAAAAAGCGGAACCTTTTTTTGAAACTGCTTTCTAGTTAGGCAGTACCCCTGGGTTTTTATGCAACCCACGAAATGTTAGTTGATTGTATAAAAAAGAAGATAACGAATTCAATTAAACAATAACCATTTATTGTATTTCCAAGTAGGGTGATTTATACTCATCTCAACTGAAAGAAGTCCACTGTTGGATAATAATGTCTCCAACACATAGATTGCTACAAGGATATTGTGAAGGGGATTTTCCGTAATCGCCACGCTTAGCAGGCGGGTTGGTGATCGCAGTATGGCTTTTTAAAGGATTCAACAAAGGTGGCTCAGCATGATCATCGACAGCACTGCCCATGCCCATCCTTTGGAAGTTTGGAAATGTTCCCTGAGACGCCGTTTACGACACCCATGGAAGAAAGGGAAGGAGATGGGATGGTGGAATTCTATGCCAATATTATTTATTTAGTACATATAATTGACAGTCTTGATATAGGTTTTTTGTTATAAAGGTTACCTTTTAATAAATACTTTTACATAACATCAACTACGAAGAATCAACATTTTGTATTTAATATTAATTTACCATTTGAATGGTAACAAAATAAAACTTTTTTGTTTGCTTTAAATGTAATGCAAATAATAATTTAAGTCATGTATATCATCATTTAATACCGTAAAAAGTATGTCTGTATAATTTTATTCTAATATTTAATTTTATTCCTAACTAGAGAGGTCTATCAGACAAATATGGAGCGCAGAATATAGGAAGTTCAATTGGTGGACAAAGTCCGAAACACGGAACTGCACTCCAGAACTCAAATACTGGATGTAGCTAAAAACAGCAGAATTAAAATAAGAGGCTGGCTACATAGCCTGTATGGACTCCAATCGTTGGGCAACTAAATGGGTCACACATCATCACATGGCCACGCTAAGAGAAGACGTGGTCGTCCCAGGAAGCGATGGACCGATGTACTGTGAGCGCACTATATAAGGCCTAGTGGGAATCCACTCAGGAAAGGGAAGCGTGTGAAAGTGGGAAAGAGGCATATGCCCAGCAGTAGGACAGCTTAGGCTAACAAATAAAATTATTAAATAATTTTATTACATATAAGTTTTAACATTACTGCAATTCATTCATATATTCAAATTAAAAATAGGTAATAAAATCAAGTTAAGTATTTAACCATTTATGTAAGTTTAATATCATGAACTAAATTTGCCACATTTATATAGTTAACTTAACTTAAATTGTTAACTAAAAACAGTCGTTCTTTAATATTTAGATAAATAGTTTTTTTAGAAACTGGGGTTTAGAATTTTGGCAATCGATTTGTGAACTGACTGGTAGTTTATCTTAGGTATTTCATAGTTCACGTAGAATCCTCGTTACGGTGCATGGCTTGGATAGTAAAATTGTTTGCACTGCACAGGCGTAAATCCTATCATCGATTGCAGTTTGCCTGTGTGAATGCTTTTTAGCCAATCTCCTTCGCTTTTTATAAGCTGGCGGCACCCTCTTGGTTGATCTACCCCGAACGATGATGATTCTTGGAAGTCTGCGTCTGCTGAGTCAGGCAATAATTTTTATCACCAACCGAGTCATTAGAGTAAAAACCGCATATAATTCTATCTTCAACATATGAACACTCTGTCTCTTTGCCTTAGCCATGACAGAGTACTTTATTGATAATCGGCCACAGGTTGACAGTGTAGTGATAGAACCATGGTTTTGTTGCACATCAGGTTCATTGTCTAAATTAGTTGGTCCGGTTGCAAAGCTACATTTCATATCAATACATACATTTCATATTATTCGTTTGAATAAATGTCAACTGCCAAGGCGTTGAAATTGTTCAGACGATCTTTTGGAATAATGCTTGAAGACTGAGATAAGTAAGTGATCTTTCTTTTTTCTGCTCTGTAATAAAAGTGGGCTTAATATTTGTGCACGCGTGCGAATTTCTGTGGATTCTCTACCTTAATTTTAACATGACATTCGCATCTGTAACGCTACTATACTTTATAGTACAACAGCGGTGGATATCTCAAAGGTGATATCCACCGCTGGTGGATATCTAAAAAATCTACAAAGAAATAATATTATATTACTGGAAACTTACGGAGCAGCGCTGTTGCGCAGGCGCCCAGTATGAGCTCCCCATGAGACGAAGCGGAGACATTGGTAATAACCATATAAAACTTGCCGCTGCGGCACCATCGTTAGGCGCTAACATTACACTGACTCAGATGAGGAAAAAAAATCGATATTTTTTATACCAACTCAAGGTTTGACACGGCCGATGCATTATTGGTGAGGGTTCAGTTAAGTACGAACCCAAAAATTGTACCTACATTACCGTCGAAAAATTTGAACAACTTAAAATTGTACTTGGGAATGCGTTATAAACGCCGCGCCTTCCGTCCGTTGTGATCTTGGTTCGTACTTGATTCACTGTCGTCGCCTTTGTCCGTCCAACACCAAGAAAATGTCGAATGCAAGTGGAAAAGAACGTGGAAGAGGCGGTGCAAAGAACTGCCTTTAAGCGATGTAGTATAACTTAGCCGCTTTTTAGATATGTAAAAAATGAAAAAATGTATTCATTATACTTTTTGTATTTAATAACACCACTTTCTTCAGTTATTTTAGACTAGAAAGGAGAAAAGAATGCATATCATAAAGGCAGTTAAGTGATTTTAACTGCTTTTAAGATTGGCATTAACATATAACCACTTTTTAGTTTTTTTTTTTTTTTTTTATTTCTCAAAACAAAACTTATAAACTAGGGATACAACAATAGCTGCTGACGAAAACTAAGTTGTTTATCTGCAGCAGTTATGTACTTGTATTAGGTATAGCCTGCAAAAAACGAAGCTAAAAGGCCACTAAAGTTATTTAACTGCCTTTTAGCTTGCAGAAAATTGATAGCCGCTTTGAAGGCAGGTATTAAAAGTGATAAAGTCGGACTAATACAAACGTTAAAGTTCTTTTGTGGCCTTTTAGTTTAGCAATGCTACTTAGTCGCCTTTAAGCATTGTTATTTTTATTTTATGTGTACTTAACCGCCTTTGAACAAATATTATTTTCGTAACGATAAAAGATAAATTAACAGTTCAAAGATAGATCGATAGAGGATTTTTTTTTAAGTATTATTGCATCAAAATGTCAAAATCGACCAAATGTCACTTAACCGCCTTTTAGCTTGAGGACGGCAGTACTTTGTTTAATACTATGTATTGATGATTAAGAGGAAAGATTTGATTGTTTGTTTGCATTTATTTATTAGGCTCCAAAAAGTACTCGACTGTTTTTAAACATTGATTTTACTATTAGAATCCTATAATATTCCTTACTAAAAATTAATTGGGATGCTATGGGCGACCTTATCGCTTAAGGTGGTAACTCACGCTATGGCGCGAAACTCAAATTTTTTCACGTTTTTTAATTATTTTGGCGAAAGTATTCATTTTAAATAAAGTTTAAATGAATTTGCGTACGTAAAAACCTATTTCCCACATTGTGATATATCGTTTTTGAAAGACAGAGTTACCGATTTTGTGTAAATTCAAGGAACGTGTTTTTTGGCCTTTTACCCCTTAGACACAAAATATGTAGGTCTGTCTTCAAAAAACGTTGTATTCCAATATGGGAGATGGTTTTTTACATACGCGAATTCATTTAAACTTTATTAAAAATGTATACTTTCGCCAGAATAAATAAAAAACACGAAAAATTTGAATTTCGCGCCATAGCGAGAGTTACCACCTTAAGGTGATTTCTCCCAGACAACCCACTTATATGAAATAGGTATCCTCTTTTTATGATGGAAATATATCGACGCTGGAAAGGAAGAAGTACCTAAGCGACATTATGCCTAATGTTCAGGAGAGCAATTTGAAAATCTTGTTTTTGAAAAAAAAATCATAACAATTTTCCTAATTATTCTACAAGAGTGAAACCTACATTGCAGACAAACTGATTTTTTCCGCTTTTTTTAATATTAATAGTTTTAAAAAAAACGTATTATTTTAGGAGATAGTGTCGCTTAGGTATTTTTAATATAAAAATAGTACCCGGAAAAAATACGCAAGCGCCCAGGCAAAATATTTATCATCCTAGATAAAACAACACATAGTGATTTCAATAAATATCTTAGGAACGGAAAAAATACTGAAATTAACATTTTATTATCACCGCATATTAGTAAAAATGGCTAAATGTTTCAGTTTACTAAAATATTCCCTAGAAAAACTTACTTTTGAAAAAATCGAGTAGTTTTTAAACCCATTAAAAATAATTTAAAATCAAAGTAAATAACGTTTTTCCAACATATGAATAAAGTTAAAACGATAATTTTGAGGGATATTTCTTATTTTATGACAGTAAACTAAATTGCACAAAGAAATCTTTAACTCCAAGCGTAAAACTACTAGAAAAACTTTAAAATAGCAAAATCTGTGGAGCTGTTATACGTTAACACTTTCCGGGACATTCCGCCTGTCGACGTAATCTTGTATGCGTGTAAATTGACAGTACGGCTGTGGGCGTTCTTCTTAAGGTGCTCCTAGCGGACAGACCGTCGACAGCCGTTTTAGTTTCATACAGTTAGTATGGAGCAAGTGATCAGTTGTCGTATTGCACACATTTCTGTATTAGTAGGTGTCATAACACTACAAGGCTTTACATTGTCATCATATACGCTATGATAGGTACATGATATGACAGGCCGCCTGTGGCCGTTTAAACGTCATACAAGAATATAACAATTTGAACTGGGTGTCACAACACTAGGTTTACCTAGTTGTTTTAGTGGATTTTTCGCTTACTATTGAAAATCTTATGTGATATGATATGACGTAACGGCCATGAACGTATGAAAATTTTATATGAGATTTCGAGGTGTCATATCACAATAGTTCAAGATTGAACTGTGTCCCGGAATGTGTTACTTCGTCCAGTGTTCTGCGCACACACGTTGTGCGTTGTTTGAATACGTTTGCGGGTAGCTCAACAATTGACGTTGGAACTCAGACTCGAGACGCTATCAGATGAAGAACATAAAGTACTATTACCTACCTACGTAGTATTTAGAATTACTACTGGTTTGAGACCTCAGAGTACCTATAGTCATACTACTCTCTCTCTGCCCTGCAGTAGCATCTCATCTCTTTCTGCGCCCAATAATATACTACAAGACCTACGATAAAAATGTTATTTATGGTATTAGATACTCAGCATCATATCACGAAATACGATACTACACGAAATTAAATCTATTTCCTCACAAATTTCGAACTATCCCCATAACTTTTTTTTTTTCAGGTTAGGAAGAAACTTTTATATCCAAAATATCGTGATAATAACATCTCAGTACTCAATGCTCTTTGAGAGCTGCTAAGGCTATACTTTACGCAAGGGTGTGAGGAACTTGTCTTCAGATTTAGTTAAGTCGCAAAAGGAAGCCAGCCACTGGCGGTTATTTCTTTTTCGATTAAAATGCTTTTATTTATCCCTAAAACCCTTGACGTACCAACTAATATATTAATAAAACTTTTTAGGTGGCCACACGTTGAAGGAACGGGTACTTAAATATAATATCTCCTGCCATAGAATACCTACTACTCCTGAAATAATATATTGTCGTACATCATCTGCATTATTTTAATATAGCTAAATAAACTTAGTAAAAACTTAACAAACAAGTTTGGTAAAGGTAAAAGCTGTCACAACTAGTCAACCCAACATACACCATATTCATATAATACGAATAAAATGATCAGTACTTCGTTAACTTTCATAGCGTTGTCATCAGAGAAGATGGTCGCTTGATTCCCTGGGTAAAGATATCTGCTCAATTTAGAGAGGCGTTTATTATTTCCTATAACCCATTGATAAATTTATTGCCGTGTGGTGACGACAAAAAATTCTACCACCCCATTTCCTATCGTGGGTGTCGTAAAAGGCGACTAATTTTCGAAGCACGGGCAGCAGCATCCTTTGTTGATCAAAACAAAAATTAATTTTAAACAACTATGCTGCGATAGAAAACCCGCCTGCCAAGCGAGGCAATTATGGTAAACCCAAAACTAAAACTCAAAACTCAAAATATTTATTTGTGCAAACCCCCCATTTTTTGTTCCGCTCAAAGGAGCGAGGAGGTTATGTGGAGCTTGCACCCACTCAAACCCTCCGGTGGCCGTGTCAGCGTTTTTTGGGAAGGACCCTGGGAACCATTGATTATCAGCGTACGATATCCTTCCCATGTACAGCTTCGTATTCGGGGATGCTTGTTGTTCCCTCTCTTCTCGCCTCTAAAGCTGCGGCGGCTCAGTACCACACGCTGTGCCGCCGCCCTTCCCGGGGCCGTTTGATAAGTGTGAAGTGTGTAGGTCGGCAAATCCCCCTCCTCACAAGGTTTGTCCTTGTGGTGATCGCTGGGCGAGGCCTATGTCCAGGCTGCGATGATGATGATTGATAGATTGATACTAGAGTTAGTAACTGCAAATGTTGCTGAATCACTAATATAATCCTTACGTTTTTGCGAACCGTAAGATGAAGAGTAAAACCTGTTGAAGGTTTCGGAGGTGCACTGGATAAGGGTCGCACGGGTTAGCTGATCAGTAGGTCGATCTATAGGTGGGGCATATGTCCAATAGTGGATGCATTTCGGCCGATAAGGTGATGATATCAACGTCTCCACTTTCTTGGGGTAAATATCCCGATTTTAAAATAAAATATTCATAGACCTACATTAAAATCATGAGACTCTTATCCATTTGCCATATAAGTATGTTGAGAATAAGTAAAAGTTTACATCTATGATTTTGGTTTAAAACTTAGTGAAAACGGATTTGATCCTATTGAACGACATTGAATAAAAATTCGGTCTGAAACCAATCATTAGACATGCATGTTGATTGATTTGCATTACACTTATTTGAATTGTATAAAAATATATAGCAGTCAGTAACTGTATTATTTTCCTAATCAAATCAAATTAATTGGTAGCACTGCGAAAAACTTGAATTTCAAATACAAAATAATTCTGTTAAAGATGCCTAAGCGACGGCTCAATTAATGTTGACGGTGCGTACGCGCTACCTAAATAACAATTTAAACCGCAAAGACTATTTTTTCGTTACCAACCACCATACCATAAATATTTACAGCCCGGGCAAGCGACATATGCTTGGTATCGCAATATGCTTAAATCATGAATTATTATAATTGAGTTTCCATCAGAAAATACCTAAACGCCAAATAAAATCGAAAAGTCGGCAGGTAAAAGTACCCAAGCGACATCTAAATTTTATTATATTTTACTTATAAAATACCTAATCTATCGTTTAATTAAAATAAGTTCTGGAAAATAATTCCCAAGTTCCATATATAAATTAATAAAAGATGATCAAAAATATCTTCATTCTCCATTAAAGATTTTATATTCCAGGAAAAAATACTTTACCAGAATTACAAAAGACATTTGGAGTAGGGTAAACATTCCTTAGCAATAATTTAATTTTGAAAATTATGACAAAAACTATCCAAATAAAAATTAATAAAAATTTTGATACCTAAGTAAAAAAATAATAAAAAAGATCGAAAACTTGTCGCTTGGTCGCCATAAAAAGATGGAAAAAGAGGGAAATCTAAAATACCTAAGCGACATAAATTTCATCGTAGAGACATGAGAGTGACACCAAAAGACGCAGAAAAATCTGACGATTCCAACAAGGTATATAACTCAATATCGACCATCTTGTCGCTTAGGTACTTTTTCCTTTCCAGCGTCGATATTAATCCTTAGATCTTTGTGGTTAACACAATCTTTTCCTATGTACAGTGGCGCTCTAGGACTGCGTAACTTCGGGTTTTTCTCTAAGTATTGCAAAATAGATCTTGTTCTTTGGTAATACATTTAAACAAATCTGTTACGCCCTCCTAGACCGCCATGTACATACACCCATTCGAAGTAGAATCACTTGACAGAGGAGGGCTCGTTTGGGGGCGTCTCCAGGCGACCATTGTCGTAAGGCAAGGCAAACATTTGTTTGCCTGAGCCAATTAGTGGGCACCCTGAACTACCTCGCCTCTATCAGTATAGGATACTTTACGAAATAAGGTATCAATATTAATTAGATTAGTCTAATTGACTTTCAATAAGCTATATCTTGTATCCTGTATTGAATAAATCATTTTTTACTTTACTTTTTGAAGTTTAAAACCAAATCCATACAGTTTTAGATAGATTACCTTTATCTAAAATATCACTTACATTTACTTTTCAAATTGTTTCTTTATCTGCGCGGCTTTTACCTCTTATGCCTGTGCATTAAAATAATAAAAAAATACATTATTTGCTAAATATGAGTTTTATTCATTTATAATGTAACTATATATGTAGTTTACAGATAAACTATAACTAAATTTGGACATGAAAATTACTTAATACACTATAGTATAATAATATGCCTTTTTGTTTAATATAAATAATTTAGTGCTCTATAAAACCCAACTAAAAGAAGGCCAGGTACCATTATAATACAAATATTAATTACATTTTTAACCGACTTCAAAAAAGGAGGTTATCAGTTTGACCTGTATGTATGTATGTATGTATGTTTGTCCGCAATTATCTCAAGTTTGGCTGAACCAATTTTGATGCCGTTTTCAGATAAATATTTGTTACATTTAGGAGAAGGTTTTAGTACCTATTTTAACCGACTTCAAAAAAAAAAGAAGTGCTCAGTTGATGAATATGTCAATTGAAGGCGGGTTCCTTTTATTGTAAAAAGAAATTAATATTAGTTTCTTTTGAATGCAGAAACTAAAACTTAAAACTTTGCTTTAAAATGTTATTATTATTAACGCAATAACATAAAATTTTTAACTCCCTACTACTGGTATTAATCTCTCTACCGTTTCAGCATTCAAATTCTCAATAAGAACCTTCTCTTTTTTCTCATTTCCAACATTATGACGTCTTTTCATATGCTTGTAATGATTAGAGCCATTCGTAAAATCTCTGCCGCAGTACTGACATCGATACGGTTTTACGCCAGTGTGCTGTCGTTGATGTATTTGTAACTTGGCAGGCTGTCTGAACCTTTTATCGCAGATCTCACAAGCGTATGGCATTATGTCTGTATGAATGATGGCGTGTTTTTTTAAATATGTTCCATTCAAAAAAGTTTTTCCACAAATTTCACATGGGAATGGCTTTTCAGCTGAATGTGTTAGTATGTGCGTTTTAAGGTTACGACGAGCACGGAATGCTCGTGGACAGTAACTGCACTTAAACGGTTTAGTATCCTCGTGAACACTTAAGTGGGCAGCCATGGTGTGTTTTGTGTAGAACATCATTCCACAGACGTGGCAATTGAATTCCTTTGTTCTCTCTGTGTGTACGGCTTTTTTGTGACGATTCAGCATACAAGGGTATTCAAACTCTCTGTTACAAGTAAAACAAGTGACTTCACTTTTACTAGCTTTCTTTCTTTTAGATTTTTGTTGAAAATTAGGAACGTCCACTTCAACAATCAACTCTTCAGGTTTACATTTTTTGTTTCTCTTTGATTTGCGAGGAGTTTTTTTGGATTTTTCTGCTAATGTTGCATTGTCGGAAGATTCAGGATCGCTTGACTGGCACCTAATATCGCGTTGTTCCGGTTTTTTTTCCATTTTCCCACCCGAAGTATCAGATTTACGATCGCTTATTTTCCCGCCGTAAATTGACGTAAGTTTTTCTTGTGCCACTCTTACTTGGTGCAGAAAAGACCAAGTTCGTGTCAAGACATCGAAGCAGAGGTGGCAAACGCATTTAGGAAGAGAATTAGATGGTGTAACATCAACACACAACCACTGAAGTTTGTTTTGAAGGCTCGATTTGATGCCTGTCTCGTCGTTTATTGATACTGACTGGTTATCAGTGATCTTCTCAGCGCACAGTCGACAGTGAGTTTCTGGTGCAGTGGACATAGTATTTTAAAGGTTTGGATAGCTTAAAATTGATGGGAATCCGTGAAAAAACATATTTTTTTACGATGAAAACAGAAGAAAAATCGAGCTGAAGCTGAAATCCTGAAATCGAGTTAAACGACTGAACAGACTGATTGAATTGATCGTCCATTGACTGATGACTACTGAATTGAATGGAACTGAGCGAATGAAATTGTCTGAGGTTTCAGTCAAAACCATTGGAACTACGAAAAATGGTTCAATCAATCAATCACCGCATCAATCTCAATCATCGATCGATTACCGCGGAAGGGTGGTGGAGTGGGTGTTTTTCTGGTTTTTAACCGACGAAAAACAAAAAGGAGGTTCTCAATTCGTCGCGTATATTTTTTTTTTTTTTTTTCTTTTGTAATTTTTCAAAAGCTGAATTTTCGGAAACTGAAACTGCAATGCAAGAAATACATTGCTACATTGTCCACTGCACAAGAAACTCACTGTCGACTGTGCGCCGAGCCTATCGCTTTAAACCAGGCGGTATCAATCAACGACGAAACAGGAATTCATTTATTCATATTCATTTATTTAGTGCTTGCTTAAGTACTTACATAGATGTTAAAACATAAAAGTGCCACTTAAGCTATCTTAAATTAGACATTGCACAAGTTTCAATCAATTAGGGCCTCGAAAACAAACTACAGTGGTTGTGGTTGTGTGTTGATGTTACTTGCATTTGCCACCTCTGCTTCGATGTCTTAACTCGAACCTTCTCCACCAAGTTAGAGTGGCACAAGAAAAACTTACGTCCATTTACGGCAGGAAAATGTGCTTTCAAAAATCAGAAAATTCCAAATATTATTTATTTAGTCCTAATGTACTGTAAAGTTTTACCTAACGGATAAGTATTTATATACTCTGTGACCTAACTAATTAAGAAGATTATAAGTAAAAAGAAAATAAATTGCATAAATACTTCTTTATTTTTAAATTACAGAAACCTACCTACTTATCTATATAGTATATTTATTTCTGTAACAAGTTACAATGTAAAATGTCATTTATACCATGATCTATGTACAGTGGCGGACACGGTCGGCGTAACACTTCCAGTTTTTCTGTATTGCAAGATAACTCTTGTTCTTTGGTAATACAGTCTAGGGCTGACGAAACCATAGACGAATCTGTTACGGCCTCCTAGTCCGCCACTGTACATTTAATTTTCCAATATTATGTTCCCAAATTGGTCCACTGGACCACATTTAGGAATTTCATTTCATATAAAATTATAGTGGAAAGACATGACAAACGAAACTAGTTAAATAAAACCAGCCCTTATTCCATAACTAAAATGTTTCATTTAACTTGCCCTAAGCTTTAAAGACAATTCATGCAAAGAATTCTGTAAGTTTAGTTATAACCAAAAGTTAAAAAAATCCTTATCTACACCTTGGTCCAGTTCCCTGATTCTTACTAAGTTATTTGTTTCATTATGTCTTTAAAATATTTTTTTCAAAATAATTCTATAAGATTGTTATCTTAAGAGCCAGTTTACCGCGATGCTAGCGCCATTCGCGAAAAAAAAATATATCTTCTAAACTAAGGCAAATATCAAAAATGTGGCACAGTATGACAATAGATAATCTTGCTTAGTATTTTTTGAGCACAGTACAGTAGTCCTAACTTAAAAGAACAAAATTATACACAGATTGTAGCTTTCTTTGGTCTTTAACTTAAAAGCTATAAAACAGAGCCATAAAAATACTAGGCTACATTATCTAGTGTCATACAGTGTCACATTTTTGATATTTGCCTTAGTTTAGAAGATATTATTTTTTTTCGCGAATGGCGCTAGCATCGGTGTAAACTGGCACTTAAGATAACAATCTTATAGAATTATTTTGAAAAAATATTTTAAAGACATAATGTGTACGAGCTGAGCTGTACATTAGAGTAGGTCACAGTGTAAGCAATTTAGTCTTCATTATTAGGTGCAAAGAATCATGCTAGCAGTTCGCGTTTGTTACCATACACAGCGTTAGCTCATCCACCATTTACCATCAACCAATTGTATTAAGTTAAAGTGATAATATAAGATAAAAGCATGATTCTTGTATTTCACTTCTAACCCTAAACTACCATTTTAATTGTTGGACAAAACAAATAACTTAGTAAGAATAAGGGGACTGGACCATTTTAGGAATTTCCCATAAAATTACAGTTGACATGAATAAGACAAAACTATTTAAACCAGGCCTTAATTAATAAATCAGTCATTAAAAATCAAATCAATAAATCCAAACATCACTGCTTTTCAATTTCAACTACCTTAGTTTCAACATTATCAGCTAAAACAAACTGGTCCCTCTTTCTAATAGACGTGTCCACATTGTGCCTACGATACATGTGTTTCTTATAGTTTGAACCGTTTGTAAAATCTCTACGGCAGTAAATACAACTGTACGGCTTTGCCCCTGTATGCTGCCTTATGTGAAGATTCAAACGGGTTTTGAACCGAAACTTTTTGTTACAATAATCACATTGGTATGGCATCAAATCTGTATGGATTATTGAATGTGATTTTAAATGACGTTTTACTCTAAAACTTTTTCCGCACTGTTCACAAACAAATGGTTTGGCTGCCGAATGCAAGGATATGTGTGAGGTTAAGTTACCACGGGCACGGAATGTTAAAGAACAGAATTCACACTTGTAAGGCTTTACCCCGTCATGAATAGCCATATGCGTTCCTAAAGCACCTTTAGTAAAGAACATTTTTCCGCAGACGTGACAGGCAAATTCTCTGGAACGTTTAGTGTGTACAAGCTTATGCGCTTGCAGATTACTTCTAGATTTAAACTCTCTGTCACATTCATCACATTTATACTCGGTGTTTGTGTTAATTTTTTTTCTCCCACGTTTATGTATCCGACCAAATACTGAAACGTGATCTTCTAGCAGCTCTTTTGTTTCAAATGACGCTCCGCATCCTTTACACATGTTTCTATTGTCTCTATGAGTTTTACGGTGTTTTTTTAAAGACGAAGAAAGCTTAAAGTGCCTGTTGCAAATATCACAGAGGTACCGCAACGATTTGTAATGCTTTTGGATGTGGGCTACAAAAACTTTGTAGTTTGTAAGTACTTTTGAGCAATCTGAGCATTTGAACGTAGAGCAAGTGTGGTGTATCTCTAGGGAATGCAATCGGAGTAGGTCTACCGACTTGCACTGTGCGTCACAGTAGGGGCAGCACCAAGTGTAATCGTCCCAGGTCATAGCAAAAGCGGACATGTCTAAAGGCAATTCTGCAGTAATAACAGGCTCAATCATTTCATAAATTTTATATTTTTTCTTCTTTTTACGGTTCACTTTCGAATTTTTCTTTGCTATTTTGGTCAAAGGCACTTCACTGTCAGATGACTGATTGGAACCATATGGTTCATCGTTGCTGTAGCCCGGTTCCTCTTTAATTTCAACTTTACGCTCCTCAGAACAGTTTTGTACTGTCAAAATACTTTCTTCAGACTCTCTTTTGACAAAATCGTCCCAATTTTTATCAACGGGTTGCCCAACATTCGTTTGTTTACAACTTTTATCATCATAAATCTGAGTTAATTTACAATGTGCCGTCTTAACCTGGTGAAGGAATGACCAGGTACGTTCTAGTTGATCGAAGCATGAGAAGCAGATGGTTTTTGGAAGGATGTTTGTAGGGGAAACATCAACGTTTATCCACAAAAGCTTGGTTTTTATCTTTGAGTTTAATCCAGCCGCGTCGTCAATGGAAATTAGCTGGGGTTGGGCTGTTGGCTCGGCGCAGAGGCGGCAATGAGGCTCTGGTGGTTCAGACATGTTTATTGTGGTTGATTTTATTGAGATTAGTGTAGAAATTCAAGGAAAACTAAGAGAAAACAGCGAAAAGCCGCTGCGATTTGCGATGATAGAAAAATTACGTGAATGAGACTGATAAACAAACTGAACTGATTGAATAAGTTTTATATTATAAGTATGATTGATAAGGACTAGGGTTGGACACCTGGTTTGAAACTCGGATATCCGGAAATCAGCAATGAATGTAGAATGTAAAATTTTAATTTAGCTTTTACAGCCAAGAGATGGTGCTGCAAAAGGAGATAGATTTTTCTGAAATCGCACCCATCGATGAGCTCGTAACTTATTTATCTAGTAAAAGTTTAATGGTCCGCAATAATAGTGATTAAAATAAAACTTCTTTGCTGACTTGTTGTCCAGACGCGGTGGTCTAGATATTGGTCTTAATTTTTTTCTTTAGGTGGTAACTCTCGGTATGGCGCGAAATTCAAATTTTTTTGTGTTTTTATTTATTCTGGCGAAAGTATATATACATTTTTAATAAAGTTTTAAAAGTAGTAGAGTTACCGCCTTAAATAGAAGAGATGGAGTTATATGATGGACCATATGACTAAATATGAATCGTTAGTACTGACGAGGCCCTATTACGGGCCGCTTTTGCAATAAGTTTTGCTTTTCGCTTTTCGTCCTCTAGAGTCTCTAGAGTGTCAAAGTCCATACAAAAAAAAACGCAAAGAGGACGCAAAGCATAGTATATTGCAAAAAGCGGCCGTAACAGGGCTCTCTTCGTCGTGTTAAAAGATCACGTTCTTCTGTCTTTTGTTAATTTTGTCTAAAGATATTTTTAATAAATAATTTTGATTTTTTTTTTTAATTCTTTCTAGGGTTTGCACTCTTTGCAGATCATTTCTTTCACTCCATTCTGTTCTGTCTGACGTCATGCTTGGCTAGCCATACGTCACCAATGTATTCTATGATGGTAGTTTAGTACTTACCTACATACGCGTCACGCGACGCGCTCTACTCCCGTATTATAATTAACTAGCTGACTCGGCGAACTTCGTAAAGGTATTACCTGACATGGTGCTATCACAGTATAATAAATACTTAGTACTAGGTACATACAGTATGGGCACTCCCTGCCTCCCTCAGCAAGTGCGGCCCGCGCTCGGTTACCTCTCAGTTACCGCTCAGTACAAATAAAGCAGCGTCGCACGTCTCATCTCACTCACACAAGCATGGTGCACGTACACGAGTTTCGGCTGTGCGCGAAGCAACGCGCTATTTTCTATGAACTGTCCAAGGTGTGGTGCTATTCTAAATTTTTGCGAATATTCTATAGCGACAGATGCATAGAGAAAACCAGAAACCTGTTGCCTTCGAGATCAATATAAGAAAAAGGCGTTGGATTGGCCACACACTGAGGAGGCCAGACGACCATCCGTCGAAGATGGCCCTTAAATGGTGCCCACAAGGGCGTCGTAGAGTCGGTTGCCTGAAGAAGACCTGGCTTCGCACGGTGGTACAGTGGCGGACACGGACGGCGTAACACTTCCGGTTTTTCTGTATTGCAAAATAGCTCTTGTTCTTTGGTAAAATACAGTCTAGGGCTGACGAAACCATAGACAAATCGTCCCTTAAGATCTAATACCGCGGAACTCATCTTTTAGCGTATTTGACATATTGGTATCATTGGATAGGGAATCGCAGAGCGCATCGATTGGCAAATCAAAAACCAGAATATCAACCAATCCCGAGGCTTAATTTAGCTTTTTCCATCACTGCGTAACTCAGCTGACGCTCATTCCAGTGGCAACACCGCGTAACTCTCCAAGTTTTCTATGTGTAAGAGTTAACGCAAGGGTATCGTGCAACAAAAATTACAATAACTTAATACATACCACTTGAAAAGGTATGAATTTTATATTACTTATTTATTAAACTATAAGAAATTGTTTTTTACCTTAAACTTCCATTGATAAATTATTATTTTTTCTTAACTTTTAGCACTCATAGATTGATAGAGCCTGTAACTAGAAAGAACCTGTATCTAGGGTGCCCGAAATATATACAGAGACGAACATTAGACCCAGACCGGAAACAAACATCGATATTCATCATAACAATGTTCGTTTTTTATTTAAAAGTGTCTACCTATTCTTAATAAGTATTTATCTATCAAATACTCAAGAGCCAGACCCACGACGTTTAGCCGAGTTTATGCTTTTATTACCAACGTGAGGCGGGGCCAGCTTGTCGCCGCGGTTATAACGACCACTACTGCGGCCGGTACCAACGGCTTAATGTGCCTTCCGAAGCACGGAATCATCTTACTTTTCGGACAATCAGGTGATTCAAGCCTGCAATGTCCGAACGTGGGTCTGGCTCTTGAGCTGGTACCTCTGCCTAACCCTTCGGGGAATAAAAGGCGTGAGATTATGTTATGTTATGTTCTATCAAATACTAGGTACCTACTAGGTAAGTATACTTAAGTACGTAAATGAAAAGATACACTAAGTAACGCGACACGCGACTTCACGCTCCGAATATTGCACTAAAAAGACTAAATCCCGTTCGGTGATTCTTCTTTGGTGACAATATCTTTTCGTAAACTCACGACATCGAAGAACTAGCAGGTACTTACGTAGGTAGGTATATTATCTAGCATATCAACCTTAGCATTTTGTCCGTCTGCGGTGCTAGCGCCCAATTTCGAAAAAAAATTAACAGCTTGACAGCTCTGCTTCTAAACTATGGCCAAAATCAATTATCAAAAAATTAAAACGCCGAAAAAACAGAAAAGCATTAAATAATAGGGTATCATTTTCTATTGGGACTTAATTTACTCACTTCTTAAAGTAATTTTGGTGACCGGTCGGTGAGGGTGAGGCGATTTTTAAGGGAGGCCTATGTCCAGCAGTGGACGTATATCGGCTAATATTATGATTGTTAACATTAATATAAAAAAGACTCATAATTATACATAGCAGTTTTCATGTAAATCACAAAAAGGCAATACAATCTGTGAGTGAACGATAAAGTCACCCCTATTTTTCCACCCATAGGGTTGGAATTTTATTTCCAATTTTTTATGGCACCAACTTCAAGTTTCACACAGTAAAAAGTTATGCGTGATCATACATAAAAAATATATATATATATATATATACGCGACGAATTGAGAACCTTTTCCTTTTTGTTTTTTCTTCTGTTAAAAAAAGGCGTCAATGATGAACTATGTAGATAGATAATCTTGCTTAAAATTTATTTAGGGCAACGTTGAGTATAGCTTTTAGGTTCAAAGTGGACACTTTTAGTTTCAAAACTGTATATTTCTAAGATCTTTGCCAGTCATCACCTTAAAAAACAGCCTTATACCTTACCTTGTGGAAAGGATCGACGGACTATGTACCTACCAATGAGTCGGCCCGAGCGCGAATAATCTGTATACCTACTCGATATCAAAGTGGCCGAGTTGAAACTTGAGCGAGTTACACTGACTGTGACTACTGACTACGTAAAACCTTGACGAAGGAGATGGACCAACTCACACTTGACCCGACCTGTCTTTATTTCTGTCGCAGATTGTATAACAGAATGTAGAATAGAACAGACGAGGTTAGAAAAGAGGAGATTTGTCTTAAGATATTTCTAGAGCTGCTGTGGTTTGAAAACCTCCAAATTTTTTTATTCGCTAAATTTAATCGAACATGACATAACTATATCGAAATATGTATAAAAAATACATATATAGTGTTTTTGGTTTAGAAAATTAAAATGAGTTCAATGAGCCTTGATACTGATATATAAAAACAAAAACAATCTCGCTCGTGCACTAGCTTGGAATTTTGACGCTTTCAAACATGTTAACCCTTACTACAAAATTAAAGCCTTGAAACTTCTCTTGAAAAAAAAGAATAACTTAATTATGTTACCTACTACTTTCTTTATGCTGCTTCAACAAATTTCAAAGAACAGCTCACTGTATTTTTTAGATTTCACACATTCATATCAAGCCAAAAGCTTCGGTGTTCATATTTATTTATGTCTAGGATATTTCTTAAGATATCAGAAGAACATCTCTGTTTTGGCGCGTGCCCCTCTTTACAGACCGTGTCGTGCTCATCAAAGCACGACCAAAACAAAAGCTATACACCCAACCCAGTCGACGACAAGAAAGGCTGATGTTCAGATATCATAAGACACGCAAATTTTAATTAAAAAAAAAAAAACAGAAATTCCGCGCGGGAAATGAAAAAGTTTTACAAAAAAAATGGCGGCAAACAAAGCCAAAACTAACCTAATTTTTTATTGTTTTGAATGCGCAATTTCAGTGTCTTACTAAGTTTTTCCGTTTTAAAAAGTGAATTGACAGTTTTTTTTCTAGTTTCCATCGAAATGAAATGCAATGTATTTCTGCTTATTGCCGCGTCGCTTGCTTTCTTCACACGGCATTCGAATGGGCAAGACTACTTTAGAATGGTAAGAGGAATTATTCTAGACATGCAATTGTAATAAATTTGCTTGATTTATCTATGTATCTGTCAGCACATCGCTTTGCTGCATTATAAAGTAGTGAGTGCAGTTTCTATGTAAGTAAGTACCTTCCTATTTTAGTATTATTCAATATCATCATCAATCAATGAATATATACATATAAAACTCTTCCGTTACTGACTGACTGACTGACAGACAACGCAGAGCCGAAACTACTGGGCGCAGCGGGCTGAAATTTTGCATTAGGTTCCTTAGGGAGTGTAGGTGAGCACTAAGAAAGGATTTCCCGTAATTCCCATGGGAACGGGAAAAAACTGGATTTTTGTGTTTATGAGAAATCTGCGCGAGTAAAACCGCGGGGCAGCCTCTAGTCAATATATATAAAACTCTTCCGTTACTGACTGACTGACTGACAGACAACGCAGAGCCGAATCTACTGGGCGTAGCGGGATGAAATTTTGCATGTAGGTTCCTTAGGGAGTGTAGGTGAGCACTAAGAAAGGATTTCCCGAAATTCCCATTAGAACGAGAAAAATCTTTTTGTGTTTATGAGAAATCTGCGCGGGTGAAACCGCGGGGCAGCCTCTAGTACATAGTATAAAATTAAGTCACTTTCCGCGTCTGTCCCTATGTATGCTTAAATCTTTAAAACTTCGCAACGGATTTTGATGCGTTTCTTTAATAGATAGAAAGATTCAAGAGGAAGGTTTATAAGTTAGTAATACATGCACAAAATAGTAATAGGCTAGGCGGTACGAAGTTCGCCGGGTCGACAGTTTAATTATAATAAGTGCTATCTAAAATGATGGATAAATAAGACCTATATAAGTACTTACCGATAAAATTTAGGCAAAGAATGAATTAATGATCTCTTCAATAAACACTGAGTTCACGAAACCGACGTGCGTGTATGAAAAGGCTTATGACTGTAGAAGAAGCGAAAGAAGTGTGTCAGGATCGTAGCAGGTGGAAATCAATTGTCTCTGCCTACCCCGATGGGATACAGTCGTGACGTTATGTATGTTCGATAAACACAAAAATAAGAAACTTACGTCAGTAAGTTAACAAAAGGCGAACTTATAGCTTTAACCTTTTCGGCGCCACTGGAAATAAACGAAGGTTGCTCCCCCACGCCAAGGCATTTTACCTTCAAAAACATTAGTGATTGCAAAATTCAATCGACACACAAAATCAACCAAAATTTTTATGTGAGATAAATAAACAATGGAGTGATTAATATACGAAAAGCTAAACATTTTCCCGTTTTTTAAACTTTTGTAATGCTAGAACCCAATTAGAATTTGCTTTTATGGAGTTTTGTCTGATTACTTTCAACTGAATTATATAACAAACTAAAGCGGTGGCACGTCACTAACTACTTCATATCAAGTACTCGGCGCTGGAGAGACACAAAAACTGCGAAGTTCGATCTCGTTAAAGGGTTGTTAATCACAGAGTCGATAGTTTTTTTGTACTATATTTTTTATCTTTTATTTAATCGTATTTAAATCTTTAAAATTATGTAACGGATTTCGATGCGGTTTTTTTTTAAATAGATAGAGTGATTCAAGAGGAAGGTTTATAAGTTTAATACGTGCACAAGATAGTTATAGGTTAGGCGGTGCGAAGTTCGCCGGGTGGACTAGTTTTTAATAAAACCATTTATGTACCAATCAAAATAATCTCACTCAAGTAACTTAATAATTTTAAGTTCATGAGTCACATGTCATGTGATGCATTTCTCGTTACAGTTTAAGGCACCATTTTTGTCATGAGCGTGGCGGGATATTTCATTGAATCATACCTGGACAATGGGCATGGAAACACACCTCAATTTATACTCCAAAAGCTATAGTTGTTAGTTAAAAAACGTATAGTATTAGTGTTATAAAGCTTATAATTTGAAAAAACCAATAGCCGTCTGCAGGGGCCTTACATTATGAAGACAATATAAATGGGGCGGACGGAGCCTATAGTGTCGCGAGCGCATCGGTCCTTATCGTGCCCCTCCAGAGGGATCTAGGCTTCGCACCGACCGCACGCGCGTTCTTTCTATTTTTGTATAAATACGTAATTAATTCTGGATAAAAAAATATATAGTACCTATACTTAGTTTTCTTTTACAATTTTTTTTTAATTATTCTCTTTCGTCCTCAAATACAAATATGTACAAAATTAAAACTATACTTTCTATAAATTTAAAATCTAAAAATTAATTTAATTTATGTTTGTAGCTGTTCGTCCCTCGACCATTACCATAAATCAATCATAGATAACATCGTATCCAAAACGTCATTATAAAGAACTATGTAAAATCAAAGGTTGTTTTAATTTTGAGGACATAAATAACATTTAAATTAAAAATTACAAATAATTGTAAAATACTATAAAGTCTCTTTTTACAACCTCTACACTTCATCAAAGAGATTTTTTAATTTTCATCAGGAATTTTCTTAAGTATCTCAATTTACATACGTAAACAAATATATGTTGTAGAGTTTTTTTTATTGAACTTTTAACTAGTTCAAAAAAGACAACTTATGAGGTAAGGTCCCAATGGTTCTCTGCAAATCTGTATTCCAGTAGTAGAAGCCGTGGGAAAGAATAATTTTTAAGGTAAACAAAGTCATAAATCACATTTTTGTAAAGGGTTTTTTGCAGAGTATTCTTACCTGGAATCGACGCTTTTGTTTTAGCATAAACGCATAGGCGGGGTGCCTATCCAACATACCTTACACACAAAGACAACATAATGCGACATCTATTTGTCTCTGAGAACTGCTACCTAAAGCTTTAGCAAACAAATCAAACCCAATATTTTTTTTTTAGTTTTGCTGGGTATTTCCTATTACTTTGTGAATACCGTTTAAAATGTTGAAAGCTTTTTTTAAAAGACGTGATTTTGTTCTATAGTATACTATAATATTCAATTCTATGGTGTCTATTAAAGCGTTTACCCAGCTATGTATGGATGTTTGTAAAAAATCTGTGATGACCATTTGTAGATCTAAGTGTACACGTTTCGAAGTAAACGTAGTATTAGTAGGTAGGTACTTTTACGACCAAATCCAAACTGACTTAATTCAATTCAACAATATTTTATTAGTTTCTAATTAGAACCATTGGAAAATGCGCAGCGCAATTCATCTGTAGATGTACTTTCACTATTTTTTACGCTGAGCGTACCAACAGTCTAGACACAATGTACCAAAATGTCCACTCTTTAGCACAGCACTAAAAAACTTGTTTTGCGTATGTGACGTCACAGCAGCACTTCACCTCAAGTGCTTGGCGTACGGGATATATCAAACAACTGATGAACGGGTTGCTTCGCTAGAGCCGCCCGCCTACCTTATTAATTGTTGTCGACATTTTCAAAGGCGAGGATTTGTAATGTGTACAGTGGCGGACACGGTCGGCGTAACACTTCCGGTTTTTCTGTATTGCAAAATAGGTCTTGTTCTTTGGTAATACAGACTAGGGCTGTCGAAACCATAGACAAATCTGTTACGGCCTCCTAGTCCGCCACTTACAATAAAGGAATCAATAGTAAATTCTAATAGAGATTATATTATTCCAGTCCGCACTATGCGTACACGTTATGAGATGGTTGAAAAAGTGTATAGTTATAATAATTTAAAAAATATATTTGTTAGGAATCATCGAAAATTCCGAGTAATGTCACAACACTAGACCACTTCCAGTAAAGTACTTGGCGTGGGAGAGCACACTATTTTTCATTTGAAAGTTTCTTAAAGTTTATCGTCTTATTATTATAAGTTAATTAACTTTTCACAAAATCTGTTAACATGAATTACTTCATAGAAGCTTCAAGGACAGTATCCAATTGGATTTTTCTCTTTAGAACATATAGTTGGGTCATAAAATGTAAAAATGTAAGCTACTTCCAGAGAAGTGCTTGGCGTGGTGGGAGAACTTTGTGACTACTTCATATCAAGTGCTTGGCGGTTAAAAGGTTAAGAGTTTTCTACGCTGTTTTTAAGGTGTCGGTACTCGTCTTGTCTGTCCGTCCGTCAAAGGCACATTTTCTCCGAAACAGCTTATCAAATCTATACCTATCAAATGTTTGCACTGAGTATTTTTTTTATGACTAACGAATACTCATAAATATCATTAATCACATTAGGTTTTAACGACAATTTAAAAAAAAATTAAAGAAAATTGACAAAAACCCTATTATAGTTAGTAGAACTACTAACACTAATACGCAAAGAAGGCAGATCCCCCACAAGGTGATCAGAGGACCTGGTGAAAGCTGCGGGAGTACACTGGAGGGTCGCTCAAGACCTGACGTTGTGGCCATTCATGGGGGAGGCCTATGTCCAGCAGTGGACGTCTTCCAGCTGAATTTATGATGATGATGAACTACTTCATATTTGGATTCTTCTACCTTTCTTTGCAAAAGACAAACAGGCAGATATCGACTATAAGGGTTCTTTATTTGACTAAGTAGGTACCTACCTAACCTTAAAAACCTTAACAAGCAACACTTCACCGTGACGGGTTGCTAATAAAAAAAAACACTTTCGGCATTGTTGCAAATACGTTGACGGATGCAGATTTTTAAACAATGGCTTTTTGGTAGTGTCGTAACATTTTATATACTTTCTCTAGAATATAGAAACATTAAGGGTGCCTTCCACCAGAAGAGGTGTGCGTCGACGCTAAGTTGCTATGCGTCTGATATCCACCAATCATGTCATGTTTATTGGTCCACTTAGCCACAGTATAATAAAGTGCAGAAAGGGCATTCCCTGCCTCAATCAGCAAGTGCGCCCCCGCGCTCGGTTACCTCTCAGTTACGGCTCAGTACAAATAGCACTTCTTATCTCAATTCTTATCTCTCAAGCATGATACGTGTGCACGTACAGTCACGGACTAGGAGGCCGTAACAGATTTGTCTATGGTTTCGTTGGCCCTAGACTGTATTACCAAAGAACAAGAGCTATTTTGCAATACAGAAAAACCGGAAGTGTTACGCCGATCGTGTCCGCCACTGTACGAGTTTCTTTTTTTTTGTTTGTTTGCTTGTAACGAATAGGCTCCGGAAATACTGAACCGATTTGAAAAATTCTTTCACTGGTAGAAAGCTACACTAACCCCGAGTGTCATAGGCTATATTGGATTTTCAAAAAATCAGGGATCCTTACCTAAACTCAAATAATGTAACCCAAGGTGCAATACTTTTTCCGTTGTTTACATATTTTGACAGGTGGTTTGTTGTTGTTGTTTGTTTTTTATTCGGCCATTCTGGGCAGTCAAAAGAACATAGTCTATAGAGCCAAGTCTTTTGTAGTATCTTATATTCTATGGCGTAACGAAGTAAGCCGGGAAAGCTCGTAACAAAGAAAATTAGTTGTAATAAACCCGCACACGAGAACGTGCATCTGTTTCTGGGCCTTGGCTTGAAATTGCAACAAACAGATGAATGCTATACACGACAGAAGCATTATCTACCCTAGATTGTTTATGAAATAATAAATTCTGCGATCACTACAACCTATTCATTAAAATATGAAAATAGCAATAGTTTTCCTCATGAAGAAACAAAAGTAAATGCATAGAATCCGTGATCTTTGATACATACGATATCTTTGGTTGACTAAAAGAATTCGCTTTTAGTGATATGGCTATCTTTTACATTGTTCTGTTCGATGTACGTTTGATGTAAATATATTTTTTTGACACTAAGTACCGTAATGTATACTATATTCAGCCTAATAGCCTGTATATTATTTAGCCTATATCCATTAGGAATAATGTAGGAAACTCTATTATTATATTGTAAAAGAATGTTTTTAATCGGTACAGTAGTTTCGGAGCTTTTTCGATTCAAACAAACAATCTAATCTTTATTAATCACTTTTTTTTTGAGATTTATGAGTTGCACTGCTGAATGGCTTGTATATAGCGCCTCAAGAAAATTATTTGTCACACACGACATCTGAGCCAAGGTCGGAAAACAAAGATATTTACGCCATTATAAAAAATTATTCCACTTATAATGCAGCGGATGTCCTGCTATTTAGTTTTTAAAAGAAAAATCTAGATTTTTATGCCGAGGTTTTTCATGCTAGATAATAATAATGACGCATCACACTCAGAGCCTCTAACTAGGAAGAACCTGTATCTAGGTTGACCAAAACCGAAATATATACATAGACAAATAATACACCTAAACCGGGAAACGAACATTGATAATGTTCACCCCGCCGGGAATCGAACCCGTTGCACCGGCGTCTCAGTCCACATCACTGCCAACTGAGCAACGGAGCAGTCACAAAGAACATAGAGAGGGTTTGCCGTGAGGTGGCGGCATATAATTCTACTACCCACCTCCTTCATGGGTGTTTTAAAGATGACTTAGGCTGACTTTTACAGTCGAGCCGAGTCAAAACGTAACTATTAAATTAACTGAAATAAAACAGATTTATAAACACTTGTTTGAGTTTTATTTTATAGAAAACACGTTTACTTAGATGTCACAGAATAAATAAATAAATAAAATAATTTATTGAAAGCCAAATAGACTAAACTAACATGCCTTAATCTAATACAAAAGTAAGGATTGTTAAAAGGCTTTAAAAGAAAATGCTACAGTGGTAGTTATCCTATCCTTTAAACTAGGTAAACCTGTATCTTAAAGGATAGGTAAGATCACAGAACAAGGAAGATGCTCTCTCTCGATAAGAATAGCAGAGACAGAGTGAAAAAAACAAAAGTCAAGAGTGACTTTTTAAAATAAAGGCGGGAAATTCAAATAAGGAAATTCCAACAGTAACTTTGAATCGTTCTCCACTCCAAATTGTATCACAGTGAAGTTTCAACTTCAAGACAGTGAAGCATACGCTCAACGGAGTATAAGACAGCTCGAGCCAGGATAATCGTTACTCGGGAACGACTTGGCGGAGTATCATACTCGACCAAGTAGCCTCGAAACACTGACTGTAATAACGGCCTAAGAGAATACCAATCGCCACGCTTGGCAGGCGGGTTGGCGATCACAGTAATGGCTCTTCAAAGTATTTCAACGAAGGACGCTGCTGCCCGTCCTTCGGCTGTTCCCTTAGTCGCCTTTGCGACACCCGTGGGAGGAGATGGGGGGTGGTATTCTATGCCGCCAATAAAGGGCAATAGTCGATATCGATATAAGCGTGTGCAACTGGGTTCGATTCCCGGGCGGGGCGAATATTGTTATGATGAATATCGATGTTTGTTTCCGGTCTGGGTGTAATGTTCGTCTTTGTCTGTGTTTCGGGTACCCTAGATACAGGTTCTTCCTAGTTAGGAACTCTGAGTGTGATGTGTTATTATTATTATATCTATGTCAAAGTGTCGGGAAAAATACTTAGGGAATACGGGAATACACTGTACGAGGGTCGTTAAAGACCGGTCGCTGTGGCGTTCTGCGGGGGAGGCCTATGTCCAGCAGTGGACGTCTTTCGGCTGAAATGTTAATGATGATGTCAAATTGTCTTAAAAGCAAAGATGAAGCAGCCGGTACCCACCAGTTTTTCTTATTTGGGTGAGCGACTCGTTTTGGACAATTACCCACGTAAAAAGGAAAGGGTTAACCTTAAAAAAAACTTGGTCACGCACGAAGTTAAACTGTTTTTTGGGTAATTTTCTTTTAAAGCTCAGCGCATACCCGATGAGCACCGATGACGATACAATCAAATCTAGTCTCTATCTTCAATGACAAAGGGTTGAGAAGCAATCGCGTGAGGAGCACTCCGACAAGTCGGTCTGGAGTCTGGAGTATAGATGGTTGTGGTTCCCGCAGTCTTAGGCTGACATTCACATCACAGTCGGACAAGAAGTTCCCGAGTACTGATTATCGTGGCACGAGCTGTCTTATACTCCGTCGAGCATATGTTTCACTGTCACGAAGTCGGAACTCGACTTTGTATATCAATTTGCGGAAAACGATTTCAAGTTATTGTTTGACACTTTGGAGTGGCTTGGCTTCTAAGGGGCCCGACTCGACTTTGAATGTCAGTCTCATAGTAGAGAGAGTTTATTGATTGCAATAAAGTGTCTATACTATTACTGCTACTACTATAAGAATACGAACTTACCTTGTTTAATATATGCAGAAATCAGTTTGACTGTCCCGCACTACTTGACCAAATTAAATATGAAATTCCTCGTTCTCTCACAACCAGACGTCAGCCAAAACGCTTGTTTCACACTTCTCCTACCAAAACTAATGCTGGGCTTCGAGCTCCTCTCTATCGTATCCAAAAGGCCCACAATGACCATTTCTTGACTATCGATATATTTTGTAACTCGAAATATAAATTTAAGAAAGAAGTACGTAGTCTCCTCCAGCACAGTTAGGTTTTTAATTATTTTTTATTTTATTTTTTACTTTAATTTTTTATAGTTTTTTTTAACGGTAGAAACTTTTGCACTGCATGCCTTAGTCATAGTTTAAGCTTAATGAAAATTGATTAGTTTTTTTTTTCCCTACTTCTTAATGCATGATAGGATACAAATACATCATGTGAACTTGCGTAAAATAAAACGTAAATTATTAGTGATAAACGCTTGAAGGGTGTATACTTACTAAACTATATAATGTACAATTTTTTTTATCTAATCTAAGTCTACATCTGTAGTTTGTCCATAAAAGTAAATAAATAAATAAATAAATAAATAAGAGAATAATTTTCTTTATTCCAAAGTGAAGTTTTCGATCCACTGTTGGACATGGTCCCCACACAGATTGGCACAAGGACCAACAATAAGTATAGATTTTTGGGGGTATTGCCATAATCGCCACGCTTGGCAGGCGGGTTGGCGATCGCAGTGTGGCTCTTCAAGTATTTCAACGAAGGACGCTGCTGCCCGTCCTTCGGCTGTTCCCTTAGTCGCCTTTTACTACACCCGTGGGAGGAGATGGGGGGTGGTATTCTATGCCGCCACCACACGGCATTTTTTTCTAAAATTTCTTTCTCTCTCAACAGGGTACAAATACGAACGCGGCGGAAGCTACACAATTCCTTCGGGAATATGACCGGGAAGCTTCGGGAATGTGCTACAGGTAATACAGATAATAACATAGAAAACTTACTCAATTTACTTAATAGTAAAAACTTGGTTGAGTCTGTATTAACTTTTAATTTTTTTACAGAGAATGAGAAACGGTTGGACGAGGCTTTTTTCAAATTTTACACTCTCTCTGTACCAAATTTATCCAAATCGGTTCTGAAGTTTAGGCGTGTTTACGTAACACACAGACAGACTAAGTTATTTTCGCATTTATAATATTGGCTGTGCCTGCGACCTCGTCCGCGTAGTTCAGTGTTTTTTTCTTCAAATTTGGACTAGGTAAGTACCACAAACATTTCATTACTTAAAAAGGTCCAGCCGTTCTCGAGTTTTAACCAGTCAAACATTCGATCAAAAGTATGAACTTTTTTCAACAGAGTAACAATGTCACAATGGAAATTCGTGACGAACATAACGGAGTACAACCGAAGACGTATGTTGGAAGAGCTTTCGATAAGCTCAAAGTTCGAGAGGCTTTCGTGGAGGAAAGCTGCAGCTTTTGATGGTAGCAGATTGTCAGACTACCAGGGTAGGAGACAACTGGCGAAGATCGTACAAGGAAGCCGAGCTGCCTTGCCTGAAGACAAGTTTGCTGAGGTAAACTTTCTATTAGGGTTTGTTAGCCTGGTACTTTCAGGAGCCCTCAAAGATCCCCCATAACTAGGAAGAACCTGCATCTAAGGTGCCCGGACTGGATATAGTGACGAACAATACAACCGGACCGGTAAACAAACATCGATATATATCATAAAAATATTCGCCTTCGCCTGGAATCGAACCCGGAGCATGGCGTCACAGTCCACATCACTGCCAACTTAGCCACGGAGCAGTAGAGATAGACAGATCGATAGATAGATATAATCAGATAATGACCCTTTTACGTTGGTAGAAGATTATCAAATAAATGTTTTCAAACTTTTTTCAGATCCAAAAACTTATAACAGAAATGAAAGAAATCTACAACTCAGCAAAGATATGTCCTTACACGCAGAAACCTATAGATCCACACATTAGACGGCCAACACCCAGTTACTTCCCAGACATTGGCACCAACTACGACCAACGACCCGCCAGCTCTGACTTCTACCAACCGTACGGGACTAGCCTTGGTTCAAGCATTGGGTCCAATATGGGTTCAAATGAGAATGAAAACTATTGCGATATGCAATTAGATCCGGAAATATCTAGAATTCTAGCACATTCTAGAATAGAGAGTGAACTTTTGTATGTATGGAAAAGTTTTAGGGACCAAACTGGACCAAGAATGAAAAATCGGTTCATGAGATACGTACAGCTTGCTAATCTAGCTGCGACAAATACTGGTAAGTAACTAAGGCGAGGAACTATATTCAAATTCATATTCATTTATTTAGTGCTTTCTTAAGGTACATAAACAGATGTTACAAAATAAAATCGTATCACTTTAGCTACATCAAGCTACTACAGCATCTTGCTCGACTAAGGCCTCGTTTACGGAGACGCGGCTCGTTGCGTGGGGCGTCGTGCGGGCGCCGACGCGCCTCTGTTTTGTTCTTAAAGCGTTTAACGACGAGCAGTGCACGCGGTCTCCGTAAACGGTCTCATACATGGCTATATGTTCGATTTAATCGCAGCACGCCCAGCACGACGCCTCACGCAACGCCCCGCGAGCCCCTAAATGCGGCTTTACGTCTCGCACAAGACCTGACATTTTAACGAACTTTGTGGAAAACCTTTTTCCAGCAGTGGTCGTCTTTTGGCTGAAATTATGATGATGACGAAATTGTAATGTCATCTAAGTATGTTACCCCATCAGCACCTGGTTGTCCTCAAAGGCGACTAAGGGAACATCCGAAGGAAAGCCAGAAGCCTCCTTCATTGCAAACTTTAAAGAGCCACAATGCGATTGCCAGGTTGGCAATACTGCCAAAGTAGCGATTATGGCAAACCTGAGCAAAATGTTGGATTTAGCGGCTAAATCCAACATTTTAGCCTATATTGGATATATCAGTGGAAGTATCTGTGAGATTATATAACATAACATAATGTCACTCCTATAATATCTGAAAGGGTAGGCAGAGGCACCAGCTCATTGACTGAGCCCACGAGAGGCATCAGTGCATCGAACTGGATCGATATTATAATTATGTAGCTCTTAACCAATCATGCAGATATTTTGAAATGGATTTTATTTTAGGATTCACCGATGCAGGTGAACAAATGCGTTCACCTTACGAAGACCCATCATTCAGAGCGAGTGTTGAGGAGATATACAACCAGATACAACCTTTATACAAACAGCTTTTTACATACGTTAGACGAAGATTAGTTCAGAGATATGGGAAGGGCGTTGTGCGGCCCGATGGACCTATACCTGCACATTTGTTAGGTAAGTATTAACAGAAAGACAGACAAATATACATATACAAAATTTGTTAGAGTTAGAGCAATTTAAACCTATGACTCGAGTACAGCTCCTTTAAACGCCATAATTAATTGATTAAAATTAGTAATTTTTGGTCTAATTTGTAAAATAGTGTTTTAATTTAAATGGATGAGAAAGGTGAAATCATACTTAATAATAACGCATCACACTAAGTTCACTTAACTTGGTAAAACACATACAAAACATACTACACATTCAGACCAAGAAACAAACAGCGATATCCATCATAACAATGTTTGCTCCCGCTGGGAATCGAACCTGGCACTCAGAAGTCACACTACATCACAGAGTAGGATGAAAGAAAGGAATAAATAAAGACAGGTTAGACAAGACAGGATGAATTAAAATATTTGAGTAATACCCAAAACTAACTATGTCATCTATGTTAACGAAAATTTTAGATCCACCAACACCAGATATATTTAGATTTTCGTTATTTTAATAAAGACTTAAGATAATAAGCTTTTAAGAATTATAATGTCGTTTCGGATACATCCCATTTCAATTATATAAGTTCAAAATAATTAAATAAAAAGTACTTTGTAATGTAAAAACTGTTTGTAAGTATGGATGTCCAAAATCCAGGTAACATGTGGGCTCAGAACTGGAAATCTATAATGGATCTCGTGATGCCATTCCCTCAAGCAGCAAACGTCGATGTCACTTCGGAGATGCTACGACAGGGGTTCACACCTCTGAGGTAGGTATGAGAACTTAACATAATCTCACGCATATATTTCCCGAAGGAGTAGGCAGAGTCACCAGCTCGTTGACTGAGGCCACGTAAGGCATCAGTGCATCGAACTGGACTCTGATTTGGCCAAGTTTATGTTTTTATACCATAGTGATGATAATCTTCACTAATAATGGAAATATACTTTAAAAAAAACATTTGATTGTTTGTTTCAATCGAATACGCTGCGAATCTACTGGACCGATTTAAAAATTAAATTGTTGAAAATTGAGAATGGGGTCGCTCAAGACCGATCTGTGCAGCGATTTGTGGGAGCGGCCTAAGCCCAGCAGTGAACTTCTTTCGTCAAAACATAGGACATTACGCGATAGAGATATAACTTTAGGTACGGCAAAGAGGAATTGGCCAATACCTCCCAATGCCTGCTACCTGCGTTAGAAACTTCGTTGTCGCGATGTAGGATTTGTTGGTTCGAGCGATCTTCGCTCTCAAAGCGCATCACTAGGTGGAACTAGTGTCCCGCTACATAACAATAATTATATAGTTATATCAATAATGCACAAATGCTGGAATCGATTTAGTAATCGATCTTTGCTATAACCGCGTGGTTTTACAAACATACCACATAAACTCTGTCAAACGTGGGTCTAGCTCGATGCACTGATGCCCCTCGTGGGCTCAGTCAATGAGCTTCTGTCTCTGCTCGACCCTTCAGGGAATATAGGCGCGAGATTATGTTGTAACTCAAAATTTTCCAGAATGTTCCAAATGTCCGAAGAGTTCTACACGTCTCTGGGCCTAAAGCCGGTGCCTCCAGAGTTCTGGCGCGGCTCGATGCTGGCGAGGCCCCCGGAGCGCAGTGTGCAGTGCACTGCTAGTGCTTGGGACTTCTGCAACCGGATTGACTACAGGTAATTGACTAAGGCTCATAATGTCAAAAAAACCGTCACTGTTGTCACTTTCTTTCTGTCTCAAAAAGTGACAGCTGCAGCTTGAACTTCTGAAACACTTTAAACCGAGATGAATTATTGCATGATCGATTCTGGCGAGGCCTGCGCAGTGCATTGTCATTGATTGTCTAAATGATTGATTTCTTGTGGAGCGCAGTACACGAACAGTAACTGGGACTTATTCTACACTAGCTGTGCCCAGCAATGTTACCCGTGGTTTATTACTGCAGTAAAAAGTACCCTATGCGTTCGTTCAGGGTGTCAGCTAACTACATACCAAATTTCATTGAAATAGCTACAGCCGTTTAGACGTAAAGAAGTAACAAACATACACACTCACACACACACAAACTTTCGCCTTTATAATATCAGTAAGACAATTGCCCAAAGGTGATTGAATAAATGACTGACTTCTGCAACAGGTTTGACTTATTAGTGACTATATCTGCAACAGATTACTTCTTTACGTCTCATCTTACCGCTAGCACATCTTCGTTTTTTAAGTCAAGAAATAATAAAACAAATAAAACTATTATTTTCCATCCACCCAGAATAAAGCAATGCACAGAAGTAACAATGCAAGACCTGATCTCGACCCACCACGAGATGGCGCACATACAGTACTACATCCAGTACTCCGAGCAGCCGCAACTCTTCAGGGATGGAGCCAACCCGGGTAAATAGTCCATCCAATGGTCCATAAGAAATGGCGCCCAACGTGGGGCCATCTTAGTCCTATTTTTATCATAGTTCCAATGTTGGACGTACGCATTCTCCACTGATTGCCACTAGGGAACATTTTCATTTTTATTCCTCTTAAGATATGGAATAAAAAAATGGCGCCCACTGTAGGGCCACAAAAAACTCAAACTTTTTTATAATAGAAGTTTCAGAGTTATAATGTTATTTTCACAATTTTTTTTATAATAAAATTCATAACAATAGATAGATGGCTAAGATTCTACAGGGTATTCTGACAAGGCGGTAATAAATCAATGGAGGGATTCAGCTCAACATACGGGGTCGAAATCTCAAAAGAAAAATTAGCTGTCCCATACATTGACCCCGTCAGCTGATCGAACTAATGTATGGAACAGCTGATTTTTTTTTTTGAGATTTCGTCCCATGTTGCTTGGTAAAGTTGTTAGGTATGGTGAGCTGAATACCTCCTCTGATTTATTACCGCCTTGTCAGAAACACCCAGTATAATGAAATCTAACTAATATTTCTTCAATTTGCAAGGATCAGCCTTTGCTTAGAACGATTGCTTACAGAAAACCCATTTTTAGGAAAAAAAATCTTAAAAAAACGTATAGTAGTATTATTAGTAGACTCTCTAAACTAGGCTTTATGAAATGGCACCCAACGTGGGGCCACCCTATTTCTATTTTAATTTCCCTACACAAAGCAACGCTCGCGTAATTTTCATAAAATGTTTGCATTATAATAAAATTTATTAATTTTGTTTAAAATAACGTACAGCAGAAGGCATTCTAAACTAGTGTGAAATAAATGGCGCCCAACGTGGCCCGCCCTATTCCTATTTCATTAATGTTGCGTAATGTGACTTAGTCATATTGTTTGTTTTCTCACAGCTTTCCATGAGGCGGTCGCGAATGCTGCCACTCTTTCTGTGTACAATATACAACATTTGCAGCGAGTTGGATTGTACAATAATAGGTAAAATAGTAATGAATTGCTGTTTGTTTGTCTCCTAAAACTTCAGAACGGCTGGGCGGATTTTGGTTTTGGTTTTGAAATGTTTTTCCTAGTCCAGGAAAATTTACAAATATCATCTAACTAATTTTATAAATGCGAAAGTTTGTGAGTGTGTATGTTTGTAAGTTCCGTCACGTTTAAACGGCTGGAGCGATTTCAATGAAATTTGGTATGGAGTTAGCTGACACCCTGGATTAACACATAGGATACTTTTTACTGCAGTAGTAAACCGCGGGTGACACTGCTGGTTTTTTTTCTATTTATTTTATCCTGAGTGTCTTAGCCATGTTTAATGAAAATCAGTTTAGCCGCTTGATGAGCCTTTTCTAGTTGATGAGGGGATCTGACTAACTTCCATAATGTCCCAATTAATTCTAAATGGTGCAGTGTTACTTCAATGATATTAAAAGTATGATTATTGGGGAGTTTTTATAATTTAAATGTTACTTTTTTTTTTATTGAAGGACTCACGACGCGTACCAAGTGAGCATGAATTTCCTAATGACAATGGCTTTGGAGAAGGTGGCTTACCTTCCATTCGCTTTTATGGTCGACCAGGTAAGTCATATCATCAATCAATATATATAAAACTCTTCCGTTACTGACTGACTGACTGAGTGACGGACAACGCAGAGCCGAAACTACTAGGCGTAGCGGGCTGAAATTTTGCATTTAGGTTCTTTAGGGAGTAATAATAATAATAACACATCACCGAAATTATCCGAATATTACAAGTTTTTTTTTGACTTTAGGATGCCGACTTTGGAAATCATACATTTTATTGCTTAATAACTGTTTCGAAATCTCGAAAGATTTTCAATAAAACATAGGATAAAAAAATCTTCGTTTGATATTTATTGAAGTAAAAGCATAAACTTAAACTAAGTACTCTTTTGAAATAAAATTCTCAAACTGTATAGTCTCCTCATTTTTGCCTGGAAGAAATGGCTTTAAGTTTAAGTGATAAGGCAGCCATTTGCATTGATACTTTTGTTTCGGTGCCCTTACAGGGTTTATGTGCTGTACTTTACCATACACTACAACCTGTATTTTCCACATGTTTGAAATAAATGTTTCTGATTCTGATTCTAACTTGTTATTGTATGTAAGTACTAATCTTTTATTTCGATTGCAATAAAGAATTCTATTAGTTTATCTTAAAATCTCAGGACCTGTAGATCAGGACCTCAGGACTGTATAAATTTCATCGAAATCATGATATCTCAGGTTTTTTTTTTATCTTTTCGTCTGGTAACCTAATGTGTGTTTGAATAAAGATTGCCGATTGCCTTTGTTGATGATGATGATATAATTGTATGTTTTTCAGTGGCGTTGGTCAGTGTTTGAAGATGGAGTTCAGAACATGAATTCTAGATGGTGGCAGATGAAACTGCGATATCAGGTAGGTCATAGACAAAGTAGAACGGACTCAAAATAGTAGGCAAATTAGCACAAACCATAGAAACAGTGCCGTAAATTAGGGATGCTCGATGATCATAGATGTTCGATGAACATCGATGTTAGGGAGACAAAACATCGGTGTTTTAACATCGATGTTGCGTCACAATAAACATCAAACATCGAAACCGTAACGATGTTACAAACACAAAACTGATATCGGGCCCCTGGAAAATTGCAATTTCTTAAAGTTACGATCAACCTTTAACAAAATTAGTAATCTATAAAATAAACGCATCCACAGAAAATTTTTTCAAGTTCTGATAGCAACGAGCCATGAAAAAAAAACTCGTTTGCTAACATCTAACGATGTCTCTTTGTCTGTAAAAAAACATCGATGTTGCCTCGAACATGGATGTTGAGCTATCGATGTCCACATCGTTGTTTTTTTGATATCGAGCATCCCTACCGTAAATAGCATTTTCTGCGCCCTGTGCGAGCTTCTATAACTGCGCCCTATGCGAAATTCTATAACTGCGCCCTTGTTTTTTTAGGCATTTTGGGTACTCTAGAGCAATGTATGTAAGGGCCTATTTTTTTATTCAGGGTGATTAAATCATAACACTAAACACAAATACTTACGCTCGTTATCGTATCTTGATTTATTTATTTATTCATACATTTCAGGGTGTGATTCCACCGTTACCAAGAACAGAGTCAGATTTTGATCCCGGGTCGAAATATCACGTCATATCCGACCAAGTAAGTGGCTTTCTAGACGTGAATGTAAGAAATGGCGCCCAACGTGGGGCCCCCATATTCCCATTTTAATTAATAGTTAATGAGGGGTTTTCAAAGTGGCAGAGAAGAAAAAAGGTTCATAATACGCCCGTAGATGGCGGTGTCTACAGCAATATTAGAGAGATGCGAGATGAAGTATTGACCGATTCTTTGGATTGGATCATTTTCTGCTAAGTAGAAATCTTAATTTCATCCACTCCGTCACTGACTCAGTTAAATTTAATTTTTTATGCTTTATTTTGAGCTATTCAATCATTCATTTCATGTTGACCTATTGCTCCTCGCAAAGCGCCATCTGATAGCAGCGTAACAAAACTAGTTTTTTTTTTAGAGCTGTCAAATTGTAAACCTCTCATTACTGTTAAATAAGATGTACAGTGGCGGACTAGGAGGCCGTAACAGGTTTGTCTATGGTATCGTCAGCCCTAGACTGTATTACCAAAGAACAAGAGCTATTTTGCAATACAGAAAAACCGGAAGTGTTACGCCGACCGTGTCCGCCACTGTAGCTACCTGTTTCTTTTTAATTCTTTTCTTTTATAAAGGGATCTGACTAGATCGAAAGGTTTGAAATAATTTTTTCATAATCATCATCATTTCAGCCGTAGGACGTCCACTGCTGGACATAGGCCTCCCTCAAGGCTCTCCATCTGCACCGATCGCAGGTGGCCTGCATCCAGCGTGGACCCGCAGCCTTGCGCAGATCATCCGTCCATCTGGTCGGTGGACGTCCTACGCTGCGCTTGCCGATCCGTGGTCTCCACTCGAGAACTTTTCGGCCCCAGCGGCCATCTGTTCTGCGGGCTATATGACCTGCCCATTGCCACTTCAACGAGCTTATCCGCTTGGCTATGTCGGTGACCCTGGTTGCTCTGCGTATGTCCTCATTTCTGATGATTATTTTTTTATTCAACAGGAATACATAAAATACTTTTTAGCAACAGTACTAGAGTTTCAAATATTCGAGCAGCTTTGTACAGCGGCGGGCCAAGCCGGGCACTTGCACGAGTGCGACGTCTATAGAAGCCGAGACGCTGGCAGGGTGCTCAGGTAGGTCCACTGCTGGACACAGGCCTCCCCCACAGGTCACCACAATCACCGGTCTTTGTTGACTTCTTGAGTGACTCTACCTCTACACTTACGCGACCTCCAACAAGTAGTAATATCAGCAGAAAGACGTCCACTGCTGGACATAGGCCTCCCCCACAGTCTGTAACTTTGTTAATTTTTCGGGCACCCTAATTATGGGCTCTGCCTAGTAAGGTTTTATTGCTTGAAGCCAAGTGTAAGATACCATAGTAGATTATATGTATTATGGCTCAAAACTTGAAAAAAAACGAGGGTTGTAACAGCACCCGAAGCGAAAAAGCCAACAGCTTTAAACTTGAGGTTATTCCCGAAATCTCCATTAATCTTCCCCGTTTCCCCGTTGTCGAAGATTATAGGTTTTTTTCCCGAAGTCCCCATTATCATAGAGACAGTCATCCAATGCGGTTATTGTATTGAAAACAATTTTGACATGTTATGAGTATACATTGCGCGTATACAGGTGAATTTCCTTTATAAGCAAAGTGATTCACCTATAAATGTATCCCGCAATGTATATAACAATATATAACATATCAAAATGATTTTCATTCCCATTTTCATTGAGAACGACATTCCCGCCTGTCTCGGTTCCATTCCAGTCATCAACATTTTTTTTTTTCAGTGAACTAATGCAACCCGGTTCTTCTAAAACAGCTTCAGAATTAATAAGGTCAATGACCCGCGGCAAGACCAACAGAATATCGCCCGAAGCACTTGTTAAGTACGTTGAACTCTTCTACAATGTGTAAACTAATTATTTTTATTCTACACGGTGTAAATCCATCCTTATCAATTTCAATACATAGTCGCTTTCCGCGTCTGTCCCTATGTATGCTTATATCTTTAAAACTATGCAAAGGATTTTGATGCGGTTTGTTTTAAAATATAGAGTGATTAAAGAGGAAGGTTTATATGTATAATTCATGCACAACATAGTAAAAGGTAAGGCGGTACGAAGTTCGCAGGGTCGACTGGTAATATTATAAATGCGAAAGTTACTCTGTCTCGTCTTGCTTCACGATAAAACCTCTGAACCGATTTGAATGAAATTTGGTGTATGGATAGTCTAGAGCCTAAGAAAAGACATAGGCAACTTTTTATTAAAAAACAACAGCATCAAAATCGTTTGCATGGGGACAGACGAGGGAAGCGACTTTATTTTATACTATGTATTAATATTTTGTGTTTTCAGGTATTTTCGCCCCTTGGAGCTTTGGCTTAGGGTTCAAAATCGTGACGAACCTTTAATAGGCTGGAGTTCAACCTACCAGGACGTGGGTCTTTTTGCCCCCCAAAAGGCAAAATCGGGGTCAACCACCCCCACTTTCATAACGTTACTTTTACTTTTGTCTATTAATTTGTTATTATAATTAAAAGTGTGATTTTAAATTTGTTTTTGTTTTATTTATTTGGTTTGTACAGTGGCGGACTAGGAGGCCGTAACAGATTTGTCTATAGTTTCGTTAGCCCTAGACTGTATTACCAACGAATAAGAGCCAATTTTTAATACAGAAAAACCGCAAGTGTTACGCCGACCGTGTCCGCCACTGTACGCTAGGCTGCACTTTAAACTTTAAATTATCAATTTTTGTTACTAATATGTAGTTTATACAGTGCGTCCAGGGAAGTTATAATATTATTTTAAGGGTGTATTCTGTGATCAATTTCATAGACGATAACACCCCATATGGGGGGTCGCAGCCTCACCAAATGACAGTCGACCAAGCCACTGCACGTAGGGGGGGAGCGAGTACTGCGAGCGAGCTCCAGTGTGAGAGAGAGAGAGATTTAAAGTTCTCGGTGTCTTTCATTTCGCTGTAACGCTTTTGAGTCTCACTTCAGCCGTAACGTTTCACTTTTTAACCTGCTTCAAAAAAGTAGGTTATCATGTATGTTTGTATGTATGTTTGTCCGCGATTATCACGCGTTTGGCTGAATCGATTTTGATGCAGTTTTCAGATAAGTATTTGTTACATTCAGTAGAAGGTTTTAGTATACCTGTTGTAACCGACTTTGAGAAAAAAAGAGGTGCTCAGTTTATGTATGTGTCAGTTTATTGAGAAGGCGGGTTCCTTTTTCGTGAGTAATTTATTTTTTACAATAAAGGAAACCGCCTTCAATGACCTGCCACATACAAGAGCACTTCCTTTTTCCCTTTTATAACGAAGTCGGTTAAAAATAAATTAATCTTGGCTAGATCCCCACCGCAACCCAAAATAAGGAATCAATATATATAAAATTCTTCCGTTACTGACTGACTGACAGACAACGCAGAGCCTGCATGTAGGTTCCTTAGGGAGTATAGGTGAGCACTAAGAAAGGATTTCCCGAAATTCCCATGGGAACGGGAAAAAAATGGATTTTTGTGTTTATGAGAAATCTTGCGCGTGTAAAACCGCGGGGCAGCCTCTAGTTTCGTTCTAAAAAACATCAATTAAAAGCACAAAAACATAGTTTTAAACTTATTTATTAACATTTAAAGTCTTATAAAGGCTCTAGAGCGGCGGCGGCGGCGGCGAGCGCGCGTGACGTCATCACGCGCAGGCGCGGGCAGCGCGCGGCCGCCGCCGCGTGCGAGAGAGACAGCAACTGACGCAGGGAGTCGTCCGACCTGCGGGGGAGAGAGATAGATATAGTTAGAGATTGTACCTGAACTACCTCGCCTCTCGCAGTATAGGATACTTTACCAAATAAGGTATCAATAGCGATTAGATTAGATGTAGTCTAATTGACTTTCAATAAATGATATCTTGTATCCTATATTGAATAAAGAATTTGACTTTGACTTCGATTTTAACCCCCGACCGAAAATTCAGAGAGGGGTGTTATAATTTTAACGTAATGTCTGTCTGTGGCATCGTAGAGCCCAAACGGATTAAACGATTTTCGTTTAGTTTTTTTCGTATCATAGATAATTTCAGGCCGAGTGTTCTCAGCCATGTCTCATGAAGATCTGATCAGCGGTTTGAAGATCATCAGCTCTTTTCTAGGTGATGAGGGGATCTAACTAGCTTCCTTATGTCCGATCGATTTGAAATTTGGTACCATGTATTTGGTACCATCAATAATATTGAAAGTATATGGTAAGGTAACCATGACCTTTTGAAGATGATCAGCTCTAGTTCTAGTTTAGTTGATGAGGGTATCTGACTCGGTTGGATGGTTTTTAATTTTGGTTATTTAATGATTGTGTTAACATTTAACTCTGTTGCACGGAAATTATGCATTTTAGTTTAGTTGATAAGGGTATAGTTTAGATGAACTGACTCGGTCGGGGGTTGCTTAAATTATGAATTTTGTTATCCAATAGTCTAATCAGTACTTACCCAGTCCAAACCGGCATTATTTCATTGGCAGATCTCTCTTCGGTGAGTTTGCAGGCGAGGGCTGTTCTTAGCATCTCTTCGGCAAATTTTTTCATTGCTGTTAAAAGAACCGCGTGTACCGCACTGAAAATTAATACATACAATAATAATAACACATCACACTCAGAGCCCCTAACTAGGAAGAACCTGTATCTAGGGTGTCCGAAACATATGCAGAGACAAACATTACACCCAGACCGGAAACAAACATCGATATTCATCATAACAATATTCGCCCTGCCGGGGATCGAACCCAGGTGCACACGCTTACTCAGTCCACATCACTTCCAACTGAGCTACGGAGCAGTCAATTAGTTGAATATTTTTGTTTATACAATGTTAGAACATTTAAGAGGCCTAAAAGAGGCCACTTTTAGCTACACTTTGTAGCTTTCTTTGGTCTTTAACCTAAAAGCTATACAACAGTGCCCTAAAAATACTAGGCTGCATTATCTAGTGTCATACTGTGCCACATTTTTGATATTCGCCTCAATTTATTAAATAAAAAGTAAAATCCCAAAGTAGCAAGCAACACAAAATATAAAACTAAAAATTTTATATTTTGTGGGGCTTGCTACTTTGGGATTTTACTTTTTATTTTTCTGGTGACCCTTGTGATCACCTCTATCACCCCCCTTCCTAGCTACGTAACCTTTTGGGACACCCTGTATTGGGACACCTGTATATCTGTGCGTTTGTGTATCACTTACCTATAACAGAAACCGTGTCCTATATCCTCATTTCTGAGTTCAATTCCTATTTCAGCGCATTTCCTTTCTATGAACATGAATTTTAGTCGATCTTCCTCATTAACTGGCAACACTTCTAAATCGTGTTTTGTTGCTTGCAACACTGGTGGAGATTTACTGTTTACAGTCGGGGAATCATCTGCAAATAACAGTAGAACATATTTAGTCATTTTATATTAAAATGGAAAAATATTTGTGTTCAAATATTGAAACATAACTCAAAATACAAATCCAGCTACACAACAAAGTTAAGTAAGAAGAAGAAGAATAAGGTAAGAAGAGTAAGGTAGGTAAGAATTAAGTCGATTTGGTTAAATAAAAAATAAAATAATAAATAATAATAACAGGGCCTTAAAAATTCTAATCTAGATTATCTGTCATGGTTTATAAGATACGAGCTTTCCCGGCTTACTTCGTTACGCCATAGAATATAAGATACTACAAAAGACTTGGCTCTATAGACTATGTTCTTTTGCCTGCCCAGAATGGGCGAATAAAAAAACAAACAACGAAAACAAACCACCTGTCAAAATATGTAAACAACGGAAAAAATATTGAACCTTGGGTTATATTATTTGAGTTAAGGTAAGGTTCCCTAATTTTTTTGAAAATCTTTTATAGCCTATGACACTCGGGGTTAATGTAGCTTCCTACCAGTGAAAGAATTTTTCAAATCGGTTCAGTATTTCCGGAGCCTATTCGTTACAAACAAACAAACAAACAAACAAACAAACAAATCTTTCCTCTTTATAATATTGGTATAGATTAATTTTTTATCGGCAGTGGCGCTAGCTTCGCACCGTGTGAGACCTAAGTATAAAAGATAAATACTCACCTAAAACATCGATATCGATATCAATATCCTCACTAAACGACGTAGTTTGCTCAACAACGCAAGAATCACTATCGATATAATAATTTTCCTCGAAAATTGTCAGAGTCGATTCATTAGGACATTCCATTTTAACTTTCACAATATCATTTTGTGATGAACAGTCTTCATTTAACTCTGTTAGGTTGTATTTGTCGCTGCGGAAAGGGTAGTAGCCGTGTAGGCGGGAAAAAACTAGAATCTGCTTTGTCCGCCATATTGGATTTGTCGTTTTGAGGTTATCTGTCAGAATTGTGTTTATTAGTTTCGCCCTCGACCACTGTAGAAAAAAAAAAGTTATTTTAACCTGCGCACATAAAGAAAAGATCTCTGCTCCGTGGCTCAGTTGGCAGTGATGTGGAGTGAGTAAACGTGTGCACCCGGGTTCGATTCCCGGGCGGGGCGAATATTGATATGATGAATATCGATGTTTGTTTCCGGTCTGGGTGTGATGTTCGTCTCTGTGTGTGTTTCGGCCACCCTAGATACAGGTTCTTCCTAGTTAGGGGCTCTGAGTGTGATGTGTTATTATATTATTATTATCTCAAAATTGCGGCCGTTGCATCGGCTGTCTCTCTTCTTAACTCTTCCCTCATACTAATATACGCGAGATAGCATGCCTTCGGCCGCCATTTTGAGATCTTTTCTTTATGTGCGCGGCTAATATAGTAGGTTTTTACGAAAAGGGATTTTGACCCGGCCAAACGTGTAGGTTCAGCTCAATTCACTGATGCCTCTCGTGGGCTCAGTCAAGGCCTCTGCCTAACCCATATGGGTATGAGTTATTTTTTTTATTTATAAGAATGAGTTAAAAAATAGTTCGAAAAAAAAACTATTGATCATCTTAGCCGAAAGCCGTCCACTGCTCAACATAGGTCTACTCCACAAATCATTATATTGACTAGTCTTAAGCAACCTGCACCAGGGGCCTTAGTCTCTTAAACTTACGATTAAACTTCTATTCTATTACGATAATACTTCTATTACGATAGGGTCGAGAATTGCAAATCTCCAAATTTTGATAAAGAAAGAAAGAAAGAAAGAATATACATTTATTTAACGAATTAAAAGTTAGGAGGTAGACATATAAAGTGAACAAGTTAAAAAAAAATAAAAAATAATAAAAACCAGTGTCCACCTGCCTATTACCACAATACCTAATACAAAGTTGAGCTAATATATTCGTTAAAACGGAGTATTGACTCAGCATATGCCATGGCCGAAACCAAGGCGCTGTTCTTCCGCCAACACCGAATGTTAGTGATGATAGTATCTTCATTCTACTATTCCTACAGGATCAAAGGAGACTCGCAATTTTTGACCCAATCGTAATAGAATAATAGTATAATAAATTCACCTTATATGCCTATTAGAGATACTCCAATGCCTATGTTAACGCACAGCTTCGACTGCATCCATAATAACAATATTAATTGTATTTGTAAAAAAATAGAAGAAGTAGATTGTGTTACATATCTCGGTGTTAAAGTTGATAAGCATTTCTCTTGGTCTCATCATATAGATTATATATGTAGTAAATTAAGAATATTACTAGGTAAGTTCTACCATTTAAGTTTCAAGGTACCTAAAAGCACGTTAAAATGTTTATACTTTGCACTAGTTGACTCAATTCTCGATTACGCCCTTGATTGTTTTGGTCTTACTTTTAAATCTTATATTGATAAATTAGAAAGCCTACAGGTAAGATTTTTAAAACTACTTGTTAGTAATAAAACTAAAAATAATTGTAATGGCGACTACCAAAAACTATTCAAAATTTGTAAAATTCTTCCAGTTAGTTTAAAACATAGATATATTTTATTAGTGAACAATTTTGGCAATAAAAATCTCAATATAAAATTTAAAATAAACAAGTATAGTGCTCGGGCACAGTATCTGAGAAAGTATGAAGTCCCAAGAGTACGAAATTACTATGGCGATAGAACATTAAAAAAACGACTTCCATACTTGCTCAATACCTTGCCCCAGTATTTACGCAGTAGAGAAACTAGTAAACCAAAATTCAAAAATATGTTAAAAAAGTATTATTTAGATTCATTATAGTTATAAAGTAGTGTATAACAGTGATAATGTCGAGACTCAGCTGATCTCGCAGACAAACTGTTTAAACAGTTTTGTGGGACTACGTATAAATTGTATGTAGCATATATGTTTAATAAATAAATAAAAAAAAAAAAAAAAAAAATAGAAGTTTAATCGTAAGTTTAAGAGACTAAGGACCCGGGTCGTCTGACCACCTTGTGAGGATTCTGCCTACTCTGCGTCTTTCGTTTTGAGGTCGCCACTCAAGAACTTTTCGGCAAGCATCCTGTTCTTCGGGCTGTGTGCCCTGCCGATTGCCATTTAAGTTTCAAAGTTGTTTGTGACTTTACTTCTTTAGTAGTGTGGCAACATTGATATAAGTAAAATCAGAATCATTTGACAGAGGAGGGCTCGTTTGGGGGCCTCTCCAGGCGACCATTGTCGTAAGGCAAGGCAAACATTTGTTTACCTGAGCCAATTGGTGGGCACCCTGAACTACCTCGCCTCTCACAGTATAGGATACTTTACCAAATAAGGTATCAATAGCGATTAGATTATATGTAGTCTAATTGACTTTCAATAAGTGATATCTTGTATCCTATATTGAATAAAGAATTTGACTTGACTAGAATTACCTCAATATTCCTTCGCTTAGCAAAATCCAGTCTCCAGTATAAATCTTCATTTCTCACTACAAAAGGAAAATCTTTGACAAAATTACTGTTTTCAGCCATATCCGACACTAAAGGTATTTTACTTAGCAAATAATTCACAGCTACTCGCACGCAAGAAAATTTTTTCACTGCACTTTTTAATCTGTCCAACAAGTCATATTTTTCACTGGCAACACTGTCATTTACACTTTTTTCGTCTGGCAACTTTAGATTTGAAAAGTTCACCTCTTCAGCCCAATCCGAGCCTAAATAGCAATGGTCGCTTGGAATATGTGTATAGTTTTTCGATTTGATTTTAATTCTGTTTTGCGATTTTAGTAGACTTCTACTTTTATCCAAGATACCGTTTTTTTGTAACTTCGTTTCTTTTGCATTTGTGACTGAGTTTGTTTGGCTTATTTTTCTATCTAATAAATTCGGTGTCTTCATTTCCGTGTTCTTCAAATTCGGTGTCTTCATTTCCGTGTCCTTCAAATTCGGTGTCGATATTTCCGTGTGCTTAAAATTCGGTGTCGATATTTCCGTGTCCTTTGAATTCGTTGTCTTCATTTCCATGTCCGTCAATTTCGGTGGACTGATTTTCGTGTCCGGATTAATGACTATCTCTTGTACTTTTGACAGATCAAAGTTTTTATCCATTTCCAGATAGTAAACCTTACCAGTCGACGGATCGACGTATTTCATTATTTTCTTTTTGGGAGACTTTGTTTTGTTCAGAATCTCTTGTGGAATTTCGATTTGCATTTTCTCCTCATTGATTTTGTCTATTGTTTGCTCGTAATCGATCGATTTCAGTCCAGAATCGATCGACTTGTCGACGAAATCGGGCGATTGTCCATCTTTTATTATTAAATCGTCAACATTCATAGGATTTGAGTTCGAAAAGAAATCTAGCCAACTATTATCAGTGTCCTTAACATCTGTTATGTTTGCCAAGGTTTCTAATTCCTGTATGGGGTCTGAGATGGGGTCGTTGACCTCGTCCTTATAAACGTATGGCAACATTTCCGGTGTACTGTAGAGCCAGACGTCCACCACTGTTTCGGCACCTGAAATAAAAAAAAATGTTACTATCAGTATTGTTCATACAGGTAACTAGAGGAATAAAGCGTGAAAGGCAAGATCCGGAAACAGTGTGTAAGAATGAGATGGATACAATATCGATGAGTAAATTCTTCTGTTATTTATTTTGACAAAATTAGAAAGTGTGCAAAATTTTTAAAGAAAACTAGATTGTTATATAAAACTAGAGGCTGCCCCGCGGTTTCACCCGCGCAGATTTCTCATAAACACAAAAATCCCGTTTTTTCCCGTTCCCATGGAAATTTTGGGAAATCCTTTCTTAGTGCTCACCTACACTCCCTAAGGAACCTACATGCAAATTTTCAGCCGGCTACGCCCAGTAGTTTCGGTTCTGCGTTGTCTGTCAGTCAGTCAGTCAGTCAGTCAGTCAGTCAGTCAGTCAGTCAGTCAGTCAGTCAGTCAGTCGGTCAGTCAGTCAGTCGGTCAGTCAGTCAGTCAGTCAGTCAGTCAGTAACGGAAGACTTTTATATATAGTGACTAGAGGTTGTCCCGCGGTTTTTCCCGCGTAGATTTCTCATAAACACAAAAGTCCTGTTTTCCCGTGGGAATTTCGTGAAATCCCTTCTTAGTGCTCACCTACACTCCCCAAGGAACCCACGTGCCAATTTTCAGCTTTCTACGCCCAGTAGTTTCGGCTCTGCGTTGTCTGTCAGTCAGTCAGTCAGTCAGTAACGGAAGAGTTTTATATATATTGATTGTGTCGTGTGCTGTGGGAAATTGTTGTGATTGCTCCTAAACCAGGCAAAGAGTCATGTCACAGGTAAATACCAACCGCCTTATTCATAAAGATACAGTACATTTTTAGTAGCTTTACTCGAGGTCTAGTTCTCTGGTTTGTTGTATGGTAAATACGTGACAACCAGACTAAATTGACATACGTCAAATAACTAAAATGCTCTTTAACTTTTTATAAATAACAGGGTAAGAATGCACGCCTTGCTATTTTGCCTACTATTTTGAGTCCAGCTGGACTTAAAACCATACAACAAAAACACTCCATAGACTTCTGATGACTGCTCGCATTCAGGTTCTTCTATGTTCCGCCTATAGGAAGCGCAACGTTCTACTTTGTCTATGGAAGCAGCAGTGACCTGCAGGCTAGCAGGACTGACCGAGTGTCTGCAGGCCGGTGCGGCGCGCGTCCAGCCGCAGCGTGTGCGTCAGCTCGGCGGGGGGGTTGCGCGCGGGCGCGGGGGAGGGGAAGTGCAGCTGCACGCGCGCCGGGAACTCGCCCCAGCCGCGCCGCGACACGTGGAACGGCGGCTTTCTGCAGAGGTTTTATCATAACAATTATTTATAAATAAAAAAAATATGTTAATAAGAATAATAATATTCATTTACTTCAGGCAACATTTACACTAAAAGATGTTAAATATGCTGTGTACATAATTTTTATTTATTGTTTACTATAACTTTCGAAAGACCTTAAATGAGCGTGGTTAACTTTTTATTGTAACAGATAGATAAGACAAAAAGACAGGAAAAACAGTTGGATGGATGATGATGATTATGAACATCAACTTACGTAATAGTCCTCTTATAATTTTATATACTGGAGTATAGCGCCAGCGGACGCAGGGTATGCGCCGCGCACGTAAGTACAACAACCATAGAAAGATAGAAAAATGATTGGATGGATGGATATAAATATGATGATGTTAATATAAGATTACAAAAAAAACATTTTTTTTATTATTTGCATTGCTTAAAATATGTTTTTGTATTGCATAAAAAAACATCATAATTCATATTCAAATACAATATATTGTAATACTTTGAGTCTGGCTATCTTTCTACAGTAAAATTCTAACCAATCTACAAATAATCAACTCACGTAAGAGTAATCTTATGATGCGGTGCATAAGACGCGTGCAGTGTGACTGTAACAGAATCCAATATGGCGGCCGCGGAATTAGGTTGCGCGCCGCGCACGTACAACAGCCACTTGTGGGACGACCGGTCTGCGGCCGAGGCTGATGGGGCGTACTTTGATGTATTGCCTGTATGTAAGGAAAATAATTTAAAAAATATATTATTATTTATCTTTATTGCTTTTTTTATACTACACGAGCTGTCCCGGCTAACTTCGTTACGCCAGAATATAAGATAGGTACAGTAGCGGTCTAAGAGGCCGTAACAGATTTGTCTATGGGTTCGTCAGCCCTAGACTGTATTGACAAAGAACAAGATCTATTTTGCAATACAGAAAAACCGGAAGTGTTACAGCGACCTAGACCGCCACTGTACTACTAAAGAGTTGGCTCTAAGTATATACTTTCTTCTTTTGACTACCCAGAATGGGCGAATAAAAATACACAACATCAACAACAAACCACCAGTCAAAATATGCAAACAACGGAAAAAAAATTGCACCTAGGGTTAGATTATTTTATTTGAGTAAGGAACCCAAATTTTTTTTTAAATCTTATATAGCCTATGTCACTCGGAGATAGTGTAGCTTCCCAACAGTGAAATAATTTTTCAAATTGGTTCAGTGTTTCTGGAGCCTATTCGATACAAACAAACAATCAAATCTTTCCTCTTTATTATTGGTATAGATATAGATAGAGAATAGATAGATACTTCGGCCTTTCAGATTGTTAAAACAAAAAAAAAAAAGCTATAGTAAATTAACAAGCGAACCTTCAGTAGTGGAGAGTCACCGGAAGAAGAAGAAGAAAAAAATTATTAATCCTCTCGTACTTCTTCATTCACTGTTTTGGCCTCCCCCACAAATAAGTAAAAATTTTGGTGATGTTTTGCGATAATCGCCCCTTCGCTGCTGCTCGTCTTTCGGTTGTTACCTTAGTCGCCTTTTACAACAAACATAGGAAGAGATAGGGTGGTGGTATTCTATGATACCACCAAACCCAGAATTATAATACAAAACTTACCAATAATAATCCTATATCGATCCTTCATCTGGTTCCTAGTGGCTTCGTTCAGTGAGTACACACTGTCAATCTTGGGATCCATCTGTCTTGGTATTTTCTTCGGTTTGCTGGAGCTCGCCTCAATCTGTTCAGGACGGAGGGACGTGGTTGTGTCCGCTGCTGTTGTCACGTTCTTTGTTGAGAGCATCGCCTGTGTTAGAAAGAGAGGAATATATTTTTAACCGACGAAAAAACAAAAAGGAGGAGGTTCTCAATTCGTCGCGTATATTTTTTTTTATGTATGATCACGCATAACTTTTTACTGTGTGGACCGATTTTGATAATTCTTTTTTTAATCGACAGGGTATACCTTGAAGTTGGTCCCATAAAAATTTGGAAATAAAATTCCCACCCTAAGGGTGGGAAAATAGGGGTGACTTTTTGGTCGGCGGGTCGATTTATCCACTCAAGGTTGCATTTCCGTGTTACATTATAACTTTTGATACCTACTTACAATATCTTTGGAAATTAAATAAAATCAACCGAAAGATGTCCACTGCTGGACATAGGCCTCCCTCACAAATCGCCTCACCGACCGGTCGTGATCGAACCTCATCCTGTTAGTCCCTCAACCTTCACCAGGTTGTGTGGCCACCTTGTGGGGTGCGAACACCCTGTGAAGGGTCATTAGCTGGGGTCAAAAAAATTAGCCCAAGAAAAACTGAAAATAAAAAAATAAAAACTTTTAAAAAAAAATTAAACCGCCGAAAAAACTGAAAAGCATTAAATAATAGGGAAACATTTTCTATTAGGCCTTAATTTACTCACTTCTTAAAGTAATTTTGGATTACCAAGAAATTTTGAGTCGGTGCCACAGAATCAACGAATAAAGATCACTAAATTACCTGAAATTCAAAGAAATAACCGAAAAACGTATGCCGCTGCGCATCGCGCTTTGCATAGATAATGAATTTGCTTGTGTGGTGTGGCGCCGACTTAAAATTTCTTGGTAATCCAAAATTACTTTAAGAAGTGAGTAAATTAAGGCCTAATAGAAAATGTTTCCCTATTATTTAATGCTTTTCAGTTTTTTCGAAGGTTCAATTTTTTTTTTAAAAGTTTTTTGGAAGAGCGTTCATTCAGCGTCACTACCTAGTGGCAATCAGTGGTAAGTATTATTCCGGAAATGGACACCGAGTGCTGAAAGGACTCATTCCAGAAAGGACTGATTCATAAAATGGACTAATTTCTGAAATGGCTCGAAGTGGATAACTGATAGGATAACAATAAAAAAGCAATTTTAAATAATATATTGCATAATGTTAATCATCTAAGCGTTATACGACACCCATGGAAATAGATGGTTTGTTGTATTCAACAATAATAATAATAATAACACATCACACTCAGAGCCCCTAAACTAGGAAGAACCTATCTAGGTATCTAGGGTGCCCGAAACACACACAGAGATGAACATTACACCCAGACCGGAAACAAACATCGATATTCATCATATTAATATTGGCCCGGCCCGGGAATCGAACCCAGGTGCACACGCTTACTCAATCCACATCACTGCCAACTGATCCACGGACGGAGCAGTGAACAGACACTGAAACATAACATAATCTAACGCCTATATTCCTCGAAAGAGTAGGCAGAGGCACCAGCTCACTGACTGAGCCTACGAGCGAGATGCATCAGTAAGACGAGCTGGGGGCCAAGTTTCTTAACTAAAAACGAGTGACTCGTAATTGTCTTGTTAGCGACTTAGTTAACCATTGCTGTTTTCTTTGAGCGTGCAACAGAAATTACCTTTGTTAAAGCGGCAATGGTTAACGAAATCGCTAACAAGACAATTACGAGTCACTCGTTTTTAGTTAAGAAACTTGGCCCCCAGACCCACGTTTGGCCGAGTTTATGTTTCTACCATCGTGACAAGGGGCAGCTACTTACACAAGTCGCGGAGTTGAACATAACGATCAAAAGATCACCCCGTGACTCCCTTGTTAACAGCCGAGATGGACACCGGCGGGGTTTTAGTGGGTGCGATGCGAACCCCACATAACCCTTCCACTCCCCCCGGGGCCACCGGGGTTTCCCCACCTTAAAAATAAGCTACTTACACAATAATTCTTCCTTCCCTTGTTCCTCGGCTCCCTATGTTTGAATATCTCTTCCAGGTCAACGCTTCGTTTTCCCAGCAGCTTGCGAAGGGACGGATGGATGTTCTTCTGACCTTCCCGAAGAATTGATGACACCTGGTGGTTTAGATAATTGAAAATCATGTCTCTGTAACTGTGGCGCACCTCACAGGTCATGTTTCTTGAAGTGATCAAAAAAAAGTTAAAAATTCTTTATCAATATATATAAAACTCTTCCGTTACTGACTCACTGACTGACTGACAGACAACACAGAGCTGAAACTACTGGGCGTAGCGGGCTGAAATTTTGCATGTAGGATCCTTAGGGAGTGTAGGTGAGCACTAAGAAGGAATTTCCCGAAATTCTTGTGTTTATGAGAAATCTGCGCGGGAAAAACCGCGGGGCAGCCTCTAGTCAATATATATAAAACTCTTCCGTTACTGACTGACTGACTGACAGACAATGCAGAGCCGAAACTACTGGGCGTAGCGGGCTGAAATTTTGCATGTAGGTTCCTTAGGGAGTGTAGGTGAGCACTAAGAAGGGATTTCCCGAAATTCCCACGGGAACGGGAAGAAACGGGAATTTTGTGTTTATGAGAAATCTGCGCGGGAAAAACCGCGGGGCAGCCTCTAGTCAATATATATAAAACTCTTCCGTTACTGACTGACTGACTGACTGACTGACTGACTGACTGACAGACAACGCAGAGCCGAAACTACTGGGCGTACAAAGCTGAAATTTGGCATGTAGGTTCCTTAGGGAGTGTAGGTGAGCACTAAGAAAGGATTTCCCGAAATTCCCACGGGAACGAGAAAAAAAACGGGATTTTTGTGTTTATGAGAAATCTGCGCGGGAAATACCGCGGGGCAGCCTCTAGTATATATATAAAACTCTTCCGTTACTGACTGACTTGACTGACAGACAACGCAGAGCCGAAACTACTGGGCGTGGAGGGCTGAAAGTTGGCACGTGGGTTCCTTGGGAAGTGTAGGTGAGCACTAAGAAGGGATATCCCGAAATTCCCACGGGAACGGGAAAAACGGGATTTTTGTGTTAATGAGAAATCTGCGCGGGAAAAACCGCGGGACAGCCTCTAGTTCAATATAGGATACAAGATATCACTTATTGAAAGTCAATTAGACTACATCTAATCTAATTGGTATTGTTACCTTATTTGGTAAAGTATCCTATACTGTGAGAGGCGAGGTAGTTCAGGGTGCCCAACAATCTGCTCAGCCTTACGACAATGGTCGCCTGGAGAGGCCCCCACACGAGTCCTCTTCTGTCAAATGATTCTACTCCCTTTCGCAATGATTTTACAGCGTAGAGAAGAAAGGGGTAACAAACTCTACTTTACAATTTATCTATCTTTTTTTTCGACTTTGTTAACCATTGTTTAAAAAAAAATTATCAAGAAAAACTCATGCTGTCGCCCTCTAACCGCAACTATGAGACAGAGAGAGAGCTAATTTTTGGATGAAATTTGCGATTTTCGGGGGAAAACGTTTTTCACTTCGTGTTTCGTAAAACAAACAACTTTATCCGACCAATTAGTTTGAATTTTATCTAAAATTAGGCCTATAAGTCTGTATCAACACCGAAATCCACCAACTTTTGAGAGTACCAACAGTCAACCAAGAGATAGCCACCTATTGCTCCAACTACTAAATTCGACTCATCAAGCATCCAAACCAGCTGGCCCAGGAATTGGTCCAGTCAAACCCTACCAAACGCCTTAAAAGGCACTCATTTCTGGAGCTGGATCGAAGAGGATCCTAAGCATATTACAGAGATCCATCTAACGTGATGGATTCTGACAAAGTCTACTATCCTGCACAATATCTGCTAATAGTCAACTTGACTAATCGCAGATAGCATCAAATTCAAAACAAAAAAAAAAGTCTGAATCTATAGCAAATTATGAAAAAAGTAAAACATACAAACCTAGTTTTTTATAGTGTTAGTAACATACTAAAGATAAGATAATAATTAGTATAGTGGAAAAAGTTATGGACGAGTTTGGGGTATACTTCCTCTTAAGTATAACCTAAAGAAAGGATTTGAAAATGGCGGCGTTGTATCTGTCTTATAGTGGGCTGTCATTCATATCCCTGTTCAATGTAATTTATTATCTTGTTGTAAAATGTTTTATTTCGGTTGCAATAATAATTTCTTATAAAAAGGTATATGTTTTAGCTTAACATATTGGTGGCCTGGTGGCAAATAAAACGACGAAATCAATATTGTTTCTCTATTGATACAATCTAGGTGTGTCTCGAAAGACGGTCCGAATGAAGTGAAGTTAACAATGTAATTAAAACTAACTTAACTGGTATGAAATAACTAACGCCTTACGCTAACACTGAGCACTGTGGTAGTGTCACTATGTTTGCTATGTATAATTTAATGGCACTTTATGGTGTAGGGCGTTCGGCCCGAACAGTATACCTAGTATAAAGCAAAGTCCCTTTCGCCGACCTGTCTGACACTTTATATATTCTTAAATCTTTAAAACTATGCAATGGATTTTGATGCGGTTTTTTTAATGGTAAGAGTGATTCAAGAGATAAGGTTATATGTATAAAATATGCGCAACAAATTAACATAGTAAGGCTGTACGAAATTCGCCGGGTCAACTATATAATAATTAAAATACCTCAGCCTTAGCCCGGGGTTCACTCTGGGCCGCAATTTCATCAGATATCTCTGCCGGAGACACCTCGAGCTGCCACTGAGTGAAGTAGCTGCGGACGAGGGTGTAGCGGAGACGGTGCATCAAGTGGCGTGCTGATGCTATGCTGTGTGGGAAACAGATTGCTTAGGAAAATTTTGTAAAATATGGACTTGAAAATACATAACAAAATTTCAAGCCTTTATTCCCCAAAGGGTTAGGCAGAGGCACCATCTCATCAGTGCCATACCCATGCTTAACTAAGTTTATGTTTTTATACCTGCCACTACTGCAGCCAGGACCAATGGCTTAACACACCTTCTGAAGTAAGGAATTATATTTATTTTCAGAAAATCAGGTGATTCAAGCCATAAATAATCTGGATGTATTATTTATGGATAAGGCAAAGGCATCAGCTCATTGACTCAGCCCATAAGTGGCTAAGAGGCATAATTATTATAATTACATATCAGTGCAGCCACTTGGACTTATGACGGAGTTTATTTTTTATGTTTATACCATTGTAGCAAGAGGCCAACTTATAAGCTGGAAAATAATTACAAAAATACTAACAAATACACCTAGACCGTAAACAAACATCATTCATCAAAACAGTGTTTACCCCAGCGGCAATGGAACCAAGAGCCCCCACACCACACCTTGGACATTTCTAAGAAAAATTGCCCTGCGCACAACTGAAACTTATGTACATGCACTAATTGAAATAAAAAAATCTTAATTCAATATAGGATACAATAGATATCACTTATTGAAAGTCAATTAGACTACATCTAATCTAATCGCTATTGATACCTTATTTGGTAAAGTATCCTATACTGTGAGAGGCGAGGTAGTTCAGGGTGCCCACCAATTGGCTCAGGCAAACAAATGTTTGGCTTGCCTTACGACAATAGTCACCTGGAGAGGCCCCCAAACGAGCCCTCCTCTGTCAAGTGATTCTACTCCCTTTCGCAATTATTTTACAGCATAGAGAAGAAAGGGGTAACAAACTCTACAATTTATCTCTCTTTTTTTTTATTTTTATAATATGATGCTTGTGTGAGTGAGATAAGATGTGCAACTGATGATGTGAGAGGTAGCTGAGCAGGGGAGCCGCACTTGCTGAGGGAGGCAGGGAGTGCCCATACTGTATGTAGTACTATTTACTATACTGTGCCCACACAGTCCACATCTGTGCCAAATGAACCACAAAGGCAGTCGAAATAATTGCTGTAGGTGGATGAAAGTATGTAAATTAATTTGTTTTTTTTTTTTTTTGCTAATAAACAATGTATGACTCACCGTTGGTCAAGCAGGTTGACCTCTTCTTCCCTGGCCGCAAGTTCATTGCCGAACTCCCGGCGTATTATAACCTTGATTTTATCCAATTTATCAGCTTCAACGGACTCTGTGTGCCCTTGCGAAGCACCTCCTGAAGTCCCAGGGTAATCCGGGTCGTGGTATTCCTCTTTTGGCTCCATTTTGGCGAGAATAAGTTTAATCACACACAATAACAGTAATGTCTATGAAAAGAAAACAGATGATTTGTAGCGCTCAAGGTTATAAGCGTGGACTTTCCGCTACCTTCAAGTAACATTGAACGCGTGGGTAATGAATTAAATCCGGTTTTAAAGATTTGTAATAGAAATTAGCGTGTATATATAAATCACATTGCAGAAAAAAAAGTAAGAAATTAATTTAATGCATATTAAATGACATTTTGTTTGAGAGGTCATCAACCGCACTGTTTTTTTTTAAATAAGCTTTCAGCCTTCGTTCCTTTCTTTTTTTCAGTTCGATCGAATCGAACCAACCCCACCCACACTTTTAAGATCGTCAATGCACCGTATTTGAAACAAGAGAAAGGCTAAAATTCAATGAACAAAAACTGCCGAAAGGCAATGTTAACTTTTAGGTTAATTTTGTGATTCGTTCGAAAATTATAAAATACCGGTAGAAATAGTTTTATGAATCTAAAGAGTTCAAATAAAAAAGCCACAACACAACACTGTATGAAAAATAGACGGATTTTCAAAAAATTACTACGGTTTGGCTGTATAGACTAGGATGCCTTGGTGTGGTCAAAACACACAAAACGTCAAAATCACAAAGGGGCTGGTCAGTGTTGCCGTTTTAGCGACTTTGTCGCCAGGATGTAGCGGTATTTAGGCGTCGTTAGCGACTTTTTATGGATTTAGTGACAAAAAAAATTTAGTGACTTCTGGCAACTTTTTAAGAATTCTGTCAATACTAGTACAGTTTGTATAACTATCGTTAAATACAGATTTTATTTAGCGACTTGTAGAGGTTTTTACAAGATTTTTTCAAAATCTAGTGACTTTTACATGTAGGTTTAGCGAGTTATTATTTTCCGAAACGTCAACACTGCGACTGGATTACGTGCTTGGTGCTTGATTGCAGCGTTGCCAAATGACCCCTTTTAGGTCCCATTTTGGCTCCTTTTTAGCTACCATGGCTCCTTAAAAGTTAAAGTTAAAGTTAAAAAACACTTTATTGCACACAAAAGATACAAAAGAACATTATACAATTAATGATACACATATTTAGATTTGCATGCAATGGACGGACTTATCGCTAAAAGCGATTCCTTCCAGGCAACCCATGCTTGCAGCGTTGCCAAATGACCCCTTTTAGTTCCATTTTGGCTCCTTTTGAGCTACCATGGCTCCTTTCTGGTCCCCAAGCCTAAATGGCTCCTTTTTAGATCCTTTAGAAGGTCGGCAAAGCAAATAAGTGATAAAAATAGCAAAAGAAAAAAGAAGATTCTACATCTAGATAAGAGTTGGCCAAATGGAATCGAGATTCATAATTTTTTTTTTAAATGGCTCCTTTTGGTCCCTGATGGCTCCTTTTTGCAAAGAATATAAGGCTCCTTTTGATGAAATCTATCTGGCACAGCGTTGCCAATGTGTGGGGAATTACCCAAACTGCGGGGAATCCCAAAGCGATTGGGGAATTTGTGGGGAGAGGCACTGTGCGGGGAATATGCGGGGAATTTAGCATTTTACCAATTCAAAAAAACTTACAACCAAAACACTCATTGATCAAATATAAATTAATGCCTATAATTATTTTAATTTTTAAATAGGCTCAAACTTGGAAGTGATTATTTATATTATTCGTTTAAATTACTGAATAATATCGAAATACAATAATGAAAATGTATCGCCCCACCCTAAAATCAGTCAGTTGGATATCCTTAGTATTTGCTAATGTTCTTCAGAATCAGAAACATTTATTTCGAACATGTGGTAAGATACAGGTGGTAGTGTATGGTAAAGTACAGCACATGAACCCTGTAAGGGCACCGAAACATAAAAGTAGGCATAAAGCTAAAGACTAAAAACTTAATAACTGGGTAGGAAGTTCCTATATTATTGTTAAGTAGGCAGGTACTCTTAAGGTAAATAAAAATAAGAAAAATCTGTATTGCAGCTACTACAATAACAAAATACTTAAAAGTGTTAAAACGTTTTTAACTAATTTTTTTTTGGTTTTTGTTTAAGTAAGTTGAATTTAGACTTCATCAGTTTTTACATGTATTAAGCCTGAACATAAGAGAAAACCGGAGGAGTATTATAATATACCGTATTTTTTTTTATGTGATATTGCGATTTTTTAAGTGATTATAAATGGTTGATTTTTAAAGTTATTTCGTAAATAGTATACTATCTCATTGTGTGGGGATTTTGTGGGGAAACAGGATATTTTTCTCCCCATATTTGGGGAATTTGACCAGTGATCTTGGGGAATCCGGTAAATAGCCATTGGCAACACTGATCTGGCAACACTTGAGACGGTAAAATTTTTCTATGCTTTGCTTGTTGTTTTTCAAAATATTTTACTTGTTCCTGATATTTTACGTAGGTACTTTCTTCTTTTAATAAAGCTTTAAACAGTTTCGAATCTAATCAAACCACTTCTATCTAAAACAATTGCGAAGAGTAATGTGAAACTCCTACCCAATGTCAGATACAATGGAATCAACAAAGAAACCCGACGAAATGTGCGAACAAGCTCGTGGTAGACCGTTCTTCTACCCCGACAGCAGCAGTGACACAGAGGAATACCAGCGCGATGCTGACGACCGAAGAAAACGACTTTCCAAACGAAACCTTCAACCAATCAGAGCTCGTATCCCGTCATCGAATATGCCACCAAAAAACCAAGCCATTGCGTCAACTTCGCAGGAAAACGCTCGAAATGGGCAGAAAATACTCCAAGACGACAGACTTACGCTGGTTGTGGACAACACTCGGTTTGTGGTTGACCCAGCCCAGTTCACAGCTCATCCTAACACAATGTTAGGACGAATGTTCAGTTCTGGTCTGGAATTTACACACACTAATGAGCGAGGTGAATACGAGGTCGCTGAAGGGATTTCAGCTACAGTTTTCAGGGCTATTTTGGAGTATTACCGTGGAGGAACAATCAGATGCCCTCCGACGGTGTCTGTGCAGGAATTGCGAGAGGCGTGCGATTATCTGCTGGTGCCATTTGATGCTAATACTGTTAGATGTCAGGTATGTAGTAATATTGATTAATTAGTTTATTTTTGAACTAGAGGCTGCCCCGCGGTTTTTCCCGCGCAGATTTCTCATAGACACAAAAATCCCGTTTTTTCCCGTTCCCGTGGGAATTTCGGGAAATCCCTTCTTAGTGCTCACCTAAACTCCCTAAGGAACCCACGTGCAAAATTTCAGCCCGCTACACCCAGTAGTTTCGGCTCTGCGTTGTCTGTCAGTCAGTAACGGAAGAGTTTTATATATATTGATTTAAACAATATAAGTTTATATTATTAACGAGCTTTCCCGGCTTACTTCGTTACGCCACAGTTTAAGATACTACTAAACACTTGGCTCTAAAGACAAATGTTCTTTTGACTGCCCAGAATGACCGAATAAAAAACAAACAACAACAACAAACCACCTGTCAAAATATGTAAACAACGGAAAAAATATTGCACCTTGGGTTATATTATTTGAGTTTAGGTAAGGATCCCTAATTTTTTTTAAAATCTAATATAGCCTATGACACTCGGGTTTAATGTAGCTTCCTACCAGTGAAAGAATTTTTCAAATCGGTTCAGTATTTCCGGAGCCTATTCGTTACAAACAAACAAACAAACGAATCTTTCCTCTTGATAATATTGGTATAGATTAACAAATTTCTGAATGAATCACATATTTACTTATCTAAAATTTGTTTTTCTATGAAAACATTGGCTAGACTAAAAAGATTTTCTAAGTGTGAATCAGTAGAATATTTTAGATTTTTACACAACTACTGATATAGTAATCTATTATATATTATTTATTTGCCATAGTTATTATGATAGACAGATATCTTTTTTAAATTATTGCTGGTATCTCATCTCTTTATTTGCTAACCAGAATCTCCGAGGTCTCCTACATGAGCTCTCAAATGAGGGTGCACGTAGACAGTTTGAGTCGTTCCTTGAACGTCTCATACTGCCACTCATGGTGTCTTCAGCTGAGCGTGGTGACAGAGAGTGTCACGTGGTCGTACTGCTGGACGAAGACTCTGTGGAATGGGATGAGGAGTATCCTCCGCAGATGGGTGATGAGTACAGGTATATATTATACTAGCTGTGCCCCGCAGTGTTAACAGCGTGTATTATTACTGCAGAAAAAAGTAGCCTATGTGTCAGCCAACTCCATGCCAAATTTCATTAAAATTGCTCCAGCAGTTTATATGTGAACGTAACAAACATAGACACTCAAAAACTTTTGCCATTATAATATTTACTGTGATATACAGTATTTTTATGTCTCTTCTTCTTCTTCTTTTCCTGTTATCCCTAGCGGGGACATAGGGCTTCAAGAATGTTCCTCCAATTTTGGCGGTCTTGAGCAACAGAGGGTAACTCCTCCCAGTTTAGTCCCACACTATTTATTTTTATGTAAAATTGTATTAATTTAATTTTGAAGTGCAAAATAATATGTAGGGTATAAACTTTAGTTTTTAATTAAATTAAATTAATAGCAATGAACTCTTAAGCGTATAAATTTTATAATCTTAACCATGGCAAATAACAAAAATGTGATTGTCTCTTAAATTGATTTTCTTTTTGTTCCAGTCAAACTGTGCTGTCCACGCCTCTTTATAGGTTCTTCAAGTACATTGAAAACAGGTGAGTTTCCCCCGTCCACATAACCTCCGATGGGTCGTAAAAGGCGACTAAGGCTGCAGCTTCGACGCACACCCTGCCAAGCTTAATGGCGACACCCTCCCCAAAATGTTTGCCCTTGTGGCGATCAGTATTGGAGGCCTGTGCTCAGCAGTGGACGTCCTTTTGGCTGAGAAGAAGAATATCCGTGTTATGGAAAGAGTTTAGATCTTTGTAAAGGATTTTAATAAAGCTTTCACAGTTATTTGACATAGACAATTTTTTATTACACAAAAAATATAAATTACTTTTTCTTTTTAACACATTACACTCAGAGCCTCCAACTAGGAAGAACCTGTATCTAGGGTGCCCGAAACACACAGAGACGAACATCACACACAGACCGGAAACAAACATCAATATTCATCATATTATTATTCACTCCACCCGGGAATCGAACCTGGGTGCACACGCTTACTCAGTCCACATCACTGCCAACTGAGCCATGGAGCAGTCCAGTTACAAACTAACTAAAGAAACACAAAAAACAAATAATAAAATTAAGAAATGTATTGTAAGTGTTGTAGGCGTAAAATGGCCCCGACTCAGCTTATGTTGCAAGCAATGCAATAGCATTGATGCAACGCTGATGATTCTGCCAGAACCATGGGAGTGCGTGTGTTAATATATTATTACTACTAGCTTCGCTATTTAGCTTAAGCTTTCATGAATAAGGAATTTGTATTAAGAGCCAGTTTTTAACGATACTAGCGCCATTCTCGAAAAAGTTTTATATCTTCTAAACTATAATAATAATAACACATCACACTCAGAGCCCCTAACTAGGAAGAACCTGTATCTAGGGCGCCCGAAACACACAGAGACGAACATCACACTCAGACCGGAAACAAACATCAATATTCATCATATCAATATTCGCCCCGTCCAGGAATCGAACCCGGGTGCTCACGCTTACTCAGTCCACATCACTGCCAACTGAGTCAATCAGTCAGCCAGTCAAATCTAATCAAACTAAGGCAAATATCAAAATTATGGCACTGTATGACACTAGATAATCTTGCTTAGTATTTTTTGAGCACAGAAAAGTAGTCCTAAGTAAAAAGAACAAAAAAAAACACAGATTGTTGCCAAAAGTGGCCACTTTTAGCAACACTTGTAGCTTTCTTTGGTCTCCAACCAAAAAGCTATACAGCAGTGCCCTAAAAATACTAGGCTACATTATCTAGTTTCATACTGTGCCACATTTTTGATATTTGCCTTAGTTTAGAAGATATTAATTTTTTTCGGGAATGGCGCTAGGATCGCTGTAAACTGACTCTTTTTTTTTCAGAGATGTTGCAAAGCAGGTGATGAAAGAGCGCGGGCTGAAAAAAATTCGCCTAGGAGTCGAGGGTTACCCTACTTACAAAGAAAAGGTGAGATTGTATTATCTTTTAAAAGCCAGTTTACAGCGATGCTGGCGATATTCTCGAAAAAACAATTTTTTTTTTAAACTTTTTTTTTAAAGAAATCTCTCTGAGAAACTCTGCCACATTTTTGATATTTGCCTTAGTTTTAAAGATATACCTTTTTTTCTCGAGAATGGCGCTAGCATCGCTGTAATAGGGTATAATAATAACACATCACACTCAGAGCCCCTAGCTAGGAAGAACCTGTATCTAGGGCGCCCGAAACACACACAGAGACGAACATCACACCCAGACCGGAAACAAACATCGATGTTCATCATATCAATATTCGCCCCGCCCAGGAATCGAACCCGGGCGCTCACGCTTACTCAGCCACATCACTGCCAACTGAGCCACGGAGCAGTCTTATGGGAGACTAGAGGCTGCCCCGCGGTTTCACCCGCGCAGATTTCTCATAAACACAAAATTCCTGTTTGTTCCCGTTCCCGTGGGAATTTCGGGAAATCCCTTCTTAGTGCTCACCTACACTCCCTAAGGAACCTACATGCAAAATTTCAGCACGCTACGCCCAGTAGTTTCGGCTCTGCGTTGTCTGTCAGTCAGTAACGGAAGAGTTTTATATATATTGATTGTTGTTGTAATGAAATATTTTTAAATTACCCGTAAGTATTGTTTAATAATATACTACTAGAAATCGAACCTTGTACCGCTTTACAATATAGGTTTACAAATTTAATTCTCATTAGTTACGTTTAGCCTATGTGCTATTCTAAATTTTTGAGAATATTTTATACGAGCTATCCCGGCTTACTTCGTTACGCCATAGAATATAAGATACTACTAAAGACTTGGCTCTATAGACTATGTTCTTTTGACTGCCCAGAATGGCCGAATAAAAAAACAAACAACAACGAAAAACCACCTGTCAAAATAATATGTAAACAACGAAAAAAATATTGCACCTTGGGTTACATTATTTGAGTTTAAGTAAGGATGCCAAATTTTTTGAAAATCTAATATTAGCCTATGTCACTCGGGGATAGTGTAGCTTCAAACAAACAAATCTTTCCTCTTTATAATATTGGTATAGATTAGTTACAGCCCATGTGCTATTCTAAATTTTTGAAAATATTCTAAGTATAGTATTTGTTCATCAGGAATAATGTATAATTTTAATGGTGAAATAATTTTTGAAATCGATCCATTAGTTTCCAAGTCTATTTAAGGGAGGAGAATCATTTGACAGAGGAGGGCTCGTTTGGGGGCCTCTCCAGGCGACTATTGTCATAAGGCAAGCCAAACATTTGTTTGCCTGAGCCAATTGGTGGGCACCCTGAACTACCTCGCCTCTCACAGTATAGGATACTTTACCAAATAAGGTATCAATAGCGATTAGATTAGATGTAGTCTAATTGACTTTCAATAAGTGATATCTTGTATCCTATATTGAATAAAGAATTATTTGATTTGATATGTGATTTCATTTGATGCAAACAAATGAACAATCAAATCTTTCCTTCCTATGATATTAGTGTAGAACTATACAAATAATAAATTTCTTGTATAATTTTAGGTCCGCAAGCGTCCAGGCGGCCGTGCTGAGGTGATCTACAACTACGTCCAGCGTCCCTTCATCCACATGTCCTGGGAGAAGGAAGAGGCGAAGAGTCGCCATGTAGACTTCCAGTGCTTCAAGTCCAAAAGCGTCACCAACTTGGCTGAGGCCACTGCTGATCCTGCTATAGGTATGATAAATCTGAACTGAAGACCGGTTGATTTCACTTTCGTTTGTCTGAGCCGTTTGGTGGGCACCCTGAACCTGAACTACCTCGCCTCTCACAGTATAGGATACTTAACTAAATAAAAGGTAGTACCTTTTAGTAGTCGTAGTTGACTTACAATAAGTGATATCTTCTATCTACTGTATATATAAAAATGAACCGTGTTTATTTAGCTTTAAATTTAGCTGATTCGTAGTAGTCCAGGGAAGGTTTAAAAGGTGAGAAAATATTGGAAAATTGCAAAAAAAAAATGTGGAAAATAACAACAATTGATTGTTGTAATACAAAATATTGTCCACTTTCTTTCATATCAGAGACTAGAGACTGCCCCGCGGTTGCACTCGCGCAGATTTCTCATAATCACAAAAATCCAGTTTTTTCCAATCCCGGAAATCCTTTCTTAGTGCTCACCTCTACACTCCCTAAGGAACCTACATGCAAAATTTCAGCCCGCTACGCCCAGTAGTTTAGGCTCTGCGTTGTCTGTCAGTCTGTCTGTCAGTCAGTCAGTCAGTAACGGAAGAGTTTTATATACATTGATTGATTGATTTGACGTTGTTGTTTTTTATTTACCTATTCTGGGCGGGCAAATTAACATAGTCCATACAGCCAAGTTTTTAGTGGGTATTCAACTTATAATGTAATGCGATACGAAGTTTGCCGGGTCAGCTAGTATAATAATAACACATCACACTCATAGCCCCTAACTAGAACCCGAAACATATACAGAGACGAACATTACACCCAGACCGGAAATAAACATCGATATTCATCATTACAATATTCGCCCCGCCCGGGAATCGAACCCAGGTGCACACGCTTACTCAGTCCACATCACTGCCAACTGAGCCACGGAGCAGTCAGTATTGAATAAATAATTTTTCATCTTCAGAACTGGAGGCAGGCAGGGTCCGCGAGCCGGAGCCGGAGCCCGAGCCGGCGGAGGGCGCTCCGGAGGAGGAGCCGCCGCAGCCCCCGCAGCCCCCCACAGCGCCGCAGTGACGCCGAGAACTAAACATTTATAACGCAGCTAGAAAACTGCGTTCGGCCTTGAAATACATACTTTGTTATGTCATACTAGCTGATAATAAATTCGTATCTCCTACCGCCATCTAGAAAGATCTTCCAGGCGAAAAAGATGAAAATCTATACTATCGACTGCATATATATAAAAACTAGAGGCTGCCTCGCGGTTTTTCCCAGATGCGCAGATTTCTCATAAACACAAAAATCCCATTTTTTTCCGTTCCCGTGGGAATTTTGGGAATTCCTTCTTAGTGCTCACCTACACTCCCCAAGGAACCCACGTGCCACATTTCAGCTTTCTACGCCCAGTAGTTTCGGCTCTGCGTTGTCTGTCAGTCAGTCAGTAACGGAAGAGCTATATACTGGATGTTTCTGACAAGGCGGTAATAAATCAAAGGAGTGATTCTGCTCACCATAACTAACAACTTTCCCAAAGCAACATGGGTCAAAATCTCAAAAAAAAAAACAGCTGTTCCATACATTGGTTCGATCATTGGTGACGGGGTCAATGTACGGGACGGCTGATTTTTGTTTTGAGATTTCGACCCATGTTGCTTTGGGAAAGTTGTTAGGTGTGGCGAGCAGAATCCCTCCTTTGATTTATTACCGCCTTGTCAGAAACACCCTGTGTATAAAAATAAATCGTGGTTCCTTAGTGTTGCTAAAACTCGAGAACGGCCGGGCCGATTGAGCTGATTTTGGTTTTAAAATGTTCTTAATAGTCCAGGGAAGGTTTAAAAGGTGAGAAAATATGGAAAAATCAAGGGAAAGTTAGTAAAAATAACAAATTGATTTTTCCATATAAAATTTTACGGGGCGATTCGAAGTTCGCCGGGACAGCTAGTTGTTAATAAATCTGCACCGCATGCAGTAAGCAACCTAACTAGCAAACTACGTGCTGATTTGCGATTGAAACTTTGTTATGTTATGTTAGCTGATAATAAATTCGTTTCTCATACCGCCATCTAGTTGTGAAATGAAAGACCAAATTCTAAATCGAGTTTATGTTTGTTTCCGGTCTGGGTGTGATGTTCGTCTCTGTGTGTGTTTCGGGCGCCCTAGATACAGGTTCTTCCTAGTTAGGGGCTCTGAGTGTAATGTGTTATTATTATTATTATCAATACATAGTATAAAACGAAGTCGCTTCCTGCGTCTGTCCCTATGTATATGTATGCTTAAATCTTTAAAACTATTCAACGGATTTTGATGAGGCTTTTTTTAATATATAGAATGATTCAATAGGTAGGTTTATAAGTATAATACATGCACAATATAGTACTAGGTTAGGGCCTAAACGTGAGGCGGTACGAAGTTCGCCGGGTCGACTAGTTATAGTATAAAACAAAGTCGGTTCCCTATGTAAGTATGCTTATATATTTAAAACTATGCAACGGATTTTGATGCGTTTTTTTTTAATAGATTGATTCAAGAGGAAGGTTTGTATGTATAATACATGCACAACATAGTAAAAGGTTATGCGGTACGAAGTTCGCTGGGTCGACAAGCAAATAATAATAGAGGTACTTTTCGCTCAGTAACGGTCGGATTGAATGAATGAATAAATAAACGCTGAAAAAAATGTTAACAAAGCTTCTGAATTTTGATGTTATGTAAAATGTGATTCCAATTGAATGTGTTCCTTTTGTATGGAAATTTATAAATAAATAAGTTAATACATATCTGGGAAATTTTGTTTTTATTTAACTTTCCTCTTAATCCTAATGAAATCGTGGATATAATCGTTTTTTATAGAGAACTAGAGGCTGCCCCGCGGTTTCACTCGCGCAGATTTATCATAAATACAAAAATCCAGTTTTGTCCCGTTCCCGTGTGAATTTCGGGAAATCCTTTCTTTGTGCTCACCTACACTCCCTAAGGAACCTACATGCCAAATTTCAGCCCGCTACGCCCAGTAGTTTCGGCTCTGCGTTGTCTGTCAGTCAGTCAGTAACGGAAGAGTTTTATATATATTGACTAGAGGCTGCCCCGCGGATTTTCCCGCGCAGATTTCTCATAAACACAAAACTCCCGTTTTTTCCAGTTCCCGTGGGAATTTTGGGAAATCCCTTCTTAGTGCTCACCTACACTCCCCAAGGAACCCACGTGCCAATTTTCAGCTTTCTACGCCCAGTAGTTTCGGCTCTGCGTTGTCTGTCAGTCAGTCAGTCAGTCAGTAACGGAAGAGTTTTATATATATTGATGACTAGAGGCTGCCCCGCGGTTTTTCCCGCGCAGATTTCTCATATACACAAAATTCCCGTTTTTTCCCGTTCTCGTGGGAATTTCGGGAAATCCTTTCTTAGTGCTCACCTACACTCCCTAAGGAACCTACATGCCAAATTTCAGCCCGCTACGCCCAGTAGTTTCGGCTCTGCGTTGTCTGTCAGTCAGTCAGTAACGGAAGAGTTTTATATATATTGATGATTGATTACATGTAGAAAAAATTAGTACAAGGATATTTTTTTCTATGAGCAGCCGTTTACGAGTTATTTACAAAAAAAACTAGACAAAGAGGACCCTCAAACCCCCATCCCTCCCAACCCCCTCCTTCAAAACTTTTAGTATAACCATACCAAAATTCGCTTGTACAGTGGCGGTCTAGGACGGCGTACCACTTCTGGTTTTTCTTTATTGCAAAATAGCTCTTGTTCTATGGTAATACAGTCTAGGGCTGACGAAACCATAGACAAATCTTTTACGGCCTCCTAGTCCGCCACCGTACACGAATATTTCCACTCATTTTGCTTTCTTTGGTTGACTAACTACTAGACTTATATAGCTAGTGCGACTAAAACAAAACATGGTTTTTGCCAACTAAAAATTTATTAATCTTTGCTTATTTTTATTTAGGTACAATAACGAATAACTATTAGAACATTTGATGTTTATTTCCCTTTTTTTTCCTTAACAATATCCATAAGAAAAAAAAATAAGCTAAAGTTAAACTGTGGAACAAATACATTTCAAAGTTGATTTAGGAAATGAGTGGAAAAAACTATAATTAAATGTATATTTAAAAAACTAAGTACTTTTTCCTGAAGCGAAACAATTTTGATGTTAGAATACTAAAAATCGCTTATAATCGCAAAATCCAGTTCATTATTTTTGCAACAATCAACATAAAGAGGCCTTAAAAAACGCAGAGTATCTGTTGAAAATTGCAAAAACACAAACTGGTAGTAGGTAAGTACTTACCAAATAAATATGTACTAGACTGAGACACTTCTAAAAAATTTACCTAAATTAATTCCATACAAATAACGTATTAAAAAAAAACATTTTAAGCTTTTTTTGACTAAGAAACCTTCAAAATTTTCGGTGACACTTGTTGTAAAAACAATAAGATTTACATTATAAACTAATTAGCTCATACTTTTTATTTATTTTTTTAAATATTTTGTACACATCTTTATAATTAAAATAACAATTTCCATCGACGCATAGAGTTAAGCTGAAGTTATGTTCCAAATAGAATATAGTTCTATGTCGATTTGTTATCACCTGAAACAAACAAAAAGAAACTTTTAAAAACATTTTCTCACCAATACTTTGTATCAACTATTTTTTCAATGTATCAAAGTATCAACCAACAAATATTCCATTTTAGATCGACTAATATCACTGTCACGTAGTAAGTACAATGTAACAGGCACATCACCTAATAATGTAACAACCTCATCACCTCACCACGAACGTAACAAACTCATCACTTCACCACGTAACAACCTCATCACCTCACCACGTAACAACCTCATCACCTCACCATGTACGTAACCAACTCATCACCTCACCACGTAACAACCTCATCACCATGTAACAACCTCATCACCTCACCACATATGTACAACCTCATCACCTCACCACGTAACAACCTCATCACCTCACCATGTACGTACCAACTCATCACCTCACCACGTAACAACCTCATCACCATGTAACAACCTCATCACCTCACCATGTACGTAACCACCTCATCACCTCACCATGTAACAACCTCATCACCTCACCATGTAACAACCTCATCACCTCACCATGTAACAACCTCATCACCTCACCATGTAACAACCTCATCACCTCACCAGGTGCACTCGCATCTCAGTCCACTGCGAACTGAGCTACGGTGCAGTGAAAGGATGATCTAAGGTACTAACCTAGGCAGGGGCCGGATGAGCGGTTCCAGGCAGAAGGGGCGGGGCGAGGGGCGCGGGGGCGGCGGCGGGCGCGGGCGCGGGACGAGACTTGTCTGTTCGCAGTTTGTCTCCATTCACTATTGCTTTCACGTCGTCTGCGTCTAGGGTCTCGTACCTGTACATAAAAACACAATAGTAACAGTGGCGGTCGAGGTCGCCGTAACACTTCCGGTTTTTCTGTATTGCAAAATAGCTCTAGTTCTTTGGCAATAGAGTCTAGGGTTGACAAAATCATAGACAAATCTGTTACGGCCTCCTAGACCGCCACAATGTATTTATGTAACATCAATACATAAAGATCTGTCTATGTCTATGTCTACATAGTATAAAACAAAGTCGCTTCCCGCGTCTGTCCCTATGTATGCTTATATCTTTAAAACTATTAAACGGATTTGGATGCGATATTTTTTAAGGGATAGAGTGACTCAAGAGGAAGGTTTATATTTAAAACTAGAGGTTGCCCCGCGGTTTCACTCGCGCATATTTCTCAGAAACACAAAAATCCAATTTTTTCCCGTTCCCATGGGAATTTCGGAAAATCCTTTCTTAGTGCTCGCCTACACTCCCTTAGGAACCTACATGCCAAATTTCAGCTTTGTACGCCCAGTAGTTTCGGCTCTGCGTTGTCAGTCAGTCAGCCAGTCAGTCAGCCAGCCAGTCAGTCAGTAACGGAAGAGTTTTATATATATTGATTGATAGGTACATTGTCAAAATAGTAACAGTACGATTTCGCCGGGTCGACTAGAAGGATATGTTGTATTATATCGTCGTCTATGTACCGAACCGACCAAATCTGATGTATCATTATAATCATCATCATCTCAGCCGAAAGACGTCCACTGCTGGACATAGGCCTCCACAGAACGCCACAGCGACCGTATATTCCCACAGCCTTCACCAGGTCGTCTGATCACCTTGAGGGTCTGCCTACTCTGCGTCTTCCTGTTCGTGGTCGCCACTCGAGAACTTTTCGGCCCCAGCGACCATCTGTTCTTCGAGCTATGTGCCCTGCCCATTGCCACTTAAGTTTCGCAATTCTTTGGGCTATGTCGGTGACCTTAGTCCTTCTGCGGATCTCTTCATTTCTGATTCGATCACGCAGAGGAACCCCGAGCATAGCCCTTTCCATTGCCCTTTGGGCGACCAAATCTTATGTATCAACTAGAGGCTGCCCCGCGGTTTTTCCCGCGCAGATTTCTCATAAACACAAAATTCCCGTTTTTTCCCGTTCCCGTGGGAATTTCGGGAAATCCCGTCTTAGTGCTCACCTACACTCCCTAAGGAACCTACATGCAAAATTTCAGCCCGCTACGCCCAGTAGTTTCGGCTCTGCGTTGTCTGTCAGTCAGTCAGTCAGTAACGGAAGAGTTTTATATATATTGACTAGAGGCTGCCCCGCGGTTTTTCCCGCGCAGATTTCTCATAAACACAAAATTCCCGTTTGTTCCCGTTCCCGTGGGAATTTCGGGAAATCCCTTCTTAGTGCTCACCTACACTCCCTAAGGAACCTACATGTAAAATTTCAGCCCGCTACGCCCAGTAGTTTCGGCTCTGCGTTGTCTGTCAGTCAGTCAGTCAGTCAGTCAGTCAGTCAGTCAGTAACGGAAGAGTTTTATATATATTGATTTTAATATACACGGTTACTTTTTTTATCGTGGAGGAAAACTCAACGCCCGGTAGGCATAGTTATACAGGACTGATTCCTGAAAACAAAATTGAAAAATAATGAACCGTGCTCACTTGAGATACTTCGATAGTTTTTGTAAAAGAAACTAAAAACGTTGTGTAGCATCAGAGCAATGACCTACGGTATCTTAGCTGGTGCCAGACGAGTCAGGGGATGAAGGGCAATGCGCAGGGGGGTGAACAAGGAGGTCATCGGCCTTAAATAAGTTTTTTTATTTTTTGAAATAAAAAAAAAAAAACAAAAGTAAAAAAAAAAAAAATTGAGACATAAAAGACTTACCGTGTTATTCATAAAGATACAGTACATTTTAAGCAGCGTTACTGGAGGTCTACTTCTCTGGTTTGTTGTATGGTAAATACGTGACATCCAGTCTAAATTGACATAAGTCAAATAACTAAAATGCTCTTTAACTTTTTATGAATAAGAGGGTTAGTTCTCAAAGTTTCCGCCACGATAAAAAAATGACCGTGTATAAAAAAAAAAGAACGTACTTGAGCAAAGCCTCGGCGAGCGCCTTGTGCTCCTTCGCGTGCGTCTTCAGTATAACCTTCGCTCTCTCATAGCTCTCTGATAGGATCTTCTTTATTTCACCGTCCACCTATTAAACATTTATTATTTCAAATATTATAAGATACGAGCTTTCCCGGCTTACTTCGTTACGCCTTAGAATATAAGATACTACAAAAGGCTTGGCTCTATACACTATGTTCTTTTGACTGGCCGAATAAAAAACAAACATCAACAACAAACCACCTGTCAAAATATGTAAACAACGGAAAAAATATTGCACCTTGGGTTACGTTATTTGAGTTTAGGTAAGGATCGCTATTTTTTTTTTAAATCTAATATAGCCTATGACACTCGGGGTTAATGTAGCATCCTACCAGTGAAAGAATTTTTCAAATCGGTTCAGTATTTCCGGAGCCTATTCGTTACAAACAAACAAACAAATCTTTCCTCTTTATAATATTGGTATAGAAGAAAATATAAGAGAATTATTTATTGCTGTCAAAATACCGTAATTATCTCCCGTCACAAAAATCCCACAGAAACATGTGTCAGGATCGCATTAGCAAGATCGATTACAGTTGAACAATAAACAAAAATAAACATACAATTTCCGAAGTATTAGGCCCGAGCGCGTCCTGGTTGCCGGGCCGGGGCTCCAGGCTGCGCAGCCCCACGCGCTCCGACATGCCCCACTCGCGGACCATGTGGCTCGCTATTGAAGTAGCTTGCTTTAGGTCGGATGACGCCCCTGTGAAAACAGAAGTTACACCCTGTATATGACTGTGCAACATTAAAGTTGCACCCTATATAGGGTATAGTTATATCCTGAATAAAACCTGGAAACAACAGTTAAATTCTGTATAAGCCATAGTTACACCCTGTATATGACCTTGAAACACTTCAGTTAAATCCTGTTATTGAAAAACAGAAGAACGCACATTAAATTACCCTTGAAACACTGCTGTTACATCCTGTATAGGCCATAATAACATCCTGTAAAACACTCTGTATATCAACTTGAAACACTACAGTTACACCCTGTAATACCATAAAACATTGCAGTTACATCCTGTACAGGGAGTAGTGACATCGTGTATAATTACATTACACCGTCTATAAAGCACATTACACCCTGTATAAAGCGTCAGAAAATCGTATCGCACAGAAAATAGGAGAAAATAAAAAAAATGTATTCAAAAGTTACCAGAGGTGATCTTGTCAGGTCCAAAAATAAGCTCCTCAGCGGCACGGCCTCCCATCATGGTGTCCATCATTGCTAAAAGTTGCTGCTTCGTCACGTGATACCTGGAAACGAACATTACACATTGTATACGTGTTATCTACAGGTCTCGCCACGTAACTTTAGCTCTCAGAAAAATAAAGAGGGGATTACTGCGCATGTGTACAAAATGAACGAACGAACAGAACGACTGTAAAATAAGGGGACGAATAGTATCATTGCGTGGACGCAGCACGATCAAAATAGCCAATAGAGAACCCGCCCCACCCCCCTGTAATTTCCTATGACACCTCATTTTTGATTTCTGCGCATTCAAGGTCAAAGACAAAGTTACATGTACAGTCACGGACTAGGAGGCCGTAACAGATTTGTCTATGGTTTTGTCAGCCCTAGACTGTATTACCAAAGAACAAGAGCTATTTTGCGATACAGAAAAACCGGAAGTGTTACGCCGATCGTGTCCGCCACTGTACAGGGTGTTTCTTACAAGGTGGCAATAAATCAAAGGGGGGATTCGGACAACAACATACCTAAAAACTTTTCTAAAATTACACGGATAGAAATCTTTAAAAAAAAAACGGGGTCAATGTACGAGCGGGACAGCTTGATTTTCTTTTTAAGATTTCGACCAATGTTACTTACTATGGGAAAGTTGGTTGCTATGGTAATCTGAATACCCCTTTTAATTATAGCAGAAATAGAGGCTGCCCCGCGGTTTTACCCGCGCAGATTTCTCACAAACAACAAAATCCCTTTTTTTCCGTTCCGTTCCCATGGGAATTTCGACGGGATTTCATTACTTAGTGCTCCCCTACACTCCCAAAGGAAGCCACCGCCAAAAAGTTAAGCCTGCTACGCCCAGTAGTTTCGGCTCTGCATTGTCTGTCAGTCAGTCAGAAACGGAAGAGTTTTATATATATTGATTGTCAGAAACATTGGTACCGGCTGTTTCTGACAAGGCAATTATAATTTTGCAAATGAAACAATAAAGGAGGGGGCGGCGGAGGTAATAAAGATACGATTGACTGAACTAACTTTGTATTGCACAAAAAAAGAAACAGAAAATACAACAAACCGTTTTTTTTACTAAGTCAATAATCAAAAAAATCTAAATTTCATTTATTTAAAGTATAACTATTCTAGTTGGGGAACGCCACGGCTATATTTAGTGTTTTGGAGTTATTCTTGAACTTTATTTTGTTCTTGTCTCAATTGTTGAATACTAACAATAATGTTGAATAGAAAACGAATAATGTAACGATTCTAATGTGGAAGGAGCGGACTCCCCTAACACGGTACATGAACTTACAAGGGGAGTTCCCCAACTAGAATAGTTATAGTTGAACATACATACATAACGTCACGCCTGTATCCCATCGGAGGGGTAGGCAGAGACAATTGATTTCCACTTGCTACGATCCTGACACACTTCTTTCGCTTCTTCTACAGTCATAAGCCTTTTCATACACGCACGTCGGTTTCGTGAACTCTTCACGCGGCCTTTCCTCAGAACGTCACCAATTTGGTCGGTGAACGTTTTCCGTGGCCTACCTCTTCCAACCGTGCCTTCCGCATCCGCTCTATATATTTCTTTTGTCAATCTCCTGTCATCCATCCGCTCTAAGTGACCAAACCACCGAAGCATACCCTTTTCAATCTTGGTCACTACATCCTCTTTCAAACCACAAAGTTCTCTGATAACAGCGTTCCTCAATCTATCATTTATAGTGACCCCACATATACTCCTCAATGACCTCATCTCCACCGCATTTATTCTACTTTCATTTCTCTTCTGCCACACCCAAGTTTCACTTCCATACATCAGTGTAGGCACCAATACACCGTTGTGCACAGCCAGGCGAGCCCTTTGAGACACGACATGGCTGCCCACAAACGAGTGCAAGGCGCCGTTAACTTTGTTTCCCGCTTTCACTCTCCTTTCTATGTCCGCCACACACCTACCATCGCTGGTAAACATACATCCCAGGTATACAAACTCATTCACTTGTTCCACTTTTTGTCCCTCAATTGCAATATTTATTGGAGTCATACCATCCCTTTCAAAAACCATTACTTTTGTTTTACTCACATTCATTTTCATTCCTTTCTTACGAAACGCTGCATTCATAAGAGTTGTCATTTCCTGCAACTCATCCGCCGATGAAGCAAGCAGAACTTGATCATCAGCATAGAGAAGGCATTTGACGAGCAACTCTCCCATCCTCACTCCATGTTCACTCTCTTTCAAATCCGACAAACAACTGTCCATGAATAGGTTGAACAACCATGGGGATGCCACACAGCCCTGTCTAACACCCCTCGAGATGTTAAACCAGTCCGTGTAGGTCCCGTTAACCCGGACACAGGCACTAGAGTTCTCGTAGAGAGATCTCAGCGCCTGCACCAGATGACTGTCCACCCCATACGCGGCCAGTGTCGCCCACAAATCATTCCTCAGTACCCTATCATAAGCCTTCTCAAGATCTATGAAAGCACAGAATACTTTCTGGCTTTTTGCGAGATGCTTTTCAATGATAGCTCGCAACGAGAAGACTTGATCCGTACATCCCATTCCCTTTCTAAAACCTCCTTGCACATCCCATATTTTGTCTTCCGTTTGTGCAATCACTCTTTCAATCAGCACTCTAGCATACATCTTTCCCACGATGCTAAGGAGACTTATCCCCCGGTAGCTACTGCACTCCTGATGTGACCCCTTACCCTTGTACAAAGGGACTATAACGGCCTTGCACCAGTCGTCTGGCACTCGGCCACTTCGCCAACAGAGATTAAATAGGCGATAGAGTACGTTCACTACCGTAGCTCCCCCATTCCTTAGCATCTCAATCGACACCCTATCATATCCCGCTGCTTTACCTGCTTTCATCCCTTTCATAACTTTAAAAATCTCATGTACACTAATAACATCCTCTCCTTCATTTATAACCGATGGCGGTGTTGGCGTGGACCTCACACCTTCACATTCGAATAAAGACTCAAAATATTCTTTCCATCTACTCATTTGCTTACTTTCCTCATTTAAAATATTCCCTTCTGAATCCCTAATTACTTTTATATCGGTTTTTTCCGATCTTCCCCGGGACTGCCTTACAAGCTTCCAAAAAAGCTTCAAGTTGTCCCGGAAATGGTCGGAAATTTTCCTGTCATACGCATCCTTACATTCCTGCTTCTTTCTTGCAATCATATCTTTTAATTCGCTTTTTGCTTTATTATAATCAGCCTTCTTCTTTCTTACATCATCATTTGTCACAGCTTTTCTACCCAATCTCTGACTGGCCCTTAGAGCCAACAAATCCAACCACGCTTTCTTTTTATTATTCACGCTTTTACAAACATCATTATCCCACCACTCAGGCTTCACCCTTGTACCTTTCATTCTCTTAGACAATCCACATACTTCAATGGCTGTGGTCACCACACTGTTTTTCAATTCCCCTTACAAATGTTCAATGTCAACATCTTTTCATTATTCTCTACCACACCTTGCAATTGTATCTTTAACTTATTTTCATACTTCTATCGTTCTTCTGGTTCATTCAACTTTTCTATTTTAATTCTATTAAGCGTCGTAACAGACGCAGGGGCACGATGTCGCCAGTGCTTGAACAGACCCCTTATCCGGCAAACCACGAGATAATGGTCCGTCCCAACGTTGACTCCACGATAGGCCCTTGTGTCTGTTACTCTACTTTTTAATCTTTCATCCACAATTGCCAAATCTATCAGACTCCGTTCATTCTGTCTTTGCCATGTAAACTTATGAATATCTTTATGAGCAAAAAAGGTATTGCTCACAAAGAGATTCTTCTCCAGACATACTTCTAACAAACATTCACCATTATCATTAACTCTCGTATCACCAAACATTCCTAATGAAGCCTCACATCCATCACGTTTCACTCCTACCCATGAATTAAAATCCCCCAACATAACTATTCTTTCATTCTGCTTACACCTTGATACCAATTCTTTCAACTCCCCCCAAAACTGTTCCTTCTCACCCGCCGATTTGGAAGTATCAGGAGCATACACTCCAACCACAAAGATATTAATCAAACCAATTTTCAACCTTATCCACAACAGTCTTGAGCTCACACATTCATAACCTTTCACACATTCTGACATTCTATCTGAGAGTATAATACCGACCCCCTGCCTTCCTCTTTCGTTTTCTGGAACTCCAGACCAGAAAACGGTTAGATTGTTATTTTTTTCTGTACCACTGCCCTTGCGCTTGGTTTCATTCAGGCATAGCACATCTAAACCTTTTTCATTCATCATATCACAAACTTCGTCCATCTTACCAGCTATTCCTCCGCAGACATTCATCGTAGCAAAGCGGCACTCAAGAGTCCACTGTTCGCCCCGATGAGAAACACGACGTGACGGGTGGCGAGCCTCGTCGCCGACTTGTGTTGCTCCGGTGTGTCCGGTACCCATGGCTGGCGGGGGGATTCTTAGCACCCTCTGGCTATTAAAAGCCTGCCCCGGACTGAGGGCCATTTTTTGTTGATTCCCAGCCATAAGTACAAAAAAATTATTGGGAAAAAAGGGGGAGAGGATATCAAAGAAAGAGATTAAGGATCTGTTAGGAGAAGGATCTGTTTGCTACGGACTGGGAACGAGGAATGTAGCAAAACGAGCTCGAGGCCCCGGGGTCGCGTACCCGTATGTATTGACTGATGGAAAAAAGGTCAGACAACACATCCTCTGAGGGATTATAGTTGAAATAAATGAAATTTTTGAAAAAGATGTTGATTAAGTCGACTATCTATAAAATATATACGTAATAATATAATTTCAATTGTATTCGATAAATACCTTTCTTTAGCCGGTATATAAGCTGTGTGTCCGAGAGACGGCCCTCTCGGAATGATGGTCACCTTGTGAAGGGGATGAGCATCCTATGATAAGGAAATTAATACTTTACTAAAGCCAGATCTATGTGGACACAGAGAACAAACATTTAACAAATAATAATTAAACATACATACATAATCTCACGCCTTTTATTCCCCGAAGGGTTAGGCAGAGGTACCAGCTCAAGAGCCGGACCCACGTTTAGCCGAGTTTATGCTTTATTACCAACGTGACAAGGGGCCAGCTTGTCGCCGCGGCTACAGCGACCACTACTGCGGCCGGGACCAACGGCTTAACGTGCCTTCCAAAGCACGGAATCATCTTACTTTTCGGACAATCAGGTGATTCAAGCCTGCAATGTCCTATCCAACCGAAAACAACCACAACGTGATTTTTGTGAGAAATCAATATGTGGTGTTTTCTGCGGGGATCGAACCCACAACCTTCCGAGCCCTAATCAAAGGCGCGACGCGCTACGCCACTGGGCTACGGAGGCGGCTATAATAATTAAAATGAATGTGAAAGTAACTCAGGACATCTGCCTGTCTCGCTTTAACACCAAGAACTGACCCGATTGAAATAAAATTTGGTGCACAGATAGTTAAGAGCCTTAGAAAGGACGTAGGCTACTTTTTAAACCGAGAATCTAACGGGAACGGCAAACACCCTCATCAATGAAAGTACCACCAAAACAAGGAGCATACCTTGGTATAATATGCCACCAAAGCGTGTCCACCTTCGTGATAAGCTGTTATAGCGTTGGCTTCTTCATCAGGTAATAATAACATAAACAGGTCTTTATCCACATTTTAATAAAAATACATCAAGCATGAATATCGTGAAAAAAACTGTTCTTCAATGCAATACTTTAATGCAAAACTTTTGGCTTAAATTGTGTTTTATTTACAGAGAAAGTAAATAAAAATTTCTTATTCCTATAGAATTGTGGCGTCCTTATTTCACGACATTCTTGCCAAGCTGTATCTATGGAAAAGTCACACAAAAATAAAAGAACCACCAAAATAAGGAGCATACCTTGGTATAATGTGCCACCAAAGCGTGTCCACCTTCATGATAAGCTGTTATAGCGTTGGCTTCTTCGTCAGGTAGCCTGGCTCGCCGCTCCGGACCCATTAGTACTCTGTCCCTTGCATACTCCAGATATTTGTGGGACACTTTACTTGCACCATCTATTGCTGCCCTGTTGTAAAAATTTGGTTTTTCGTAAGGGTTTATGGTTTTATTGAGGCTTTTTTTCAAGCCTTAATATGTAAATCTTTAAGATTCTAATTCTCTCAGTCAGGCGGTCTAAATCGTTATCAGTCAGTCTCAGTCAATCTTAATCAGTCTCAGTAATTCTAAAGCAGTCTCAGTGCGCCTCCATCAGTCTCAGTAAGGCTCAATCAGTCTACGCCCTGCAGTACCGGGCCGAAGAATAGGACTGAGGTATCCCCTGCCTGTCGTAAGAGGCGACTAAGAGGGGACCCCGGGGTCGTTGGGTGCACGAGGCGGGGGCCTCGTGTAGTCATATAACGGCCCCGAGAAGGACGGCGGAACGCGGTGTCCCGATTCCGCCGTCGAGCGTAGGAAGAGCCATCCGCGCTCAAGGGGGACTACCACCACTTGTCCCCCCGTGAAGAGGCTTAACAGCCAATGCTGGAGGGGGTCGCGGAGTTGAACATAACGATCGAAAGATCACCCGTGACCCCTTTGCCAACAGCCGAGATGGACACCGGCGGGGTTTTAGTGGATGCGAACCCAACAACGCATGTGTGCGTGCTCGGACGACCTTAGAACACTACTACTAACTTGAGAGCAGCCTGGTTCACCATACTCTCTAGATCAGGTCCGGTGAACCCGGTCGTCCCTCTGGCGAAAAGTTCAGTATCCACGTCTACCGCGGCCGCGACCCTTCCTAAGTACATTGCAAAGATTTCTTTCTTTCAGTCAGTGAGTCGTCAGTCACACTCACTCTTGGCCAGTCTTAGTGAGTTTCAGTCAGTCTTGGTCAGTCTTAGGAGGGAATTTCAATCAGTCTTATTCGGTCTAAATCAGTCTCAGAAAATTTTAGTACGTCTTAGTTAGTTTAAATCAGTCTCAGTCCGTCTTAGTTTAAATCAGTCTCAGTCCGTCTCAGTCAGTCTCATCAGTATGTCTCAGTCAGTCTCATCAGTATGTCTCAGTCAGTCTCAGTGAGTCACAGTTCTCTCTTCAGAGGCCCGCGCTATGTTATATTAGCTAATCTTTACTACAAGAGTACTAACTTGAGAGCAGCCTGGTTCACCATACTCTCGAGGTCGGCCCCGGTGAACCCGGTGGTCCCCCGGGCGAGCAGCTCGGCGTCCACGTCCCCCGCGGCCGCGACCCTCCCCAGGTACATTGTAAGGATTTCACGCCGACCCTCGTAGTCTGGTGTTGGTACGTTCACCTGGGAGGACATAAGTTCAACTTTAGAAGCTGAGAGGAAAGAACGATTTGCTGACCCGGCTAACTTATTTAGTCCTAACGCCATCTAGTGATCAAATGCAAAACCAAAATTGAGAAAATTTCTTTTATTTGTGACATTTTTGTTTTACTCTCTTAATTTTCTTACCGTTCAAACAATCTACAAAGTATAAGTAATCTAAAAACAAAAATAAACGAAATTAGTTTAGTGTCGTGGTTCGTTAGTCTCGCTAAAACTCGAGAACGGCCGGGCCGATTTAGGTTTTGAAATGTTCGTAGTAGTAGTAGAACCGATTTTGATGCGGTTTTCACAAAAGTATTTGTTACATTCAGGAGAAGGTTTTAGTACCAATTTTAACCGACTTCAGAAAAGAGGGAGTTCTCAGTTTTATGTTTGTTTAAATTTATTGAAAGCGGGTCTCTTTTTTTAAAAAGAAATTATGTTATTTATTCCTACCTCGACATCGAACCTCCCCGGCCTGAGCAGCGCCTGGTCCAAGTCGTCGCGCCGGTTGGTGGCTCCTAACACTATGACACCCTCGTTCTGATGGAAACCGTCCATTTCTGATAGGAGCTGGTTTATTGTCTGAAAAAAATAAAAAAATAACTAGCTGAAATGGCGAACTTCGTTACGCCACAGAATTTAAGATACTACTAAACACTTGGCTCTATAGACTATGTTCTTTTGACTGCCCAGAATCGGCTAATCAAAAAGAATAAACAACAACAACAAACAACTGTCAAAATATGTAAACAACGGAAAAAAAAATGCACCTTGGACTATATTATTCGAGTTTAAGTATGGATCCCTAATTTTTTTTAAAATCTAATATAGCCTATGTCACTCGGGGATAGTGTAGCTTCCTACCAGTAAAATAATTTTTCAAATCGGTTCCGTATTTCCGGAGCCTATTCGTTACAAACAAAAAAACAAACAAACACACAAACAAACAAATCTTTCCTCTTTATAATATTGGTATAGACAATGGTATAAACATAAACTCGGCCAAACGTGTGTCGGTGCACTGATGCCTCTCGTGGGCTCAGTCAGTGAGTTGCCTCTGCCTACCCCTTCAGGGAATATAGGCGTGATGTTAGTGTTACGTTTATTTCTAAGTATACCGAATGATTCTGACATGTTGGTATGGAAAAGTCACAGAACAAGAGAATACAATAGAAATAGCATCATGAGCTTTTAGTACTAAAACCAGTGTGTCCAAACTCACACATATAAACCAAACGCTCACTATGAAATCCAAGCTACCATTGGTGATTAACGACAAAGCCGAAAAGATCTACATCACAAAACTTTGAAGTAGACTATGAACCTTTTTACAAATAAACAAAGATCAAAATCAAATAACAATTATGAAATACTTAAGATAATGATGACATACATATGATAAAAGAATGAAATTAGGTTTTTCCAAAGACATGGTAGAAAGCTATACATCCTCTTTGCTTTAAAATCCTCACGCATTGTTCCTAGTTTTACTATTCGACGCTAGATGTAACTACAGCTTTTGTACTACCGCTACTAAACACTAGGTGGCTACGTCGAAAAATTAGGGATGTACATATTGCGGGAGAAAGTTTGTCGATGAGCAAAACCTATCGATATACTACTTTCTTTCATTATGGCTACAGTTAACAATTACTTTTTTTTACGAAAAACTATGGGTATTCTACGCAAACGGCCTTCTTGGTGATTGGCGATGTATTGGTATTATCATATGAAAAAACCAGTCGCTCATAGAACAAAGTTTATTTTAGTGTACAGTTTAATTTTTATTTATTTCCAATGTCGTTTTTTATTCAACAGTTATGCTTCGCATAAATAGAGATTCAGAAATAAAAATGTGTTTAGTTATAAAATTGTATATACCTACAGTACTGCAAAAGTTATAATGCGCATAGAAATCTTCGTCACTGTTCGACAACGGTCGTATTCCCAAGCGACGTAAGACGATATGTATTTAAGGAGGTTAAGTGCATTTTCTGCATGCGTAATTTAGTAGAATTATGATTTTTGATTCAGGTGTTTCCGTGAAATCGACAATTAGCGAATCTGAATGCGCATTATTAATTTTGGAGTAAGTACTGTACTTTAAATGAAGCTTTTTTTTTAACCAAAGTAAACAATTTAGGTGGATGGGTAGATAGACCAATAAAACAAGATCCCCCTTACCACAAAAAAGTTAGACCGGTCTAAAATCGCCAATTTGTATGACGAAATAGTGATTTAAACCTAGTCTAGTGATTTAGACCCGGTTTAACTCTTTTTGTGGTAGAGCCGGATGGGTTTTATATTTATATTATTTTATCTTATTTAATATCGAAGTACTTGCTTATTTATAACTTGCCTTAAACTCTTAACTAATCTTGGTTTTTTTAATACATAATATTTAGCATTTTTTCTTCTCTATGTATTGTTAATTGAAACTCCTCTTAGCTTAAGAAGCTTTCATGATGGCTCCATCTTCAAGTTTATGCTTAAGTGTATTAGGTTCTGAGCTTGGCCCAAGGTGATCCAGTAACACAGGCTGTAAATAAATGAAAATAAAAATAAAATAAAGCACACTGTAAGAGTGACGACTTGTCTTTATACAATACTAGTCGACCCGGCAAACTTCGTACCGCCTAACCTATTATTAGAACGTGCATGTTTTATACTTATAAACCTTCCTCTTGAATCACTCTATCTATTAAAAAAATCCGCATTAAAATCCGCTGTATTTTTTAAGATTTAAACATACCTAAGGACTGATGCGGAAAGCGACTTTATTTTTTACATATTACAACATTATTGTAATATGATGATGATGCTAATATAATTTCATTCATACGCAAGAGTCTAAGTTGAAAGATTCATATAATTTCATTCGTATTCAAGAAATTAACTTTAACGTAAATCACATTTTAAACCGAAAAAAAGGTAGAGGTTTTCAAGTCGAAGCGAATACCTATTTTTTTTTTCACTGAAAATTATTATTATCGATAGATTTTTATCATAGAAAATTATCGATAGATTTTCATCATGTTGAGCAATCTCTTACTGATTTCCATTATACTGTTGTCAAAATGTTCTAGAAAAAGTCATGAGTCTAATACCATAGATAAAGAAGAACGCTAAGAAGGTACAGTCACAGTCACAGGACTCACAGGCTTCAATGAAAATTCAATTTTACTGCTCCGTAATTAGGGTGTTTTCATTTTCTCACTTATGGTTTTGTTTTCTTGTTCATGTATAATTTCAATTTTATTTAAAAATACAGTGATATATTACTTACCGATGTAATGATACGGCATAATTAGTACTTTTAAGTCCCCAACTTTAATTTTTGCATTCCAACACAGCACAATATGGCATTTTAGTGGGTTTTTTTTCATATTTTTCCTGGTGGTTTGTTTACAAGAAGCTTAAAGCAACTGAGCTTATCAAATCTGTCAAAAACTACGAATAGGCACTGCAGAGCTAATGATAGGCATGCGGGCTCCGCCTACTCGCGATTTCTATTTAGAGAGAGAGAGCATCTTCCTTGTTCTGTGGGAAAAGTCAAAGGAGGGATTTGGCTTAACATACGTAACAACTTTCCCTACAAACTATGTGTGCTTCCAGTAACTTATAGGACCGAGACATTTGACTGTTACTTAGCTCAGATGGCAGTGATGTGGACTGAGCATGCGTGTGCACCTGGGTTCGATTCCCGGTGGTGAAAAAAAAAGACAAAAAAAAACAACAACATTGTTATAATGAATATCGATGTCTGTTTCCGGTCTGTGTGTAATGTTCGTCTCAGTATGTTTCTGTCTGTCTGCTTCGGGCAGCTTAGATACAGGTTCTTCCTAGTTAGGGGCTCTGAGTTTGATGTGTTATTACTATTATGTTTCTCATTACTCTTCGGTATCACGGGATGGAGCCCGGACCTTTGAGAGGCGTGCGAGGGGACGAATCCAACTCGTAGAGACCCTTTCGAGAGTTTTGCTATATTGTATATGGATCACCAACCAGCCACCGCCACTAAATGCACAAATAGATCATGCACCCAGAGACGGCACCCAGAAGGTGATAGGAACTATTGTAAAATGGATGACAAGAAATGATTAATAGGGGTGAACTGTTTAATGGACCGGTTAACTGGTGCTATGGAGTGAAATAACGGTATGCCTGCCTTTAATGCAACATTTCTTTACTATTATTATTATTATGGTCTCTAACTACGAACCTAATTAGAAAGCTAAAAGAATTGCGAAACTTAAGTGGCAATGGGCAGGGCATAAGCTCGAAGAACAGATGGTCACTAATAATAATAATAATAATGGCGTAGGGATGTGACGACCCCATCGCCCAGTGGAAATTCCAGTACTTTCGGTCTGGAACTTCCATTGCAATTAGTCACCGCAGGGACGGCTTGTGGCGAGTCGATGGTGAGTGGCGACACCACGGACCCTATACCTCCAGGGGGAAACACGCAGTCATCACACGCACACTCACATGCAGTCATCACACACACACACACGCCCCCGCCTCTGAGCTTGCCTTCACCAGCCGGCCAGAGTGGAGTAGCAAGAGCGAAGCCTATGCTCCAGGTTGGAAGTGTAAAATGTCATAACGCCGGGTGCATCTTATGCTGCCCGCAGTCTCACCTCTCGACAACCTTAGCTGTCCACGACCAGTGTTGCGACCCGTTGCCAATATATCGGCGACTTAGTGGACGCCCACCCAGTGGACAGCGAGTCACCGCCTGCCATGATAATTAGTGAAATGTTGCATTAAAGGCAGGCGTACCGGTATTTCACTCCATAGCACCAGTTAACCGGTCCACTAAACAGTTCACCCCCATAAACCATTTCTTGTCATCCATTTTACAATAGTTCCTATCACCTTCTGGGTGCCGCCTCTGGGTGCATGATCTATTTGTGCATTTAGTGGCGGTGTCTGGTTGGTGATCCATATACAATATAGCAAAACTCTCGAAAGGGCCTCTACGAGTTGGATTCGTCCCCTCGCACGCCTCTCAAAGGACCGGGCTCCATCCCGTGATACCGAAGAGTATTGAGAAACATAATAATAATAACACATCACACTCAGAGCCCCTAACTAGGAAGAACCTGTATCTAGGGTACCCGAAACACACACAGAGACAAACATCACACCCAGACCGGAAACAAAAATCGATATTCATCATATCAATATTCACCCCGCCCGGGAATCGAACCCGGGTGCACTCGCTTCTCAGTCAACATCACTGCCAACTGAGCTACGGTGCAGTCACTGGGTCCTCAAGTGGCGACCACGAACCGGAGACGCAGAGTAGGCAGAACCCCCCTACGGTGGACCCCAGACGAGCTGGTGAAGGCTGCAGGAGTACAATGACGAGGGTCGCTCAAGCCCGGTCGCTGTGTTGATCTGGTGGGAGGCCTATGTCCAACAGTGATCTTCTTCCAGCTGACATTATGAGAATGATGATAAGCCAACTAATATTACACCTTTTTTTTTTTAGGCGGGGAAACTCCTAACGAGTACCCTGCGACCCCGGGGGGAGTCGCAGGGTTATGTGGGGTTCGCACCCACTACAACCCCCGTGTCCATCTCGGCTGTTGGCAAAGGGGTCACGGGTGATCTTTCGATCGTTGTGTTCAACTCCGCGACCCCCTCCAGCATTGGCTGTTTAGCCTCTTCACGGGGGGACAAGTGGTGGTAGTCCCCCCTGAGCGCGGATGGCTCTTTCCACGCTCGACGGCGGAATCGGGACACCGCGTTCCGCCGTCCTTCTCGGGGCCGTTATATGACTACACGAGGCCCCCGCCTCGTGCACCCAACGACCCCGGGGTCCCCTCTTAGTCGCCTCCTACGACAGGCAGGGGATACCTCAGTCCTATTCTTCGGCCCGGTACTGCAGGGCGTAGTACAGAATATCCTGGCTCATGTACTCCGTCGAGCGTCACAATGTGTGTGTTCAAGTCGGGACTCAACTAGACTTTTTGGAGCGGAGAACGAGTTGAAGTAAGTATGAACAAAAATGAATAAATCTATACCAATATTACATAGAGGAAAGATTTCTTTGTTTGTTTGTAACGAATAGGCTCCGGAAATACTGAACCGATTTGAAAAATTCTTTCACTGGTAGGAAGCTACATTAACCCCGAGTGTCATAGGCTATATAAGATTTTCAAAAAAATTAGGGATCCTTACCTAAACTCAAATAATGTAACCCAAGGTGCAATACTTTTTCCGTTGTTTACATATTTTGACAGGTGGTTTGTTGTTGTTGTTGTTTGTTTTTTATTCGGCCATTCTGGGCAGGCAAAAGAACATAGTCTATAGAGCCAAGTCTTTTGTAGTATCTTATATTCTATGGCGTAACGAAGTAAGCCGGGAAAGCTCGTAAATAAATAAAATAATATTATACCTGGTTAGCATAAGGATGCAGGACGCTGTTGGTTCTCTTCGCACCGACGGAGTCAATCTCGTCTATGAAGATGACGCAAGGTGCACGCTCCTTTGCCGCTTCTGCGAAAGAAAAAAAAAAAAATTACCTTTGCAAAAAGACACGTAATTTTTTGAAAAGAATTCATTTTTTCTGATAATAATTTATTATCAATATACTATATATAAAACTCTTCCGTTACTGACTGACTGACTGACTGACAGACACGCAGAGCCGAAACTACTGGGCGTAGCGGGCTGAAATTTTGCATGTAGGTTCCTTAAGGAGTGTAGGTGAGCACTAAGAAGTAATTTCCCGAAATTCCCACGGGAACGGGAATAAACGGGAATTTTGTGTTTATGAGAAATCTGCGCGGGAAAAACCGCGGGGCAGCCTCTTGTCAATATATATAAAACTCTTCCGTTACTGACTGACTGACTGACAGACAACGTAGAGCCGAAACTACTGGGCGTAGCGGGCTGAAATTTTGCATGTAGGTTCCTTAAGGAGTGTAGGTGAGCACTAAGAAGTGATTTCCCGAAATTCCCACGGGAACGGGAATAAACGGGAATTTTGTGTTTATGAGAAATCTGCGCGGGAAAAACCGCGGGGCAGCCTCTAGTTATTCAATAAACTATATCATTTAATTGGACTTAACTCCACTTCAGTGAAGAACATATTTTGCCAATGTCAAGTTCACAAATTACAATTAACTAGTCGACCCGGCGAACTTCGAACCGCCTAACGCTTTTACTATTTTGAGCATGTATTATACCTATAAACCTTCCTCTTGAATCACTCTATCTATTAAAAAAAAACGCATCAAAATCCATTGCACAGTTTTAAAAATATAAGCATACATAGGGACAGACGAGGGAAGCTACTTCATTTTATACTATGTATTGATGATTAAATTAGAACAAGCCACAAAATACAAGACAACGTTGTACAGTCACGGACTAGGAGGCCGTAACAGATTTGTCTATGGTTTCGTCAGCCCTAGACTGTATCACCAAAGAACAAGAGCTATTTTGCAATACAGAAAAACCGGAAGTGTTACGCCGACCGTGTCCGCCACTGTACGATACGTATTATGTTTATAATAATAACACATTACACTCAAAGACCCTAGCTAGGAAGAACCAGTATCTATCTAGGGTTCCCGAAACACACACAGAGACGAACATCACACCCAGACCGGAAACAAACATCGATATTCATCATATCAATATTCGCCCCGCTCGGGAATCGAACCCAGGTGCACACGCTTACTCAGTCCACATCACTGCCAACTGAGCTACGGAGCAGTCGAGATATAGATATTAGATTAATATTTTAAAGCTATCAAAAAACGTTAAAAAAAACATCTTGAAACTCACAATAATTAGGTTTTTTCCAAAAAACCTAGGGATTTTGCAAAAACACGGATAACTTGATATAAGCATTTTTTTTTTCAATCATCCTGACATAAAGCAGTTATTTTGCAAAAAACCTAGTAAAATTGAAAACTTTGAAACCTTCCTATAATCTGATTGGCTAGATTATTGCTTGCTGGTAAACTATTATTCTGATTTGTTCTCTGTAGCGTCAAATGATATTTTAACCGGGTTTTAATTATCCGGGTTTTCGCAAAATCCCTAGTTTTTTTTTGCAAAAAACCTAATTATCAAATCTTACTACGACATATACAGGGTGTTTCTGACAAGGCGGTAATAAATTAAAGGAAGGATTCAGCTCACCATACCTAACAACTTTTCCAAAGCAACATGGGTCAAAATCTCAAAACAAAAATCAGCTGTCCCGTACATTGACCCCGTCAGCTGATCGAACCAATGTATGGAACAGCTGTTATTTTTTTTGAGATTTTGACCAATGTTGCTTTGGGAAAGTTGTTAGTTATGGTGAGAAGAATCCCTCCTTTGATTTTTTACCGCCTTGTCAGAAACACCCAGTATATCTATCTATAGAATACTCACTAAACAAATCCCGAACTCTGCGGGCCCCCTGACCGACCAATATCTCATCGAACTCCGGCCCTGCGGCGTGGAAGAAGGGCACCCTCGCCTCCCCCGCCACGGCCCGAGCTAACAGGGTCTTTCCCGTCCCAGGGGGGCCAACTAGAAGGACCCCCTTTGGTAATTTACCCCCCAAGGAAGAAAACTTGTCGGGGTTTTTCAGAAACTCCACCTTTTGGAGAGAAAGGTGGGATAAAGTGAAATAGAATCAACATTACAGTTGACAACATATGACGTCCATCCAATGCTGGTCATAGGTCTTCACCAAACATTATATAACAATAACACACATCACACTCAGAGCCCCTAACTAGGAAGAACCTGTATCTAGGGTGCCCGAAACACACACAGAGACGAACATCACACCCAGACCGGAAACAAACATCGATATTCATCATATCAATATTCGCCTCGCCCGGGAATCGAACCCGGGTGCACACGTTTACTCAGTCCACATCACTGCCAACTGAGTCACGGAGCAGTCAAGTCATTGCCTCAAGGACAAACATTGTGTGTAATCGCCACGCTTGGCAGGCGGGTTGGCGATCGCAGTGTGGCTCTCCAAGTATTTCAACGAAGGACGCTGCTGCCCGACCTTCGGCTGTTCCCTTAGTCGCCTTTTACTACACCTATTGGGAGATATTTGTGAACATAGACAGATAGTGTGATATTAGTCTTGCCCGTCTCCACTAAAAGCCTCTACCCCCTTTGGTAATTTACCCCTCAGAGACGAAAACTTGTCCGGGTTTCCCAGGAACTCCACTTTTAGGAGAGTAAGGTGGGATAAAGTTAGATCGAATAAATGAATTAATTATCACTTTTTTTGCACAAAAACTACAAAAACAAGGAACATTACATAAGTAACATCATTAAAGACCCAGTTTACAGCAATGCTAGCGCCATACAACGAAAAAAAAATTATATCTTCTAAACTAAGGCAAACATAAAAAATGTGGCACAGTATAATGCGGCCTAGTATTTTTAGGGCACTGTTGTATAGCTTTTAGGTTTCAGACTAAAGAAAGCTAAAAAGTGTTGCTAAAAGTGGCCACTGTTGGACTGCCAAAAATGGAATATTAGTGGGTTGTCTGAAAGAAATCGCTTTTGTTTATAAGGGTTTCATGCTAATTTAATTATTTGTACCTTAAATTGTATCATCAATATACAATGTATATAAAACTCTTCTGTTACTGACTGACTGATTGACAGACAACGCAGAGCCGAAACTACTAGGCGTAGCGGGCTGAAATTTTGCACGTGGGTTCCTTGGGAAGTGTAGGGGAGCACTAAGGAATAAATTCCCGAAATTCCCTAGGGAACGGGAAAAAACTACTATTAAAGCACTCACAACATCTTTAAGCTCCTGCTTGGCCTCGTCGGCTCCCTTCACGTCGTCGAATGTGACGGAAATGTTCTCCGGGTCAACCTCTACTTGGTTACCGATCTGGATTCTGGAAAGGACAATTTCAAATTTCAAAATGCTTTATTCAATATAGGATACAAGCTATTTATTAAAATTTTTGCTAAACTACAATACCTACCAATATACTGTATACTTCTGACAAGGCAGTAATAAATAAAAGCCGTGATTCAGCTCACCATACCTTGCAACTCAAGCAAGCAACTATCCCAAGTAAGGCGAATAAAAAAACAAACAACCTGTCAAACTATGTAAACAACGGGAAAAAAATGCACCTTGGGTTACATTATTTAAATTAAGGTGATGATGATGATCTCCTTTTATCCCTCATCAGGGACATAGGGCTCTCAGTAAAGCTCGCCACTTGCTCCTATCCTGGGCGACTTCCTCCATTTCATTCCACGGTGCTCCAAGTATAGGGGCCTCTTGCTCCACCGTGCGGCGCCAGGTTTGTTTAGGGCGACCGGCTTTGCGACGTCCTTGGGGGCACCATTTTAGGGCTATCTTGGGCGGATGGTCGTCCGGCCTCCTCAGCGTGTGGCCGATCCAACGCCACTTCCTCAGCTTGATCTCCAAGTCTACGGGTTTCTGGTCGGTGAGTCTCCACAGCAGCGTGTTTCTGATTGTCTTGGGCCAAAATATTCTAAGAATCTGACGCAGGCATTTGTTAATGAAAACCTGCAGCCTAGCAGACAGATCCTTTCTGACAAACCAGGTTTCACTGCCATAGAGGAGGACTGACTTCACGTTCGACTCGAAGATCCTGACTTTTGTTCGGCGCGTGATAATCGAGGACTTCCATACTGGCTTGAGTTGAGCGAAGGCTGCTCGAGCCTTGTTTATGCGAGCCTCTATGTCAGCTTCCGCTCCTCCGGTTGGATTCACAACGCTCCCCAGGTAGGTGAACTTTTCCACACGCTCTACAACTTCGCCGTTGACACAAATGGGAGTGGTGTCTGTGGTATTGTGGCGCATTTCTTTAGTTTTGGCGGAATTGATGCGTAAACCTTCTTTCAGTGCCTGTTGCTGTAAATCGTACACCTTGGACTGGAGATCACCAACGTTGGCAGAGAGAAAGCACAAGTCGTCGGCAAAGTCAATGTCCTCTATCTGCGACCTCTGAGTCCACGGCAGACCTCTTTGACTTTCGTATTTCACTCTGCGCATGATATCATCCAGTACAATGAGGAAAAGAAGTGGAGACAATAAACAACCCTGTTTGACCCCTGCCGTGACTGGCATGGCCTCGGTGAGTTGACCGTCGTGTAGTATGCGGCATTGGGATCCTTCATACAAACATTGTATTATTTGTACAATTTTGTCGGGTATTCCCCTCTTCTTCAGGATGCGCCAGATGCTGGACCATCTCACTCTGTCAAATGCCTTCTCGAAATCTATAAAAAGAGCGAATACTTCGCACTGCATTTCGTTACAGGATTCGAGAATTATCCTTAACAGGTTAATTTGGTCCGTACAAGAACGGCCCTTTCTAAACCCAGCTTGTTCGTTTCTCAGCTTTTGGTCGATTTCCTTCGCCATGCGCTGCAACAGTATTTTGCACAAAACTTTGGAGCAGGTTGGCAATACATTTATGCCTCTCTAGTTATTGCACTCGGAAAGATCACCCTTCTTGGGAAGTTTGGTAATGATACCTTCTTTCCAGCTTTTTGGAACTTCCCCAGTTTCCCAGATCTTTACCAAGAGAGGTAGCAGTATATCGGCTGATGCGTCCACGTTGGCTTTCAACGCTTCGATAGGGATTCCATCATTGCCGGGGGCTTTTCCACTTTTCAGTGCTAGAATGGCCTTGCTAATCTCTTGTTTGGTTGGAGGATTGATGTCGATATCAAGATGGTCCGATATTTGCACATCCGTGTTGAGATCCTCTTGCATTTCTGGGGCGCTAAATACCTCAGTGAAATGCTGGTGCCAGCGGTCAAGTTGTTCCTCAAGCGTCACAGCGAGCGTTCCGTCCTTGCGCCTTATTGGCCTGTTTCGTTGGCGTTTGTTACACAGTTGATTCGATGCTCTGTAGAGTTCTCGCATGTTGCCGATAGCTGCAGCGTTTTGTGCTTTTGTCGCTATGTCTGCGGCCCACGTGCGCTTGTCTTTTTTGAGGCTGCGCTTAATATCGCCTTCACAGAGAAAGTACTCGTAGGACAGTGCCTCTTTTTCCTCCATGCCACTGGCCGAGTTCATCCTTTCCTTTAAGGTCTTACGGTGGTTAATTTTGCCCCAGGTGTCATTGGACATCCACTCCTTTTTGCCTTGTGATCTGTGACCTAGCATTTCTTTGCAGCAGTCCTGCAGCACATTTTGAACATGATCCCAGTGTTCTTCGAGGGGCGCGGTCTCGACATTAAGTTCGTTGTACTTGTTATGCAGCGTAACCGAAAACTGCCTTTTTGCGTCGCTGCTCCTCAGTTTCTCGACATCGAAACGCTTGATAGCGTGCTGGGCTGAGCGCTTTGTTTTGGCAATCTTTAACTTGATTTTCGCCGTCAGCAGATGATGGTCGCTGTTGACGTCAGCGCCTCGTTTGTTACGAACATCAAGGAGTGAGCGACGCCATTTCCTGCCGATCATAAAGTGGTCAATTTGATTTTCGGTCTTGCGGTCTGGTGAGACCCAAGTGATTTTATGGCAGGTTTTATGAGGGAAGATGGACCCCCCCACGACAAGGTCATTCTGGCAGCAGAAATCGATCAGGAGATTGCCATTTTCTGTTCGCCTTCCAGTTGCATGCTTCCCAAGCCAGGTTTCTATGCCTTTGTTGTCATTCCCTAGTTGAGCATTGAGGTCTCCCATGCAGATTAAAATATCCTGTTTCTTTACCGCTTGAGCTGTGGCATTTAACATTTCGTAGAAACATTCCTTCACTTTGATATCCGCACTGTTGGTCGGTGCATAACACTGTATTATAGTGATATTTCTAACAGATGACTTGAATCGTGCCGTCATTATGCGGTCGGATATAGGCTTCCATTCAAGAAGACTCATTTTTGCTCTCTTACTCAGAAGCAAGGCAACTCCGTGTTCGTGTCTGGTGTCGCTACCTGAATACAACAAAGTCATATCCTGAACCCTTTCTTCGCCAAAGTCCTTCCATCGAGCCTCGGATATACCCAAAATGTCAAGATGGTATTCTGACATATATTTTGCAACTTGCAAAACTCTGCTGTCTTCCCGCATGGTGCGTACGTTCCAACAGCCTATCATGGTCCTTTGTTTCATGCCAAATGTCGTCGTTTTGTTATCAGTCCGTTTTTCTTTACTTTGAGTTTCTTTAATATTTAGGTATTCAGATATGCGAGTTATTAGCCCACAGTATCCTAGTCTGGTGACAGGGCTGCTGTCTAAGCGCCCAGACTCGCCGGTTGTTACTCAGAGTTTCCTTCTCTTATCCAGCTTTTCTGGAGGTATTTAGCCCCCAAGGTCGTAGATGACCTGTGGTATGGTTATACCGCCACTGCTCGGTCGCCATTTCCTCGTCTGTTCTCTAGCAGGGAGCACCGCGTGCAGGTGAGGTTGACAATTGGGGCCAGTTGAGATCTTGTAACTGTTCTCCCCCTTACTCCCCCTTACTCCAATTTAAATTAAGGTAAGAATCCCTAATTTTTGTGAAAATTTAATATAGCCTATGACAATCGGGGATAGTGTAGCTTCCCAACAGTAAAAGATTTTTTCAAATCGGTATAGTATTTCCGGAGCCTATTCGATGCAAACAAACAAACAATCAAATCTTTCCTGTTTATTATTGGTATAGATAGATTACTGACCTGAAAACTGTACCGCTAACTGAAGCCATTAAACTGACAAAGATTGCCAGGAACAGGACTATAGTTAGCAACTGCTGAACTAGTTTTAAGTATTTTGAAGTTTTCGTGCCACGGGCGTTGTCTGGATGGGTTCCTGGAAGTAAATATTGAAGTAAATATTGTCCCGGCGAACTTCATATCGCTTACAATTTCTTTTGGAATTAGTATTTTTTAATTTTAATAACTTCTCTCATTTATTCCCTTATTTTCTCACCTCTTAAACCTTCCCTGGACTATGACAAACATTTCAAAACCAAAATCAGCTAAATCGGCCAGGCCATTCTCGAGTTTTAGTGAGACTAACAAACCACAATTCATTTTTATATATTTACCCTGTTATTCATAAAAATTTAAAGAGCATTTTAGTTATTTGACGTATGTCAATTTAGACTGGATGTCACGTATTTACCATACAACAAACCAGAGAACTAGACCTCCAGTAAAGCTACTTAGCACCTACTGTATCTCTATGAATAATACGGATAGTAGATAATAGAAGAAGGTGTTTGGGACATACACACACAGTTAAGTGGGTAAAAATTAACAATTCGAATTGCTGTTCTTCTTAGGGAATATAATGTTGTGGTACTTAAAAAGCAGCAATGATTTCAAAAGCTGTCATAGAGTCATCTAATAAATGAATTCTAAATTAACATCATAGCGCCAACGCCAAGGTTGGGCAGGGAAAGGAGGATTGGAAAAGCCTCATAGATAATAGCAACTCTTAAATTTGAAGAAGAAGAAGATAAATAAAGTTATTCAACAAACCAGCCAAATAACCCTCAGCAAAAGCAATCTTGATTTTGTCTTTCTGCTCGTGCGTGAGAGGCGAGTCATCGCTCAGCAGCTTCTCTAGTCTCGGTGCGGCATCAGCGCTGGATACTGATGGTGTCACCTTGTCAGCATTTACGTTGAGACCTGGAAATATGGCAACATAATGTAATCATTTCTTTTTTCCAAAAACGGAATCCGCCTTCAATAAACTGACACATACATCAACTGAACACTTCCTCTGGTTCAAGTTGGTTAAAATAGGTACTAAAACCTTATCTTGAATGTAACAAATACTTATCTGAACATCAAAATTGGTTCAGCCAAATGCGAGATAATGGCAGACAAACATACATACATACATTCATACAAAATTCATACAGATCAAACTGATAACCTCCTCTTTTGAAGTTGGTTAATAAAAAAGAAAAAATCACACTTAACTAGGTAGGAAGATCTAACATAACTAGGCGAAAATCTACAATGGCAAACAAAATACCCATTATAACATTGTTATCTCTTTCTGTGGACTGTTAGTTTCCTATACCCTTTATATAGTCCAACATTAACTAGGTTTTTCCATTGAATACACGCAAATGAGGTTCAACAACTACCTAGTTCCATTAATATTCAGTGTTTTTTAACTTTCACTAATAATAAAAAGAGGAATTATTTGATTGTTTTTTGTTTGAATCAAATAGCTCCAAAACTACTGGAAACATTTTAAAAAAACCATTAGCACCTACATCCCTGACAAAGTAATATGTTCAAATAAATTTAAAATAACAGAATAGCTCAGTAGATATAATTGTTTTGTAAACTTACAATATTGTTAGCAGGCCAACTGGCCACCCAAGTTTGCCAAGTCAGCTAATTTAATTTAGTGTAAACTTACGCAATCTATTAATAAGGTTGGGATTCCGTTTTTGATCAGCACTGACTCCCCTTTCAGTCTTGAAACCTCGCACCTGAATGTTATAGTTAAATCTGTTCTGTGTGATGCTTCTCGCCAATAACCCAACAAAGTTATCTGTTAGGGAAAACATTCTTTTCTCTCCCAGATCAACAGAAACTGTTGGGGTAGAGTTTTTAGTCCAGCCATTTTTGTTTTTTTTAAAGGATTCTTCGGATACAAATGAAACCTTTTTAGTGGATGTAACGGCAGTTGGCAGTCGGCGGGAGGAGCTAGCGAAGCACGCCAGGGATCTCAAGTCGAGGTTCTTCATCTCGTTTAGGACATTTCTATCGAAATTACGTAGTGTCTCCTTGAAACTATCCTGGCAAATAGTTGCATCATACACTGCCCCAGCCACTTCTTTGCCTCTTACATGCTTGTTTTTGCCTGATGCTGATTGTTTCCTGCTTTTAAAAAGGCTGTATCTAGCCGTTAACTGGCTGAAACTTACTAGAATCTGAAACGAAAACAAAATATTGCAAAGGTTATGTTGATGACAAACAAGTATTTGGATAGGAACAAATATTGCAGTTTAAAAGGAATATGTACTAACCTGGTTTTGTGTGTTTAATGAGTTCAGTGAGAACATGTTACATGTAGATTATTGTGTTTTTCTTCAAGTGCACTCGAAAATTTTGTAGGCTCTTACGTCAAACAAGTTTTTTCGGCAAAAATATGGCGAACATCCAGCCATAGACTAATTTAATGTTTTTTTCAGCTGCTGTCAGTAGTGTTTAGTGATGTCTTTCACCGGAAATGAAATGAGTTTTAATTTTTGAAAGTTCTACTAGTTACAGAAAAATGCTGGTAGATGGCACTGTAAAACCAATGTATGTAGGTATTATGTCAACGCGTGTCAACGACTAATCTGACAATTTCCTTATAGAATTTGACATGTAACCTAAATTAGGAAAACCTAAATTAAGAAAAGGATTTCAATTTTCAATCAATAGTTTAACAAGTTGACACGGCGAACTTTCTACCTCCTAACCTATTACTATTTTGTGCATGTATTATACCTACTTAAATACCCTTCCTCTTAAAATCAATACATAGTATAAAATGAAGTCGCTTCCCGCGTCTGTCCCTATGTATGCTTAAATCTTTAAAACAACGCAACGGATTTTGATGCGGTTCTTTTTAATAGATAAAATGATTCAAGAGGAAGGTTTATGAGTTTAAACGAGCACAAGATAGTTATAGGATAGGTGGTACGAAGTTCGCCGGGTCCACTAGTACTCTTGAAAAACGCATCAAAATCCGTTGCATAAAACAAAGTCGCATTCAGCGAGTCTATCTCTATAATCGCATCAGATTTAGATGCGTTTTTTTAATAGATAGAATTATTCAAGAAGGTTTATAATTGTATAATATATGCACAACATATAAATAGGTTATGCGGTACGTAAACTAGGTGTCAGGCATATCATAGTGGTACTCTCTGTAAATTATTTAGAACGCATCCTTAGCATATCTCGCTTCTTTTTTTATGAGCTTCTGTATTGTCTATGATTATTTAGTCAGTAAAACCAAGATGGCGACGAGCGATGACGAGCCTATGCATTTATACGAAGTTTTTCAAAACTGTTTCAATAAAATAGCGAATAAACAACAAGGTGAGTGAAAAAATGCATACCGTGGCCCGTCACGCGTCCCATGTGCGAGTTACCGCGAAAAAGTGCAGTGTTTCATTGTGAAATTCGACCAAAACGTCTGCGTGTTATGCCATCCCCAGCTTAGGATCGCAACAGCATTTTTCGAAATTACGACCAAAAAACCAGTTTGTTGACCATTTTAATTATCTTAAAAGATAGCCGAAGAATCAGCGGAAGTGCTTCGAGCATTTTCATTACTCGATCTAGCTCTAATTTAGTTTTAGAGGCTATGTTTTGATGGCAGTCGATTGTCAAATGTGCTCGATCCATTGTGCTCACTTGTTTAGTTTGGGAGCAAATTTCTGAATAGTTTTCTGAATATTATTTGCTTTGACGTATTTGCCGTCGCCTCGTCTCATTGTACAAAAGGCATTAATCGGTGTTTTTAATTACTATAATGTTATTCATCGAAAGAGGCAATGAGGCAGTCCAATAAATTATTCCTTTGGAGTTTGGATACATTTTTTTTTTCTAAGAAGTTGGTTGTTTTTGTGCATTGAGCCACATTGAGCCTATTTAAAGATAGTGATTATTAGTGATCGCAAAATCGAGAATCATGATTTTTACTGTTCATTTTATGGTGGTGTTTACACTATGTCCATACATTTGTTTATTTACATTACCATAGCGTAAGTGATGCTATGGCGTCATTGTTTTTCCATAACCTGAAGCTGGCCATCACATAGTCACCCAAGTACTATATTTTTAGATATTGTATATTTGATTACAATATAACTAAAATTCAGAGTTAAATCCTACTTAGCTCATGCAGCATTAGAGATATAGAAAATTATTGACAACGGGCCTCTTCAATCATTAGGTGATAACTATTTAAAGAGATCATGTTTTTATTTTTTCCGCGTTTTTCAGTCCTCTCTTTATAGCTAACCCCAAACAACTTGCCTACAAACACAAAGAGACCTTAAATGCCCTATGGGTAGTATTGCGAGGTAGTTTCATAATTTATAACTTACTAGCTGGTGCCTGTAACTTAGTCTGCCCTAAATAAGTATTGCAAGTAGCTTATACTATCTTTATGAATTATAGCTTATGTGTATTTCAATGCTTATGTTATGTTATTGTTATAAGTTTCATCAATCCATTCAGTAGTTCTAACATAAAAGAGTAACAAACATACTATACACCCTACAAATTTTGTCATTTAAAATATGAGTAGGATAAAATATAATAATAAAACTGTTTTTTTTTCATACAATATTTTTGTTAAAAATAAAAATTTACTGATATTTTTTTCTTTCATAACAAAGTTGGCGTTTTGTATATGGAGTATGCCCTTAAATTGTCTATTTGTTTGTTTTTTCTTCTTCTAATTAGGTCCATCTTACCTAAGATACAATCCAAATTTTTCAAGCTAATAGTGTTTATTGTAAAATCTTGTCTGACCGGAACTCAGACCCACCAAGTCACATTCATCATCTATGTCAACTGAGCCATGGAGGTGGTCAAGACATAACCATTTAAAATTATTATTTTGGCCACAAAACAACACCCTTAAAAACAGATGACTAAAATTATTAATGAAATATTTTATTTGTACGGAATATATTAACTTTTTACCACCTGTGTCAATATAATATAACTGTGTTTTATGAATCCTATATGTATTGTGGTGTATAGGTGTTTTAGATTTTAATTTTATTTTGTTAGTCTCTGCTTCACTCCAGACAAACATAAAACACAGAATATCCCTCGAATTAAAGTACATTTTTTATTGCTTTAAATTAAAAATGATGTATTGAGGCAAACGCATTCAGGTATTAAACGAAGTTTTTCAATCAAACATTTCAAAAAAAAATACAAACAGTGCCTTTTTATACGCACTTTACAATAAGTCTAAGTGTAAAATTTGCAAAATGGCATATTCCTTGTTTTTCGTTTGGTCAGCCTAGTTGTCCCCTGACCAGGAAGAACCTGTATCTAGGAGCCCAATTTAAACAGGTAATCGAAAGTACAGTCCACATCAAAAATTCAACAAATTATTTTTTTATCTTTCCACCTCTGATTGTGATGCATTATTATTTTTCCGTATGCGTTTTTGTCTTTCCACCTCTGATTGTGATGCGCTATTATTTTTATAATCTTCTGAGATTATTAGGTTCAGTGTAATGTAAAAATGTAGTATCCCACTGCTGTGCAAAGGCCTCCGTAAAATGTTTGAATTTAGAAATCGAAATGGTCGCCTCGACCGCCGACGACGAACCATAAACAAGAATTGAGAGGCTAATAAAATTGTAAATTTATTATTGCCGCCAAAACGTATCAGTCCAGTTCGCAATTTAAAATAATAGAATCATTCATTGATTTTCTTTATTTGCCATTTTAAAAGTATGTTTTTATAAATACTTAGATTTCAATTTATGTTTCTTTTTTTGAGTATCAGGAGCTCAACAGGGCACAGGTACAGTGGCGTTCCTTGTTGGCGTTAAACTTCGGTTTATCTGTATTAAAAAATAGGTAGCTCTTGTTCTTTGATAATACAGTCTAGGGCGCAAGAGACCATAGTAGACAAATCTGTTAAGCCCTCCTAGACCGCCACTGTGTACATACGTTTACCTTTTACTCTATCCGGCCGGATAGATTATTGGAAAATCCTCCTCAAAGAGCCTCCTTGCTTTTATAAAGGGTTTTATTATTTCGACTTTTAGCTCTGAACCTCATATACAACTAGAGGTAGATGAACGATGGGGTGAGCCTTAGCTTCATCGTTTTGTATGTATTTAACCAATGATATATCTTATATAGAAACTAACACATGCAAATATTGCAGAGAAGCACAAATAGAAAAGTGTATCACCCAATAAGGGAGCTGTAAAAAATATTCTTTAAAAACGAGTTACAAAATGGCCTATCAATGTTTTGAAATGGTATTCGAAACGTTAATATCAATCAATCCTTTTCCGTAAATGGTTTGTCACGTTTATGACTTTATGCGTTCTATGTCGCCTGAGAGATTTCAAGCTAAGTAAAATGTAAACTTTAGTTCTTGGGTTCCGTATGTCCTAAAAGTTTTTAAAAATCGCCGAGAAATTACGTGTTTTTTTTTACTTTTTTATGAATTAATTAGTTACTTAGTTATTATTAATTAATTAGGTTTGGATTGAATAATCTGAAATAAGTGCATTTATTATTATTATTATTATTTATTGAGCCTGTTAAGTGTCCCACTGCTGGGAAAAGGCCTTCCCCCTCCATCGAAGCCTACGATCCTGTTTTTGCAAAAAATAAATAAAGCAAGTAATCAAACACGAATTACTTGATTCAAATAGTAAAATCTCGTATAGGTGAGCAAGAGGGCAATAGGCGGCCTTATTGCTTAACTCGACTTTATTGTGCTACATTTATTCTAGGCAACAAACATTTCACGTATACCTAGGTTTATAAATTTTTTTTCGGGATTAACGATACTATCAGTGAAGTATAGAAGGCCTCTTAAATTTCAGTAATTTTTCCAGTTTTAATCAATGTCACTCAAGCTGGGGGTCAAGATTCTTATTTAAAAACGATCGACCCGTTATTGTCTTGTTAGCGACTTCGTTACCCATTGCCGCTTTAACAAAGGCAATTTCTGTTTCACGCACAGAGAAAACAGCAATGGTTAACAAAACAATTACGAGTCGATCGTTTTTAGTTAAGAAACTTGACCCCCTGTTCTCTTGATATTGTTATGCCATCGGATTGGTATTATTTAGTGCGGACCCCTACAATTATTAAATCCTAAACGCAAGTACTAGTCAACTATAAGCTTAAATCAAATCTAGCTTCCATATTTAGTGACGTTTTGTATTACAAATTTAGACTTTGTAATTTGCTTACTTTCAATTTAGTCCTTATACTAATAATCTACAATCTACACTAATTTTATAAAGAGGAAAGATTTTTGATTGTTTGAATGGAATAGGCTCCGAAATTGCTGAACCGATTTGAAAAAAAAAGTTACTTAAGTTCGTCGCGTCGGATAGTTTCTAGATTATTTCAAGCTTGTGTCTAGGTTCTTCTTTTCAGCCTAAAATACTTCCACTGCTGGACAAAGGCCTCCCCCACATTGATGAAAGATTTTGCCATAATCGTTCGTTACGTTTGGCAGGCGTTACTATGTCATCCCCGAGAAGAAGCCGAAGAGCCAAAGCTGGAGGGGGTCGCGGAGTTGAACATAACGATCGAAAGATCACCCGCGACCCCCTTGTTAACAGCCGAGATGGACACTGGCGGGGTTTTAGTGGGTGCGAACCCCACATAACCCTGCGACTCCCCGCCAGGGTCGAGTAGGAGTTTCCCCGCCTTAAAAAAAAGGCGGGTTGGCGATCGCAGTATACCTGGTTATACTTTTCAAAGAAGGACGCTGTTGCCCGTCCTTCGGGTGGTACCTTGGTCGCCTTTTACGACACCCATCGTAGGAGATTGGGTGGTGGTAATCTTTGCCGCCATACACGACTTTTACCTGCATAAAATGTTATTTTGTATGAAAAGTTGTATAGCGCGACTGAGTGACGGGTAAACCTCAGGCTATTAGTATTGTATATTTTGTAATTTTTCGCACGATCCATATAAAACGAATACAGTACAAGGCCTGACAACTTTTCGATGTAAAATATGCCTTATTTATAACATGCTTTTGCTTGTAGCTTCTCTCGCGTTTATTTAAAAAAAAAAAAACTTTATCCGTTCACTAGAGAGAGACATTCGGTAAATTTCTCTCTGGTTTCCCTATCTCTACCAGGCAATGTGACTATTTTATGAAGGCTCTGCCCACTCTGCGCTTACTGGTTCGCGGTCGCCATTCAAATTTGTTTGGATATAAGTTCTTCATGATGCGGATCTCATCATTATGATTCGATAACGCAAGGAAACTTAATTTTAATTTATTTGTATAATTAATGAGTACTTACATAACTTTTCATAACATAACACGCCTTTATTCCCCAAAGGGTTAGGCAGAGGCACCAGCACATTGACTGACCCCGCGAGAGGCATCCGCGCATCGCGCTGGACCCACATATCGCCGAGTTTATGAGTACGTCAATACATAGTATAAAACAAAGTCGCTTCCCGCGTCAGTCTGTCGCTATTATATGCTTAAATCTTTAAAATTTTGATGCGGTTTTCTTTAATAGATAAAGCGATTCAAGAGGAATGTCTTAATGTATAATACATACACATGTTATATACATACACAACATGGTAAAATTTTAGGCGGTACGAAGTTTGCCGGGTCGACTAGCTTATCATAATTTTAATTAGCATTTAAATTAATTATTATTGACATTATCAAGTAACTGCTATCAGAGGTCAGTGAAAACAAAGCACGGTGCCGCGATAAGGAATAATCAATTTGTACTAACTAACTCTGTATGAAAGTACGAAACATTATTTCAAATTGAATTTCTGCTTAAATTGTATTCATTGATTCATATCAGCCGAACGACGTCCAGGCCTTTTTTTTTGTAACGGAGGGAAATGCCTATCGTATGTGGGACTCGTACCCACCAAAACCCCCCGGCGGCCATCTTGGTGCTTTTGGGAAGAACCCCGGAAACCACGCATTATAGCGTATGAAGTCCTTCCCACGCTCAGCTACTATCAGCTTCGTGCTTGGGGAGGGCATATTTTTCCCTCCCCGGCTCGCCTTTGGAGCTGCGGCGGCACAGTGCCACAAGCTGTGCCGCCGCCCTTGGGGACGTTTGATAAGTGTGTCGGGCCCCCTTTTTTTTTTTTTAGGCGGGAAAACTCCTAACGAGTACCCTGCAACCCCAGGGGGAGTCGCAGGGTTATGTGGGGTTCGCACCCACTAAAACCCCGCCGGTGTCCATCTCGGCTGTTGGCAAGGGGGTCACGGGTGATCTTTCGATCGTTATGTTCAGTGTGTCGGGCCCCTGCCCTTAACACCCACGACCCTAAAGACCCCTTTTAGTCGCCTCTTAGTAGACCTATTCTTAAACCCGGACCTACAGTGCACTGCCTTAGAAGACCTGAAGCAAACATCAGCAGAGTAGCCTTAGAATGGAACCCTACTGGCGGCCGAAGAAGACAGGGTCGTCCCGCTGAAACCTGGAAGCGTTCTATCATGACAGAACTCAGGGAGGCAGGGATGAGCTGGACCGACGCCAAAGAAAGAGCGCAGGACAGAGAAGTCTGGATGAAGACTGTTGAGGCCCTATGCTCCCCGAGGAGTTAAAGGATTAATCATCAATTAGCGCTCAAACAGACGACGAGGCTGCTGCGCCGCAAGTCTGTTTACACGCGCCTCCGCTGCCCGCCGCCGACGCGCAGCCTTCACGTGCGAAGTTCAGAACTAGCAATGTATTACTAACAATAGCACAGTAGAACAATAAAAAAAATTGGTTCTAGCAAAATAATCAGCGTTGAATTTTTTGCAGCACATGCTAAGTGAAAGCCATTTTGCATCCACAATATCTACGTATAAAAATACTCTGAACCTGTTAACTTTTTGTATCTCTGAATATGTACTATGTGTCTGTATTGTATGTCTATATCTATAAAAATTGCATCGATTGCGCGGCAGCGGCGCGGCGCGGCGGCGGCGGCGCGGGGTAGCGGCGCGTGTGTAGTTGTGAACAGTGTTGCGGTGCGACGGCGGCGTCGTCTGTTTAAGCGCTTACGGGGCTGATAGTTCTGCTTCTGTCAATAAACGTTTTATTGAATACTTGACTAGGGTGTCCATTAGACAATGTTTGCTGTAGACACAGAGTGCACGCTTGTCTTAATTTATTATTTGCTCGGTTAAGTTACATTTATTTAGAGGGTGGGTAGTTATAGGATAGTTTTTGGGTAATTTCGGTTTTTTTTAAATACCTAACCGATTAAAAAATAATAAGTTTTTTTAGACTTTTTTAAAATAAAAATAAAAAATACACTTTGTGTCACGTTGTTTAAAGTTTTTACATGGTCGATCAGTAAACCAAAGGGCAATGGAAAAGGCTACGCTCGGAGTTTACCTGAGTGATTGATTTAGTCAGTGATGAGATCCACAGCAGAACCAAAGTCAGCGACATACCCAAAATAATTGCAAAACTTAAGCGGCAATGGGCATAGCGAAACAGCTCGAAGAAAAGTAGAGACCTTTCGGTTTCGGCCAAAAAATCTAGTTTCGGCCACAGTTTCGGTTTCGGCCAAAAAATGGCCGAAACTTTGCCGAAACTGAAACTCGATTTCCGTGCGTCACTCGGCTAATCTCGGAAGAATTCGGAGAAACGCACGCGAAGCTCGCTCGCTCCAGCTGCCCTGCGCGCCCGCAAAACATATAGATTTTACAAGGCCACGTGAGTTTCGGTTTCGGCCGAAACTAAGGCCAGAGCCGAAGGTTTGTTTTCGGTTTCGGCTGAAAATCATGTTTCGGTCGGTCTCTAAAGAAAAGATAGTCCCTGAGGCCAAAAAGTTTTAAAGTGATAACCGTGCACCGCAAGACGCAGAGTAGGCAGGCCCCCTACACGGCTGTAAGACGACCTGGTGAAGGCTGCGATCAATCGATCAGTGGGAGAGGCGTATGTCCAGCAGTGGATGTCTTTCGGCTGAAATAAGCTTTAAATACCATCTTAAACGGAGAAAGACCCCTGCCCTTCAGTAGTTTGTTCCAGTTTAAAGTACCAGGGTGGCAAAGGTTACTGGAGGTCGTTCAAGAATTTACTCATATTACTAGTTTATTTGTTTACTGATAACTGGCCAGTTTGTACAGCTGTTTTAATGTGTTAGGGTTAAAAAAAAAATAACTTAAAATGTTATAAGCATTAATAGTACTCTCAATAATTGTAAATAGAATAGTACTGACTGACGCAATATTAGTCGAGGCCAACGTCAATCAGTCTCGTTCTTACGGAACCACCAACTTGCCTGTTCAGGGGCTGCACCCCCGATAACTCAAAAAAAATGTCTCATTGGTGGCTTTTCACCAGACCGCGGACACTTCATAGTAGAAAAAATCGCGTTGCTTCGCGAACAGACAAAACTCGTGTGCGTTCATGCGTATCATGCTTGTGTGAGTGAGATTAGACGTGCTGCTTGTACTGAGAGGTAACCGAGCGCAGGGCCGCACTTGCTGAGGGAGGCAGGGAGTGCCCATACTGTATGTAGTACTATTTATTATACTGTCGTTGTACTATAGACTAGGCGGCGCGTCGTAGTAACCTCGGGTTTATCACTTAGCTCGTGTTTTAAGATAATTGTTGTAGTTTCTGATTGACATCTGCTCAGATAAGAATTTGTGATAATACTGTTTGTTATGCTAATTAGGATTTAGGTCAATCTTTAGTCATATGCAAATAAATTGATGGCTTAGTTATTGAAATGATTTGATAATACCCGATTTAGTAAATTTGTGGCGTCTCATTTATGGACTGCTCACTGCTTGGCAGTGATGTGGACTGAGTAAGCGTGTGCACCCGGGTTCGATTCCCGGGCGGGGCGAATATTGATATGATGAATATCGATGTTTGTTTCCGGTCTGGGTGTGATGTTCGTCTCTGTGTGTGTTTCGGGCACCATAGATACAGATTCTTCCTAGTTAGGGGCTCCGGGCTCCGAGTGTGATGTGTTATTGTTATTATTATTATCATTGTTTAGCTATAAAAAAATTGCTTTCTTTACTCAGTTGATCCAACAGACTTCAGTTTTGCAATATTTTCACAATAATTGACTAAGTCGGCTAAGAAGTTTTAGAGTTTTAGCGAGACAAACGAATAGCAATTGATTTTTCTATATAGATTAAAAGTAAGAAAATAAAAGATCTTCCATGTTCCAATTTGAAAATCTAATCTACAACATGCATGATCCCCCGCCAGAGGGCGGTCCTAGCTTTGATTAATCACGTCAAATTTGACGCTTCACTATCGAGGGGTCAAAGTGACCCCTTGCGACGGTACATATTGTATACACCCTATTATTGTCTATGTTATTTAGGTTATGTTTTATTTTTCTCTGCAGTTATTGTTTTGTGTTCACAATTAATTTGTTTTTCTAAATTTAAAAGAAAATAACCTACGATGGTAGGACTAGGCAGTGACCAACATACTTCACTCCACTCCCTTGCTTTCTACATTTATATCTTTTCGTTCTTTGTATACGAAATACATAGTATAATAATAACTTTCTTCATATTATTTCTTACCATTTGTGTTTATTTTAGAATCAAGCATTTACTAAACATCAATATCAATACATAGTATACTTAAAACAAAGTCGCTTCCCGCGTCTGTCCCTATGTATGCTTACATCTTTAAAACTATGCAAAGCATTATGATGCGTTTTTTTTAAGATAGAGAAATTCAAGCGGATGGCTTTTGTATAACGAGCATACCCGGCTTACTTCGTTACGCCATAGAAAAAAAAATCTACTAAAGACTTGGCTCTATAGACTATGTTCTTTTAACTGCACAGAATGGGCGAATAAAAAACAAACAACAACAACAAACCACCTGTCAAAATATGTAAACAACGGAAAAAATATTGCAATTTGGGTTACATTATTTGAGTTTAAGTAAGGATCCCTAATTTTTTTGAAAATCTTATATAGCCTATGTCACTCGGTGATGGTGTAGCTTCCTACCAGTGAAGGAATGTTTCAAATCGGTTCAGTATTTTCGGAGCCTATTCGTTACAAACAAACAAACAAATCTTTCCTCTTTATAAGATTGGTATAGATACATGCACAACATAATAATAGGTCATGCGGTACGAAGTTCGCCGGGTCGACTAGTATGTGTATAAAAAAGATGTTATCGCAATAAAAGATGTCGCTAATTGTCATCGATATAACCGCACTCAAAATGGCGCGCGCCGGCCACGTGCTTTCGCGCCAAATTTGTTTTTATTTTTCGAATCCACCCGCGGCTCTTCAGCCAGTATGTCAAATCGCAGAGCGTATTTTTTTAGGGTGCCTCTAAATGCGAATGGGAACCATTTTTTTATTGAGCCATAATTTTTACTCATGAAAACGAAAATAATTAAACATGTAAAATATATTGTAGAAAGAGAAAAGTTGATAATGAAAAGGATAATTTCCTATATTATTATTTTTTAAATACTCGCTCTCTTGGGACTATCTCATTAGTTTTTGTAGCAAGTATTCATGAAATTTTCCTTAGTTTTCCAACAGGACATCAGAATGTATCCTAACTATGAGAATATCTTTTTTTTTATAAAAAAAAACTGAATTTGTCCCGGCCGTAGTAGTGGTCGTTAGTTTTAACCGCGGCGACAAGCTGGCCCCTTGTCACGGTGGAATACACACAAACTTTTGATTTTCATTTTAATTTTCAAACTCCGCCAAACGTCCAACTTGATGCACTGATGCCTCTCTTGGGATCAGTCAATGAGCTGGTGCCTCTGCCTAACCCTTAGGGGAATATAGGGTAAAATAATAACTCCCTCAACTTAAAGCAACGGATACACTCTTGGCCGTTCCTCTCGGTTCGGTCCGTCCCGCCTAATTCGGCGTGAAACTAGGGCGTTGATTTATTCAGCCTATTGTATGAGCGCCTTTATTTGATGGGGATGATGGGCTGGTTTTTTTTTCTTCTTTTAATTTGGTGAACTGGATTTTTGTTCAATATAAGTACGAACTTAGATTTTTAGTTTTGCTAATAATACAGTATTCGTTTGAATATTATGTGTGCACTTGCCATTCCTACCATGGGCAGTACAAAGCAACTAAGCGAACTTACATAAGATGATAAGGCTCCCTAGCGGTCCTTTATATCGAACTAGAGGCTGCCAAGCGGTTTCACTCGCGCAGATTTCTAATAAACACAAAATCAAGTTTTTTCCCGTTCCCATAGGAATTTCGAGAAATCCTTTCTTAGTGCTCACCTACACTCCCTAAATGATTGTTTGATTGATTGATTATAACATTTATTCAATGAAACAGTTACAGATTACAACATAGAAAACAGGAATATTATGACAGAATAAAAAAATAGATTATTCATACAAAAAACGATAAAAACTATTTGGCACTCTCTATACAATTTTAAAGTTGCACTGTAACCGCACCACAGAAATGGCTCTGACTCAGCATATGCTACAAATTTTTTCTCTGTAGCGCTGATTTTCAGCCAGGACCTTGACCTAAAGAACCTACATGCAAAATTTCAGCCCGCTACGCCCAATAGTTTCGGCTCTGCGTTGTCTGTCTGTCAGTCAGTCAGTCAGTAACGGAAGAGTTTTATATATATTGATTGTTAACTCTAATTTAATCGGTTTAGACTGAACGTTGTCTATTTGTCAGTTAGAAAGTTGGGTATTACCAATTGTGTTTTTTACGTGTAATGATAAAACGAAAAATCATTTATCAATATATATAAAACTCTTCCGTTACTGACTGACTGACTGACTGACTGACTGACTGACTGACTGACTGACTGACTGACTGACAGACAACGCAGAGCCGAAACTACTGGGCGTACAAAGCTGAAAGGAGATTGACCATTCTGGACCAAATGCTGCCCACGCATGTGAATATTTTTTTTCTTCTTCACATGAAGAGATATATATATGAAAAATAAAAAATAAAAATTAAAACCACGGATTTATAATATATACGTAGTACCTTAAAACTTATTTTTTTGGTGATCTTACATTTGATATATAGTTTTTTATCGTTTATGTTAAATAATATTATTATTATCTTACCTATTCTACCTCCCGAGTCCGGTTCCGACCTCACTAGTCTCGTTCGAAGCAACTTTTTTTTGTAGCAAGTTCTATATGAAAAAAAAAAAAAAAAAAAAATCGGCAAAAGTGTATCATTGCTATATTTTAATTGACGAGAACAATCATGGGCTCGATTCTGTTCAACATTATTGCTGCTCATGTTATATCGGGCGAAGAACGATCGGCAGTTGTGCCCACGTTGTTTGCCTAGTTTGGTTTTTGGGATGGGCTAGGCACCAAGACGTTGTGAGGCGCCCTGCTTTATTTTTAGATTCCATAATTATAGACGACGATGATGATGACGATTGATATGGTATTTTAAAATGTTTATCCTTAAATAAATGTTGATATTTTAAATGATACACCGTCTTTTATTTTTAAAATAAGCTGTTGGTTAGGATTTTTCGTCAATGTAAAATAGATTATTTTTCAATATTCCTTGGATAGATTCTTAAGCGCTTTAGGTTACAGACTACTGTTAGTCTAATGAACATTATGCACTATGATTCAATGCTGGGCAGCCTTGGTCCAGCGTCCATACAAAAATGGTCAATCTCCTTTGGCATGTAGGTTCCTTAGGGAGTGTAGGTGAGCACTAAGAAAGGATTTCCCGAAATTCCCACGGGAACGAGAAAAAACGGGATTTTTGTGTTTATGAGAAATCTGCGCGGGAAATACCGCGGGGCAGCCTCTAGTAATATCATATTACGGATAACGGATATAATATTATATTTAATACGCTTTTTGCGAGCGACAAAAATTATGAAGATAAGTACTTCAGTTTCGTAAAGGATGTGGGAGGTGTGCTTTCGCCCCGTTACAAAAAAAAAAATGTGTGATAGGGTTATAATTAAAAATAAGTCAATTGTGAGTTAAGGTCGTCCTCAAATAGTGTTTGTTCGTCGGCTATATGAAGTAAGTGTAGACTAGTCGACCCGACGAACTTCGTACCGCCTAATCTGTAATAGTATTGATAGGCCAAGCGTTAATAGGTACAGTGGCGAACACGATCGGCGTAACACTTCCGGTTTTTCTGTATTGCTAAATAGCTCTTGTACAGTGGCGGACACGACCGGCGTAACACTTCCGGTTTTTCTGTATTGCAAAATAGCTCTTGTACTTTGGCAATACAGTCTAGGGCTGACGAAAGCATAGACAAATCTGTTACGGCCTCCTAGTCCGTGACTGTACTATTGGTGTTCAGGTATAATATTGTTGTTTTAAGCTCTATAAGTGCTGTGGCCGTGTGGTTGCGGCTCAAAATATCTCCCCATCCCCTCCCACGGGTGTCGTAAAAGGCGACTAAAGAAACGCCCAAAGAACTGCAGCAGCGTCTTTCGTTAAAAACATAAAGAGCAATATTTTTGAGAACATTCTAAAAGTCTATAAGGCTGTCGCGCGCGCGGCACAGGGTCGCTCGTCTGTTATAGCCCTAATATAGCTTTCCCGGGGATAGTGTAGCTTTGCCAACAGTGAAAGAATTTTTGTAATCAGTTCAGTAGTCTGGGAGCTTATTAAATACGAGCTTTCCCGGCTTACTTCGTTACGCCATAGAATATAAGATACTACTAAAAAGACTTGGCTCTATAGACTATGTTCTTTTGACTGCCCAGAATGGCCGAATAAAAAACAAACAACAACAAACCACCTCTCAAAATGTGTAAACAACGGAAAAAATATTGCACCTTGGGTTACATTATTTGAGTTTAGGTAAGGATCCCTAATTTTTTTGAAAATCTAATATAGCCTATGACACTCGGGGTTAATGTAGCTTCCTACCAGTGAAAGAATTTTTCAAATCGGTTCAGTATTTCCGGAGCCTATTCGTTACAAACAAACAAACAAACAAATCTTTCCTCTTTATAATATTGGTATAGACAAATAATCAAATTTTTCCTCTTTATTACATTGGTATAGAAAATAACTGTTACTTTTTATAAAGTTGTATACCTATTACTGATGTGAGTAGCGAAACTAGATAATTTTAGTCTTGTCATGATACTATAATAATAACACATCACACTCTAGAGCCCCTAACTAGGAAGAACCTGTATCTAGATATAGGGTGCACGAAACACACACTGAGACGAACATAACTCATCATATCAATATTCGCCCCGCCCGGGATTCGAACCCAGGTGCACACGCTTACTCAGTCCACAACACTGCTAACTGAGCCGCAGAGCAGTACATTTTTTGGTCACGATTTTATGTCGGAAATAAAATAATCCGAGCTTTTATGTCGACAACCCTGTCCTTATCTCACACAGTGTATAATTTGGATCACTCATTCGTTTGACTGCAAACTGCTTTTCCGCTATTATTATTACGATTTAGTCCCTTCCCCTCCTTATGACATAAGCCCGTGAAAATGTTTAAGTATTCAGTAATGAACTCTCTGCTGTAAAGTAGAAGGTTTAAAATGGTTTGGTCTTGCATAAAGGCCTGTTTGTATTATGTTTTTGCTTGCGAATTTGATTGAGGGAAGAAAATTGTTTAGTGTGGTAAATATTGTTTTTTTTTTTTTTGGGTATTTTATTGAATTAATAACGCATTACAGTCAAAGCCATTCCCTAGGCATGTAAAAACTGTGTTTATTAGCTAGGTCCAGAATCAAAGCATCGATATAATTATAAAATCACTAGTCGACCCAGCGAACTTCGTACCTAACCTATTACCATGTTGTGCACGTGTTATGATTATAAACCTTCCTTCCTCTTGAGTTACTCTATCTATAAAAAAAACTACACCAAAATCCGTTGCCTAGTTTAAAATATTTGAGCATACATAGGGAGAGACGCGGGAAGAGACTTTATTTTATTCTATGTATTGATTAGTGCCCTGCCTGGAAATCGAAGCCGGATCTCCGCTATAACTTAAACTTGCTCCATTTTTAGTAAAAAATTGAACTGGTAACATTCATAACTGTAAATTGAAAAACACATTAAATTCAGATAAAATAATTTTGTCGCTAAGCGAGCACAAAAAACGAATATTTTAAAAACATTAAATTTGAATTGAGTAGACCCAAACATTTCAATTTTTTTTACAGTAGTAGCATTTTTACAGCTTTATAATATTATACATACAATCTATACCAATATTATAAAGAGGAAAGATTTGTTTGTTTGTTTGTAACGAATAGGCTCCGGAAATATTGAACCGATTTAAAAAATTATTTCACTGGTAGAAAGCTACATTAACCCCGAGTGTCATAGGCTATATTAGATTTTCAAAAAAATTAGGGATCCTTACCTAAACTCAAACAAGTCAAGTCTTTTATAGTATCTTATATTCTATGGCGTAACGAAGTAAGCCTGGAAAGCTCGTTTGTTAAAAATCTACCTATTTTATCCCTTACCGCTAAAAGCGTCATCTCCCAAGCAACATAAAACATATAATGTCTTCAACCCTGAGTAGCAGTCAGTGACTATTATGTCGATATCCGACATTTTCTGTCCGGCCCAGTGTTAAATATGTCGAAGGGTCGGTAGTAGTGGGTACACTGTATGTAATTTGGATTATTTGCTCCGTGGCGCACTTTGTGACGTTTGTGTAGGGTGACCATGATTCTTGATGCGATTTAATAAAAAAAAAGTAAACTGTATATCCCTTAGCTTAGACACACACGCATCAGGTTTAAGTTAAGTTAAAAATACATTTTCTAATTAAGTAAAATGAAAGCGTAAAATGGCCCTGACTCAGCTTATGTTGATGTAACGATGATGATTCCGCCAGAACGATAGTAGTGAGATTGCGTGTTTTAATAATTTTATCAATACTAATAATTAAAGCGTTAATTGTGAAAAGAATTGATAATTGTATGGTGTAAATTTATGTTTTTAATATGATAATAAAAGTATAGATTTTGACTTAACTGTGGCTAAATAGAAGTGGCAAAAACAAAATATATTGGCAAAGTCCGACAGTAAATATTTTATCGGCTGTAATGAAGATGTTAAGAAATGTAAATATATAAAAGTGATCGTTTAAAACAAATCCATGGTCATCCTACAAAAGCTCCCCTAAGTTTCTTTGTTGAGCCATACCCCACGAGTGCTTCAGAGCTCAGAGCTTATGTCATTTAAGTCCCCCGCGTCGACCTGTATGCCTTTTCATGGTATGAGCTTTTTTGTTGTAAGTTTTTGAGGGGTTAAAGTTTTAACTTGTTGGACTTTTATGAATTTAGGTAAATTAAGCTTTTTAATAATCTATCTTTATATAAAAAAAAACTATTGCTGTTTGAGAGTTTGTTTGTCGAACGTTGATGTTAGTTCGTTTGTCTCTCTAAATGTAAAACTCGAGAACGACTGGACCGATTAACTTACCTGATTTTGGGTTCGTAATGTTTGTCGTAGTCCAGGGTAGTTTTCCACCGTGAGAAAATATGGTAGTCTCTTTTCCACGAAGACGGGTACAGACAGCAGCACAGCTAATAAAAAACAATACAACACTCAAGCTTAGTTTGACATGCTGAAGACTGTACTTACGCACAAAGCTCAATTAATATGGTAAATAAGGGCGACTTGTTAAACTACGTCTGCGTATAACTGCTTCAAGCTTATTCTTAAACAAAAGCCATTATTATAATTAACCAGTTTATTAGGATTAACTGCTTCGTCTGCCGGCGCACACGGGAGCTACATACACTATACCACTTTTCTCTAATCTGTGACTGCAGAGCCGAAACTACTGGGTGTAGCGAGCTCAAATTTTGCTCGTGAGTTCCTTGCGGAGTGTAATTAGTAATCAGTAATCAGTCATTTATTTGCATCAACACTGGGTATACAATACAGTAAGATCTCTAATAAAATTTATAATTCCCTTCAGAGTTCTGCCATGATGTCTGGCATGCAAATATTATTATAAAAAAATATCTATAATTTTTACCTACGCATGCATATTTAATTTTATAAATTATTTCAGATGTCAATATCATGAGATAAGGATAACAAACACTCCTTACATAAATAATGTCAAAACAAAAATAAAAATGTAGAATGTCATGCCATGCGTTCAGTGTAGTGAAGCACTAAGGAATAATTTCCCAAAATTCCCATGGGGACGGTAAAAAACAGGATTTTGGTGTTTATGAGAAATCTGCGCGGGTGAAACCGCGGGGCAGCCTTTAGTACGTTAAAAACGCAACACACTGAGAGCCCCTAACTATGTAGAACCAGTATTTAAGGTGTGCGAAACACATACACACAGAAACACGAATTAATTAATATCGATAGTATTGATATCCAACATGTTCGCCCTCGTCGGGAATAGAAACCAACTCTCAAGTTTTAGTCAGTATTGTAGTGGTAGTAATATTTGCAGCGCATTTCCATGGCACCTTGTCCACTAACGTTTTTTTACTCTTGAAAATTTACGTTATTTACAAATTTCTGAAACTTCACGGCGCGCGCGGCGCCCTCAACTACCTTCTATTGCCAAGTGATCGGACAGTGATCTGTCTATGTATTAATTACCAAAGAAAAAGAGCTATTTTAAAATACAGAAAAACCGGAATTGTTACGCCGTCCTAGACCGGCACTGTACTCAATACTGATGAGATGAGTGACTACTTTCCCACCGCACGGCCCATGTCTAACCTTTTTTTTTTAACGAGAGGAAATGCATATCGCATTTCCCGACGCTCGGGGGAGCATCGGGTGTATGTGGGGCTCGCACCCACTAAAACCCCCCGGCGGCCGTCTTGGTGCTTTTGGGAAGAACCCCGGGAACCACACATTATAGCGTCCGAAGTCTTCCCACACTCGGCTGCTATCAGCTTCGTGCTCGGGGAGGGCATATTGTTCCCTCCCCGGCTCGCCTTTGGAGCTGCGGCGGCACAGTGCCACAAGCTGTGCCGGCGCCCATCTCGGGGCCGTTTGATGAGCGTGTCGGGCCCCAGGCTAACCTAACTTGTATCTCTGTCATTGTCTAAACATGTGCTTTTTTTAGTCACCATCGTGTGCGGTAAATGATTAAAACAAAACGCTTTGGTAATGACAGTCAGCTCTGAATGGCGTCAAATGGAGTAAGATTTGATAAAAATATTATCTCTTTATTCTGCTTATAGTCAAAGAATAATTTATTTTTTACTAGCTGTTCCGGCAAACTTCGTTTCGCGTCTTACAATTTCATATGGAAAAACTAAATTGTGGCTTTTACTAACTTCCCCTCTTCTTTCCATATTTCTCACCTTTTAACCCCTTCCTGGACTTACTACAAACATTTCAAAACCAAAATCAGCTAATTAAGACTAACGAACCATTATTCATTTTTATATTTTATAGTAGAGTAGATAAAAGGGGACACGTCTTCAATAAACTAACACGTATACATACGCTGAGAACTACCTCTTTTTCGAAGTCTGTAAAAATACTAAAACCTTCTGCCGAATTAATCATAATATACTTCTCTGAAACCGGCACCAAAATCGGTGCAGGCAAACGCGAGATAATCGTGGACATACAACAATCATGTGAAACTGAGGTCTTTTTTTTTAAGTCGACTACCTCCTTAGTTCAGTTGGCAGTGACGTTGATTGCGGCTTCAAATTCGATTCCCGATGAGGTCGAAAATTGTAATGGATGTTACCTAAATGTGTATGTCTTATTATTTCGGGCACCATAGATTCAGATTCTGCCTAGTTGGGGCTCTGAGTGTTATTATTATTATTAATCTAAATGATTATTGTTATGATAAGATCATAATCCTGGTCACCCTACACTCTCGCTTGCTGGGGTGACATATCTTTTTAAATATGGTCCGATTTTTTTTACCAAAAAGTTATTGTTATTTGACGTTTGTTAGATTGATACATCTACCCTTTTCAATTGGTGAAAAACCTTCACACTCTTGCCGCAAATAGCCGAATGTTGGGAGTGATGCAAGTTTGTGTTTGTTGATTTGTACCAACAAATGTTTAATGCAAACCTAGCAATAGATCAAGATGTTCTCAGACTTTTACTCATAGACCACTTAAAATTTAGGCAGTTCCAGTCTTCCCGTATTATTCAGAAATATACAACATGTTCATAGTAGCTTTACTGGAAGTTTCTCTGGTTACTTGTATGTTAAAAACGAGACATCCAATCTAAATTGAGATACGACAAATAACTAAAATACTCTATAACTTTTATAATAAGGTTCTACAATTACAATATGATAGACACATAGATAATTTTTTGCCACGCCAAGTTAAACCCCCTATCGAGTCTCCCGTAAACTCCTGAGTGTCCACCTGAATTAATTATGAAACTTCTAATGTCAATCATCATATTACATAGAAAGAGGAAGGTGGTTGGTTGAATTGAACCGCGGCATTTCTCCTCCCGTTTTAAAAAGAAAAATACTACTCTCGAATACTATGGGCAAGAGCGTGGATTCGCTATAATATTTGCTGAATGGCTTTCGGGCGAATTACGCTTTGAAGTGGTTTAACTATTGTTTGATTTTATTGCGTTTAGCTTGTGTTAATAAAAAGATGAAGTTTGCTTAACGGTTCGTTGAATTTTTGAGTTTTGGTTTAAGCTGGTATTGTTGCAATCTGTTAACCTTTTTTAGATCGTTTGAATCTATTGAAATAATATTTATTTAAATGTTGCCATTAACATTTATATATTCACATAGGTATCTACAAAATTAAGGACCTTAGAATTTCTAGCTAACACGGTGAATTTCTTACCGCCTTATTATTAATTATATACCCTACTAGTCGACCCGGCGAACTTCGTACCGCCTTACCTATAACTATTTTGTACATGTATTATACTCATAAACCTTCCTCTTCAATCACTCTGTCTATTATTCAAAACCGCATCAAAATCCGTTGTGTAGTTTTAAATATTTAAGCATACATACATAGGAACAGACGCGGAAAGCGACTTACTTTACTTTATACTATGTCATCATCATCATCATCATTTCAGCCGTAAGACGTCCACTGCTGGACATAGGCCTCCCTCAAGGCTCTCCATCTGTACCGATCGCAGGTGGCCTGCATCCAGCGTGGACCCGCAGCCTTGCGCAGATCATCTGTCCATCTGGTCGGTGGACGTCCTACGCTGCGCTTGCCGATCCGTGGTCTCCACTCGAGAACTTTTCGGCCCCAGCGGCCATCTGTTCTGCGGGCTATATGACCTGCCCATTGCCACTTCAACGAGCTTATCCGCTTGGCTATGTCGGTGACCCTGGTTTCTCTGCGTATGTCCTCATTTCTGATTCGATCCCGCAGAGAAATACCGAGCATAGCCCGCTCCATGGCTCGTTGAGCTACTCGGAGCCTGTTCATAAGCCCTATAGTGAAGCACCACGTTTCAGAACCGTATGTCATCACTGGCAGCACACATTGGTTAAATACCTTCGTCTTCAGGCACTGAGGAATATTGGACGAGAAGACGTTGCGTAGTTTCCCGAACGCCGCCCATCCGAGCTGGATTCGGCGATTGACCTCCTTCTCGAAGTTGGACCTACCTAACTGGATGGTTTGTCCTAGGTATACGTACTCGTCGACAACTTCGAGAACCGAGTTCCCAACCATAACTGGGGTAGGCAGAACATGGACATTAGACATGACCTTCGTCTTGTCCATGTTCATTTTAAGGCCCACCTGTTGGGAGACTCGGTTGAGGCCTTCGAGCATCGTGCTGAGTTCCTCCATCGACCTTGCCATGACTACGATGTCGTCGGCAAACCGAAGGTGAGTGATGTATTCGCCGTTAATATTGATGCCCTGCCCTTTCCATTCTAGAAGTTTGAAGGCGTCTTCTAAAGTGGCGGTGAACAGTTTCGGAGATATAACATCTCCCTGTCTCACGCCTCTGTTCAAGGGAATAGCCTTCGAATTCTGTTCCTGTACTCGGACAGACATGGTGGCGTTGCTATACAAACACTTCAGCACTTCGATGTACCGATAGTCAATCCGGCATCGTTGGAGGGACTCTAGCACCGCCCATGTTTCGACCGAATCAAAGGCCTTCTCATAGTCCACAAACGCTAGACATAGCGGCAAGTTATACTCTTCGGTCTTCTGTATAACTTGCCGCAGCGTATGTATGTGGTCTATGGTACTAAAGCCTTTTCGGAAGCCGGCTTGTTCGGGAGGCTGGAAGTCATCAAACCTTCGTTCGAGACGATTGGAGATGATCCTGGAAAACAGCTTATAAACATGGCTCAAAAGCGAGATGGGCCTATAATTCTTCAAAAGGGTTTTATCGCCCTTCTTAAAGAAAAGCACCACCTCACTTCTGTTCCATGCTTCAGGCGTGGTCCCTTCGAGTAGGACAGAATTAAAGAGCCTCTGAAGGACTTTGAGTACCGGTGTTCCACCCGCTTTCAGAAGCTCTGACGTGATTCCATCCTCACCCGGTGCCTTGTTGTTTTTAAGCAGTTTCAGGGCCATCCTTATCTCGTACAGGCTGATGTCCGGGATATCTTCGGTATAGTGTCGGGTTAGTTTGGCTCTAGGGTCGTTAGCCGCACTAGTAACAGGCTTAGTGACCGAATCGTATAGCTGTCCGTAGAACTTGTCGATTTCCCTCAAAATTTCCGCTTTCGTCGACGCTATACTGCCGTCATCCCTCTTCAGCTTGGTCATTTGGCTTTGCCCAACAGACATATCTCTTGCGAACACTTTGGAGCCCTTATTTCGCTCTATCGTATCCTGAATACGCGCAGTATTAAAGACACGGATATCGTGTCGCACGGCCTTCGAGATCTGCCTATTGAGCCGCCTATATGACGCAGCATCATCGGGAGACTGCAGTCTAAGCAAGCGTCGTTCAGCCATAAGTTTGAGGGTGTCTTCAGAGAGTTTCTGAGTTCTAGCGGTACGGCGAGTCCTAAAGAATTTAGATCCGACCGTATGGACAGTTTTTACGAACCTGTTATTGATCTCGTCCACTGATGCGTCGTCTAGACAATCAAAGCGATTAGAGAGCTCGAGTTGAAAGCTCTCGGGGTTTTCGATCTGAGCGAGGGTAGGACGGAGCGTAGACTTCATCAGGCGGTACCGTTCAAGTTTAACGTTCACATTCAATGTGCCTCTTACTATTCGGTGATCACTGCCGGTTTTTACCCTATGAATCACGGAGACATCATTGAATATCCGTTTCTTGTCGGTCAAGATGAAGTCTATCTCGTTCCTAGAACCACCAGGGCTCATCCAGGTCCATTTCCTATGAGGTGGCTTCTGGAAGAAAGAATTCATCATGAAGAGTCCTTCTTTCTCCATGAAATCGGCCAGCCTCTGACCTCTAGGGTTCCGTTGCCCATAACCGAAGTTCCCCACTTTCAACTCATGCTCGCTTCTCTTGCCTAGTTTCGCATTGAAGTCCCCCATAACAACATTGAAGTGAGTTTTATGCGTATGTATGGCCCGACTAATGTCCTCATACATAGACTCTACTTCGTCATCTGAGTGTGTCGAGGTCGGTGCATAGACCTGAACGACCTTCAGCAAATATCTTTTAGATATTCTGAGTGTTAGGTATGCGACCCTGCTCGACACACTGTCGATGGTAATAATGTTGCTAACGAGGGACTTGTGGACGAGAAACCCGACACCACCTTGGGACAGTTGGTCGCCCTCCCGGTGGAAGAGCAGGTTACCCGATTTCAGGGTTATCGTGTCCTGTCCCTGTCTACGGACTTCTGATAGCCCTAGAATATCCCACCGTAACCTGCTCATTTCCTCTTCCAGCGCAACAATCATATCGTCAGTCCTCAAAGTGCGGACGTTGTGTTTTGCCAGGGCCAGTTGTCGTTTAAAGGGGTAGTAGCCGACCGTCCGGGGATTCTTAGCACCCCTTGCCCCGCCGTTACCGTGACCGCTACCGTGGTCAGGAATAGCGGGGCTGCCGGGGACTAGGGGCCTGGGCACATGCTGACTATTCATGAGGGGGGGGGTTGCCATACTCGCCACGCTTGGCAGGCGGGTTGGCGAGCGCAGTATGGTGTTGTATAAACCAGAAGACGCTGCTGCCCGTCTTCTGGTGCTGTCCCTCAGCCGGGTCCTACGGCTCCCACGGGAGGAGAGGGGAGGGCGACATTCTAACGCCGGCGCCCGCGGCACTCTAACGATATACTATGTATTGATGTGCTATTCTGAATTTTAGAAAATATTAAGGGTTATGTTCTTGAGGCATAATGTGGAATTCTAATGGTGCAAGATTTTTTAAAATGTGTCCAATAGTAACCAAATCTATTCTATTTAAATACATAATACATACATACATAATATCACGCCTTTTATTTCCCGGAGGGTTAGGCAGAGGCACCGGCTTGAGAGCCGGACCCACGTTTAGCCGAGTTTATGCTTTATTACCAACGTGACAAGGGGCCAGCTTGTCGCCGCGGTTATAACGACCACTACTGCGGCCGGGACCAACGGCTTAACGTGCCTTCCGAAGCACGGAATCATCTTACTTTTCGGACAATCAGGTGATTCAAGCCTGCAATGTCCTATCCAACCGAAAACAACCACAACGTGATTTTTGTGAGAAATCAATATGTGGTGTTTTCTGCGGGGATCGAACCCACAACCTTCCGTGCCGTGGCGCAACGCGCTACGCTATTGGGCTACGGAGGCGGCTATTTAAATGCTGATAATAATAAAACTTTCCCTTTATTTTGTATTTTGTTCGAAAAGTTAAAATTAAATTACTATTTTAATTAAAATTAAAATAATTACTAATATTCCTAATCATCATCATCAACCTGTAAGAGCCCACTGCTGGACATAGGCCCGTTCTCTCGCACGCCATGCACCACGGTCCTGCGCTAGTCTGATCCACTGCCTACCGGCGACCTTCACTATGTCGGGTTAGTGTAGATTCGCCAAGTACTCATTTCGCCAAGTGTCAAACGCCGTGTATTTTCGCCAAGTTGATTTTGATTACAAAATTTTATAAAGTAAAGTGGGTTTCACTTATTTCTTAGTTATTTCCTTTAAGAATTTTAGTTTTAAATTTATATTTAAAAGTACCAGGGCTACATGAACTAGTAGAAGGTCTGTCTACTCGGCGTCTTCTTGTGCGCTGTCACCCACTCCATTACTTTTCGGGCATCTGTTCTCCCGAGCTATTTTCCCTGCCCATTGCCTGCATTTCGCAATTCTTTAGGTTATTTCGGTGACTTTAATTTCTTCTGCGGATATGGCATCCGCAGAAGAAATTAAAGTCATTCGAGTACTTCTAATTCGACTGCGCAGGGAAACTCTGAGCAAAACCAATTCTATTACCCTTTCAGTGACCATTTCTCTGTTGCGTTTGCCCATACTGGCAACACATAATTTTCGTAGACTTTCGCCATTTGTTGATGCTTAGATCTTTCCAGTTCTTGAAGATATCCTCGAGTGCAGCATTGAACAGTTTCAGGGATATGATATCCCCCTATGCCTTTATTATGAATACCCGCTGCAGGCTTTGAGCTCTGATCCTGTATAGTGGCTTTTTTGTTCAAACACTTCAACACTCGATATACCAATAGTTTACTTGGCACCGCTGACTCAAACGAATCAAAAGCTTTCTCATAGTTCACAAATGCTTAGCAGGGGCGGATACGCTAGTGTTAAATTGATACTGCATTAGTGAAACTAACTGTAATAATTTTAACGACTTGGCGAAAATACACGATGCAAAATTAATTAATAAATCACTTGGCGAAAATACACTCGATGTATGGAGTTAAAAAGTACTTGGCGAAATGAGCACTTGGCGAATCTACACTAACCCACTATGTCATCAGACCATCGGGCTAATGACATATGCCTAATGGTGCCGAATAAATAAAACAAAAAAAAAATAAACTTTTTACAGGATGTCATAACACGTTACTTTTGGTCGAATTCACGAAACACGTAACTCGCACGGACGCCCTACACCTACTACAAGAAAAGAAAAAAAAGTTTTCTCGTCTTAAAAAAATATAGTTTACTAATCTGTGCCGTTCTTTTTTTTTCCGCAGTCACAGATAAGGCTGGGTACCAGTCGCCATATGGAGGGATGGACAATGGAATGGTAAGTTTTTTTTTGTTGTTTTTTTTTTTTTGCTAATGATAGTTCGTTTTAGTTCCATTGTGTTAAGTGTGAATTTGAAGAAGAAAGAAGTCTTGTGGTTGTATCGTAATTTAAAACGAAGTTCCTTTGGACCGTGTGGTGGCGAATAAAATAACCATCTCATCTCTCCCACGGGTGTTGTAAAAGGCGACTAAGGAAACAGCCGAAGGACGGGCAGCAGCGTCCTTCGATAATATACTTCAAGAGCCACACTGCGATCGCCTACCCGCCTGCCAAGCGTGGCTATGGCTATGGCAAACTCTCTGGAAATCTGGGGAGATTTTAGACCAGCAGTGGACGTCTATTGGTTGTGATGTAGAGTTGTAAGTTTGAGGCCGTTCCCCAAAAGCACAGTATAATAAATACACTGGGAGGCACGGAGGACAGTGTGGGCACTCCCTGCCTCCCTCAGCAAGTGCGGCTCCTCCGCTCTCGCGGTAACCTAGGTTACCGCTCACGGACTAGGAGGCCGTAACAGATTTGTCTATGGTTTCGTCAGACCTAGACTGTATAACCAAAGAACAAGAGCTATTTTGCAATACAGAAAAACCGGAAGTGTTACGCCGATCGTGTCCGCCACTGTACAAATAAAGCAGCGTCGCACGTCTTATCTCACTCACACAAGCATGATACGCTTGCACGAGTTTCGGCTGTGCGGTGCGCCATGTTGCGCGAATCAACGCGCTTTTTTCTATGAAGTGTCGGAGGTGTGCCAATAGTAAGCCAAATTTTAGTTGCCAAGTCTTCAATTCTGTCCTTTATCATGTTAAAAAAAAGGGAAAATTAAAACTCTTCGTAAAATGTACATTTTTAATTCCTGCCTCAAGCAATTATTATTGTAAAAAGAAATAATATTTTCGAGAACACAATGAAAAATTGTCCAGTAATTAACGATAATGGGGAATATGGAAACTTGTAATTAAGTTCCTTACAATAAGTGATGTGGTCCAAGTGCGAAATGGATTTATACGAAAACGGGTTCAGCAGGTTATTTACAACAAAGGCTACTATTTTATAATAGTGCCCTAAAAATACTTTACTTTCCGAAGACCTCAAACGGCGCAAATACGCGGCAATTAGTCAGCAGTATGAGTTTGTGCCGTTTGGGGTCAAAACTTTAGGGCCTTGGGGGCCAGGGGCGCGTCGACTATTTAAGGAATTATCGACGCGTCTGATCGACCATTCCGGTGACCGGCGGGCTGGCTCGTACCTTGGCCAGAGAATAAGTTTGGCCATTCAGAGAGGTAACGCAGCCAGCCTGCTAGGCACCGTACCTTCCGGTGGCAGCGATTTGGAGGCCATTTTTTATTTGTAAATATGTCTTTGTTTAGTTTTTTTTTTTAAGGTTATATTTAATAACATAATAATATCATGTACATATGAAATAGTGAATAAAACTTTACTTTCTAAACTTATCTCTAGAGTCATACAGGATCAGATTTTTATAATTTTCCATGTTTAAGTTAAAGAATCATAACAGCCGAAAGCCGTCCACAGATGGTCATATGTCTCCCCCACAGAATGCCACAAGTACAAATATGGTGTAGGGAGTTTTTCGTAATCGCCACGCTTGGCAGGCGGGTTGGCGATCGCAGTGTGGCTCTTCAAGTATTTAAACGAAGGACGCTGCTGCCCGACTTTCGGCTGTTACCTTAGTCGCCTTTTACACCTATGGAAGATTGGTAATTCTATGGGGCAGTGGAAATTCTATGCCTCTACCACACAGACAAGTTAGATAATTTGTGATTATTTTTTTGATTGATGCTAGTATCGTTGTTAAAGTACTCTTGTGCTATCGTTGTTATAGGCTTGTGTAAAACCTAACTAATTCACTAAGCAAATTTTATATATATTTAAGCTGTATGTTTCCCTATTGAAATAAAATAAAAAAAAAACTCTTAAGATTTTTAAAACTTACGACCAATATAGTCGCTTGAAGTTTTTATCCTGTTTTTCTTTATAAAAGTATAACTAACTTTTACTCTGATTTTATTATGACTAGTTTAGAGAAGAACTTATCCTATACTGCATGAGGCGAGGTGGTTCAGGGTCGTCTCCCACGCGGCTCCAGGCAAGCGAATGTGAGACCAACAGTCCACAGGAGCACAGACCAGCCCGATTAGCAGAACTCTGTACGGAGACAGCTGTCATGCCACTAGAGCTATCTTTCTGCATGCTGCCGATCAGACCCATCCGCAAAGCCGTCCGTAACACGGATCCCTAACCAAAGTCTCGAACAGTTTTATTGAATGGAAAATGCGCAGAACCGGTCACGCGGGATCTGTAAACGAGTTTTGGGCACTCAAATTATAACAATAATGAAATTGTGAATGAACAGGTTGCGTTCAGTATGTGCGCTTTCAAGTTCATCTTGCGTCTTCCTTTGACGCATGCATGAGCAACCACAGCGCGCCGGTAACGCACGCTGATCCATCCCTTTTTTTTAAGGCGGGAAAACTCCTAACGAGTACCCTGCAGTCCAGGGGGGAGCCGCAGAGTTATTTGGGGTTCGCAGCCACTAAAACCTCGCCGGTGTCCATCTCGGCTGTTAGAAAAAGGGTCACGGGAGATCGTTCGATCTTTATGTTCAACTCCGCGACCCCCTCCAGCATTGGCTCTTCGGCCTATTCTCGGGGGGACATAGTGATCGTCCCCCCGGAGCGTGGATGTCTTTCCCAACATCTGCGAATAAATCTGGACACCGCGTTCCGTCGATCTTATCGGGCCGTTATTATGACTACACGAGGCCCCTGCGAGAGAGATAAATTGTAAAGTAGAGTCTGTTACCCCTTTCTTCTCTACGCTGTAAAATCATTGCGAAAGGGAGAAGAATCATTTAATTAGATTAGTCTAATTGACTTTCAATAAGTGATAGCTTGTATCCTATATTGAATAAAACATTTTTGACTTTGAAAGGACGCTGCTGCCCGTTCTTCGTAAATTCCATTAATTAATCACGTCGATATGTTAGCAATGACGTCTTCTGACGGAAACTTTTTTTGAAAAATTTAAACAGCCATACTGCGATCGCTAACCCGCCTGCCAAGCGTGGCGGTTATGGCAAAACTATGCAATATTCATCCATGTGATGATCTGTGGAGGCTTCTGTACAGCAGTGGACGTATTTTAGTAGGAGTAAGAAGAAAAACTAAACTTAATAAAAGAAAAACTAGATACAATAAATCTAACCAAATAGGGTAGCATCCAGTACCTTTTCCTTGATTTATGTGTTTTGCCTCTATTTGCCCTACGTTTTGATGCTGCGGTATTTTTGTGTTTGGCATAAGTTGTTTTCTTGTGCATTTTTTTTTGGTTTTTGCTTTATGTTTTAAACTTTTTAAGGTCAGATTGAACAGTTGATCTATTGCGTAATACGCTCTGGAAGGACTTCTCCTCGCCGTTCTTTATGGCTATGAAAATAAAAACATACATACATAACGTCACGCCTGTAACCCATCGGGGTAGGCAGAGACAATTGATTTCCACTTGCTACGATCCTGACACACTTCTTTCGCTTCTTCTACAGTCATAAGCCTTTTCATACACGCACGTCGGTTTCGTGAACTCTTCACGCGGCATTTCCTCAGAACGTCACCAATTTTGTCGGTGAACGTTTTCCGTGGCCTACCTCTTCCAACCGTGCCTTCCGCATCCGCTCTATATATTTCTTTCGTCAATCTCCTGTCATCCATCCGCTCTAAGTGACCAAACCACCGAAGCATACCCTTTTCAATCTTGGTCACATGGGATTTTAACATATTATACTTTGATTTCACCACATAGTGATTTCTCAAAACAAAATCACGATTTGATTTCATTCGGTTTGGTTAGGACATTGCAGGCTTGAATCACCTGATTGCCTGAAAAAGTAAGATGATTCCGTGCTTCGGAAGGCACGCTTGGACCCGGTTGCAGTAGTGGTCATCATAACCATAAGCTGGCGTCCGTTGTCACGATGGTATAAAAACAATACAATGAGGTGATTCAAGCCTGCAAATGTCCTATACAACCGAAAACAACCACATCTTGATTTTTTGAGGCATCAATATGAGGTGTTTTCCGCGGGGATCGAACCCACGACCTTCCGTTCCGTGCCCTAATCAAAGGCTCGCACACTGCGCTACAGAGGCATGATTGAACTTATCAAAAATATTTAAAAAACTCTTCCGTTACTGACAACGCAGAGCCAATACTACTGGGCGTAGCGGGCTGAAATTTCGCACGTGGGTTCCTTGGAGAGTGTAGGGGAGCACCAAGGAATCATTTCCTGAAATTCCCGTGGGAACGGGAAAAAACGGGACTGATGTGTATATGAGAAATCTGCGCGGATGACACCGTGGGGCAGCCTCTAGTTTAGTATACATAGTATTAAAATAAAGTCGCTTTGCGCGTCTGTCCCTATGTATGCTTAAATTTTTAAAACTACGAAACGGATTTTGATGCGGTTTCTTTTAATAGATAGAGTGATTCAAGAGGAAGGTTTAGAAGTATAATTCATGCACAAAATAGTAAAGGGTTAGGCGGTACGAAGTTCGCCGGGTCGACTAGTTTAGTATTAGAACAAAACACAATTCCAGTAAATAAGCGAGCGTAAAGTGAAGTGACCATTACAGTGTCTCTGAGGGACACATTACAACTGGCCCTCGCCCATAGAGCTTGGTTATATTAGACAAACACATGATGAATTGCGAAACTTAAGTGGTAATAGGCAGGGCACATAGCTCGAAGAACGGCATAGTCGTTGGCGCCAAAGAGTTCTCAATTGGCGACCGCGCACCGGAAGATGCAGAGTAGGCAGACCCACTACTAGCCTGCCAGTCGGCCTGGTTATGTTTGCGGGAGTGCACTGGATATGGGTCATTCAAGATCGGTCGGTATGGCGATCTGTGGGGGAAACCTATTGTATTGTCTCATCTTAGGGGGACTTTGCCTAGTCTGCTTCTTTCGGTGTTTGATATCCTGTCCAAAAACACCACCATCAATCCACCATAAGACCTTATCTAGCGTTTCTTTACGTTTTTACTTATCATTTAAACTGCTATGTGTGCTTGGCGGACACTCAAAATGGGCATATTCTAGGAGCATTTATTTCTTATTCCTAATTCTGAAAGGGCAAAGGTTTTATTACACCTACACTACACGGTGCCGTCCCTTCCCATCCCTACAAGTCTTGTTGGCTTGGCGGTATTTTTTTTTATTAGTTGCTTTACTTTCTTCCACTGAAGGCTTGGGGAGTTAATGGCACTTGTTTCTAAGTATTTACTTTAGCTCTTCCCCCGTCCACTTTCCTTCCTTGGTTGGCAATAGTAGTTTGTTTATTGTTGAGGTAACTGACCGTTTTGTTACTAAGATGTTGATTTATCCATACTATCAATATCAATACATAGTATAAAATAAAGTCCCTTCACGCGTCTGTCCCTATGTATGCGTAAATCTTTAAAAATACGCAACAGATTTTAATGCGGTTTTTTTAATAGATAAAGTGATTCAAAAGGAAGGTTTATAAGTATAATACATGCACAAAATAATAATATGTTAGGCGGTACAAAGTTCGCCGGGTCGGCTAGTATATTATAAATGCGAAAGTAACTCTGTTTGTCTGTCTTTCTGTCTGTCTCGCTTTCCTGAGAAAACTACTGAACCGATTTGAATGAAATATGGATAGTCTAGTGCCTGAGAAAGGACATAGGCTACTTTTTATCCCGAAATTCCCACGGGGAAATTGGGAATTTGATGTTTCAAGGAATAATGCGCTGGCGAAGCCGCGGGGCGTCCACTTCTCAGTTATTTTTCATTAATTGCATGAAAAGTAAATAGTGGTTTAGGAAAACCTTTTTTTTTTTTTTTCATCTTAGAGTTGTCCTTTAGAATGGCAAAACAACAAAATCATTTACCTCTAATGAAAATCCTACATGCATACATAATGTCACGCCTGTAACCCATCGGGGTGGGCAGAAACAATTAATTTCCACCTGCTTCGATTCTGACAAACTTCTTTCGCTTCTTCTACAGTCATAAGCCTTTTTTTTCGCACGGCCTTTCTTCAGGACGTCAACAATTGAAAATTCTAAATATGCATTTATTGATTTTATCTTGAAACTTAGTATATTTTCATCATTATTACGCACTAATTTTTTTTTTCACCGAAAACGTTTACGTCATTGACCTATTGTTTTAGTATTGCGGAATTTAGTTGTGCATATTTTAAAAGAAATGGTTTGTTTAATTTTTTCATAATTAACAAAGTATTACACTTTTGAGTTAAATTAAAATCTAATGAGTAAGTAGCTTATTGTCGTCAAGGAAAAAAAAAACGTTTGTGTTATAACTCAAATAATTAGCTGTTTTATATTCTTACTAGTCGACCCGGTGAACTTAGTTCCGCCTTAACTATTACTATGTTGTAAACCTTTCTCTTCAATCACTCTTATTTTTTAACAAAAACCGCATCAAAATCCATTGTATAGTTTTAAAGATATAAGCATACATAGGGCCAGACGCGGGAAACGACTTTGTTTTATACTATTTATTATTATAATGTAGAATCAAAATCGTGGAGTCTTTAGTTTTAAACCCATTAGAGAGAATTTCCACTGTCAAAAACGTGTCCTAATCTGTCAGCAAGTCAACCATGTGTCGTGTCAACAGTACGGCGTGGCGGCCACGTCGTGTGCCGTAAACGGCCACCAGAATGACAGAAGGCACCACCAGCACGCGGACATCCCACCGCAGTGGGTCAACCGGATAGATGTGTGTACACCTTTATATTTGTGGCCCGTTCTTTTTTCGTATTTGGTGTTGATGTTTTTTTTGTTTTCTTTTTTGTCTTGTCTTGTGTGCTAGTGATAGAGTTAGTTCAAAATGAGTTTTCGTAATGTAGTGTGTGAAAACCGCTTTTTTTTTAAATTAATACGAGGATCTTCTAGGTTTTTTTTAATACGTTATCTATTTTTTGATTGCGATAAATCAATGAATGCTGATTTTTATTGTGATTAGCATAATAATTCATTCTTTAATTGTAGAAAAAACTGGATTATGCACTGCAGATTTCTGCAAATTGATTGCACAAATAAGATTTAGTTATTTTTGATAATGTTTATTTTTAAGTAGTTTTCTCATTGTCTTATTAGTAATAATTGGTCTGTGATTTTTTAGGTGAACGTACTTTTTTTGCGATTTCACTTTTGTTATTGTTTTCTGCACAGTTTTGTTTAATTTACATTCACATTGTGTCGTTTTTGCACCATTTTTATGTATGAGCGATTTGCTTTTTCCTTTTTGTGTGTTTCCTTATGTTAACGTTTTATTTTTCCAGGCACTAGTTTTTTTTATTTGCACAGTAATTAGTATTAATAGTTGTTAGACTGTTTGGGAGTTGTTCTTTAACCTTTGGTGTGTGGGAGAAAATCCGCCATTTTGTTTTGATTTTCACTTTCAGTGGGTCCGCCAGGAGGACACGCTCACATGGGGTATCCGGAAAAACGTTTTTTTTTTTAAAAAAAAAGGAATATATTTTTTTTTTTTTTTTTAATCGTGTTTTCTGGTATTTATGGGATGAGGCAAAGGCAACCAGTCCAAAACGCCTAAAAATAACCGAAAAAAATTAATAAAAAAAAGGAAAATTAAGAAAAACAAAATTACAAATTTTAGACGCAATTCGTTACCGGTTATCTAAGTGTGCGTTTACCGTTTTGTAAAACAGTTTGTGATCTTGCGTTCAATATTTGCGTGTGAAGGTTAACTAAGGGGTCTGCCTACACTGCGTCTTACGGTGTGAAAGCCGTGAGGAAAGCATTTTATTCCAGGAAAAATATTTCCTTTTTTATTTTTTTAATCATGCAAGTTTTTCATATTTCAGAAATATAGGTCACGTTTACTAAATATCTCTACATTGATACAAGTAATAGAATTGCAACAATAAAATTATTCACGTTTTATTGTATTTATCACTGTTATTAAAATAACTAGTTACGTGCTTTATCGGTTTTTAAATAACGTGCGTAATACGGTTTGGTTTCATTTTACAATGGAGAAAAACTTATTTGTCATTATAATGCGGATTTAGTGAAGTAAATTATAATCAAGTAAAGTTCACAGTTTCTCTGATTCTGACGCTAAAGATGAGGGATTTTTTTACTGAATAAGTTCACGTTTATTTTACGTAGGTGGTCTTTAAACACGGATTATGCATATAGGTATAATAATCATTCTTATTTGACACTTGGATCAATCTAAGGCTTGTTGTTCATGTCGCTCTAGTACCTTTAAAAAGTATCAGACAATCGGAGCCCCTTACTAGGTTAACCCTGTACCTAGGGTGCCCGAAACAAAGACAAAAATTAAAACTCATGCATAGCCAGGAAACAAATATCCATCATAACAATGTTTACCATTGTTGAAACCTGGTCACAGTCAACGGCATTCACTACTGAACCACAGAGAACTCTAGAACTAACAAAAAAAGCTAATATATACTTTTTTTTACTTTGAATTGATCTATACAGACTACAGAAATATAGTACCACAAAAAACGCAATTCTATCACCAGCCTAATCTGTAGGTGTTCGTTGCCCTTGATGCATTAATTTACCTCAAAACAGCAATCCCACTCGAACTGAATCTAATTTCACTTTCTTACGCAATTCTGGACCTTAAGTAATATGAGATACAGAAATTGATTTAACCAGTTATTTGCTGAGAACGAAATTGTAAAGGTTACCAATGTTTGTTACATTTCTGGTTATATTAGATCTCTTACAGAGCTCGGTAGAGCAAGCTCTATCTTCAGTACAGTTCTGTTAGATCTCTTACAGAGCTCGGTAGAGCAAGCTCTATCTTCAGTACAGTTCTGTTAGATCCCTTACAGAGCCTGGTAGAGCGAGCTAAATGTTCAGTACACCGTTAGATCTCTTACAGAGCTCGGTAGATCGAGCTCTATGTTCAGGAAAGTTCTGTTAGATCTCTTACAAAGCTCGGAGGATCAAGCTCTATGTTCAGTACAGGTCGGATAGATCTCTTGCAGAGCTCGGAGAGCGAGCTCTATGTTCAGTACAGTTCTGTTAGATTTTTTACAGAGCTCGATAGAGCGAGCTCCATGTTCAGTACAGTTCTGTTAGATCTCTTACAGAGCTCGGGAGAGCGAGCTCTATGTTCAGTACAGTTCTGTTAGATCTCCTACAGAGCTCGGGAGAGCGAGCTCTATGTTCAGTACAGTTCTGTTAGATCTCCTACAGAGCTCGGGAGAGCGAGCTCTATGTTCAGTACAGTTCTGTTAGATCTCCTACAGAGCTCGGGAGAGCGAGCTCTATGTTCAGTACAGTTCTGTTAGATCTCCTACAGAGCTCGGGAGAGCGAGCTCTATGTTCAGTACAGTTCTGTTAGATCTCCTACAGAGCTCGGGAGAGCGAGCTCTATGTTCAGTACAGTTCTGTTAGATCTCCTACAGAGCTCGGGAGAGCGAGCTCTATGTTCAGTACAGTTCTGTTAGATCTCCTACAGAGCTCGGGAGAGCGAGCTCTATGTTCAGTACAGTTCTGTTAGATCTCCTACAGAGCTCGGGAGAGCGAGCTCTATGTTCAGTACAGTTCTGTTAGATCTCCTACAGAGCTCGGGAGAGCGAGCTCTATGTTCAGTACAGTTCTGTTAGATCTCCTACAGAGCTCTGCAGAGCGAGCTCTATGTTCAGTTCAGTACAGTTCTCTTAGATCTCTTGCAGAGCTTGGTAGATCGAGCTCTATGTTCAGTACAGTTCTGTTAGATCTCTTACAGAGCTCGGTAGAGCGAGCTCTATGTTCAGTACAGTTCTCTTAGATCTCTTGCAGAGCTTGGTAGAGCGAGCTCTATGTTCAGTACAGTTCTGTTAGATCTCTTACAGAGCTAGAGCGAGCTCTATGTTCAGTACAGTTCTGTTAGATCTCTTACAGAGCTCGGGAGAGCGAGCTCTATGTTCAGTACAGTTCTGTTAGATCTCTTACAGAGCTCGGTAGAGCGAGCTCGTATGTTCAGTACAGTTCTGTTAGATCTCTTACAGAGCTCGGGAGAGCGAGCTCTATGTTCAGTACAGTTCTGTTAGATCTCTTACAGAGCTCGGTAGAGCGAGCTCTATGTTCAGTACAGTTCTCTTAGATCTCTTGCAGAGCTTGGTAGAGCGAGCTCTATGTTCAGTACAGTTCTGTTAGATCTCTTACAGAGCTAGAGCGAGCTCTATGTTCAGTACAGTTCTGTTAGATCTCTTACAGAGCTCGGGAGAGCGAGCTCTATGTTCAGTACAGTTCTGTTAGATCTCTTACAGAGCTCGGTAGAGCGAGCTCTATGTTCAGTACAGTTCTGTTAGATCTCTTACAGAGCTCGGTAGAGCGAGCTCGTATGTTCAGTACAGTTCTGTTAGATCTCTTACAGAGCTCGGGAGAGCGAGCTCTATGTTCAGTACAGTTCTGTTAGATCTCTTACAGAGCTCGGTAGAGCGAGCTCTATGTTCAGTACAGTTCTGTTAGGGTTAAAGTTACCCAACAGGGTATACAATTGAAACTTTTATAAATGTACATTATTATCTGTACTTTAACATTGTAGAAGGCAAAATAAATATATTGAGTATTGAGTATGTATGTACTAGTAATAATATAAGTTTTGGCTCACAAAGGCGCGTGCCGTTTATCCCTATTGGCTTAGCGGGCCAGGTGCGCTGTGGCGATCCGAGGCGATTCGTGCTCCGTACAGAAAGAGAAGGGTGAAGTTGTTAACTTGTCGTGTTTAATCAGCGAGCAGAGCATGTTACCTATCTAATATAGAGGTGTAATTAGGTTCACCCGCATTTGGAAAAAAGAGCGAGAGTGGCGACCGCGCATCGAAAGACAAAGAATAGGTAGACCCCACAACGTGGTCAGAGGACCTGGAAGATCGTAATAAGGATGTTGGAGTGCAATTGATAACGGTCGCTCAAGACCGGTCATTGTGGCAATTTTTAAGGGGGCCTACGTCCACGAAAACGTATTCTTGGCTAAAATGATGATTATGATAGAATAGTAATGATAATGTCTTAGTTTTTTGGACTGAAAATTTCGGGTACCTTTCTAATTAGAGGCTCTGAAAAATATATTCTCATCTTGATACCTATTATTAACTACAGATAAAGAATTAGATCGAAAAGATCTGTAAAACGGTTCAAAGTTAAAAATAGTTTTACCATATTTATAAAATACTAGTGGACCCGGCTAACTTCGTACCGCCTAATCTATTACTATTCTGTGCATGTATTTAACTTATAAACCTTCCTCTTGAATCACTCTATCTATTTAAAAAAACCTCATCAAAATCCGTTGCATAGTTGTAAAGATATAAGCATACATAGGGACAGACGCGGGAAGCGACTTGATTTTATAATATGTATTGACTCGTCAACTGATATCGTTCGTTTCGACTTTAGATAGATCGATAGATAGATAAGACATTTATTCACCACACAGTACATCTTAATAGCAACATACATAGATTTATAATACATAAAGTATTTGAATAAATACTATGTAGTGAAAAGGCTCCAACTCAGCATAATGCCGTGGGAATACGTGCACCCAACCGGGATTAACTGTTTGATTACCTATAAGTCACGACGCTGATATTCTGTCGGAACCTGCTTAAGGAATCGGGTACGAATCCCAAGAACGAGTCACACACAATATTTTAAAATATTATTAAAATTTCAATTATTGATAGTCGAAATGTAATAAAATTTGCACTTGCCAGCCATCTACCTACATTGAAATATTCTCCCTACCCCGCTCGGGCAAGAGAAAAAAAAATTGAATAGGGTGCGCGGGCGCCCTTGCTTCCACCCCTCTCGTTTGGAGGGCTACTTTGGTTCCTCAACTTTTACTAAGGCCTGACAATCGGTAAGCGACTTTTTTCGGACGATTTTATGCCGACTTTAATATGATTCATGTAAGACATGGAGATGGGTGTCGTATTTAAAAGGCGATCAAGATTAAATCAAAAAGGTTTGTCCTTTTGCCGATCTGTGACGTCCAGAAGTGGTCTATTGATTGTAATGATTACCCAAAAAAAAGTCAAATAACAAATTCTAAACATGTAAAATTAAATTTAAATAAAGTTTCGGCACCTTAGATTCTTTTCGGCACCTTAGACCTTAGATTCAGGTCTCAGATGGTAAGTACCTAGTTCGCGCTGTGGTTCGAGCTGGGCTTGAGTGCGTGTATTTTTATATTCTTTTTCTGGGGCTTCGAGGCTATCATGTGAAATATTCCATTTTGTTTGAATTAAACAGATTTTAACAAAGCAGATGACACCAGTCCTTTACATTAGAATTACCGAAATCGTATTAAACAAAAGATAAGGAAACAATAACCGAAATACCTGCGGCCGTGTGAAAATCCTGTTTTCAAAAAACAACCATAAAACCATTTTGGATAATATCTTTTGTCTCCCTCTACTATTGTTTATAGGATCAGCTTGTTTGTGAATTGTTTTGTTATTGCGGATTAAGATTGTTTAATTCTTTTTTTTTCCGCAGTTGAGTAATTTGTTTGGCTCTATTCTGTAAATTGTGTTCGATTTTGGGGCACCGTTATGGAGGCAGTTACTGTGATATTAGATCTCACAGTTTTGTATTGTTTTTGTTTACTAATAGAAGTCGGCGAAATACAAGAAGTGTTAAATCTGGAAATGTTTGAGAAATCAAAGCCTGTATGATTGGGTACTTAATTTACGAAATTTCGTATCAATACTTCATGTTTTTTTTTTTTTAAATTATAATTCTCGTTCGTAAATCTGCTCATTTTGTTGCTCTGTGGCCGCGGAGGCTCCGCGGCGGAGCATAGGCCTATGGCAAGCAGTGGTCGACAAAGCAATTTATTGTTCCAAAAAGACCAAGATGGATTTTATTTCAATGAAATTTCATAGTAAACAACCACTTAATCTGATTGACTTATATTTCCCAATTTTATTGTAATCAATAAAATAATTGTTAAATTGATTATAGATAGGTATTGTTTTAGTTACATTACACCATAAATATTAGCTTTATTGAAAATAAGGATAAGTAATACGAATACAGTAAATTTTCGCATAGGAGAAAAAGAGACCTTTTCGCTAAAAGTCATATTTCTCCCAAGCAACCTATAAGTAATAGAAGCCATAAGACTATATTAAAGCCTTTCATAAACTTTTTCCATTGGCCATTCCCTGATTTTAAGAGCCAGTTTACCGCGATGCTAGCGCCATTCGCGAAAAAAATTAATATCTTCTAAACTAAGGCAAATATCAAAAATGTGGCACAGTATGACACTAGATAATGTTGTATAGCTTTTAGATTAAAACCCAAAGAAAGTTACAGAGTGTTGCTAAAAGTTGCCACTTTTAGCAACAATCTGTGTATAATTTTGTTCTTTTAAGTTAGGACTACTTTACTGTGCTCAAAAAATACTAAGCAAGATTATCTAGTGTCATACTGTGCCACATTTTTGATATTTGCCTTAGTTAAGAAGATATAAATTTTTTTCGAGAATGGCGCTAGCATCGCGGTAAACTGGCTCTTAAAAATTGATTTTAGAACTCAATCGAGTTTCCGAGGTACCCATTACACTTGCTCGCACGCAACAAGTCCTACCTGCGTGGGAGCGTGACGGCAATACACTATCCCACCTACGCTAGAAAGAGATAGCTAGCTCTTTACAATAACATACTCGGTTTTCTTTGTCCCTTATTCTCTGAGTATTAGAGTCGGGAATCGGCTTGCAAATAGTTGACTTTATCGACAGATGTTTCGTCTTTTATAATGCGGGTGTATTTCTTTTTTTTTTTGTAAAATTTCATGACCTGATCGTATAGGTCCTTGCTTCCTGTGTGCCCCGTGGGAATAAGCTATTTTTGAGTTTACTGCTAACCAGCAATCAGCAGTGGAATTACGAGTTCTAGTACCTAGTACGTCTGATGGTGGTAAAACTCTCCAGTGGGTCTCAATGGCTATGAAAATGAAAAGTAATATAAGATGTAATAAAGCTCATCATGGTAATCAATATCTCGAATCGATACACACCTTTATGAGCGTAACATGTGAAAATGCTCTTCATATTCATAGCCATTGAGATCTTTAATTGGCCCACGGTTTAATCGTTAACGGTCACAATTTCTTTGTATAGAACTATTCCTAAATCTGCTTTATGTAGTTTCCTCTCGGTCTTTCCATACCTCTCTTTCCTCACATTAACAAATCTAATCAAATAATTGATTCGTGAAAACATAGGTAACATTTAAGATGTCCTATGAGGCATTAAAATATCTAGTCTACGATCTAAGATCAATGTTGTTGCCAGTAATGAGATGACCGAGATGAGGAACTGAGACATGGTCGCTTAAATTTGGACTAATCTGAATCTGTAAGTGCAATGGAAAGAGCTATGCTTGGAGTTTCCCTGCGTGATCGAATCAGATATTATAAGATTCGCAGAAGAACTAAACTCACCAACGACGGAGCCCAAAGAATTGAAAAACTTACGTGGCATTGGGCAGGGCACATAGCTCGAAGAACAGATGGTCGCTGGGGAAGAAAATTTCTCGGATGGCGACCGCGCACCCAAAGATGCGGAGAAGGCATTCTTATAAATTAGTCAGATGACCTGGTGAAGGTTGCTGGAGTACACTGCATTGGGTTAACACAAGACCGATCATTAGCTTTCACGCTGGCGACAGATCATCCCACAAGGGTCGTCCTACTTTGCGTCTCCCTTTTCGTGGTCGCCACTCGAGAACTTTTCGGCCCCAGCGACCATGTTCTTCGTGCTATGTGCCATGCCTGCCCATTGCCACTTAAGTTTCGCAATTTTGCTTTCAAATGCTATTGATTACGTTTTTATTTTAGGGAGGCAAAAAAAAAATCTTTATTCAATATAGGATACAAGATATCTCTCATTTATTGAAAGTCAATTAGACTACATCTAATCTAATTGCTGTGAGAGGCGAGTTAGTTCAGGGTGCCCACCAATTGGACTACCTCGCCTCACAGTATGGATGCAAGCACAGCAAATGGTGGGGGTGGGAAAATAGGTGTTAGTTCAGAACAAATCTCACACAACTTTCTTTTAAGCCTACCTGTATAAAAGAAAAAGAGACTAACAAAAATTATTATTAAATCCAAAAGAAATGCCAATAAGTAATGGAAAGAGAGAAGAAAAAAAAAGATCTTCGAACTTCGAACATCTGTCGGTTTTAATCTTTACTCCCCCGCCTTGTTGGAGCGAGAGGGGTATAGTTTACGCATAAGAGTGAAAGGGAAAGAATGGCACCCTTTATGAAAAAAAAAAACGTTGAATTATATGCGCGCACGCATGTCGAGGTTCCGTTTCCGAAATGGTTTAGATTTTGAGGCTTTTCGATTTTTGATGTTTTTTTTTTTGCGTTTGGAGATTTTTGAATAGATTACGTTTGATTGCTATGCATATGCAACTGAGATTTTTATGTGGTAGAAATAGCTTTCAGTGATAAAGCTGCATTGTGCGTTGTTAGATGTCATTCATTTTTATCCGACTTCAAAAAGGAGGTTATCAGTTTGACCTGTATTGTATATATGTTTGTCCGCGATTTTCTCGCGTTTGGCTGAACCGATTTTGATGCGGTTTTTAGATAAGTCTTTGTTACATTTAGGATAAGGTTATAGTACCTATTTCGACAGACTTCGAAAAAGAGGAAGTGATCAGTAAAGTTATGTATGTTGAAGTTTAAAGGCGGGTTCTTTTTTTGTAAAAAAAATTAATTATATTGTTTTTTATTTTGGATGTTTGAAGTATTATTGTACTTCGTACCGCCTAAGATATTACTATGTTGCTCATGTATTATACTTAAAAAAATCCTCTTGAAAAACCGCATCACAATCCGTTGCATAGTTTTAAAGTTTTAAGCATACATAGGGGGGTACTTTTCATTTACTACTTTAAAGTGTGAAGACCTTTTTTTACCCTTATTTTTTATTTTTTTTACCATGAAAACCTATTTAAAATGATTGTTTTGTTTTATTTATTATACGTATGCTAAATTAAGGAATAACAAATAGTTATTACTTTAAAATAATGAATAATTTATACTGAAATGTCACGGAACATGGTCTGTGAGAAATCCGTTTTTTGACATATTTTAATTTTTTAATTTTTTTCAATTCATTATTTTGTCAAACTAATCAAACATTCACAACTAGAAATAGTTTATCGACAAAACTACGCAAAATATAAACCAACATAATGATTATAAATAAGTTTTTTTGATATAAAGATTTTGTGAGAAATTTTTTTGTCACGCACATGCAGGCATCTGGCCATGTCTGCTGACGTTCATAAATTGTGTTTCGTTGGTGTGGTAAAATTGGCAACACTTTGTTTTAAAAGAATAAGATTGTGCATTTACTTTTCTTCATTGAATGTGCAGTGCAAAAGTGATTTTGTAAAGATATGTTATTTTTTATTCTTAGATACCTTATTTTGTCGAGCATGTCTCATCACAAACATGAATTAAGTTGTATTCACTGAGGTTATGTAAATTTAATGGCTATCAATTTTTTAGGTGGATTATTGTACCAAATTATTGTGAATAAAATCCCACGCCGCTAGAGTCGTTTCTATGCCAGGTTTTGGCGCGCACGTTCAAAAAATGTCACAGACATGGCTTCGCATGAGTGTCACAAACATGGATTTTAGAAGCATGTTTGTGACATTCAACCATGTTCGTGACATTTAACATCAAAATTGTTATACATTAGTTAGTTTTCATAGATAATTTCATAATAAAATACGTCATATTTGCGTTTAATTATTATAATTATATTATGAAGATAAAATAACTATATTTCAGATAAAATCTTTCTATATTTCAGATAAAACCTTCATTTGTTTGTATATAGCGAGGATATAATCCTATAGAAGCAATAATGTACTGACTGATATAAGCAAATTGCTTAAAGTTAGTAGCTGTCTTAATTTGATAATTTTTTTAAAATTATATTATACATTTTCGGACAGAATTGAGAAAAAAATCATAAAAATTCTAATATAAAAGAATATAAAACCTACACCTCAATATAAAAGAGTAATTTGATTTGTGCATCGTTAGTAAGACTTCATATATTGTGATATTTTTTCTTGAAGTTTATTGTTAAAGTTAATTTTTAATCAAAAAGAAAAAAAATAATCATTCATATGATAATTTTTTGTATGAAAAATCACAAACATGGACTAAATGTCACTAAACATGTCTTTTTTAGCTAATAATTATCCAGTAGTCACACACATGTATGCTTGTGTCACACACATGTCCGTATTATTTTTCAAATATTTATTTTTCGCCTCCTAGACATTTCCAAGCTCAGCCACATACATAGCAAGACTTCTTTAATCCAAAAGAACATTAAAAAAAATAAAAACAATTTTTTGGAGATAACACCCTCTTCTACAAACTTGGTGAAAATGACCCGGACAGACGCGGGAAGCGACTTTGTTTATACTATGCATATTGATATTTTTCTTTTTATTTTCAGGTAAGTTTCTACAGTGTTTCCGTTTTATTACGAACGTAAGTAGCACCGGTGTGTAAAGGGCATACCTATGTTTGTCTGTAAGTATGTCTTTTCCTTATCTCCTGAACCAACATTGGTTTAACAGCACGTGTTGATGTGATAACAAGTTTAGTAAGTATTAAATATTTATTTTTTACTATACTTGATTCCAATCGATTTAAGATAAACAGTTTCTTAGATAAGATGTTACTAAGGGGTAGGAATTTTATTTTGTTACATGCTTGAAAAAAATGGTGTCAGTTGAATTTGTGAAACGTAGAAATGCCTAAATAAGTAAATATTGTATCCTATTTTGAATAATTTTTTTTTTTATTCAATATAGGATACAAGATATCACTTATTGAAAGTCAATTAGACTACATCTAATCTAATTGCTATTGATACCTTATTTGGTAAAGTATCCTATACTGCGAGAGGCGAGGTAGTTCAGGGTGCCCACCAATTGTCTCACGACAAAGGTCGCCTGGAGAGGCCCCCAAACCAGCCCTCCTCTGTCAAATGATTGTACTCCCTTTCGCAATGATTTTACAGCGTAGAGAAGAAACGGGTAACAAACTCTACTTAACAATTTATATCTAACTAGTCGACCCGGCGAACTTGGTACCGCTTTACCTTTTACTATATTTTGCATGTATTATACTTATAAACCTTCCTCTTGAATCACTCTATCTATTAAAAAATTGCTTCAAAATCCGTTCCGTAGTTTTAAAGATTTAAGCATACATAGGGACAGACGCGGGAAGTGACTTTGTTTTATACTATGTAACAAATATGTACATACTTAAGTATATAAATCTGGATTTGACTTAGAAAATAAGAGTACCTACATATTATGTACTTTTGTGTGTGTGTGTGTGTGTGTGTGTATGTAGGTATGTATGTGTCGCCTCGTCGTAACCCGACACCGCAGTTCTCACGACTTGAGCATACAAATGTGCTCATTAACCAAGTTGATTGGTCAGAGATGTATCTATTGGGGGGCCATTATAGATTCTCTATCGATTTTCTGTAATGTTTAGTTGTTTTTACTAAATATGAATAGGACAGAAACTAATTGGCAATGTTAAGACGACGGTATACCCAGTAAGCGTCCTTTAAAAAAAAAAGAACTTGCCTTCGATATTTTGGCACATACATAATCTGAAATCTTCCTCTTTTTCAAAGTCTGAATGTAAAAAATAAATTACTGAAAACCGCATCAAAATCGGTTCAGCCAAACGCGAGATAATCGTTGTTTTTTTTTTACGAAACCAATTCATATTTAAAAAAAAAGACCTTTAAACCTTGAATATTTATTGCTGAAGCGATGGACATCAAAATCTTTGTAATTCGCTAAGATTTAGGTAGTGAAAAAAAAACTTCCCCCGAAAAGCAAATTTCATTAAAAAACTTGCTCTCTATCGCATTTTTGCGATTAAGGGCGACAGCATGAGTTTTTATTAGTATTAATTTCAGGCAACCTGTGGTATTTGAAGAAATAATGAAAGAAATACAATAATTAAAAAGTCGTTTTTGTTAGATTTTTTTATTATTTGCCCTCATGCCTTTTCAGATGCCTTCATGGTACCACGCTTTTATGATAATTTTCGGCCAGGTGCGCTGGACAAGCCAAAGGACTCAATAATAATTATGTTTTTCATTCCTATTAATAACACAACTTTGTACTATTGACTGACATTGACATTAGTAAAAGCTTTGTTTTTTTTTACTGTATTACTAGCTGTCCCGGCGAACTTCGAATCACGCCTTACAATTTTATATGGAAAATATTAACTTGTTGTTTTTACTAACTTATTTTCCGTTTTATTTTTTTGGCCGCCGCTTCGTTTACGTATTGCTAATTCAATGCGACTGAACATGACTTAGCCGTATTGGAAACCAGCGCTGTTTTGAAATCCGGCTAGACGTTTTGTAGTACGGCGATTTATCAAATACGGCGGCGACATATACACCGCTTTATATGCGTTTGGATTAGACACTGGAGATAGAACTAAGGATATCTCGGATGAAATATCCACTCTTTATTCGCCTGGGATACCACCGCTTATCGTTTTAAACTGATATATTAGATTGACCCCTTTCTTCTCTACGCTGTAAAATCATTGCGAAAGGGAGTAGAATCATTTGACAGAGGAGGGCTCGTTTGGGGGCCTCTCCAGGAGACTATTGTCATGAGGCTGAGCCGCTTGGTGGGCACCCTGAACTACCTCGCCTCTCGCAGTATAGGATACTTTACCAAATAAGGTATCAATAGCGATTAGATTAGATGTAGTCCAATTGACTTTCAATAAGTGATATCTTGTATCCTATATGGAATAAGGTTTTTTTTATTTTGAACTAGTTGACCTGGCGAACTTCGTACCGCTTAACCGATTACTATGTTGGTCATGTATTCAACTTATAAACCTTCCTCTTGAATCACTCTATCGTTTAAAAAATCCGCATCAAAATCCGTTGCATAGTTTTAAAGATATAAGCATACATAGGGACAGACGCGGGAAGCGACTTTGTTTTATACTATGTATTGATTTGACCAATCAGAAATAAGTAAGTATCGCTTGAATGTCGTCTTTATACTGGTGTTAATGAAGGAATTACCGGATATTCTATGGCGCCTCTGAACGTAATTCAGCATTCAAGTCGTGTCAATTATAAAAATAATTACTTATAAACATACTTATTGTTGAAAATAGCAAAACTAGATTGTTACCACCTGTTCGTCAAGTCGCTTTGCAAGTCGAGACAATATCTAAAGAGTCGCACAACTGGTCGGTCGACCAGTTGGGCAGATGTTAGTGGTCTAGGCGAGCTAAGTCCTAATATTATGAAGGCTATTTTTTTTTTTAATAACGTCACAGCATATTACAAAGTGCGCTCTAGCGCCTTATTATGCTTTGGCCGCGTAAGGATAGCGCGACGCTAAAGCGCCGTCTTTATGACAAAAGCTTATACAGGATGTTTCTGACAAGGCTGTAATAAATGAAATGGGGGGTTCGGCACAGCATACCTTACAACTTTCCCTAAGCAACATAGGTCGAAATATCAGAAGTAGAATCATTTGACAGAGGAGGGCTCGTTTGGGGGCCTCTCCAGGCGACTATTGTCGTAAGGCAATCCAAACATTTGTTTGCCTGAGCCAATTGGTGGGCACCCTGAACTACCTCGCCTCTCACAGTATAGGATACTTTACCAAATAAGGTATCAATAGAGATTAGATTAGATGTAGTCTAATTGACTTTCAATAACTGATATCTTGTATCCTATATTGAATAAAGATTTATTTGATTTGATTTGAAAACAAAAATCAGCTGTCCTGTATGACCCCGTCAGCTGATCGAACAAATGTATGGAACAGCTGATTTCAGTTTTGAGATTTCGACCCATGTTTCTTTAGGAAAGTTGTTTGTTATGGTGAGCTGAATCCCTCCTTTCATTTATTACCGCCTTGTCCGAAACACCCAGTAATTTCGCTCGTTTAGATCATGTAGGCATCTCTACGTTTCTGTATTTCTTTACCGCGACAGGTGTATTGAAAGTCTCATTTTTTTTTTTTTTGCTTTTTCTTATCGTTTTAAACGCGTTTGACCTCTTTACACGAAGTCAATGGGCTCGAGTAATTTTACAGCTTAATTGTACTGCTGGGGGGCACAGGCCTTTCTCTCTGTTCCCTTGGAACCTAATCATCAATATATATAAAACTCTTCCGTTACTGACTGACTGACTGACTGACTGACAGACGACGCAGAGCCTAAACTACTGGGCGTAGCGGGCTGAAATTTTGCATGTAGGTTCCTTAGGGAGTGTAGGTGAGCACTAAGAAAGGATTTCCCGAAATTCCCATGGGAACGGGAAAAAACTGCATTTTTGTGTTTATGAGAACTCTGCGCGGGTGAAACCGCGGGGCAGCCTCTAGTGATACATATAAAGTTATGCTTGTTTCCCATCGGGATAGGCAGAGACAATTGATTTCCACTTCAGCTTACTACGATCCTGACATAGGGTACTAATCTTTAGTCTTTTGTTTGACTGCTCCGTGTCTCAGTTGGCAGTGATGTGGACTGAGTAAGCGTGAGCACCCGGGTTCGATTCCCGGGCGGGGTGAATATTGATATAATGAATATATATGTTTGTTTCCGGTCTGGGTGTGATGTTCGTCTCTGTGTGTGTTTCGGGCGCCCTAGATACATGTTCCTAGTTAGGGGCTCTGAGTGTGATGTGCTATTATTGTTATTATAGTCTTAAGAGGACCGTATATTACTACGAATTATTTACCAATCTGTTTTATTATGTTACTATACTAACACTAAAAAACTAGTTTTAAACGTTTTCCTTTTTTCAAAATTCGCTATAGATTCAGACTTATAGGCCCCTGAAATACAGAGATTTTGTTTTAAAAAAATTGGTCGGATAAAGTTCTTTGTTTACGAACCAAATACACATTTAATAAAAAAAGGAATACGTGTTAACCTAGATTGTTTAATGCTGAAGCGATGGACATCAAAATCTTTGTGATTTTCTAAGATTTAGGCAGTGAAAAACGTTTTCCCCCGAAACGCAAATTTCATAAAAAAATTAACTCTCTCTCTGTCGCATAGCTGCGGTTAGGGCGCGACAGCATGAGTTTTTCTATATATTTTTGTGTTGCTATACTGTCCTCTTAAACTTTAACGCACTCAAAGACTGAATCGTGTGATAATAAATAATTTTGTCGCTTAAAATGTGTGCTTAGCCTAATTTTATTTGTAATAGCAACACCGAAACGCGTGCGTACACGCATATCTCTCCATCAATACTTCATAATGAATAGCTTTTTTTTTATTTAAAGAGTATAGAATATTTTCCCCCTTTATAATCTTACGTTCCGTTTTCAATAGCCATAAAAGGAATGAGGTTAATAAACTTTTGAGGGCATGTAGTGTAGGTTTTATGATTAAGTTTTTTTTTTTTTTTCCATTTAAATCGCTCATCAGATCTCATAAGGATTCGACTCTCGCTTGACGCTGTAGGTAGACTTTTCCTTTAGTCTCCTTTTAGGAGAAGAACAGGGGGAGATAGGATGGATTTTTGGTTTTGGACCAAGTTAGCGAAAAAGGTAAGACATTTTGATGTCGTACCTAGATTTGGAACCCTCTTTTAAAAAAAATTATCCAATGCCTTGTCTCCTCCACACCTCTCCCAAAATATTCTTAAAAATATTTAATCAAAATGATTTATAAGTCCCAGTCCCATACAAAAGAGGCACCCCTATTATACCTCGAAAGGTTGACTTTTTTTTCGTAACCCGAACGTTTCCGAACGCCTCCGGTGTTTCCCGAGCGTGAACATCTGTCGCGTCGGCGCGTGCGTCGGTCAAAACCTTCGTTTACGGGATCCCCATACGAGTACCTGTTTTTGGTTTTGATGGTGTGTGCGAATGTTTAATAATGTTTTTGGGGTAGGGTGTTGGGTTTTTAGGCTCTTCTAGTCGACCTGGCGAACTTCGTACCGCCCTAACCTTGTCTTGAATCACTCTATCTATTCTAAAACTCATCATAATCTGTTTCATAGTTTTGTAGATTTAAAGCATACAATAGGGACAGAGACAGACGCGGAAACTGACTTTGTTTTATACTTGTACTGATTTGGCGTAGTTTTTTTTAGCTTCTTTGTTGAATGGTAACTTCGTCAGTAAGTCCGGCTTCGCTTCCTGACGGAGGCGAACATTGTTGGCACTGGGTTTGTGTTTCGGGCACCCTAGATAAAGTTGGTTCCTAGTTAAGGGCTCTTGAGGTAATACGTTTTACCTGTATGTATGTACATAATGTATGTAAGTATGTATGTTTGTCCGCGATTATCTCGAGTTTGGCTGAACCGATTTTGATGCGGTACCTATCACAAAAGTATTTGTTACATTCAGGAAAATATTTTACTAACCTATTTTAACCGACTTCAGAAAAATAAATTCTGAATTAATTTATTTATTAATTTATTGAAGGCGATGTATTTATTTATTTAGTTTTTTGACAGAAAGCCACGCTATTAGTATAGATTTTACATAAAGAGAATTTATAACAGCATGTTTGAATAATTTCCTATTTCGTTTTTCGCACTAAAACGACCCAGTTCCCACGCGTTGTAAATCGATGTAAAATCACTTATGTATGCAATGTCGGACTTACTAAAGTTAGCTATAAAAAATATGTTAATATTCTTAAAGCAAAACTATCTGAGGTTGGGTAGAAGTTAAAAAAAAAGGAAAAAAAAATACAGCCATTTGTAATATAATAATATCCGAACAAATATTAATAAAATATAAACTGGTCCAGCTCCAATCCAAGACCGCACAAAGAAGCCCGGTTTCAGTAGTTTAGCCGTGAAAGCGTAACATACAGATTCTTTTTCATCATTCACATTAATTATATTAGTAGGAATTCTCCGCCAGGGGTAAAAAATAAAATTATATTAAAAAAAAAAAACAAATCCCAGTCGTAGTCTTCATCGATCTCGGGCACATCAAACCGCATTTTAAAAAAAGAAAATAACATGCGATTAAGACATAAAAAATTCAAACTCAATTGTAGTGGGCATCACTATGCTACGCTCTAATCGAATTCCATCGCGAGTCCGATTAATAATCTAATTATTTATTCAGACCATCGTCGTCTCTGAATCGATTCTTTTTTTCCTTGCGCGATGCAACACTATTTTCTTTATTATTTCTTGGTTTAGTGTTCACGCTTTTCGCGAAGATCCTATCGATCCATGTTACCCTGGTACCTCTTGTATTTATCTCGGTGTGATGGTCGCCCTCTCACATATATTGAGCGATGCCTGTGTCTTGCAGTGTCTTAAGTTATTCAGCCGCTAGGCAGCTAGCAGTGACTTACCCAACTAAAATTGGATGGATGGACCTCAGAGTAGATGCAGTTTGCTATTTGATAGGTTGCAATACTCAACAATGCCTATATCTGGAGCATCCTTCTTATCCATGTCACCCTGGTACGTCTCTTTCAGTCTCGGTGCGATGGTTGCCCTCTCACATGCGTTTAAGAGAGGCCTGTGTCTAGCAGGGTCTTCACTTGACAACCGCTAGGCTGCTAGTGGATGCATTTTGCTATTTGATAGGTAACAATGCCTATATCTGTGAGCATCCTACTTATCCATGTTACCCTGGTACCTCTCGTTCGGTCTTGCTGTGGTCGTCCTCTCACATGCATTGGAGGAGGCATGTGACTTGCAGTATTGTCTTCACTTATTTAACTGCTATGGGAGGAGATGGTGGTTTGTATTCTAGGCCTTCACCACCCGATGCAGCAGCGTCTTTCGTTGAAAAACTGAAAAGCCATACAGCGATCTCCAACGTGTCTGCCAAAGTAGCTTTTATATCAAAAACCTTCCAAAATTGTTTGTCTCTGTGGCGATCAGAGAGGGAGGCATCTGTCCAACAGTGTACTAGACTTAGATATAAGAGAAACCTTTTACCCTATCATCATTCCAGCCGAAAGTTGTCCACTGCTGGACCCTCATTCAGTGTAATACCACATAATACCGCAGCTTTAACCTCGTCGTCTTTAACGCTATCTTGAATAAAAATATAATAATAATAATCAATACATAGTATTATATGAAGTCGCTTTCCGCGTGTGTCCCTATGTATGCTTAAATCTTTAAAACTACTCAACGGATTTTGATGCGGTTTTTTGTAATAGATAAAGCGATTCAAGAGGAAGGTTTAAATATTTAATACATGCACTAAATAGTAAAAGGTTAGGCAGTACGAAGTTCGCCGGGTCGACTAGTATATAATAATTTACCTAATTCAAAGAACTTGGTCCATAGTGTTAGTAATAAAACAAAACAAAAATCTTAAATCAAGGTTAGTGAACATTACAAACTTAAATGAATAAATTTAAATGCTTTTTTTATTTAAATATTCGAACAGACACATATATATTCTGTTGACATATCTACACAGAACCTTCTAAGTTAAAGTTTCAAAGTGAAATTCAAAAATGGAACATTGAAAACTTAAAAGCCGCTTCGACTTTTATAAGTCTAAAAGTTGTAAACGCTTTCAAAAGTTCTTCACGTTCACGTAGTAAGTTTTAGTTTTCAGTTTTTTTGTTTCTTGTTACATTGTTGTTTAATAGTTTTGTCTTCAACATTACATAATTGATAATGGATGTTTTGTTTAGTAAACTACCAAATACGGTTATTGTAGAACTAGCTGACCCGGCGAACTTCTTACCGTCTTTACAATATGTGTTTACTTACACAATAATATCATTTATAGCCATCTGCATAATTACATCAGAGATAACGTAGGATTGTTGTAATGGTGAAAGAATTTTCCAAATCTGTCAAGTAATTTTGGAGTCCATTCTTTTGAAAGAAACAATCAAATATTTCCTCACTATATATAATATTAGTGTAGTGTAGAAGAAATTAAGTTCAAAAATAATTTAATTCATACTTAATATTATAAATGCGATAGTAACTCTGTCTATCTGTCTCTCTGTCTGTCCGACTTTCACGAGAAAAGTGCTGAACCGATAGTTTAAAGCCTGAGAAAGGGCATAGGCTATTTTTTATCCCATAATTCCCACGGGAACATTGGGAATTTTATGTTTAAAGGGAAAGTGCGCTGGCGAAGCCGCGGAGCGCCCACTAGTCAATATATATAAAACTCTTCCGTTACTGACTGACTGACTGACTGACTGACTGACTGACTGACTGACTGACTGACTGACTGACTGACTGACAGACAACGCAGAGCCGAAACTACTGGGCGTAGAAAGCTGAAAATTGGCACGTGGGTTCCTTGGACAGTGTAGGTGAGCACTAAGAAGGGATTTCTTGATATTCCCACAGGAACTGAAAAAAAACGGGACTTCTTTGTTTATGAGAAATCAGCGCGGGAAAAATCGCGGGGCAGCCTCTAGTATTTTATAAAAAAAAAAATCTTTGTCCGTTTCTCTTTGTAACGGAAAAAGCAGTGCAGATTCCACCACCGACCGAGCTTAAAGTTGCACAAAATGACGTTTTAGCTTATTTCCCTATCTTCTTCTTTTTCTCTCTTAAGAGCTGTGCTCTTGTCGGTGGAGCCTTCTCCATTCTACCTTGTTCCCCGCCAGCTGCTTGACCATCTGATACGACTCTGCACTGACTCGCTCCCTTATTTGGTCAAAGTAGCTTCCCCTTGGTCGTCCACGCTGTCTCTTTCCTTCAATCTTCCCTTCTATAATATTAGTAATGAGTGTGTCGTTTCGTATCAGATGGCCTATCATCTTTCCCCTTCTTATCTCTATGGTGTTCAAAATCATCCGCTTCTCTTCTACTCTTCTCAATACTTCTTCATTAGTGACTCTGTCCGTCCAACTTATTCCCTCCATTCTTCTCCAACACCACATTTCGAATGCCTCCAGTCTATCTCTATCTCTCTGGGTCAGTGTCCATGTCTCGCAACCGTATAGTGCAATGCTCCATATGTATGTTTTTTTTATTTCCCTATAAGAATTCTAAATACTTAGATCGTATCATAAAATAAAACTTGATACGAAATTACTAAAAAGCTTATCTCTATCGAGGCTAAAGTGCTTTAGAAAAAATAAGCTCAACTTGCGCTCGCTCCCTTTCATATCTCCCTCTCTATCTAAACATTCAGCTGTCTCGCTTCAACAGAGGGGGGAGGTGAAGCGGCAACGTCGCGCAATCATACACAGGACCTAATAAAATGTTAGAGATAGGTTTTGTAGTTGCGAATACGAAATAAACTAGTACTTAGTACTCCGATAACTATTTAATAAGAGGCATAGCACAGCTAAAGTAGCGCCACCCGCGAAAAATATTTATATCTTCTAAACTAAGGCAAATATCACAAATGCGAAACAGTATTCCACTAGATAATGCATCCAAGTAGTTTTAGGACACTGTTGTATGGATTATCTTGCCTAAATTCTAAGCAAGATAATCCTAGGGAGTCAAAGACGCATATTTTTTATTTCGGCCATGGTTTAGAAGATATTAATTATTTATTGAAGTGGCGCTAGTTTCGCCCCTTAAGAGAAGTGTTAAACATTTTTTTGCCTGAATTAGATTTAGAGGTATTTGGGTTATATAAAATTGTTTGTTCCGAGGTCTAACAGATTTAAATCCCAAAATCTGTATTCCAGATTTCAAGTCTCAATCTTAAACAGTCAACTTCACTTAAGGAAACGCCAAGAAAATCGCATTTCTTTTTAAGGCTAAACTTAAACATAGGATCCCTTGATACAAAATTACCATAGGAATTTCGGTAATTCCTTCTTCGCTTCCTTTGCTAACAATTCAACTTTGCTACCTCTTAAAGATTCTAGATTTCAAGTCTCTGCCTCAAGAAAAAAAAACTTAGACGACGCACGATATCCTGAGATGATTATGATGATTGTTTCAAACAAAGTGGTAGGTATCCTAATGCTAGGTGTAAGAGCGCAAGAACACTAGAAAGAAGCTGGATGATAAGTTTTGCGGAATCCACGAAACTGTTCATTCTATGTTAGTAACTAGAGGCTGCCCCGCGGTTTTTCCCGCACAGATTTCTCATAAACACAAAATTCCCGTTTTTCCCGTTCCCGTGGGAATTTCGGGAAATCCCTTCTTAGTGCTCACCTACACTCCCTAAGGAACCTACATGCAAAATTTCAGCCCGCTACGCCCAGTAGTTTCGGCTCTGCGTTGTCTGTCAGTCAGTCAGTCAGTCAGTCAGTCAGTCAGTAACGGAAGAGTTTTATATATATTGATAATTTCACTTGAATGTTTATAACGTTGCGTATCGCAGACAAATATAAAATTCCAGAGGAGAAAAAAAAACATAAAAACATTATTTTTCGGGGAAAATGCCCGTCGACAAGTCAAGCCAAACAAATCGGATTATTTTGTCCTTGCATGTGACACCTCCAATATAACAGAATTTTCCTGATAACAATAACAAGGCATCGCGTCGCGATCAAAGCCCTAACTAGTCTCAGGATGACATTCCCAGTCTACTCTAGTTGGAGGCTACTCGGTCGAGTTTGATACTCTAACACGTAGTTTCCGAGTATTGATTATCCTGGCTCGAGCTGTCTTATACTCCGTCGACCATAAGTTTGACTGTCACGAAGTTGGAACTCGACTATGTATATCAATTTCGAGCACAAGCTATTTAAAAGTAAATTTTGACACTTTGGAGTGCGAGTACGAGCTACAACACGACTGTTTGTCGGAGTCGGAGTCGGAGATTGTTCTTTGAAGGCACAATGTACAAATTAACTTTAACTCGTTCTCCGCTCCAAAATGTCAAGTGGAGTTCCGACACACACACACACACACACTGAAATAACAATGTTCGGCCTCACCGGGAATCAAAACCGAATCCCCAAAATCATAGACAACATAGCTGGCACTTATATGTGATTAATCTGCCCATTAAGTCTGTCAAAAGCACTTCTCCGAAACAGCTCAGCAATTCAATATGAAATTCTTACTCATGATACTCTTGTTGCCTAAACAATACTTACAAATATCAGAAATTACTCAAATGAAGTTACAGAAATTTAGAGATAAATACATGTTAAATTAACTTGGGTTTTTTGTGTATTTTTTTTATATTTCGAAATACTTTGCGCAACTATGCAACAAGTTAAAAAGCGAGCCCAATCACTAAAGCGACTAAAGCCACACTAAAGCCCTGTTTCCATCGAAACGGAGACAAGATGTGATTAACGAAATTTGATTGGTTATTATTAACACATCTCCTCTAAACTCCACTTTGGTTGAAACCGGGCCTGAAGCTACTAAAAATTAAAACAGTCTACGGCTGTCATAAAACAAATAGTAAAAAAACAATAAAATACGAAAAACTACTTTAATAATGGCCCACTTATGAAACAAATTCGATAGTTTTTGGTTCTTTGCCAGATAGTAAACAAAAAACTATCTTCCAAGACATCCACGATGATCGACATAAACTATGTATGGATTCCATTCTAGTTATTCTTTTAATTGCATTAAATTATGTTTTATTATTTATATGTTGAAGAGTCGTTTAAATAGCATAATGACGTAACTCCAAGTTTTCAAAAAAAATATAATATTAATTTCAAAGTTAAAGACATCAATCAAAACTTTGGCCCTTAATTACAACAAGACTCATTATGTAAAAGTTTAAAGAAACGTATTTTAGAGTTTTAAATGGTTTTCTTCAAAACTATTTTATTAGTGACTAAGCTTTTATAATAATAATGAAATATTATAATTACATAATAATTAAACAGTATTGTTTTTGGCGCGTGCGGAAAGATTTTTTTTTATTTGTTTGTTCTGTACACTAATCAACAAATGTATTTTTTTTTTTTTACTAAAAATTGGCACACATTATAGAACTTAGTTAAAAATACCGCGCACCGGAAGACGCAGAGTAAGCCTACCCTTCACAAAGTTGTGTGCATAGTGCACTGGATAAGGGTTGCACAAAACCGGTCATGGTGGAGACGGAGACCTGTGGGGGAGGTTATGCTCAGCAGTGGACGTCTTATGGGTTTATTATGATGACTACAAATCTATTACTATGTGGCTAGCTAATAAATAAATAAGTGATCCAAGCATTTAACAATATTAATCATAATAATAATTAATCAACAATATGATTCTCAATTAATAATATCAAAAATATATTTCTCATTTATCTACATAATATGCTTAAGCGCTAAACAAAAATCAAACTACGCCTTTTTCTACGTATATTTTCAACAGCTCAATAAAAATAGTATCAAAATCTAACTTTACGTTAGTAAACTTTTATCTACATATCAAGAGGGGTGGACTGTACTTGCAGAACAAAAAAAAGCCATCACAAAGTTCGCTGTAGAACTTGGTAACCTCATTTCATTGGCGCGCGCCCTACGAGCGATCTGGCAACGTCGCCTGTTCAGTGGTGTTGCTAGGGTGGGTGGAGCTTTGGTTTGACTGTTTTTAGGGTATTTTTTACTTGTGAAATTTAGTGGCACAAAGCTTGTTGAAAATGTTAACAATTTCTGAGCAAATTTAATATGATCTTATTTCTACTGAACTTTGATAATTATGTCATATTTGTATTTATTAATTATTTTTATTTAGAATAAAGTTTATTTTAATATTATGGGTAGCTTTGGTTTGACTGTTTTTAGGGTATTTTTTACTTGTGAATTTATTTTTATTAATAATAATGTGAACGCTGAAAACATTGTGGGCAAAGCTAGTAAATAAATAAATAAAACTTAAGAAAAAAAAAACAAAAAAAAATGTTAGAAACAGTTAAAATCCTGACATAATTACTTGCTATTTTATTAGCACGCCATCGATTTGACGTTTTTTTTATTATAACGAAAAATATTGGCAAAAAAAAAAGTTAGTGTCAGTCCGTTTGATTATAATATATTTATCAAATTGGCCCAAAAATGGCCAAACTAAACTCTAAACTCGCCACCCAGAGCAAAAAGTGAGCGGTCGTCATGCCCATGGTCGCTCAGTCAGTTACCGAACGCCGCCGGCCACGGATCTAGCGCAGAAAGTAAACGCGTGCGCAACACGATTGTGATACAAAGTCTAAAAAAGTGGCCTGATAAGAAACAAAACAGTGTATATTGTGTTTTTGTATTTTTTTTTCGTACCTATACCATTGTGTGAGTGGTAAAGTGTTAATGGTTTTGGATGCGTTTTTTTTTTCTGGCGATTGGATTTTGTGGTTTTATTTTTTTTGGGTTTTCGTTTCAGGTTATTTTCTACAGGAGTTTTGGATGAAAGTTGTTTTTTTTTTGTAATTATCTATTGTGATAGTGTCATGTCTCGTGTTTGAAAGGGTAGTCTAAGGTATGGAATACTACGAGTACTAATTAGTTTATGGTTTTGAAGGATTATCAGACGACGCCATGCGTTTTGTTGACAAAAACACTGAGAAATACATTTTTTTTACATTACACAAGAAAAAATACAAAACCGACTTACATTGTTTTCTTTTTAGGGAATAAAACTTTTTGTTTTCCAATAAATTCGAGGCATTCATAAAATGCGAGCGACTGTACCGTACTTTACTTACATTCAAGACAAAGTAAGGACTACTTGATAATTATTCGGAAACTTTGAAACTGACATTAAAGTATCAAAAAAATTAACATAATTATAAAGTTTTTTTGCACTTAGCTTGAAAAATATTTGGTGATTGAGTTGGCAGGTATTTTGATTGTAACTTCAAAGGCCCCGATTCGATTTCCGGGCGCAGGCGAACATTGTTACGATAGGTATCGATGTTGGTTTCCTGTATGTTTTTTTTTCTGTCCCTTTGAATGTATTCGGGCCCTATATCGTATACCCTAGAATCCCTAGAAAGGGGTTTCTGCCTAAGCGTGTTACATTATTATTATTAAGTACTGGTTGTGCGTTTTGCAGCTTAAAATTTTACATGGAAAAATTATACTATTGTTTTTACTAACTTGCCCTCCATTTTTCCATACTACTCCTTCCCTGGACTACTACGAACACCTCAAAACCAAAATCAGCTAAATCGGCCCGGCCGTTCTCGAGTTTTAGCAAGACTAACGAACCACGATGCATTTTTATATATAGTAGAAGTAGATAGTAGTGTGCGCTCCAAGGCTTGGCCAGAGCAATTTCCATGTAAAACGAAAAATCACATTTTTTCCTTTCGCCTAGGATTTTAAGATAAAAATTATCTCCGTTTCGAGCTTCTAAGTTACTTAGATACCAATATTCAGCCAGTTACATAGAGGTTCAGTAGTTTAGGCGTAATTAAAACAGACCACGACAAACGGAGTTACTTTCGCCTTTCCTATAATCTTAATAGTAAATTAGTATGGATTATATGTCAAACTTGGCCAAATGTGGATACAGCTTGATGAACTGATGCCTCTCGTGGTCTCAGTCAATGAGCTGGTGCCTCTGCCTACCCCTTCGGGGAATATAGGCTTGAGATTGTTTTATGTTATAATATATGTCAAATACAAACTCATGAAACTCTGGAAAGGCCGTGTTAAAGAGTTCACGAAACCGACTTGCGTGTATGAAATGGCCTATGACTGTAGAAGAACCAAAAAAAGTGTGTCAGGATCAAGTGGAAATCAATTGTCTCTGCCTAGCCCGATGGGATACAGGCGTGACGTTATAGTATGTATGTACAAACTCATGAGCACAGTTTTATGAAGTAGAGTAAAGAATATAGAATAGAAAACACTTTATTGCATACAAAGTAATATACAAAAGTACATTAATAAATTCAGCGTACAGACAAATTGAATTTGCATTCAATGGGCGGCCTTATCGCTGAGAGCGATTTCTTCCAGGCAACCAAATTAGAAAGAAAATATTATAGTGTTTAAAAGAAATACATACATACATAATATCACGCCTTTTATTCCCCGGAGGGTTAGGCAGAGGCACCGGCTTGAGAGCCGGACCCACGTTTAGCCAAGTTTATGCTTTATTACCAACGTGACAAGGGGCCATCTTGTCGCCGCGGTTATAACAACCACTACTGCGGCCGGGACCAACGGCTTAACGTGTCATCAACATATCATGAATCATCTAGTGTTTAAAAGAAATTGTAGGTAATAAGTGTAATATCGAAGAAATGAAAATGCAGGTCAGGTAATTAAATTGAAAGCGAGGGGTGCAAATTACGCCATCATGAAATATTCACGGGAACACGTACACGTAGTACATGCCTCAACTGACTGACGTGTCCATTTCTTGTGCAAGAATTTGTATGTACTTGAAAATCAATAGAAGCTCCGCCGTTATGGACTGACAAACAGCTTGCAACCAACACTGCTTGAGGCCCTAAGATTGTGACTGACAAATGGTCGGTCATGCTACGGTGACCTAACACCGTAGCATGACCGACCATTTGTCGAATATCTATACCAATATTATAATGAGGAAAGATTTGTTTGTTTGTTTGTAACGAATAGGCTCCGGAAATACAGAACCGATTTGAAAAATTATTTCAATGGTAGGAAGCTACCCCGAGTGCCATAGGCTATATTAGATTTTGAAAAAAATTAGGGATCCTTACCTAAACTCAAATAATGTAACTCAAGGCGCAAAATATATTTTCCGTTGTTTACATATTTTGACAGGTGGTTTGTTGTTGTTGTTTGTTTTTTATTCGGCCATTCTGGGCAGTTAAAAAGAACATAGTCTATAGAGCCAAGTCTTTTGTAGTATCTTATATTCTATGGCGTAACGAAGTAAGCCGGGAAAGCTCGTCTTTAATATATCTGACACTTTTGATATCTATTTTTTTTATGTTGCGCTGTAAGTGCATTTTAAGCAACGTAAAAAATTACAGTACCAATACATAAAACAGTCTAAACTAGACCCAGATATTATTTGAAATACTAAAATATTATTATTTTTTTACCAAAAAGGAACCCGCCTTCATTAAACTGACACATACATCAACTAAGCACCTGTTTTTGAAGTCGGTTTAATAGTTACTAAAACCTTCTCCTGAATGTAACAAATACTTATCTGAAAACCGCATCAAGATCGGTTAGCCAAACGCGAGATAACTGCGGACAAACATACATACATACAGGTCAAACTGGTACTCTCCTTTTTTTAAGTCGGTTAAAAATACTAGCGACTAAGATCTAATACACTAGGGAGCCCTTTTTTGATAAAAAAGCCTTACATTAGAAGATGTGATTTTTTTAATAGACGCCAGTGTTCGCTGAAAAGGACACTGGGTTAAGAATATAGTGTTAACTTGTATTGTAATGCTGTACAAAGTTCACCGTCTCAGCTACATAGGTTACTTTTCAACCGGTATAAAAACCTTTTTTTTTTATATCATGTTTTGTACTTTCCTGAACCGGATGTGAGAAGAGCGGATGTCACTTCTTCTAAAATCAGAGTGCCATCGATTTCACCGTATCGCGTTACGCGGGACTCGAACCTTGCTCTTTTGTGTGTTAACAACTTTATGCCTATCTATACATACATACATAATCTCACGCCTCTTATTCCCCGAAGGGTTAGGCAGAGGTACCAGCTCAAGAGCCGGACCCACGTTTAGCCGAGTTTATGCTTATATTACCAACGTGAGGCGGGGCCAGCTTGTCGCCGCGGTTATAACGACCACTACTGCGGCCGGGACCAACGGCTTAACGTGCCTTTCGAAGCATGGAATCATCTTACTTTTCGGACAATCAGGTGATTCAAGCCTGCAATGTCCTATCCAACCGAAAACAACCACAACGTGATTTTTGTGAGAAATCAATATGTGGTGTTTTCTGCGGGGATCGAACCCACAACCTTCCGTGCCCTAATCAAAGGCGCGACGCGCTACGCCACTGAGCTACGCAGGCGGCTATCTATCTATCATAATAATAATAACTCATAACACTCAGAGCCCACTCACTCATACCCCTAACGTGGTAGGACCTGTATTTAGGGCATTCGAGGGTACCAAACAAAGACCTCATGTACAGTGGCGGTCTAGGATGGCGTAACACTTCCGGTTTTTCTGTATTGCAAACTTTTTCTTGAAGTACCTCAAGTGAGCGAGCACGGTTCATTATTTTTCAATTTTACTTTCAGGAATCAGTCCCGTATAACTATGCCTACCGTGTGTTAAATTTTCCTCCACGATAAAAAAAACGTAACCGTGTATTATAAATATTACTATGTATATTTGTTTGTCCGCGATTATGTAGCGTTTGACTGAATCGATTTTGATGCGGTTTTCAGAATAGTATTTTTTTAATTTTAGGAGAAGGATTTGGTTACTATTTAAACCGACATCAAATTGTTTATTTGAAGGCAGGTCAGTTTAAAAAAAAACTATATAGTATTAATTGATACGCCCTATTGTCCGATACGACGTCATGGAGCGTTCATCATGTCATCAAATATTAAACGAACCCTTTGAACTACTTCTTTAATGTAGCCAATATTACGTTGGGAATGATTGGCCACTAATGATCGGTTAGCGGTTTATACTCAAGTCAAAATATAGGGGAATTAACTTTGTTTAATAGGCAAACAATTATTGATACTAATAAGTTAAATGTCAAAAAAAAACAAAATCAAAAAATTCTTTATTCAATATAGGATACAAGATATCACTTATTGAAAGTCAATTAGACTACATCTAATCTAATTGCTATTGATAACTTATTTGGTAAAGTATCCTATACTGTGAGAGGCGAGGTAGTTCAGGGTGCCCACCAATTGGCTCAGGCAAACAAATGTTTGCCTTGCCTTACGACAATAGTCGCAAATGTTGTAGCTATTGGCTATAACATAAAATACATGCAAGCACACCCAGGCTGATATTCTCAGTCGATTCGCAGCTCGAAGTGGTACTCCAAAGTGTCAAAATGGAACATAGTATAAAATAAAGTCGCTTCCCGCATCTGTCCCTATGTATGCTTAAATCTTTATAAGTATGCAACGGTTTTGGATGCTGTCTTTTTTATTGGATATAGTGATTGAAGAGGAAGGTTTATAAGTAGTACACATGCACAAGATAGAAATAGGTTGGGCGGTACGAAGTTCGCCGGATCGACTAGTTGATATATATGGTCGAGTCCAATTATGGCTATTAGAAAATTACTAGTCGACCCGGCGAACTTTGTACCGCCATACTTACTACAATGTTCTGCATGTATTATACATATAAACCTTCCTCTTGAATCACTCTATCTTTATAAAAAAAAACCCATCAAAATCCGTTGCATAGTTTTAAATATATAAGCATGCATAGGGACAGACGCGGGAACGCGACTATGTATTGATGATGATTGATAAGTAGTGACGTTTTCCCCCGAAACGCGAATTTCGTTAAAAAATTAGCGCTCTCGCACGTAAGCGGTTCGGGGGCGGCAGCTCATGTTTTTCTAAATATTATTTGGTTGCTATACTGTCTTTTTAAGAGATCATTCAAACGATTCTTTTTCGCGATTGATAGGCCTCTTATATCTTTACCCTCTTATTCATAAACAGTTAAAGAGCATTTTAGTTAATAGACGTATGTCAATTTAGACTGGATGTCACGTATTTACCATACAACAAACCAGAGAAGTAGACCTCCAGTAACGCTACTTTAAATCTACTTTATCTTTTTGAATAAGACGGTTAGTCGCTTACCAGTAGACTCGAAGGCACCTAAAGGTTATTTCATATTCTAAACACGTCGACCACATTCTGATACTGATTGAATATTTATTAGCTTTTAATTCAATGTTTTTTTTTTTATGTTCGGCATCCGGTTTCTCGGGTTGACACTTTTTGTTTGAAGCTCGCACGATCCCTTCGGTGATGTCAATATTTTATTGATTTTCATTTCATACTTTTAGAAAGATGGCCTCTATCTTCCTCTAAAATGAAAAATCAATAAGTTTAAGCAGACCCCCACAAGGTGGTTCTGAACTGGTGAAGGTTGTGGGAGTACATTGGTTGAGGATCGCTCAGACGACCTGGTGAAGGTTGCGGGAGTGTACTGAATGAGGATCGCTCAAGACCGGTCGTTGTGGCGATGTGTGGGGGAGCCCTATGTCTAGCAGTGGACGTCTATTGGTTGAGATGATGATGAAATTTGAGATGTTCTCACACCATTGTGAGATACTATTAATTAAGTAAAGCTACAATTAGGTATGTCGTTTTAGTTATATCGTTTTGTTGAACTTCTAAATTAATAGTAATATACACCATACCGTTATAAATTTCAGTGTATCAGCTTATCTGATGTAGGTATAAGCTATCATATTGTAAAGTTTCATAAAATTCTAATAGTAGTTTTGGACTTTTCTCGGCTGAGATGACAATGATAGTGTACTGTATAAATTTAAATTCAAAACCAAACTAAACAAATCAAACCAAGAAATACAATATATTAACCATCTCCACTTAACCGTTTCAACTCTATCAATAGCCAAGCAAATTGCATGTAGAGCAGCTCATTGAATAACATTCCATTCATATCAATTAAAATACTGATTTACTAGCACAGTCAGACAGCGAGTCGCCTCGCTCGTCAACAGGATGTCTGATCTTATGAATATTTATTAAATACCTACAGTTACTTACTTAGCTTAACTAAACCACGCTCTCTACCTAATGAGCGATTAACATGAACTTGTACTTACTCTACCGTACTTTAACAGATCTGCTCGAACTCTACTAAGCTCTATGAGAGATGGAACAGAACTGTACTGAACATAGAGCTCGCTCTACCGAGCTCTGTAAGAGATCTAACAGAACTGTACTGAACATAGAGCTCGCTCTCCCGAGTTCTATAAGAGATCTAACAGAACTGTACTGAACATAGAGCTCGCTCTACCGAGCTCTGTAGGAGATCTAACAGAACTGTACTGAACATAGAGCTCGCTCTACCGAGCTCTGTAAGAGATCTAACAGAACTGTACTGAACATAGAGCTCGCTCTACCGAGCTCTGTAGGAGATCTAACAGAACTGTACTGAACATAGAGCTCGCTCTACCTAGATATCTACATTATACAGAATGTAGTTTTTAATTAAGGTGTATAATACATTAAAAAAGTATGTTGAATAGTTTACTCGTATTAGGTAAAAGAATTTGCTTAGATTGCATACTCAATAGATATATACCTTTTAAGGCTTCGAGGCATTTAGGAAGCAATACTAAGGTACTTTTTTTAGAGCACCCTAGATACCGGGTCTTCCTAGGTAGGGGCTCCGAGTGTGATCTGTGTTATTATTATTTACCAACCAAAGATTAACACTGTATAGTCATCTACCACATGTCGCATGCTATACCTTTATATAATAGGTATATAGAATGTATATAATGTATCTTAGGCAAGTATTTCAAACTATCTATTGTATCCCATAATAAAGTCACGTAGTTGTTATTATAATAAAGGATGATAATTCAATTAATACATTACTTAAACAAAAACTCTCTCCTAAGATACTCGTGATATCAGACAAAGAGTTAATAAAGAGGCCCATTAAACCGGTACTAACGCCATTCGCGAAAATAATTTAAAATTGTGCGGCTGTATGACACTAAATAATATTGCTAAGAATTTTTACGGAACGTCGTGTAGCTATCAGGTCAAAGATTTAAAATAAGCTTAGTACTAACTTAGTGTTGCCAAAAGTTGACTTTTTAAGTTAAAATTAAAAGTTACAAAACACTTTTTGCACGTATTAAGTAAGATATTAAAGGACATTTTACAATTTAAGGTGACGCTGATGATGATTAATCCTTTAACACCTCGGGGAGCATAGGGCCTCAACAGTCTTCCTCCAGACTTCTCTGTCCTGCGCTCTTTCTTTGGCGTCGGTCCAGGTCATCCCTGCCGCCCTGAGTTCTGTCTTGATAGAACGCTTCCAGGTTTCAGCGGGACGACCCTGTCTTTTGTTGCTGTTCCTGTTTGCGGGAGAGCGCGCTTTCGTGACCTTCCACGTTTCGCAGCCGTAGAGAAGTATAGGCTTTACGTTGCTTTCGAAAATCCTTAAGTTCAGAATTCGAGAGATATTAGTGTTTTTCCCAACTGGTGATAGTTGGGCAAATGCACCTTTCACAATTTAAGGTACACATAATTAAATTTGCATGCAATTGGCGACCCTATTGCTCAAAGCGATTTCTTTTAGGCAACCCACTGTTATATAATATAAAAATAAGAAGATGATAAAAGATACCTTGTTTCCTATATTGACTAATTTAATTAGTTTTTTTTTTTTATAATAGCATTCATCGAAAGTTTTTTCATACTAAACTCTTGAAAATACATACGTACAGTAAAACTTACATTTCAAAAAGACGCTCTCCATATAGAATTCCAATTATTTAGTAGCACCTGCCGTGCCGGGCAGATGTGTTTGCGACCGGTTTGCTTCCCGGCCGGGGCATTTTAGCCTGCGTGGAGGGAGGAGGTGCAATGGTTTCTTTGTATAGTTTGATGATCTAGATTTTTTTGTTTAATCTTACATTTTTCTAATTAAATTTTAGCGCACGGCAGGCATATAGATGAAGTGGTTCCCAAACTTTTTTTTCTTCAGGGCTTTGAAAATTAGACAGCATTAGGCTACGAACGCACTGGCGGTTTTTTGCCGCGCGGATTTTATGTAACATACTGAATCCTATGAGAGTTCGCGCACCAGCGGATAAAAAACCGTAAAAACACTTTTGTGCGTTCGGGGCCTATGAATAAGGTTGAAAATTAAATAACAAACTTTGACACCGCGCGGAAATAAAACCGCCTGTGCGTTCGTAGCCTTAGACAGCGCCAGAATTAGTAGCTAGTATTGCGCGGCGCTAGAGCGTCGACTTGTAATGTACTATGACAGTATTACCCTGTCAGACAGAGCGCCCGGCGTCAGAGAGTTTTAGAATCGCTGCTTATATCTATCCATCAAATAAATTTTTACCCCTTTTTTGTAACGGGAGGAGTGCCTCTCGCCGCATTTCCCGACGTTCGGGGCAGCGTTCTGGGGTACGTTAGGCTCGAACCCACTAAACCTCCGCGTCTTCGCGCTTTTGGGAAGGACCCCGGGAACCATACATTATTGGCGTCCAAAGTACCTCCTACGCTCAGCTGCTATCAGCTTCGTGCTCGGGGAGGGCATGTTGTTCCCTCCCCGGCTCGCCTTTGGAGCTGCGGCGGCACAATGCCACAAGCTGTGCCGCCGCCCATCTTTAGGCGGTCTTTAGGGTCGTTGGTGTTCGTGTCGGGGCCCCGCCACGAACACCAACGACCCTAAAGACCCCTTTCGGTCGCCCTTACGACAGGCAGGCCATACAGTAGACAGTAGAAAAAAAAAACAATTAATGAATTAGAATATATTCTCAAATCTGCATTATTTAAGCAACATGACCGCGTTAACAAAAAAAAAGCGAGAAAGCAAATACACGCACGTGTTCTAAAGAAAAAACTGTACTTTTCGGGATTCGAACTCGCAGCACCTGTCCAAACTGTCCGACCATCTGTCGGTTTGTACACGAAGCTCGCAGTTAACCTATAAACTGATGAATGCCTTCTGCGGTGCACGGATGTCTTGGGAGAAAGTTTTCGTTAGGTATATTTATAAAAAGCTTATAGAACCATGATCAATATCAAAATAGCAATTATTCAATATCACCCGGTGAATTTTGTATAGCCTTAAAAATTATGTATGGGAAAATTAAAAAAAAGGTATCTTTTATTCAAAATCAAACACTTAAATATAATTGAAAATTTCCTCTTTTCCGAAGTCGGTTAAAATAGGTGTACGTATACCTTCCCCTGCATTATAACAAATACCTTTTGAAAATCGCATCAAATCGGTTCAGCCAAATTCGAGCTAATCGCCGAAACATACATAGAAACAGATGAAACTGAGAACCTCATTTTTTGAAGTCGGTTTTAAATACTAGTAAGCTACAAGACTTTAAATTAATTAAAAATAGTGTCCTATTCTGTATGAGGCGAGGTGGTTGAGGGGCGTCCCCCACGCGGCTCCAGGCAAGCGAATGTGAAACCACCAGTCCACAGGAGCACAGACCAGCCCGATTAGCAGAACACTGTACCGAGACAGCTGTGTGCAACTGTTTATCTATCTGCTATCTATCTCTTATCTACTGTAAATATAAAAATGAATCGTAGTTCGTTAGTCTCGCTAAAACTTTTCCCCTCTTTTCCCCATACAAAATGTTCCATTTCTGTTCTATCTGTAAATTTTCCTGTCACAGATTAGTTTGACGTTGTTGTTTTTTAATTCTCCCATTTTGGGCGGGCAAAGTAACATTATCTATACAGCCAAGTTTTTAGTGGGTAGGTAAACTTATAATCGAAGGCGATACGGAGTTTGCCGGGTCAGCTAGTCAACTTTATAAAACATTCGACCCCATATCCATATAGTGTAGTAACAAAAAAAAACACTTGCGCATCAAAACTCAGCTGATTCCTAAATACCAGATGTCCGTCAGTCTGGCCATCTGTCAGTTGGTTTGTATAACACCTGAACTGAGTTGCATTGCGGGGTGAAGGTCGTGCCTTGTCGCTACACTGTTCACCTGTTCTAATAGTTGTGATGGAATTTTTGATTCGCTAATGTAGAGGGTATTGTGAAGTGCGAGCATAGGGATTTGGTTCCCGGCGGGGGCGAATATTGTTAATGATGAATATCGATGTTTGTTTATTGTTTCTAGATCTGGGTGGTTTTTAGTCTTAGTACATGTTTAGTACATGTTTAGTACATGTTTCGGGGCTCTGAAAGTGATTTTTTTATTTATTTATTTACTTTTTAGAGTTCCGTGAATAATTGAATGTATGGTATTGCTATAGTACTAAATAAAATCAAAATAAGGTACATATCTTACTAGCTCTATATCTATATATTATCAGTAAGCAAAAAGTTGGCAAAGGGCAACCTTAGCGCTTTCAGAGATTTCTACCAGAGAAGTCATTGCTAGGATGAAATAAACTTTTAGACAAAGGGCTGGTATTTGGTATGTTATGTGTTTATTTAAGGTCAAACATATTGCACGCAAATACCAACGCATCTGCTAAAATATTTCCCGCTGGCTCAGTTGGGTACAGTACAGATGTGCCTACTTGAGCCTGCGGGTCATTTCCATACACTACATACAAACTCTTGAGAGCGTACCGACAATGTGCTCACTGGATTCTTCCCCTCTTATTCATAAAAAGTTAAAGAGCATTTTAGTTATTTGACGTATGTCAATTTAGACTGGATGTCACGTATTTACCGTACAGCAAACCAGAGAAGTAGACCTCCAATAGACAAAAAAAAACACTTGCGCATCAAAACTCAGCTGATTCCTAAATACCAGATGTCCGTCAGTCTGGCCATCTGTCAGTTGGTTTGTATAACACCTGAACTGAGTTGCATTGCGGGGTGAAGGTCGTGCCTTGTCGCTACACTGTTCACCTGTTCTAATAGTTGTGATGGAATTTTTGATTCGCTAATGTAGAGGGTATTGTGAAGTGCGAGCATAAAGATTTGGTTCCCGGCGGGGGCGAATATTGTTAATGATGAATATCGATGTTCGTTTATTGTTTCTAGGTGTGGGTGGTTTTTAGTCTTAGTACATGTTTAGTACATGTTTCGGGGCTCTGAAAGTGATTTTTTTATTTATTTATTTACTTTTTAGAGTTCCGTGAATAATTGAATGTATGGTATTGCTATAGTACTAAATAAAATCAAAATAAGGTACATATCTTACTAGCTCTATATCTATATATTATCAGTAAGCAAAAAGTTGGCAAAGGGCAACCTTAGAGCTTTCAGTGATTTCTACCAGAGAAGTCATTGCTAGGATGAAATAAACTTTTAGACAAAGGGCTGGTATTTGGTATGTTATGTATTTTTTAAGACCATACCTAGTATTAAGTCTAAAATTGCGTGCACGCAAATACCAACGCATCTGTTAAAATATTTCCCGCTGGCTCAGTTGGGTACAGACAGATGTGCCTACTTGAGCCAGCGGGTCATTTCCATACATTACATACAAACTCTGAGAGCGTACCGACAATGTGCTCACTGGATTCTTACCGTCTTATTCATAAAGATACAGTACATTTTAAGTAGCTTTACTGGAGGTCTACTTCTCTGGTTTATTGTATGGTAAATACGTGACATCCAGTCTAAATTGACATATGTCAAATAACTAAAATGCTCTTTAACTTTTTATGAATAACAGGGTTAGACTAAAATACGTCGTACAGTCACGGACTAGGAGGCCGTAACAGATTTGTCTATGGTTTCGTCAGCCCTAGACTGTATTACCAGAGAACAAGAGCTATTTTGCAATAAAGAAAAACCGGAAGTGTTACGCCGATCGTGTCCGCCACTGTACTTATCTGTTTAGGGCAACCTTGTTACATGCTCTTCCTAGTAAGGTATTCTTAAGCTGACATTGGCAGTCGTAGTTTAAGCTTGCACTCCAAACTGCCAAAATGTATCTTAAAATCAATCTCCACTCCAAATTTGTATACTTATACAGTTGAGTCCCAGCTTCAACAAAGCGTCTGGAGGCTACTCGGTCGAGTATGATACTCGGACAAGTCGTTCCCGAGTACTGATTATCTTGTTTCCAGCCGCTACATACTCCGTCGAGCGTATGCTTCACTTCACTGTCTTGAAGTCTGAACTCAAAAGTCCCAAGTCAAAAGTCAAAAATTCTTTATTCAATATAGGATACAAGATATCACTTATTGAAAGTCATTTAGACTACATCTAATCTGATTGGTATTGATACCTTATTTTGTAAAGTATCCTATACTGCAGGGGTGGCCAACAGGTCGACCGCGGTCTACCGGTCGCCCGCGAAGGCATTTGAGGTAGACCGCGCGCGTGTCGCCAAGAACTGAACTACCTTACAGTCAGTCCTCGCCTCTCACAGTATCCTATACTGTGAGAGGCGAGGTAGTTCAGGGTGCCCACCAATTGGCTCAGGTAAACCAATGTTTGCCTTGCCTTACGACAATGGTCGCCTTTGGAGCGGGGTACGTTTTAAAGTTTCATTTGGACATTTTAAACTGCGACTCGACTGTGAAAGTCAGCCAGAGAGCATTCGCTCGACGGAGTATGAGTAGGCTCGAGTAATACTCTGTAACCAAGTACGTCTTGTTCGAGTTAAAAAAAAAAGGTTGTATTAATTTTCACACGGTAAAAAATGTAAGAACATGCAAAATTCCTTATGATCAGCTGTGTTGTGAGTTATGGAGTGTGCAAGCGGTGTCATGTGTCATCCTTGGTGGTCTCGCATGGTGGTCCAGGTTATTTCGCAAGTTTTTGTAGAGTTAATCCTTTATATCAATTGCGATTTAGTTTCATAGGGGTTGGTTTCTAAAGTGAAAGGGGTATTTTTTACAATAATTTGGCGTCTTATTATTATTTGCAGCCTGTTACGTCCCACTGCTGGGCAAAGGCCTCCTTCCCCTTTCTCCACTTTTCCCGATCCTTGGCACATTCCCACCAGGTCTTAATGTGGGCTCCCAGCTCATCGCTCCACCGCTTCCTAGGTCGCCACGTCGCCACTTGCCATCCTTTGGGAACCACTCGTCTATGCTTCAATCGTAGACAATACCCTTCAGGGACTCTAGTCTCTTAAACTTACGATTATACTTCTATTCTATTATTATTCTACTATTACTCTATTACGATTGTGTCAAAAATTGCGAGTCTCGTAACTTTGATCGATCATTATAGTATAGCAATAGAATATGAATAGCAAGCTATAGAATATAAATAGTGAATCCTACCTAAATAGCGAAATTGCACTACGCAACTGTCACTTAATATCAATCATTATTGACATATATAATGTCAGTCGAACGTTATCATAACATTATCTTATTATGGAGCAGACTACCCTTTTTGGTTAATTCCAATCTGTTGCGATACTACTGCTATAGTTATAGCAAAATTGATTACGAGACTACCAAATGTGTATTTTCTTGCGATTAACGTACTGTTTCTACTCTACTTTTATTCGATAGTTACGTTTTGCGCGATGAGAAAAAGGGCCCAGGTGTTCCCTTATTCGCCTTTCATCACCCATGGTAGGAGATGGGGTATTTTATTCCGCCACCTTTCGTAAAATTATTCTACGTACTTACCGGGGCATTAGAAAACTAAGTTAGATGCTTTGAATAGCACATTTATGGTATATAAAATTTGCACTTTATAAAAGTGTTAATATTTCAAAATGTCTCCTAAAACTTATAGAATTCTTGCAAAAAATATTTTAGTTTGCTCTAAAATCAAACACAAAGAGGAATGAAGTATGCATTGAATCTCAGGTAGAGATGCCATCGGTTTTAGCGTTCCGTACGTATTAGAGATAAACGAAACCTTTAAAGTATAGATGTGATTGTCCCGCGGCCACGCCAGCGCAATTCCTTCTTCAAACCGTGAAATCGCCAACTTCCTGTTCCTCTGGGAACTTTGGGATTTTTGGTATAAAAAGTATCCTATATCCGTCTCGAAGTTAGGTTACCTACCAATGTTATATTTAATGCAGGGAACTCCTGCGGCTCTGCTGCAGCTGCTGGGTTATGTGGGTTCGCTTCGCACACACTAAAACCCCGCCCCGGTGTCCTTCTCGGCTGTTGGCAAGGGAGCCACGGGAAGGCTTGCGAGCGGCATCACCGCAACAGGCTACCTTCCTTACCGATTTTCGTCCCAATCGGTTCAGTTCAATAGGTGGCTTTATTAGTCTTAAGAGGCATAGCACAGCTAAAGTAGCGCCACTGGAGAAAAAAATAAATATCTTCTAAACTAAGGCAAATATCAAAAATGTAAAACAGCATTCCCCTAGATAATTCAGCCTAGTGTTTTTAGGGCATTGTTGTATAGCTTTTAGGTTAAAGACCACAGAAAGAAACTGATTGTTGCCAAAAACGGCCACTTTTGGCAACAATCAGTTTCTTTCTGTGTTCTTTAACCTAAAAGCTATACAACAATGTCAATGTGCGAGAGAAGAGGCCTATGTCCAGCAGTGGGCTCTTACAGGCTGATGATGATGATGATGCTGTTTCACATTTTATATATTTGCCTTAGTTTAGAAGATATTTATTTTTTTCTCGAGTGGCGCTACTTTAGCTGTGCTATGGCTCTTAACTAAAACGAGCAAATATTTGCTATGCTAAAATACCTTCGTTTAAACCGACTGAACCCAAGTGGATAAGTTTACAATTGCACTTTAACGTTGTTTTTTCTTTGCATCTCCTAATACACTTTTGGGGAAAGATAGTTACTATTGCAATATGATAGATGGTTTTAGCTCACCACCCGCTGTGCTGTTGTTTAGCATAGTGATAGATTTGACGACAACTATTGTGGCTGAGTTGTTAAGCCGTGAATGCTGTAATGCGAACGGAACGAGTGCGATACTCGGTCGGGGCAAACATTTATTGCATTATTGAAGATGGTATTGGATCAAAAAGTTGCGTTTTAGTTTTAAAGTGTTATTTTTAATATGCGTTTCAAGCAATAAACTAGAGATTTTTTGAAATTTCATGGATTTATCAGGGTCAATGAACATTTATAATCTCAGCTCCAAAGACGTCCACTGCTGGACATAGGCCTTCCTCTTATGTCGCCAAAATTACCGGTCATTTGACTTCCGCAACCTTCACCAGGTCGTCTGACTACCTTGATGTTTATATTGCAGGGAATAAGCCTCCGCGTTTTGTCAAACTTTAACTTTAATACACTGAATATTCGAAGTTACCTACTAACTAATAGACGGACAACGCACATCCAAAACCACTGTAGCAGAGGACCCCTTTTGCGTGGTTGATTTAAACAAATTAATCTGCAAGGTGTATAATGTAACACTATACCTGTACTTTCTTTATTACAGATTCCCAAGGGTGGGAAAGGTGTGCGACTATACCTGTTGTCCGCCATCTTGTTTTTTTTTGTCACCCCTTTAGGATTAGTAATGGTTTTTCGATAGATTTATTTTGTATGCGTTTAAATCGGTTCATGATTTTTCGGTCTTCGGTCTTTTTATGTTTGATCGTCTTGTGGTCTTCAGTTTGTTTTTGTGATCATTGGCTTTGGCGGTTCGGTTTTGGTATTTTATCTTCGTTTATTTAATACTATTTTATACAGGGTGTTATTGTGTTCATGCCGATATAAATTAATGCATCCAAAACTGTTTTACATTAAGAATAAAAAAAACGAAAACACAATATAAAACTCTTATTCACAATAAAGTTTCATTACAGATTTATCTATATTAATTTAATTAGAAACTCACAAAGTGAACCCAAAGGAATTAGTGCAATAAGAAAATCAAAAAGTGTAAAATCGCATTAAAAATGCAACTTAGTTGATATACGGAGTTATCAAAAACCCAAAATGAAAACGTGACCCAAACAAAGATGGCGCTTAGGAGCATGGAGCAAAACTTCCTCCCTGCCGACCCGCCACCTATCGGCGACTACGAGCAAAAGTCCGACCTAGCATCCGAATACTTCAACACATTCAACCAAATATGCGAGAACTACCGCCCGGATTCGGAAAACCTTCGGCAAACCTCGGACTCCGTTCGGCTCTCGTCGGAGATACTCGACGGCGATCGGGCCGAGTATCTCTCAACTGACTTTAGTGATAGAGTGTTTATGAACGGGAAGGATGATCAAGTTTTCACTTTCGGGCAACCTGATGCGTCTGCGCTGTTGAGGCATAGAGCGAGACGGAGATATAATGAGGAGCACGGACTGCAGCCGCCGCCTGCGACTAGTCAAGAGAGCGGGGTAAGATTGTCTTAAAACTGCTTATATGCTGAGTGAGATCCTTTTCACTAAATAGTACTTATATAGTGAATATTTCTGACTAGGAATTAATAAATAAAGGAAAGATTCACCTTACATCCTACCTACCATACAAACGTCAGGCCGAAATTTCATAAAAACGATTTATAGATTGGTTCAATCAGCTGACGGGGTCAATGTACGGGACAGCTGATTTTGGGTTTGAGATTTTGACCCATGTTGCTTTGGGAGAGTTGTAAGGTATGGTGAGCTGAATTTCTCCTTTGATTTATTACCACCTGGGTAGAAACACCCGGTATACATAAAGTTATTGTGTTTTAATTTGTTTATGGTCAATGTTTTAATTTAAGATGTATTGTGTGGTGAATTATTGATTATTTATCTTCTTCTTCCTCAGCATGTGCCCACATATCAGCCCACTGTTGGGCGAATGCCTCTCCAATTATTTTCCAGTTCGCTCTGTCGGCTGTCAATATCATCCAAGTCTCCCCCGCAACAGTCTTTATATAAAAATTAAAGAGAGATAAATTGTAGAGTTTGTTACCCTTTTCTTCTCTACGCTGTAAAATCATCGCGAAAGAGAGTAGAATCATTTGACAGAGGAGGGCTCGTTTGGGGACCTCTCCAGGCGACCATTGTCGTAAGGCAAGCCAAACATTTGTTTGCCTGAGCCAATTGGTGGGCACCCTGAACTACCTCGCCTCTCACAGTATAGGATACTTTACCATATAAGGTATCAATAGCAATTAGATTAGATGTAGTCTAATTGATTTTCAATAAGTGATATCTTGTATCCTATATTGAATAAAGAATTATTTGATTTGATTTGAAAAATATCGTCGGTCCATCTGGCTGGTGGTCTGCCTACACTTCTCTTCCTCTCTCTTGGTCTCCATTCAAGAACGGCTTTGCTCTACTAATTATTATTATTTATTTATTTTTTTTAAGTTTCCTATCTCTCAAACTTTCCTTAGATCTAAAACTTAAACTCTTGTAGAAACCAGTTGGCCGCTAGGGCCTCTTACTTAACAAAGAAACTTGTCGCATTAGTAGAGTCTCTTTCTAACTCATAAGTTTTTTTTTTTAAAGAACCCGCCTTTAACAAACTGACGCAAACGTAAACAAAGAACGTCCTCTTTTCTAAAGTCGGTTAAAATCGGTACCAAAACATTCTCCTGAATGTTACTAATATTTTTCTTTAAAACCGCATCGAAATCGGTTCTGGCAAACTCGAGATAATCGCGGACAAACAAACATACATACTCTTACCAGGGGGTCAAGTTTCTTAAATATATTTTCTTTTTTTGCAAAAAAAAGACCCGCCTTCAACAAACTGACACAACCTAATCTGAGAACTTTCTCTTTTTGAAGTCGGTTAATAAGCGATCGACTCGTAATTGTCTTGTTAACGACTTTGTTAACCATTACCTCTTTGACAATCAATTTCTGTTGCTCGCCCAAGGAAAATAGCAATGGTTTACGAAGTCGGTACCAAGACAATTACGAGTCTATCGTTTGTAAAACTAATAACCTCATTTTTTGAAGTCGGTTAAAAAAGAATTGAAGTCTCATCTCCCCGTTTTAAAAAAAAATGCCTTTATATAACACATAAGTGACTCAAAAACTTTCGATAATTTATCTAGTATGATTTGAATATCAATAAGCGATATCTTATATCTTTGACTTTGCCATCCTTCTAACACATGTTACATTGTATTAATTACAAATTCATTCGTGTTAATTATTTAGGTATGATGTCATTGGTGATTAGATTATATTTTTAATCAATTATGTTTTTAAAATATACCTTTTGCTACATAAAATCTTGTTCTATTAACGTCTAGCTGACAGAAATAAATTGAATTTACACACCATTATTTTGTATGTGTAAATTTGGTACCCCTTTGACCGTAGGGGTCACAAAAAATACCTATGTGAACCAAAATCGGTTCATCCGTTTAGGAGTTAAGATACCATAGACAGACACGCTAAACTTATAACATCTTTTTCTTTTTGCGTCGAAGGTTAAAAGGAAATCACATTAACGCTTACACGTGTAGAAATGATACTCACTACGTGTGTGCTTCAGCGCATTTATTGTAGGACTGGCGACAGTGACAGCAATACTTAATCTAGCCGAGATACTTACATAAACTACCTTCAATATCAGTACATCACACCTCCACCCTTAAAATAACAACGTTAATTACATAGGTAAACAATTCATACCAAATACTATACTATAATAAGCTAAATTCAAAGTAGGTACATATAGGTAGAAACTGATCAGAAAACATAAAATACAAATAAATGATAACTATTGGTAACATACAAAAAACTCGAAATAGAACTCCTACTCATCTATGCCGAACCTAATGGGTGGGCATCGTACACGGCCCGTAGGCCCTATGCTACCCGCTCCGACGGCGACGGGAAGGTTCGGCGGCGCGGCCTGAGGCGGGCCGGCCGCGGGCGCCACCGACCCCGCAGGCCCCCGGGACTGCGGCGACTGCGAAGGGAAACTGACGAATGGATTACCCGATAACAAATCGTTGCTCTCAATTGTTGGCCTTGGATCGTGTAACTCGAAATCGGAACGTCGTTTTAACTGATCAATGTGTCTATGCCTAACCACTCCTTCCTTGTCTTTTATTTCATAATCCCTATCTCCCAATTTTTCTAATACTTCGCCGTCCTGCCAATTTGGCCCTGGCCTATAATCTCTGAACCAAACTTTGTCACCGGCGCGGAACCCCCGCTGCACCCCTCCTGCGGCCCGGAGCTGTGCGCGCTGGGCGGCGCGCACGTGCTCCTCGCGCGCCGGCTTCACGGCGTCGAGGCGAGTGCGCAGCGCTCTACCCTGCAGTAGCTGCGCCGGACTCTCACCCGTGGTACAATGTTCGGTGGAACGGTATAGTAACAAGAAACGATTTAATGCTGTTTCTATATCCAGTCTTTGCAACATAGCCTTCTTAATTACCCTTTTACAAGTTCTTACTGCATTTTCTGCTGCCCCGTTGGATGAAGGGTGATACGGTGCAGAGAATGTGTGTTCTATAGTGTTATTATTTAGAAAATTATTGAATTCTACACTAGAAAAGGGGGGGGCCGTTATCCGATACTATTTGTTTTGGTAGGCCAAATCTCGCAAATAGTTCACGTAGTTTGCGTATAACACTTCCGGCTGAAGTAGTTGTCATTTTAAAAATTTCTATCCACTTGGAATAGGCATCTACTAGAACAAAATAGGTTACTCCCGCTATTGGCCCCAAAAAATCTATATGTAGTCTTGTCCAAGGGCGGCTTGGCCACGGCCACGAGCGCGGCGCGTGCGCCGGTGGCGCGTCCCCCGCCGCCGCGCACACCGCGCAGGCGCGCGCCTGCTGCTCCAGCGCCTCGTCTATCCCTGGCCATCACACGTAGCTGCGTGCTACACTTTTGGTCTTCACAATGCCGAGATGCGCGTCATGCAATTCGTTTAATATTTTAGCCCTTCCCTCGCTCGGTACTATAACCCGATGACCCCACATAAGACATCCCAGCTCGCAATAAATCTCATTCTTTCTGCTTTCATACGGTTTTATCTCTTTCATATCAATATTTTTCGGCCACCCATCCTTTACATAACTTAGCACTCTACTTAAAACCGGATCCTTACTCGTCATGTTTTTTAATTGCTTGTAATCGATTAACATCGCCTCAGTTGCAAAGTGTAGGTATGTTTGTTCCGGAATACATTCGCACTCGTTGTTTTCTTGCCGGCTATTATGTTCCTTATGACCCTCAATTAGCCGAGATAAACAATCCGCTACATTTTTATCTGTTCTAATATATTCTATGTCGAAATCGTAGGCTGACAAAATAACCGCCCACCTTTGCAAACGGCTGGCTGACATGCTCGGTATCCCTCTGCCCGGGCCAAAAATTGTGACTAGTGGTTTATGATCTGTTTTCAGTGTGAATTTTCGGCCATACAAAAAAGTGTGAAATTTCTTAACCGCGAATATGATTGCTAGTGCTTCCTTGTGAATTTGACTATAAGCTACCTCCGCGGGCGTGAGCGCTCGCGAGCTGATGTACCGCTTCTGTCACCGCGACCGCATGGTTAATATGGCCGCCGCTGCCGCTCTTATCCGAATTATACTCCACAAATAACGCATCCCGCTCCGCCGCTTCGATGGCTGTGGCAATCTTTTGCGCCTTTGAAAAATCCGCTGCCTCCTCAGCAAAAAGCCTCTGTCGAATTCGCTCATTGATCAAGCCGCACACAAACTGATCCCGCATATTTTCGTCTAGATTATTACCGAAACTACAAAATCGTGCCATTTTCTTCAAGTCCGCCACATATGCTGCGATTGTATCACCTTGTTTCTGCCGACACTGTCGAAACCGAAAACGTTCCGCTAAAACTGTAGGCTTAGGTTGCAAATGATCGCCCAATAATTTTTGCAATTCCTTAAAAGTCTTGTCCTTTGGTTTTGCTGGGCTGCACAAATTAACCATTAATTCGTACGCTGCCTCGCCTACCGCAGAAATCAACACCGGCACTTTCATTTCTTCTTTTGTCGCGTTCACCACAAAGTACATTTCCATCCGTTCACAATACGCTGACCAATTCCCGTCCACCGTATCGAACTCGCGAATTTGTCCCGCCATTTTTAATCCTCGTCGCCACTGTAGAAATGATACTCACTACGTGTGTGCTTCAGCGCATTTATTGTAGGACTGGCGACAGTGACAGCAATACTTAATCTAGCCGAGATACTTACATAAACTACCTTCAATATCAGTACATCACAACACGGTGCGAAACTAGCGTCACTTCCGATAAATACTTAATATCTTCTAAACCATGGCCGAAATCAAAAATATGCGTCTGACTCCCTAGATAATCTTTGCTTAGAATTTTTGAGGCCCTGTTGTGTAGCTTTCAGGTTCAAAATCAAAGTAAAAAACCGTTTGTTGCTTAAAGTGGCCACTTTAGTTTCATAACGGTTTTTTTCTTTGATTTTGAACCTAAATCATAAATTTTATAAAAAAGCTACACAACAGAGCCTTCAAAATTCTGAGCAAGATTATCTAGGGAGTCAAAGGCGCATATTTTTGATTTAGGCCGTTGTTTAGAAGATATTAATTATTTATGGAAGTGGCGCTAGTTTCGCCCCTTAATTACAAAAATACATTAAAGAAACAAATCTCAATTAAAATAGATACCTATAACTATTATACTAGAATCGTAAATTGAACAACAATATAAGATAAACCAATTTCTCCTATAACCAAATAGAGAGCAACAATTGCAGTATTTTGTCCTTTCTCAGCAAGAATTATACCCATTAGGGGCTATTTCACAAACGCACTGGTTTTGTTAACAATCGGTCCGGCCGAGGCAATGCTGGACTAGGAATTAGTCATTTAGGTCTAGATTTCTCTTTGAGACATATTATATGGCCATTAGCTGACCAGTGGAACTTAGTACCGCTTGGAAATGTTAAAGTTTTTTGATCAAATCTTGCCTGACTGAAATTGTCCTATAGTGTAATGTTGTAAAGGAATAATGTGGGATTGCAATGATGGAAGATTTTTTTTAATTGTTTCCCTCCCTCATCCCAATTCCCTCTCTCTTCCAAGCCCCTCTATCCTTGACCCTCTCCTGCAGGATTTATTTTATTTCATACAGTCTGAGTTTTGTTGACTTTTTTATTTCAGTTGTATATTGATTTTTGTTATAATATTGTTGTGGATACCTGTTATTGGCCATATGTACTACAGTTTTAGTTTATAATGCTCAATTAATTGTAAACGCTGTTGGTGTCCTAAATAAAATAAAAATAAAATAAATAAAAATAATTGGGACAGTAGTGTCGGAGCCTATTCGATTTAAACAGATGAACGGTCAAATCTTTTCTCTTTATGATATTATTGTAGATAATATTGATTGATTAACCCCATGGTAACAATAATACTTTGATAAAAAAAAAATTGCAATAGGTGAATGCAATCGGTCATTTGGAAACTTTATCATTACCCTTCGCGCCCAAAGCGATAAAACTTCAATTTCAAACGGTCTTGTAACCTGGCGATCAATCAGTCTTGCGTCTGACTGACTGTACTGATAGTATTGACTGATTCTAGACTGAGAGTGGACAGGACCTTTTTTTTTTCGTAATTGGGGGAAAATGCCTATCGCATTTACCGACGCTCAGGGAAGCGTCGGGGGTATGTGGGCATCAGGGGCACACACTAAAACCCCCCGGCGGCCGTCTTGGCGCTTTTGAGAAGGACCCCGGGAACCATACATTATTGGCGTCCGAAGTCCTTTCCACACTCAGCTGCTATCAGCTTCGTGCTCGGGGAGGGCATGTTGTTCCTTCCCCGGCTCGCCTTTCGAGCTGCGGCGGCACAGTGCCACAAGCTGTGAAGCCGCCCAGCCGCCGTTCGATGAGTGCGTCGGACCCCCGCCCTTCACACCCACGACCCCAAAGACCCTTTTTAGTCGCCTCTTACGACAGGCAGGGCATACCGTAGACCTATTCTTACGCCCGAACCTACAGGGCTTATAGTGGACAGGACCTCCTTACCCGCGTGTGCGCAAACAATAATCGTAGTGACTACGCACACAGGATAAGGCACGGTGCGGATACATCGCAGGCGACATATCTGCATAAAAAGCCTTCATTTTCGTCTTCAGTAGTGGAGGTAGAGAAGTGCCTGCACTTATCTCGCGAATTTGGAGCCATTGTGCATTTCCCCACATTTATAGGTGCTATCCGAGCTCATAAGCAAACTGCAGGATGAGGCCAGGATGCTCCAACAGCTCAGCTAGATGGTCAGCTGGGCCGAGAATGGACAACCTGGTTTCGATTGTGGCTGCTTATACAGCCTTGAATGATTATAATTGTATGCTGTATTGTCTGATGATCTGTGCCGTGCCTTCTTCTATATGCTTAGCTCCTTATATATTGATCTGCGCAAGTTTATAAATCACAGACTGGATTGAAGGATATCCTATTACAGGGTCCATTAGCGCCTCATGCTGATTTATTGTAGGAATCGTGTTACACGAGGTCTTGTGGAATTGCCTTTTTGTAGGGTAGGTAGTTTAGTAGGGTAGGAGACTAAACAAACAAAAAAATTCGTTTATAGATCTTATAAGTCTGTGATTTCAAATATCTTTTGTACAATAATAATCCACATGTGATAAGCTGGGTGCTTGATCTATTTGTGCATTTAGTTTGTAGTGCCTGGGATACTATTACGTACGGCCGCATTTGCAGTTTTGTTTTTCGTCCTCTTTGCGTTTTTTTTTATTGACTTTGACACTCTGGAGGACGAAAAGTTTTCGTCCTCCAGACCAGAGTGCAAAAAAACTTTTGCAATATTGCAAATATGGTCGTTATGGTACCCCTGGTGTTCCATAGACAATATTAGTAAAGTAAATATCTCGGAAGGTTTCTACGTGTTGTATCCGTATTGAAGACAAATTCCTATTTCACGTTACTAGTGTATTACTTACTAGGTCAGGTGTATTATTAACTTGACATTATATCAAGCATATATTTCCCGAAGGGGTAGGCAGAGGCACCAGCTAATTGACTGAGCCCACAAGAGGCTTTAGTGCATCGAGCTGAGGCCCTATTAAGGCCGCTTTTGCAATAACCGCTTTTATCCTCTTTGTGCTTTTTTTTATTGACGTGACACTGTAGAGGAAGAAAAGCAATGTAGCAAATGTAAGGACCCTAGGACCTACGTTTGAACGACTTTATATTTGTTTGCGTGGTTATACCTCTATTAGCTGCGGCCGGGTCCATCAACGGCGTATTATTATTAATTTTAAGTTTATTTTTAAAAATTACAACTAACATCTTCACTCTCCCTCTTTCACAGTACGGCAGCGATGAGTTCGCACACGACTCACCAGGGCGGTATGCGTCACCAAAAAGCGCGGGGTACCAGGAGCCGTACTACGCGGGGGGCGAGTGGCCCCCTGCGAGTTACTACCAGCCTCCCCCGCCGCCGTACCAGCACGATCCTTATGCTACGTCGCCGGGTGAGGATTTGAGTTTTTTATTCACTACCTGTCTTGCTGAACTTCGTATTGCATAACGATTTTAAATTGGAAAATGAAATTGTAAATTTCTCGATTTCTATATTTCTAGCTATTTTTAAAATAATTGCACATAGTTTAAAACCAAAATCAACTGAATTGACCCAGCCGTTCTCGAGTTTTAGAGAGATAAACAAACAGCTATCTATATATGTATACAGGTGTTTCTGACAAGGTGGTAATAAATCAAAGAAGGATTCAGCTAACCATACCTAACAACTTTCCCAAAGCAACATGGGTCAAAATCAAAAAACCATAATATGCAGTCACGTCTATTTACCTCGCCAGCTAATCGATCAAGTGTCAGAAACACCCAGTACATATAAATTCAACAAATTATAATAACTTTACAGGACAGTCCCAATCAAATAATATATGTATTTGCAAATATATATTCAGTTGCCTTTTCTGGAATTAAATTAGAAGAAAAACTTAGCAGTTGTTAAATTAGAACAAATCAGAATAGAAACAGAAGCTCATCAAATAACAAACTACCCTCATCTCTGCAGGTATAGCGGGCGTCACGGGCGGGGAGGGGGCAGCGGGCGGCGCGGCGGGAGCGGCGGAGCTGCCACTCCCGCCTATGAGCTCGTTCAGAGCGGCCGCACCCCACCACTCGCCCACAGATCCTATGCTTGTCACCAAACCTACTTTACAGACCGTAAGTCAATATATTTATTACCTAGCCACACCTCGGACACTCTAGCGATCAAATTACGTAAAGCAACGCGTTGGTTCTCACACAGTCTAAGCTCGTGTACGTGCACGCGCACCATGCTTGTGTGAGTGAGCTAAGACGTGTGCAATTCGCACTGTGCGGGAACTGAGATGTAACCGAGCGCGGGTGGGCTTACTATCAGCGGGTGGCTAAGAGTGTCCATACTGTACATATTATTCGATTCTAAGGCCGCGTGAAGAGTTCACGAAACCGACGTACGTGTATGAAAAGGCTTATTACTGTAGAAGAAGCGAAAGAAGCGTGTCAGGATCGTAGCAAGTGGAAATCAATTGTCTCTGCCTACCCCGATGGGATACAGGCGTGACGTTATGTATGTGTATGTATGTACTCGATTCTTATAATGTGACGTAGCTAAGGCAGTTATAGTCGGCTCATCAGCAAACTTTACGGAATTTGGAGACCATCCATCATAATGTTCATTGAAAGTTTAGATGCTACTGCACGGACGCTCACTGTAGTCTCAATAATAGGTCGAATCATCATTCATCATCATTACAACCGATAGACGTCCACTGCTTGACATAGGTCCCCCCCACAGATTGCCACAAAGACAAACATTGTTGAGAGCGCTTACCTTTTTCGCTACGCTTGGCAGGCGTGTGGCTCTTTAGGCCCGTTTTGCGGTTCTTCCTTTAGTAGCTTTTTACCACACTTATATAAGGACATGGGTTGGTGGTATTCTTTCTATGACGCCACCACACGGCACATTAAAATGTGCTAAGTATATTTTTCATTAGAAAACTAGTTTTGAAACCGACTGCCGTAGAATTCAGAGATTATTTCAACGAGAGACTCTTTCACTTTCAATTGTTATCCCCCTGGTCTTCTCGGATCTTTCCCGTGCTTGTCCTTTTTTTGAAAAGGCGGGGAAACTCCTAACGAGTACCCTGCAGCTTAGGGTTATGTGGGGTTCGCATTCACTGAAACCCCGTCGGTGTCCTACTCGGCTGTTTGCAGGAGTGTCGCGAGTGTGCCTGTGGAGTAATCCGCTCCGCAACCCTCCCTGGTCAACTCTACAAATGGAATAATTATTGAAACCGTTACTGTAATTCATTAAACAGATGTACGCAGCGACGTCTAGCACCCCAGCGGCGGCGGCAGGCGAGGCGGGCGGGGGAGGCAGCCTGTCCTCGTACGGCTCCAGTCCGTCCACGCCGGTGCATTCTCCGCCACCCCTACACGCTCGCCTTTACCCCCCCTTGAAGCATTCGCCTGCCCACGCTATACATATGCATCATAATGGACAGGCAAGTGGTCTTATACGAGTGAAGAGAGTATACTTTATTTTCATATTGAAAACCGATAGACGTGCAATGCTGGACATAGGTCTCCCACGCAGATTGCCAAGCACAATCTCAACGCTTGGCAGGCGGATTGGCGATCGCAGTATGCCTCTTTTAGTTTTTCCATTAGATACGATACTTATGTCTCACTCATCTTAGGTCACTTTTATCGTTTAAGTATCTTAATTTTCTCTTCTAAAAGTAGAAATTGTGTTAAAGTCGTCACAAGACCTGGAGAAGGAAGGTCTATGCGAAGGGCATTTCTAAACTTTTTCAGCTGATAAGAAAAGTGAACAAATTTTTTACTCTTTTACTTTGTAACTTTAATTGTATAATGTCCTTTTGTATTTTGATTGTATGTAATAAATTGAAAATCTGAATTCCAGCAACCAAACTGGGTACAAACGGGCGTCTCGTCGCCCCCCGCCACCGCCTCCACCCCGCACGCCCTGCCCAACGGCACCGCTATGCTACCGAACGGACATCATCAGCATGTCGTCAACTTCCCCCCTGTTATGGTAAGTTTGGGCCCCCCGCCATCGCCACCCCTGAGTTCGGACCTGTTTTTTTTATTTTGATTAGTTTTTTTTTCTTGTAAAAATCTGTTTAAAAAAAAACAGGTCCAATATAATAGTAATAAAACATTTTTGAAGCTCCTTACTTAAAAAGAGGCTTAGGGGTTGTGTCCACGGAAGGTGGTGTCGAACAAGACGTTGATAATTTAATTTGTAATTCAGCTCACCATACGATTTCCTCGTACAATATAGCAATGTATTCTAGAGTTTTTTTTTTCAGACTTCAAACCAATGTTTCTTTGGGATTGTTGTTAGGTATGGTGAGCCGAATCACTCCTTTAACTTATTTCCGACCTTTTTGGAAACATCCTGTAATTTGCATGCATCTATGTGCATGATTTTTTTTGTTTACTTGTGAGTTGTGTTAGTTATTATTTGTTTATAATATAACGTTTAAAAGACCTATTACACCAATACTACCATAAAATTATTTTATATATTTCCACAAACATCTATCTTTACAGATAAATTAATGAATACTGCCTTTGCCTAAAGTGGCCACTTTTCACTTTCAGCAGCACTTAGTAGAAGCTTTCTAAGTTCTTTAACCTGAAACCTTCACAACAGTGCCTTAAAAATAATAAGAAATATTATCTAGGATCAAATTTTTAATATTTGCCATTGCTAAGATTATTTTTTTCGAATAGCGCTAATGTTTTATCGGTGTAAAAGGCTTTTTAAGAATTAATACATTTGTCGTAGGAAGATTTGATAATTAATTTTTTTGCAAAAAAAAAAAACTAGGGATTTTGCGAAAACCCGGATAATTTGATATACTTAAGTTTTTTTTTTCCCATCGTCCTGTCAAAAGGCAGTTTTTTTTTTTGCAAAAAAACCTAGTACAATTGAAAAAATGTAAACCTTCCTTAACTCAGATTGGCAATAGAAAAATTAGAATATTGCTTGGTAGTCAACTCTTATTCTAATTGGTTCGTTAAAATACCTTTAAATACAGAGAACCAATCAGAATAGGAGTTGACTAGCAAGCAATAATCTAACCAATCAGAGTTAAGAAAGGTTTCAGATTATTCAATTATACTAACAAACTACATAATTAAAACTTTTTCTTTTTTTTTCTTTTTTGTGTTTTTTAATAGCGAGTTGTGTGGAGCCTGCTCTTTTTATTTGTAAATTACCCCAGTTGTAGTGTTTGCGTAGTTTTGTAGGTATTTAGTTGATACATTTTAAAAACGTTAAGTTTGTATGTAGGTTTGTTATTGTGATTGCTTTTTTTTAGTTTTTGTTTGATAACGGAGATAAAACAAAATAAGGCTATGATAGTTTCTTAATGTATACGTTTAAAAATTATAATAAAGACATAAATATCAATGAGAAATGGGCTCTATTGAGTAGAGATAGAGATTGACATAGATATTATGTAAAATTAACCAACTACCCATACTGTTACATTCATATCAAAAATGTTAAAAAAAAAAATATTTGTTACACTATAACAAAAAAAAAATGTGACAATATAATAAAAAAACCTTCGTAACGAAACGCAAAATATCTCTATAGCAAAAAAAAATTAAATCTACCGCACCGAACGGCAAGGTTGTCTTTACAAAACAAACTAAGGGCTAAACTCCACACAATTAGCTGACGCGACCCGTGTACACGTACAGGCCGCGCCAGCGGACCAGCGGCGGCTGGACGAGGCGATCGTGTTCCTCAGGGATCACAGCGATGTTGTGGTGAGTTATCACCCTTTTTTGTACACGTATAATTGTAAGGTATACTGAGGGTTATGTCCATATTTCAAACGCCGTAGGGTTTTAGTTAAGAAATTTTATATTGTCGTCAAGTTCATATTAATGTTAATTTAAAACCTTCTTCTTACTGTAACAAGCAAAAAATATAATTAAAAGTGGTCCTGCTATTCCAATTGATGCCGTGACGTTTGAAATAAATATTATAGTATTATTAGCGCTAAATGAAGATTTGAACGTAGTAAAAAAAATTATGTAACTGAATAATAAAGTTGTAGAGGTCTGCTGATATTTTTTTTTTTTTTTAATATGCCATTTTTGTTGCAGGATTAAAGAAATAAAATTTCTAAGCAGAACTTTTTTTTTTAATTAACTATTCGGCTCAGCGCATAAATGTTAGAAAAGAAACATTAATGAAATGATGGCTAGCTGCTGTATAATTGGACAGCTTTATTCAATATTTGTAAATTGTATTTTTTTTCTATAGTGTAGTTGCATGTTTTGTATTTTTTGTGTTTGATGATTGGTTTGATAGAGCTAAAACATATTGTCAATTAGTATGCCTTAGAAGTACTACTAGGCAGTTAAACCTAATATCATTCATTAACGTTACCATATCAGCCGAAAGACGCCCACTGCTGGACATAGGCCTTTCCCACACATCGCCACAACGACCGGTCTTGAGCGACCCTCAACCAGTATACTCCCGCAACCTTCACCAGGTCGTCCGACCACCTGGTAGAGAGTTCGCCTTCTGTGTTATTCATTATTTTTTGTAAATTGATATAAACATTTAATTGTTAATTTAAGTAATAATTTGGAAAGCGTAACGTTCTAAACTGAGAACATGTCTAATAGTTAAAAAAATTAAAGCACAATACTAACGCAACATTTTTTTTCTTTTAATAGGGATTTTCTTCCCAGGGAGCAAGAATGGAAGAGCGCCTTGATGACGCAATTAACGTTCTACGGAACCACGCCGAGGCGCCGGAGCTGTACCCTCAGGATATGCACCATCCACACCCGGTGAACCCTGCTGGTAGGTTGAGCAAGATAATCTGTGATGTTACATGGTAACAAGTTTGTTGTTACTTTGTAACAAGAGTTTTGTTACATTGTAACCACGATATTTGAAGCTGGCTTTTTAATTTAAATTTAAAAAAAAAAATTATTTTAAATTTTTAAATCTGGAAATACCGAAAACCCCACTGATTATAGACCAATCGCGGTTCTTCCAGCCTTAAGTAAAATATTTGAAAAACTTATTCTTGCACAATTAGCGTCTCACTTCTCAGTCAATAACTTCCTACACAAAAATCAATTTGGTTTTAGGAAAGGGCGGTCTACCTTAGACGCAGGTCACAAACTCATCAGCGATGTCTATGGAGCCTGGGAGGATTCTCACGATGCTATTGGGGTTTTCTGTGACCTCTCGAAGGCTTTTGACTGCGTTGATCATGAGACTTTGCTACTTAAATTACAGCACTATGGCTTAATTGATAAATCACTTGATCTACTTGCCTCTTATCTTACTGATCGCGACCAACGAGTGGACGTGGGTGGTGCGGTGTCTGCAGGTTGTCCTATCAAGATTGGTGTACCTCAGGGATCGATATTGGGGCCTTTCCTGTTCCTAGTCTACATAAATGATCTCCCTTACATGTTAGATAAACTTACTGATGTTGTCCTCTTTGCGGACGACACCTCTTTAACATTTAAAGTTAAACGAGGTGACTCCCTCAACTTAGATATAAACAAAACATTAGTGGAGATTTCTCAATGGTTTACTTCTAATAATTTACTTTTGAACGCAAAGAAAACTAATTGCATTAAGTTTTCCTTGCCAAATGTGACTGCTTATGATACAGACATACATTTGGACAATAACAAGCTTAATCTGGTAAATCAAACTGTATTCCTTGGTATCACTCTAGATTCGAAACTTCAGTGGGGCCCCCATATCTCAAATCTTGCGGCAAGGCTCAGTTCGGCTGCGTACGCAATCTGGAAAATCAGAAAATTAACTGATGTTTCTACCGCGAGACTTGTGTATTTCAGTTACTTTCATAGCTTAATGACCTATGGCTTGCTTCTATGGGGAAGAGCTGCAGATATTAACGTCATTTTTATACTACAAAAACGCGCAATTAGAAACATTTATCAGCTTAAAGCTCGCGAGTCCCTCAGACAAAAATTCAAAGAAATTGATATTTTGACGCTACCGTCCCAGTACGTCTTTGAAATTATTATGTATACTCGTAAAAACTTACATATGTTTGATAAAAAATGTGATAAAATTAAAGACCTTAGAACGCGTAGCAAAAACAAACTAAGTATTCCACAGAACATACTAAAACGGACAAACAAATGCTTTATAGGAAACGAAGTAAGATTTTATAACAAGATCCCAGAAGAGATTTTGATCCTGAATGATAATGAGTTTAAAACTCGTATCAAAAAAGGTTTGATTAAGAAAGCTTATTACAATGTTGATGATTATGAAAACGACAAAGACGCATGGAAGTAGTCTAGCTCTGCACGATATTTTCATTATTTCATGTATGTACTTTAAATCTTATTAATTTATGTTCTTTGTATTGTAAATTGAATTGTAATGTCACATTATATAAGAACAAAAAAAAAAAAAGAGAGAAATTGTAAAGTAGAGTTTGTTACCCCTTTCTTCTCTACGCTGTAAAATCATTGCGAAAGGGAGTAGAATCATTTGACAGAGGAGGGCTCGTTTGGGGGCGTCTCCAGGCGACTGTTGTCGTTAGGCAAGGCAAACATTTGTTTGCCAGAGCTAATTAGTGGGCACCCTGAACTACCTCGCCTCTATCAGTATAGGATACTTTACGAAATAAGGTATCAATATTAATTAGATTAGTCTAATTGACTTTCAATAAGCGATATCTTGTATCCTGTATTGAATAAATCATTTTTTACTTTTTTACTTTTACTAATAAAATAATTTTAAACTGTCTTTGTATGTGGCGGGTGATAGAATAACTTTAAATTTTATCATTTAATTAACGCCCTCATAGTTTTTTTTAATAGAAAAAATGAGACAATATTGCACAAGAAGAACTAAGATATCATCTATCAGTTAATTGCTGTATAATCGTTATTTTTTGTTCCAATTGCGACCTTTTTCCATATATTTGTTTTACCTAAAACCGGAAAAAACCACCTTCCAAGAGTAACTAACGATCTTTCGGCTAAACATAAGATGCTGTTTGATGGCATCCACCTTCTAAAATAACTTTTTACTAAAAGCAAATCTTGTTATACAAAATGGAATGTTATTAATTGTATTTATAATATTGGCACAGTTCGGGGCGCGGGGATGGGCGCGGGCGCGATACCGCCGCACGTGCACGGCGAGCACTCGGTCAAAATGGAGCGGCTAGCGCTGCCTAATACCAGTGAGTATTACTGCGAAAGTTTCACGCGACTAATACTGATCGTGATTTCATGATACATCAAAGTATGGAATGGAAGCTTATTTATCAGAAGTAACTGTCCCGACCAACTTCGCACCGCTAGCAATGTCGTTTTTTGATCGATCCCTAACTTTTTTTAAATACTATATGCTATATTCATAATATCGTAGGAGTGTCATAGAAAAAGATTTTACTGCATTTTGACGGAGCTGATGTAATAAAGCCGCCTGGAAAGCATTTGCAACAATAAAAGTACAGTGGAAGCAGTTGGCCTATCTATTTATTTAAACTTTTGTTACAGAAAAACGCAAAGAGCCCCCCGATTCTGGCCTGGACTCTAAACCGTCGTCTTCGGGGTCGGCGGACATCCTGGCGGGGAAACCGAGCGGCACCAAGCGGTCGAGGCGGTAGTAAGTAACATTTACTTATTTTCAAGCCAAAAATTCATTTATTAGCGCCCCTCAGCATCGCTAGCGCATTTTTTGGCGCAAATTTTGTGTTCCAGTGCGATATTTAGGATACAAATTAGCGTACATATGTCTTTTCTCAGAATCTGGACTGCCTGTGTACCAAATTTAATTTAAAACGGTTCAGTAGGTTTGGCGTGAAAGCGATACAGGCAGACTGACACAGATTTACTATTGCATTTATAATATTAAGTATGGATAATATAAAAAGTATCACTTATAGAACGTCTAGTAAACTAGTATTTTATGATGGAATTCCAAATAATCTATAGTCTAAATATTGTTAAACCTTAAAAATGTGTAAGTACTTATGCTTGTCCTTTTCTCTTATTGCAGAGTGATCTACATAATTAATAATTTTTATATTTGTTTATTTATTGACTTGCAACTTAACTGTTGTGGGCGGAAATAGAGTGCTTAAAACTTAATTAGTATTTTAAAATATTCAAATTCAATTTACTAAATGATGTTAATTTTTGGTTTAATAACTTACAAGTATTTTTAGACAAATTTGCTAATAATTAAAAATATTGTTATGTTTAACTATTGTATAATTAAGCATTTCTATAATTGATGTTATGTTTAACAATTGACAAATAAATTAAGAATGTCATTGCAAATCTAAAAAATGAACCAGTTAAATGTATGAATTGCATCATAGTAAGTTTAAACATGAGTACGGTTTAGCGGCTAGCCTTTGTAACAAGTTGCACTACTTGACGATTGTAAGATGACGTAATAACTTTGATAAATGACTATTCAAGGCAATATATCAAACCTTCGCCGATAAAAAAATCATACTTATTCATTTATTATTTAAAGATTTACGAAAATAAAATAATAAATAAATAAATTTAGTTACTCCGAGGACTTATCCACTTAATAAGGTATTTTGTTGTATGGTTTTTAAATTACAACAAAATGACGGTATTTAATTAAAATTTTCTGACTACCTCACATCAGACTACAAAGTTTATTTATGTTGGTTGCTAACTATGATAACCGCTGTGATGCAACTCACACTTTAAAATAACTTTATTTATCACCAACGACATTCTTAAACCCGGGCTCCAAACGAAAAAAAAAGCCTAACCTTGCAAATTTTCTTTTCTTTCCCCTTCCTCACACAAAAGCGACGCACTCTATTCCCGCCAATATTCTGACGTTGAGAAACTAAAATTCAAAATGGCGACCGCCAGCTGCTCCTCGGCGGACGAAGACGACGTGGACCCCGACACCAAGGCGGCGCGCGAGAAGGAGCGCCGCCAGGCCAATAATGTTCGAGAGAGGTCAGTAACATACATTATTAATCTATCTGCTAAAGTAAGCGGTTACGATGTAGATAGAAATTTGTACATTGACCCGGATCTATTTGTCTTTGGCGCACGCGCGTATTTTGTATTGCCGTCACGCTCGCACAAGCTCGGTCGCAAGCTCATGCGAGCGTGATGGCAATACGATAGTTGAAAAGTACTTTTCCATATTTTCACAACGTTTAAACCGTCCCAGACAACGACAAATATTCCAAAACCAAAATCAGCTAAACCGGTCCAGCCGTTAGTCTGTTTAATCGAGACAAACTATCAGCAATTGATTTTATATTGGACCTGACTGTTCAATTAAGAGATCACTTTATAATTCACTAATACCTTTACAGGATAAGGATACGCGATATAAACGAAGCGCTGAAAGAACTGGGACGCATGTGTATGACGCACCTGAAGAGCGACAAGCCGCAGACGAAGCTCGGAATACTCAATATGGCCGTCGAGGTCATTATGACACTGGAACAGCAAGTGCGAGGTAAATATACAGCTACGGTCTTCGGCAGATAAACCTGACCCTCTGGTTTTCAGGTTTATTAAAAAAAAAAACAACACATCAAATTGTCTTAAAAACGTTCCCTCATTTGTCACCAAACTTTGAAAATTCCCGCCAATAATTTTGTTTAATGTACCTGCAAGAATTTCGAAACCCGTAAGTTTGAAGTTAATTTTCTTATTTGAAATCATTGCAAACACCAAAAATTACACGTAATTATATGCCAGTATTTCAAAAGGCACTGCCTCAGCATTTCTTAAGGGTGTAAACCCAAGACACTGATTATAGTTAATTATAGTAGATTGTATAGTTTGAACAAGCAAATCATACAACCTATAAATGTTGAACTTACTCGTTCTAATACTTAACACCTCTTACTATCTTTAATTCCTTCATACTTAACATATTTGTTGTCCAACAGAACGGAACCTGAATCCGAAAGCAGCGTGCTTGAAGAGGCGCGAAGAGGAGAAGGCGGAAGAAGCGCCCAAGCTGCTGCCCGCGCCGCTGCAGCACTACCAGCCCATGCCTGTGAGTTGCGTCTTGTCTTTGAACCTATTACACCGATGCTAGCGCCACTTTCGAATAAAAAATCTTCTAAATTAAAGCAAATATAAAAAATATGTCACAGTATGACAATAGATAAGCTTGCATAGTATTTTTAGAGCACAGCTTAGCAGTCCTAAGTAAAAAGAACATAATAATATACATATTGTTGCATAAAGTGTCCAATTTTAGCTGGTGGTGGTGTTTGGATGGCTACAAACAAAACCAAACCTTTTAAACCCAAAATTAAATTATAGGAGGAAACGCCCTAGCTAAATCTTATAACATGTCAACAGGGTCTCGGTCAGCTACCCGGTCAGCCGCCTAACGGGCCGCAATAGCATCGCCCGACGTACCAACACTACGCGCAATAGTGATACTTGTGTGGAGACACTTGATTTAACCCGTTAACCATGTGGATACACTTTGTTAAACCCGTGAGCGCTTAACCAGACTTGACTGCATGATGCCTTGGAAAGTTTCGTGGAACCAAAAAGTTTAAACAAAGACGTGCAAGGTTTTTATCGTAATTCCTTTATGTCGAAACCATGAATGGTACAGAAGAACTGGGAGACAAAAGAAGGAATGTGTATAGAATGTGGTTTGCTCGAGTGGAATTGCTGGTCGTTTAAGTATTGAATCTATTGATTCTGAAAAGGAAAGTGTTTGTATGGCTCAGTGATTTTTAAATAATATTGTTTAGTAAAATTTTGTATATTATAAGCGAAGGCTTTTTGTATAGGGCTCTTTCGTTTAAAATATATATAATTTAGCAAATTGTGAAGTAACACCAAAGTAACATAGCAGGTCTATGTTGTAATAGGAAATGTACAGTAAATTTGTTGTACCAGTGAGGAAAAGTATTAGAAATGGATTTATTTACTTTAATATGACTTGTATTATTTAGTGTAATATGTAGTTTTTACGTATTTCCTTTTTATATTTTTTTTTTACATAATATCCTCTATACTTACTTATTTCAGCCTTCTTTTTTCATTTTAAAATTTATATTGACTATTGCTTAGTATTTATTTCCCTTATTTAATCTTAATTCAACAATGTTAAGATAATATAAGTCATATTATATTGTTATAATAATAGTATGAATATATAAACGTCGGTAAAAACATGAGTGTCTCCAAAAAAGAAGTGGTTTTAAAGTGCGTAGTGTGATCTTGGACTTACCCTAGAATTAGAATTGTATATTATTAGAATTATTGACTATATTATAGTTTATAGTGTTTATTTTATAATATATTCGATCCCGCCATACCTTCGCCAGGTGAAACGAGATTTTTTTAAATAAAATAACTGTTTCCTTGAACCTTGCGATACCGTTGCAAATACTAACAAGTAAATTAAAGCATACATTGTTGTATGACGATTTTAAGTTATTTTACTCAGAAAGACTAATCAATATTTTTTTTTTGACAGTTTGTAATGCAAAACCTGGCATTAGTCAGGTATTATGTTGAAACAAAATGTCTAAGTTATAAAAGGCGATAGTTTTAAAAAGAAAAGCGGTCATGCCATAAAAAGCGAGATTTCAAAATGTCTTCGACCCAAAGACATTGAATCCATGAGATAAAATAAAGAAAATGTATAATATAGGAAGGATATGTATAGAACGTAGTTATAATAATTAAGGAATTAAAGAAGATATTTTTAATTAAATTTAATCAAAGGATTTTTTTTCGCTGCCATAAGCATACATACGTATAGGTGTAAACAGATTTGGGGAAGTCTGTTTGGAGTACTTTTTCCTTTATTTAATTAAATGGAAAACATTTTTAATTTGTTAAAATTAAATGGCAACATTTTCACTTACTTTTGTTACTTTGTAACATGATGTTACATTGTAACATGTCATGTTACAATATAGCAAATGTAACAAGGTTTTGTTTTTGTGTTTTGTTTGTGTCTGCATTGCGCGGTTTCCTTTTCGTCTGAATTAAAATATAAAATTTAACGAAAATTTAATATTAAATGCTATTTAAATCTGTTGACTCGGGCGTTAACGGATTAAATAAAAAAAAATTGACAATAATTTATTTCTTTACCCAAAAGGTTTATTAAAGGATTCGTACTCCAAACTGTTTCTTCCATTTGTTTGGCTGCTAAAACTACTTATTTAAGAGTACTTAACTATTTTTTTTTATAAAACCAGTGACCCTTTAAAATGGGATGTCCCTTTATCTTAATTTCGTCATTAAATTAGTATTATCATTTTTATATTCATTATTTTATACAAAATTCTAAAATCATTAATAAAATTTATATAGTCTGATGTAATAATTTGAGCATAATCGTCTTTATTTGTAAATAAGGAAATTAAATGTTTTCTTTTCGTAGCTCAATGAATTTATGTTAACTAATTATGAAAAAAAAAACTAGTTTGACATTTTATTGTTTATAAAAATCCTTTTTGTTTTCTTGACATTTCCTTGTGACAAAATTCAGGACTTTTATTTTTAGGTATAAAAGTATAAAATTCATAAAGTTATTCATCCGGAATAATTCAAATATATATTAGATCAGTTACACTTTGTAATGAGTATAATATAATATTTGCAGTTTTTCTGTTAGTTTTGTGGATTTTATACTTTTTTTTTCTTTTTCTCCGTACTCATATCATGTAGGATTAGTATTATTTTAACGAAACTTTACAGAAATAATGTGCTAATGATATTTCGCACTGTGAAAAGAAAACTTATAATAGTTTTTATAGAAAGCGCGGGAAATCTTCAAAGATGGCCGCTGTTCTGTCAAAACTATTGTGAAGTACAAATTGTCGAAAGTTCAAAGTGTAATTTTAGTATTTTCCCTTAGGTTAAGTTTCATTGATTATTTACGATTACAATTTATATTAATAATAACGATCACCCTGTCCTTAGTTAGATTAGTTGACATTTTCTTCCAATTAGCGTTTATACTTAAGTTTTTCCATTTTTTTTTTTAGTTTTTATTTACTTTGTTGTTATACGCGCGCGCGTATACTTTATCTTTATTTTTTTAAGGATTATTTTTGTTTAGAAATAATCGGTACGACGAAAATGTAATTTATTTCGCAATATACATTTTTTTTTTTGGATGCTCACGAATTTTAAGAATGTTTCTTTGTATTATTTAAGAGGCACTCAGAATGATTCTCTTTTTTTCTTTGTGTACAAGAAATCCTGGAGATTGTGTACAAGAGGCTTTCCTTACAGATTTTTTTGTATTTTTTATTTTATTTTTGTTATTTCGCCCTTTACTGGTAACACAGCGGCCTGCCACATAAACATGTTCTGTTCAGAATGATAGTTTATAAAAATAATTACAGAAAGGTCTAATTATAAAAATGAATAATTATAATTAAATATTAAATGTGCCATTTCATTTTGCTAATCTCGTGTTTTATTTTTTTTTATTACCTGCGCATTACTATAGGCTTAGTAGCCGTGTTGGTAGGTTGGTGTGCCGGCTGATATAGTTATAGGCAGGGGTGGGATGGAATTTTGTTATTTTGGAGGTACTCTGTATTTAGAGCATAAGTACCTTTTCTTCAGGGCCTCTAGTCTCTTAAACTTACGATTATACTTCTATTCTATTACTATTCAAATATTACTCTATTACGATTAAGTAATAGAATAGAAGTATAAGTAATCGTAAGTTTAAGAGACTAGAAGGCATTAAAAATTTCAGCCCAGTATTAATAAAAAAATAACAATAAGTAACACTCAAAAGTAATAAAGTAAGGCCAAGGTGACCATTTGCTAGCACTGAAACAAAAATACTTTTTTATTATATAGTCTATTATTTTATGATTTTATTTACTTACAAGCTACAACGGCGAGGCATCGCGGCGATATGCTCTCGTCAACTATTTTCTTCACAGCACAAGAATTCACACCTTTTTCCTTCAAATAAACTATCCTGTCGTACAAAACTACATTTTCGCAAATCGGCTGCAATATTCTTTGCAATAAAATAAAAACTGCCGCCTTTTTCTTGTAAACATCCTGTGAAAAATTCTGCCAAAGCATTTTCAGCTCAACTGTGTCCAATTTAAGGTTACATTTGCATTGTTGTACTGTAGTGTCTGCGTTTTGTTCGCACCGGTTTTTGCAAGACAGTGTAAAACCGCTGCGTTCCGCGTTTTCTGTGTAAATCTCGAAATCGTTGTTTGTATTTCTTACGTTCACTGCTTTTCTTTTCTTTCTTGTTATTACTAAGTTATCTGTAAAGTAAATTCGTATTTTTAGTTTGTGTAAAAAAAAGCCCCGAAGTGGAAACCTGAAGGCGGGTAATGGTGAATCGGCGCTTGTGTGTTGCTAGCCAAGCCACCGTAGTTCATTGCTCTGATGGTGTAAGTACATCATTTTGTTTTTTTTTTATTTTCATACAGAATGTAGGACTTCAAGTGAGCACACTTAATCCTTTTTTAATTTTGTTTTCAGGAATCAGTCCTGTATAACTATGCCGATATAGTATATGTGTCAAAATTTTCCGGTTAGTAAGTATATTAAAATTATTGTAATTGTGTATATTATAGTCTACTTACTATTATCAGCATAGTACTCGAGCGTTGCCCTAGCCATGAGATTGAACACCAAATCCTTCAATCCATCAATCTGTTCCGGCGGTTGAGCTGCTAACCTCAAAAACGGCACTTTCAGGTATTGTTCAGCTTTCATACTATTAAAAACTCTAGCAAAGCTCTCACTTAACGGAAAATTTACAAATTTATCGTCATTTAAAACCATTCTGTGGTAACAACAAGACATGAGCACCATTGCTTTAGCGTCAGCCATTTTTAAAAACAAATTTAGCGCGTTAACTGTCAAATCTGCGCATGCGTGAAGTCCTGTCATGCAAAATGGCCGCCGACCGAACTTGTCTTGCACACAACTTTCAATGAAAACTGAGGAATCGTCGTTAACAGTGTGTCTGGCGTATTTTACTTGAAATGAAGAATTTTCGTGGTATTTCCTTTGTCTAGTCTTAGCGCCAACATAGTGTTTCGATTCGCATTCTAATCCTAAGACATTGTATTTGCAGGTGTCGAATATCAACTGGTCTAGGTATCCCTGAAAATTTAAATAAGTAAACAACTTCAACTCGATTAAAAAGTTCACTACAATATTAAACTGACAAATATGAAAATACTACCGTAACCCGTAACCAATAAAAGATCAACTAACTTAGACAGGAACTATTAGTAAATGAAATACTGAGGGTAGTTGAAAAATAAAACCAAAAAAGATTTGTAGAATAATAAAAGAAGCAAACTTGACTAACACTTATTTTAAAAACTAAAAACTTAGGGATAAGTCCAGTCAGCACTTTCAGAAGTATATACCTACAGTTACTTATTGTTAGAGGTGGTCGTTATTTACAATCGCATTTAAAAAAAACTCGTTATTTCATGGCAACGAATCGCATTGCTATTCACAACGAATGTATAATGCGATCGCGTTCTCGTTGCCCGGCAACGATCGCGTTCTCGTTGCCGTCGGCAACGATCTTGTTCTCGTTGCCGTCAGCAACGAAAACGCGATCGCATGTGACAGCTTGTGATTAGCAAAGCAACGAAACGCATTGAAGCATTGCGATCTCACTCCTATCGAATTAATATGAAATGTACTAAAAAGACATTTTGCTGAAAAAAAAATGTATAAGGTTTTGTAATATCGATAATTGCTGCACTTCGATAAAAATATCCATATTAACATTGATATTAGAGCAAACTTGCATGTCTAGTTACATCCTGCGTTTTCGTTTCGTTGTCAATCGCATTTTCGTTGCCGATCGCATTTTCGTTGCCGATCGCATTCTCGTTGCCGATCGCATTCTCGTTGCCGATCGCATTTTCGTTGCCGGATTGCATATCATGCGATCGACAACGAAAATGCGATCGCAGTTTAAAATCGCAGTTGTTCGAAAATAGCATAACAGCGATCCCATGCGATTGAAAAATAGCAGTTATTCTCACCTCTACAAGTGAGTTTAGATAATACTTTTAAATAAAAGAGCTAAATATTACTTACCAGTCCAGATCCAAAGTCTACAACCGTATCGCAGCCAACGTCTTCGCATACAGTCTTAATTTCCTTTGCCAGATAAATGATTTCATGTTTTTTCTTCGCACCTAGAGGCGCCTTCAATTTCTGTTCTTCGACCACATTATCTAAACTATATTCAACTTTAAACTTTTCACATTTTCTTATAAAATCTTCTATTTGACTATTCTGAGAATGTAATTTGAATTTTTCATCGAAAACATCGACATTTTCGAATCCTTCTAAGTTTATAAAGTCCAAAACATTTTTTGAAAGTATTTTCGTGTTTGCGTGCTTGAATAGTATTTGATTGTCTTGTAAAAACTTTAGTGCCTCTTCAAAATAATCGTGCGAATGAAGGAAAGAAGGTGGCAGAGACATGTTTTCTATAAGAATAAAAAAGGATTAGTAGGTTTTACACGTAAAAATAATTTAATAAATATTAATGTACTGTTTGTAGGTACCTGTTTAGTTTTATAATTTGGCCTTCCAGTTGTATTTTAAAGGTAGCTTATTAAAATTTTCCCTTTTTTTTCCCAGTCTACAGTGCAAGAAATTATATAACAAACATAAAAACTAAAATAGAAGTTTATTTAAATGCATACATACAACCACATACAAACTATATTCTCAAAACTATAAACTCTGGAAATATCAACAATTGAATCCAACTTTCTAAGTTATTTTCAATATTTTGCAATAAAATAATATACTTATAGCATGGTTATATTTTTATAAATAACCAGGTTTCTTATTTTGTTTTCTATTGTGACAAAAAATAAGCGTTTAAAATCCATAAAACACTTATATGACTTAAGAAATTCAAATCTACCCTCCTTAAAAATTAAACATCATATAATGAAGTAGCCAATTGGCGAAGGCGTGTGCTGGCTTGGCATTGTACTTCCACAGCTAACTGACATGACTGTGTGCAATATTTCTGCCTCCGCTCTGTGTGTGGTCATCTGCCCTGGTAACATGACGAACCAGTTGTCGAATTTGTCGAATCTATCTGTCACTTTTGACTATCGTCTTCATACATTTTTCCGCATTTAAATGTCAAAAGAGATCAAAAGTGACAGAAAGATTCGACAAATGGTCCGTCATGCTGCGGGGGCTGGCCATGGTAAAGTGAAGACACAAGGATATTATGATCCTACTGTTGGGGCCCACTAATCTTTCTCCAAACCTCATTGGCTCGCGCCTCCAAATGTTGTCCTGCGCATTCACCAATCACACACTTTCCCGCCCATCTCTCCCTCCCCAGATATCTCTGACAAACTTCCACCAAGTCCTCCTTTTTCACAGCCAACACTCTTTCTCTCTGCGTCTTCCAGATGTCATAGGATAATCCGTATACAAATAAGTCAATTCCTTTCATGTATTCAGCTATTGGCTGATCCATTTGTTGTAAAATTGAGAGTTTCGCTTCGAAAACGTTTTGGTCATCAACCAGTTTTGTGTTTGCGGACATCCATTGAACGGTTTCGTCGAAGACATCCAAAGTTATTGTGGAATTTGGGTCTCTGTATGAGTAAAAGTTGAAAGTGCCATCCATGTTTAGCGCAGCTCCACCGCCGTATGCTCCGTTTTGCTCTCTTACTATTGGATGAAGGTATTTTGACGTCAAGAGACGAGACAGAACCCTCAATTTGGCATGATCAGGATCCGTATACGGCACAGTTGGTATAACTTTAGCGCAGAAATGAACTGGGATGTTCATAGAAATGTGGAGACCGCGATTTTCTTTTGGCATTTCAGTGCTTTCAATCCAATTGATTCTGTTCACTTCAGACTCATCTTTGCAGAGGTTAGAGCAGAAATTATCAATTTCCGTATGGATTTTTTCATTTGTACTACTGTAATGGAATGCTGCTCGCAGGTTAGTACCATTGAGAACTTTCCTTCCAATGTTGTCGACCAAATTTATAACATCGTCAACTTTATACTTCTTTTGTATTTCTTGCATGTTCACAACGTGCTGCAAACCAAGCAAATTCTCTTTACACTCATCTACAGACGAGATGAGAGACCGAGCAGCTTGCATGGCATACGTATGACCACTATCAATAACACCAGATGTTAAAGACGAGCAATAGTTACCCAAAAGCATTGTCACCCTCTCCGAGTTAAAAAAGTTCGGTTTGTCAAAGATTTCCGTCCAAATTTCGAGCATTTTAGCCAGATTCTGATCGAGACAGTGACTGCTGACTAGAACACCCTGCTCGTATTGCCCTTGCTGATCTATATGCTCCGTCACATGGGTGACCACACTGAGGCCAGAAGTTGACTTGCTAATGAGTTTATCCAAATCTCTGTAGTTGTAAGATTTTGTGTCGAATTTGTCCAAAATGTAGTTGAAGAATGGTAGTAGCTGTTTCTGCTCAGGATTCAAGGTTTCAGCACCTAAAATGCCTTTGAAATACGTGACTCCGTTGGTGTTAGCTTTGCAGAGTTGTAATGGTATTGTACCAGACACAGCATGTTTAAGTGGTGGTGCAGTCTTGTTAAGAGTTATCTCCTCGATTTTGAGACAAGGCAGTACATTCAAATCCTGCTGCTTCTTCTGAGCTTTAGATAGCTCAAGACCTTCTTTATAAATCTGATCTTTTTCTTCTTGACTTAGCTCTTTGACTTTACTTTTAAGTACTTTAGCTTCCAAGTCGTTGAAAATGTCATCGAATTTCGGGTCAGGCTGCATAGTCATAACCAGTTTGTGGTTGTTGAGAATGAAATATTTTTCTATTGCATCTTTTACGTAAGTTGGATTCTGGAGGTTCGTCTTTAATTGGTCCAACAAAGCGTTTACTTTTAGAGCATCTAAAATGGGTCCATTGTGATTCCACAAAGGCATAAGATTGAAAAGGAGATTGAGCCCAAATTTCGGTGACTGATGCTTGATTGAGAGCTCAAATCCGTGAAGTACACTCTCAATGTGGTCCTTCTCAAATCCTTTCTCATATATCTCTTGGATAGTTTGATTCGTTATCGATTCAACAGTATTAAACTTCTCTTTTTCAACATCTCTCAACCCTACTACAAATAGGGTGTCCCTGATCTGATTATCGTAACCCGTTAACGAATTGTATCCTCCAGAAATATTCTTTTCTATTAGACTTTTGTAGAACGCTGAATTTGGACCAATCATCATTAGTTCTGACAAAGCTGTCAGCATAAAGGTTTCGTAAATATCTGTTATGTCAGACATGACAAAGCCAATTGCTATTTGATTCTGTTTCTCGATGGGACCACCAAATTGATCGACTCTGCATGAGATCACCTCTTTTTTTGGGGCTTTCCATCTCTTCTGCTTACCCACAATTGTATTTGATGGGTCCAAGTACTCATACTTGCTCAAATAGTTTTCATTTACAAACTTCAGGTTCGCTTCTAATGGAAAGTTTCCATATGAGTATATCCTTGCATTACTTGGGTGGTAGTACTTTGCGTGGAAGTTTTTCAGATGGGCATGTGTTAAGTCTGGAATGCATAATGGATCGCCACCTGATACAAATCCGTAAGTTCCTTGTGGCAAGATGGCGTTGATAAACTTTTGACCGAATAAGGAGCTGGTCTCTGAGAAAGCTCCTTTCATTTCATTGTAAACTACACCTTTGAACGTCATCTCGGTAAACCTATCAGTTAAATCCTTGTGCTCCAGTCTCCAACCTTCTTGTAGGAAATCTAACCTCGATAGATTCGGTTTGAACACTGCATCCAAGTATACTTTTTGCAGGTTTGAGTAATCAACTTCATTTTGAGACGAGAATGGATAGAATGTATAATCGGGTCCTGTCAAAGCATTCATGAACGTAGCAAGCGAGCGATTTAGCATTTTGAAGAATGGATCTCTTACAGGATACTTCTCTGAGCCACATAGAACTGTGTGTTCCAGAATATGTGGCGTTCCCATTGAGTCTAGTGGAGTTGTACGGAAGCCAACAGAAAATACATTATTGGAATCATCTCTCTCTAAATGCAAATAGGGTGTTTTTGTTTTCTCATGCTGAAGTAGGTATGCTGTCATGTTATACTCCTGCACTGGTTGAACATGAGTGCAAACAAAGCCATGTATTGTTTTTCCAGGTTGTATATTTTTAGAAAGTTCTGTTTTTAATGCGTTTTGGTGGCATTTCCTTTCACTGGTATAGTTGAAGCGGTTCCGGAGGGTCTTGCAGCCGTGTAGCGGGAATCTTGAGTACATTTTTGCGATTTGAGGATGATATCTTCAGGATTTTTTCACCAAATATCTGCAAAACACAATCATCACTCACTTTTGTAAGATTTTGACGAAATTCACGGACGACGCAAAGAAAATGTTGGGACCACTTGTAAGGGAGCTTGGAGACACTGGGGATATGTTTAGGATTAAAGAAATATGCAAAATATCAAAGAACTTAAAGGTAAACGAAAACAAAAGAACTATGATGCAATTTCAACTTACATGAGTGGAATAGCCTGAACTGGTACCGTGACACAAATGAACTGAAATACAAATGTCTGTATATTCACTAATCACTTCAAATACGATTATCGGTACGTAAATGCAGAATTTCGGCACATTTTTCGGAAAATCGAACTAACCTCTCAACCCAAACCAAAAGTTGAATTGAAAGCACAGACCAACTAGAGATACTAATTGAAAGCTAAAATGCACAGACAAAAAATAAACCCATGCACTGTCCACCTAATCACCTAATCAATCTGTGCCTTTCTTTTTTAGTTTTTTTTCGCCCATTCATAGCAGGCAAAGTGGTGGCGCGTAAATGGGCCACCATAAGAAAAGATGATGGCAAAACAGGACAGGTCGAGGTAACAGGCAACAAGCCGTAGTAATTCCTACATCCGACGACTACGAGTAAGGAAAAATTGGTTCCACCAACCTTGAAATCCTGTCCGCGGCGTTCACACCCGGGTGTATGGGTCTGATCTTTATTGGGCACAAGCACTTTCCAAGATCCAGAGCAACATCGGTAAATTATGTGAACTTCACAATGCAAAAAAGAAAATTGTTATTTTTATATCGTATGACAGCATGTCATAGTCGACAATAGATAAAATGTTTATCTATGGAGCCAGACACAGCTAATATTCGCCCGACACCGCGACCTCCTTGCAGGCATCCCATTGCTGGTGAAATCACTAGCCTGCCTGCGTCCTCATCGGATATAAGGAAAGTCTACGGCGTCGCCATGCTCCCCGACCTTGGAAGTTAATCAAACTTCCAAAAAATAAAGAAGAACTAAAATTAATTAAATATGATAACAATATATATATATATAATGGATGCCTACAAAGCATGCAAGTGAATATTATTGAGTTGGTAACGGGTATACCTTTACTACCGGACGTTTATAAAAACCATCCTGTGTTTTTACTTCCACCACCCGCACCGTGCCGTCGGAGCCCGGATAGACCTTTGTTATCACTCCTAAAGGCCATTTCAAGGGAGGAGTGTTCTCTTGGTCAACTAAAACAACCGTTCCTAATTGCACTGAACGACCTTGAGTACACCACTTTTGACGGATCTGCAGCGTGTGCAGATACTCTAATCGCCACTTTTTCCAATATGACTGCACGAGAGAGTCCAATAGTCTCTTCCTTTGCGACAAATTTCTACGTTCATCCGACACATCTTCGGCTGGCAAGCATTGCAACGGCGTTGACATCAAGAAATGTGCAGGCGTTAACAATTCAGGATGAGGATCTGCAGAAAGCAATCCTAAAGGGCGAGAATTAAGCACACATTCTATTTGAACAAGAACCGTCATTAGTTCTTCATAAATAAGAAGCTGGTCTCCTATAACTCTATACAGATGCGTCTTCATGCTTCCAATATTGGATTCCCACATCGAACCAAAATGCGGAGCACGCGGTGGAATCATTTTCCATTCAATTCGGCGATTTAGTAACTCACGACCTAAATCGTCTCCAAAAGCTTTGCTCATTAGCAAAGTGTACAATTCATCTAGCTGAGCTTTAGCACCAATAAAATTAGTCCCATTGTCTGAGTACAAGACCGAGACTGGGCCTCTTCTTGCTATAAACCTCTTAAAGGCTGCTAAAAAGGCATCTGATGTCAAATCAGATACAAGTTCAATGTGAATTGCTTTAGTCACAAGGCATATAAACAAACAAATGTAGGCCTTTTGTGATCGCTGACCTCGTCTACGAGCAAGCGTTACCTTGATTGGACCTGCATAGTCCACTCCTGTATGAACAAAGGCTTTTGCTTCTGTCACTCGAAAAGATGGCAAATCTGCCATCTTTGGTGCGGCGGGAGATGGCCGTACTCGAAAACATGCGTTACATTTCCGTACTTCAGCTCGCACAGTAGTCCTGGCGTCTAATATCCAGAACCGTTGTCTAAGAATCGATAGAAGTAAATGTGCGCCTGCATGGCAATTCATGTAATGGTAATGTCTGATAATAAGATTCGACACTAAGTCATGCTTCGGAAGTAGCAACGGGTATTTTGCTTCAAAGGGCAGCAGTGACTTCGAAAGCCGCCCGCCAACTCTTAACAATCCATCCTCATCAATAAAGACGTTCAACGCTCTAAGCTTCTTAGATGGAAGTTTATTTTCAGCGAGTTTTTTAACTTCTTCAGAAAAATGCACCTGCTGAACACACTTAATAATCCTCTTTTCAGCAAAGTATACATTTGCGACACCTTGAGTCGAAGGCAATTTCCTTAAGAATCTGTATATGAATACAACCACCTTTAACAGTTTCTCCCAAGAAGACATTCTCGTGATTAATTCATAAAGAACCGACCTTGAGTTATTTTCAGTAGCTACTGCAAAAGTTGAACTCTTGACTTCTGGTAATTCCTCGCACTTAGGCAATTCCGGAGTTAATAACGGCCATTCTTCTAGGGGGCGCTGCAACCAAGTCGGGCCATTCCACCAAAGATCATGCACTAACAACTGCGACGGCAATGTCCCACGCGATAAACAATCACTCGGATTTTCAGTCCCGGATACATGATAAAAATGTTGCGGATTTAGGTTCTCTTGACATTGTGCAATACGATTGCTGACAAAAATCGACCACCTATGTGGTGAGGACTTAATCCATGCAAGAGCTATCATCGAGTCCGTAAAGGCGTATACACTCGCGATGTTTATGCGTGAAGAATATGACTCTGTTATTGTCTTCACCAAACTTGACATCAGCAAAGCAGCACACAGTTCTAACCTGGCTAGTGTAGCTATCTTAGTAGGAGCTACTTTCGATTTTGCACATAAAATCCTCACACAAATGGCTCCTGCTGGATCTGTGACATGTACAAAGACCACACAGCCATAACCCTTGAGACTGGCGTCACAAAAGGCAACTAAGTTCACCTTGCTTTCATTCGACACGCCAATATGTCGCGGAATCTGCAAAGCAGACAGCATGGGCATTTCTTGCATCAAGGTCCTGAAACATCTTATAATGTTTTCCGGGGGTATGTCATCCCAACCAATCTGACATAACCAAAGCTCCTTAATCAAAAGTTTTGCGTATAGTATAACGGGTGCAACTAACCCTAATACGTCAAATAAACGAGCAATAACAGACAAAATTGCCCTCTTAGTACATTTTTCACTTGTTGGAGTTGTCTTAAAGAATAACATGTCCTTACACGGTGACCATGACAACCCAAGTATCTTTAAATTTACTTCATTTTCACCCGAAAAGTCAACGGCAGTCTTATGAGTCTCTGGAAGAGTGCTCATTAGGTCACTTGAATTGCTAGACCATTTAACTAAATCCATAGATCCGAGCTTGAACAAATCTATCATTTCTTTAGCAAGATTGCACGCTAACTCCCCTTCAGAAACGGAATGCACCAAATCATCCATGTATAACTGCGTCTCGGCAACCCTCGCCGCCTCGGGAAAACGTTCTCTATAATCGTCTGCCAACTGACGAACAGTACGCATTGCCAGAAAAGGGCTAGCCTTTAAACCAAACGGTACACTGCTAAACTGGAATGTTCGAACACGTTCTTCATCATTAAAACGAAACAAGATGCGCACATATTTATGATACTCATCCTTCAACCCGATCCTTAAGTACATCTGCTTGATATCGGCTGTTATTGCTATAGGAAACAACCGAAAGTTGAGTAACAACAAAAACAAGTCAGCTTGCAAATTCGGTCCAGTGTGCAACACATCATTTAACGAGAGACCTGACTTGGTCTTTGCGCTGGCATCCAAGACAATGCGTGGCATAGGCTTATCCGAGCGGAAAACAGCATGATGTGGTATGTAGTAACCTTCTTCTGTAAGCCGCGATTCAGGAATTTCATACAAATACCCATACACCCGGGTGTGAACGCCGCGGACAGGATTTCAAGGTTGGTGGAACCAATTTTCCTTCCTCGTAGTCATCGGATGTAGGAATTACTACGGCTTGTTGCCTGTTACCTCGACCTGTCCTGTTTTGCCATCATCTTTTCTTATGGTGGCCCATTTACGCGCCACCATAATTTGGTGGTAAATTTTAGGAAACAAAGGAACATCGTTCATACAGCCAACTGAACCCTACATTTAAAAGTAAAGTAAAAGTAAGATTTTCTCTGTAATAAAACATATTTTCCTTGTGTATATCGAGGATATTTTGTTAAATAATCATAGCTGTACTTCATACCGGTTTGTTTGCGAGATAAAAAAAATAACAAGTTTATACAAACAGTTTATTTTATTTTTAAGTAATTAATTTGCTTATTTATAATGCAACCTACTTTCTACCTAACTATTTGTTATTTGTATGATTGATGATTGTATGCATTTGGGGCACTTTTGCATCTTACATACTTGTTCTATATATCTATTTACACGTCGTATAAGTTTGTATAATTTCATTAATGTAATAAGGCTTGGAATCGTAAAAAATAACTAATTATAATCGTGGTTGAAATCGCTTTAAGCGATAAGGCCGCCCATTGTATGTATTATTTCAGCGTGGGTCCTTTCCGGCTGTAACAAAATATTATTATTATACATTATCATCATCAATACATAGTACAGTCAAGGACTAGGAGGCCGTAACAGATTTGTCTATGGTTTCGTCAGGCCTGTAGACTGTATTACCAAAGAACAACAGCTATTTTGCAATACAGAAAAACCGGAAGTGTTACGCCGACCGTGTCCGCCACTGTACAAAATGAAGTCGCTTCCCGCGTCTGTCCCTATGTATGCTTAAATCTTTAAAAGTACTCTACGGATTTTACGCATACATAGGGACAGACGCCGGAAGCGACTTTGTTTTATACTATGTATTGATGTTAGGCGGTACGAATTTCGCCGTGGTGTATTCAAATAAAAATGTATATAGCTGGACTGCGGTTATTTGAGACCATAAGCTACGAGGCGTAACGAAGGTCTTTAGATTAAATTCTTCTAATTATAGCACAGGGTTTAAAGTTCCAAACAGGTTTTCAAACCAAAATTATTCTGAGGTAATGTAAGTAAATTTGGGTATGCCTGTTCTGTAGTACTATGTACCCACAGAACAGAACAGGCATACCCAAATTTTCTTACATTATATACGAACTAGCTTTCCGCCCGCAGCTTCGCAAGCGCTTTTTATTATAAATAAAAGTAAATAACTGGTTGATTTGTTTCTCAGAAATATAGGGAAATCATTTGTAATCGCACCAAAGCCTAGAAATCATAAAAAAGCAGTTTGCCTTTACAACAGTAAAATTTAGTTTTTCCAGTTCCCGTAGTATCTTCACGAATTCATGTCTTTGCTAGACTTATATTCCTTGCGTTTCTATCTTGAGATGTTTGGGCTGAAAACTTAAATACTCATTGTTCCCTTTTCCATATTAATGTCATCCTGTATTGTAAAAACTAACTAACCTATATGATTCATCCCCAAGGCTAAGCTCTGAGGCTTCACAAAAATGAAACTAACCTATATGCTTCATCTCTGAGGCTAAGCTCTGAGGCTTCACTAATAATCCTGTTCTATTCTACCCTAATTAGGTCTACTCAGATTCATCATCATCGTCGTCCCAACTGATTGTCGTTCATTGCTGTAAATTTGCCTCCCCTACAGGTTGCCATAATAACCTTTCTTGCGCAACCCTTATCCAGTTTACTAACAAAACTTTTTTTTCATACAAACTGTTACACTCTGTATAAGCCAGCACATGCAAAAACTTTGAAAACACCTACCATATTACTTTATAAGGAAACCTAATGTTCGCCATACATATTGTATCAGGGCGACTCCAGGACTAATTAAAGCAGTTATAATATTATATTTGGTGTTTAAGTATTATGAGGAGCTCATTTAGAAAATTTTAAGATAGTGTCATTCTTTAGATTTTAGCAAAAAAAACCTTTTTTACCCTGAACTCAGGGGCAAAATATTAAATAAATAAAACCATTTATGAGGTTTGTAATGTAAAGAGAATCTTCAGCGTAAATTTCAACTTTCTAATCGCAGCAGTTTAGAGTCTGATACAAACTGTTACATCCTGTATACGGCGGCTCAGTGAAGTTATCCCCATATCCCGTCTTTGTGAGACGTAGGCACCCAGAATCAGCACACCCACAAATGATTTCGCAATCAGCGCCCCCAAAAATCTATAAAACGCCACCCATATCGATTTTTAATACAAATTTATTTCCGCCATCTTGGATTTCAAAATCGATGTTTTTTGTGTAATTAGCGACCCTTATAACCTAGAAACATCACCCATTTCAATTTTTAAGCAAAATAAGGAGCAGTTTCGGTTTTTCATACAAACTTTAACACCCCGTATCATGGCTTACAGGACTAATTAACGCAATTTTGTTATCATATTTCATGTTGTTATATAAAAAGGACCTTATGTTGAAAATTTAGTCTCTAGTGTAATTAGTTTAGATTTTAGCAAAAATCATATTTCACCCTGTATAAGAACTCAAGGGCAAGATATAAAAAAACTAAAACCATTTATGATGTTTGTAATGCAATGACAATATACAGTGTAAATATCAACTTTCTAAACCCAGCAGTTTAGGAGTTTCATACAAACTGTTACATCCTGTATTCGGCGTCCGGGTTAAGTTATCCCAAAATCCCGTCTTAGTGGGTGCCTACGTCGCGCAAGGAAGCTACTGTCCAAATTTCATCTTTCTATCTTCAGCGGTTTCGGCTGGGCGATGATGAGTGAGTGAGTGAGTGAGTAGATCAGTGGTATTTGGATTTTATATATATAGATGACACAGTAAAGATAGGAGCAGTATATCGTCTCGGCAATACGTCACGTCAATACGGTAGACAAACGCGCGATAGGGCTAGGCTAGGAAAATGTCAAAATAATGCAAAATGAATGCGCGCGTAATTAATTTCGCGGGAGAGACACGCATCGACTGCATGTATGATACTTATATTTGGCTCAGGTACGCTAAGATTCGGGGCGCGTGTACAACAAGCGTTTCTGCCGTCAATCAATCAACCAAATCAAAAATCTGCCGTTTATATGAAGATGATCTACTGCTCTTATCTATATTGTGCAATGCTTTGGCAAATGTTAACGTACCATTTAACTTAAGCTTTTGATTTCATTTCTTTCATTTTCTACTATCAACTTCTTTTTCCCCCGTTTGACAGGAGCCATTACTTTAGTCTTCCACTCCTCGCAGTTTTCCACATCCTGATTGATCACCTTCCCCGTCTCCGGATCAATTGGGAACACACCGTACGGTGTGATTTTCTTCTTAGCTACAGTCCTACCGTGTCTTCTCTTCATATGCTTATTGAAGTTAGACCAATTCGTAAACTGCAGACTGCAGTCTTTGCAACTGTACGGTCTAACGCCCGTATGCTGATATTCATGAGTCTGCAAGATCGCTTTGAAACGGAACGATTTACCACAGAAATTGCAGACGTAAGGCATTGAATCTGTATGAACTATTTGGTGGTTTTCCATTTGTCTTTTTGTTCGGAAATTACGTCCGCACTGTTCACATGTGAAGGGCTTTAAGGCAGAATGCATTTGCACGTGTCTACGCAACATGTTAGGGAAGAGGAATGCTTTGTTGCAGATCCTACAGTTGTAAGGCTTGACTTTTTGATGTAACATCATAATGTGTGAGGTAAGGGAGCCTTTAGTAAAGTATGTTTTACCGCACTGCTCGCAAGTGTACTCCCGTTTTCTCACACCAACTGTATGCCTTTTCTTATGATCTCTAAGACTATTTAGATTCTTATAAACCTTATTGCATATATCACATGTTAGGTCCTGTATAGTTAAGGGCTGCCCTCTGCGTTTTATCATTTTGCGCTTTTGTTTGACATCAATGTAGTCTTTTAAATGTTTCTTTAAGGACTTCTCACTGCGCAGTATCTCCCCGCAGAGTTTACAGGGTTCTTTTGGTTCAGGATAATGGGACTGGATATGTTTCGGTTCGTTCTTGTAATTTTTATCGCAGTATGGGCAGATGTTCCTGGAAAATATCAATTGCGGTTAAAAATTACTTTTAATAAAATGTATAGTTGATAAATTATTGACAACAAAGTCCAAAAACAAACCTAGGCTATCATCAGCATCATCATCATCATTTCAGCCGTAAGACGTCCACTGCTGGACATAGGCCTCCCTCAAGGCTCTCCATCTGTACCGATCGCAGGTGGCCTGCATCCAGCGTGGACCCGCAGCCTTGCGCAGATCATCCGTCCATCTGGTCGGTGGACGTCCTACGCTGCGCTTGCCGATCCGTGGTCTCCACTCGAGAACTTTTCGGCCCCAGCGGCCATCTGTTCTGCGGGCTATATGACCTGCCCATTGCCACTTCAACGAGCTTATCCGCTTGGCTATGTCGGTGACCCTGGTTTCTCTGCGTATGTCCTCATTTCTGATTCGATCCCGCAGAGAAATCCCGAGCATAGCCCGCTCCATGGCTCGTTGAGCTACTCGGAGCCTGTTCATAAGCCCTATAGTGAAGCACCACGTTTTAGAACCGTATGTCATCACTGGCAGCACACATTGGTTAAATACCTTCGTCTTCAGGCACTGAGGAATATTGGACGAGAAGACGTTGCGTAGTTTCCCGAACGCCTCCCATCCGAGCTGGATTCGGCGATTGACCTCCTTCTCGAAGTTGGACCTACCTAACTGGATGGTTTGTCCTAGGTATACGTACTCGTCGACAACTTCGAGAACCGAGTTCCCAACCATAACTGGGGTAGGCAGAACATGGACGTCGTCTTGTCCATGTTCATTTTAAGGCCCACCTGTTGGGAGACTCGGTTGAGGCCTTCGAGCATCGTGCTGAGTTCCTCCATCGACCTTGCCATGACTACGATGTCGTCGGCAAACCGAAGGTGAGTGATGTATTCGCCGTTAATATTGATGCCCTGCCCTTTCCATTCTAGAAGTTTGAAGGCGTCTTCTAAAGTGGCGGTGAACAGTTTCGGAGATATAACATCTCCCTGTCTCACGCCTCTGTTCAAGGGAATAGCCTTCGAATTCTGTTCCTGTACTCGGACAGACATGGTGGCGTTGCTATACAAACACTTCAGCACTTCGATGTACCGATAGTCAATCCGGCATCGTTGGAGGGACTCTAGCACCGCCCATGTTTCGACCGAATCAAAGGCCTTCTCATAGTCCACAAACGCTAGACATAGCGGCAAGTTATACTCTTCGGTCTTCTATATAACTTGCCGCAGCGTATGTATGTGGTCTATGGTACTAAAGCCTTTTCGGAAGCCGGCTTGTTCGGGAGGCTGGAAGTCATCAAACCTTCGTTCGAGACGATTGGCGATGATCCTGGAAAACAGCTTATAAACATGGCTCAAAAGCGAGATGGGCCTATAATTCTTCAAAAGGGTTTTATCGCCCTTCTTAAAGAAAAGCACCACCTCACTTCTGTTCCATGCTTCAGGCGTGGTCCCTTCGAGTAGGACAGAATTAAAGAGCCTCTGAAGGACTTTGAGTACCGGTGTTCCACCCGCTTTCAGAAGCTCTGACGTGATTCCATCCTCACCCGGTGCCTTGTTGTTTTTAAGCAGTTTCAGGGCCATCCTTATCTCGTACAGGCTGATGTCCGGGATATCTTCGGTATAGTGTCGGGTTAGTTTGGCTCTAGGGTCGTTAGCCGCACTAGTAACAGGCTTAGTGACCGAATCGTATAGCTGTCCGTAGAACTTCTCGATTTCCCTCAAAATTTCCGCTTTCGTCGACGCTATACTGCCGTCATCCCTCTTCAGCTTGGTCATTTGGCTTTGCCCAACAGACATATCTCTTGCGAACACTTTGGAGCCTTTATTTCGCTCTATCGTATCCTTAATACGCGTAGTATTAAAGACACGGATATCGTGTCGCAAGGCCTTCGAGATCTGCCTATTGAGCCGCCTATATGACGCAGCATCATCGGGAGACTGCAGTCTAAGCAAGCGTCGTTCAGCCATAAGTTTGAGGGTGTCTTCAGAGAGTTTCTGAGTTCTAGCGGTACGGCGAGTCCTAAAGAATTTAGATCCGACCGTATGGACAGTTTTTACGAACCTGTTATTGATCTCGTCCACTGATGCGTCGTCTAGACAATCAAAGCGATTAGAGAGCTCGAGTTGAAAGCTCTCGGGGTTTTCGATCTGAGCGAGGGTAGGACGGAGCGTAGACTTCATCAGGCGGTACCGTTCAAGTTTAACGTTCACATTCAATGTGCCTCTTACTATTCGGTGATCACTGCCGGTTTTTACCCTATGAATCACGGAGACATCATTGAATATCCGTTTCTTGTCGGTCAAGATGAAGTCTATCTCGTTCCTAGAACCACCAGGGCTCATCCAGGTCCATTTCCTATGAGGTGGCTTCTGGAAGAAAGAATTCATCATGAAGAGTCCTTCTTTCTCCATGAAATGGGCCAGCCTCTGACCTCTAGGGTTCCGTTGCCCATAACCGAAGTTCCCCACTCTCAACTCATGCTCGCTTCTCTTGCCAAGTTTCGCATTGAAGTCCCCCATAACAACATTGAAGTGAGTTTTATGCGTATGTATGGCCCGACTAATGTCCTCATACATAGACTCTACTTCGTCATCTGAGTGTGTCGAGGTCGGTGCATAGACCTGAACGACCTTCAGCAAATATCTTTTAGATATTCTGAGTGTTAGGTATGCGACCCTGCTCGACACACTGTCGATGGTAATAATGTTTCTAACGAGGGACTTGTGGACGAGAAACCCGACACCACCTTGGGACAGTTGGTCGCCCTCCCGGTGGAAGAGCAGGTTACCCGATTTCAGGGTTATCGTGTCCTGTCCCTGTCTACGGACTTCTGATAGCCCTAGAATATCCCACCGTAACCTGCTCATTTCCTCTTCCAGCGCAACAATCATATCGTCAGTCCTCAAAGTGCGGACGTTGTGTGTTGCCAGGGCCAGTGGTCGTTTAAAGGGGTGGTAGCCGACCGTCCGGGGATTCTTAGCACCCCTTGCCCCGCCGTTACCGTAACCGCTACCGTGGTCAGGAATAGCGGGGCTGCCGGGGACTAGGGGCCTGGGCACATGCTGACTATTCATGAGGGGGGGGGGTTGCCATACTCGCCACGCTTGGCAGGCGGGTTGGCGAGCGCAGTATGGTGTTGTATAAACCAGAAGACGCTGCTGCCCGTCTTCTGGTGCTGTCCCTCAGCCGGGTCCTACGGCTCCCACGGGAGGAGAGGGGAGGGCGACATTCTAACGCCGGCGCCCGCGGCACAAGGCTATAACTTTCTGGAAAATCCAGTTGTTAAAGAGTGGAAGAAACTACCCTAACACATCAATATATATAAAACTCTTCCGTTACTGACTGACTGACTGACTGACAGACAACGCAGAGCCGAAACTACTAGGCGTGGCGGGCTTAAATTTTGAATGTGGGTTCCTTAGGGAGTGTAGGTGAGCAATAAGAAGGGATTTCCTGAAATTCCCACGGGAACGGGAAAAACGGGATTTTTGTGTTAATGAGAAATCTGCGCGGGAAAAACTGCAGGGCAGCCTCTAGTTACAATACAAAAACTTACATTATAAATGGGAAAGTAACTCTGTCTGTCTCGCTTTCCTGAGATTACTAGCTTTTTGTTTGAATGAAATTTGGTATATATGGATAGATCTAGATCTAGAAGTAGTCAAAAGGACATACAGGAAAATTGGGAATTTCAGAAAGAGAAGTTTCAAGGAAAAATGTGCTGGCAACACCGCTGGACATTCACTGGCATATAATAAAACAATAACACAAATCAGCTATAAACCTGCCTGACTAAAAAATTATAATAAATAAGTAAAAATGAGCCATTTAATATACTTACTGCAGTGCTTTTCTGTGACTAGAGACATGGTTCAAGAATTCCTCAAAAGAATTTCCTTTACTAAACTCTACTGCTTCGTCACAATCTATGCATGTGAACGCAAAACAACACTTATGTTGCTCTTTTGAGTGCTTCCGCAGAACATCCAAAGTTGGAAACATGATGTTACAGTGTTTACAAAGCCAAGTGTAACTAGACCAACACTTTATCGACTTCTTAGGTATATCATTGACTTCTTTGGCATACAAAGTGGTATTAGGATCAATGGACACATCTCCAATAGCGCCAAGTAATGAATGAACATCTAAGCTGTCATCAAAGCCAGAGTTGGAATTATCATCTTTTAGTTCTAATTTTATAGTTGGTATACTTTCTTGTTGTTTCTCAAGTGATTTGACTTTTTTTTTTGCCTTCTTTTTATATTCGAGACAGGACAAGGGCTGATCATCTTCATCAATACCGTCGGAATGAGGTCCATCATTGTTGATTGATGTACCAATGGATATAAAATCTGCATCTTTAGATACACTTTTTTCAGGGTATATACTTGCTAAAACTACCTGGGCTTTCTTGAAGCGCTCGAGAAATTCACTGGCTTTGTGTAGAGCATCACAGCAAACTAAACAAACGGTCCTAGGCACGAATTTGCTATCTTTTACGTAAGTAGGAAAAGTAATGTTGAGGGTAGCCAACTTCTGTTCAGTTTCAGCTCGAATTCGTTGATCTGTGTCGATGTGGAGTAGCTTTTCAGAGCTTTTCGGTTCGGCACAAAAGCAGCAATAATGCTTAGCCATTTTAATGCAGGAATTAAAGCATTTTAATGAAAATAAGCGATAAAATCAAACAAACCAACCATCCAAACAAACAAACGAATCAAATCAAATTTATGAAAAAAAAAAAAAACATCCATGAATGACTGACTTCAGTCATTTCAGTTCAATCCGTATTTCAGTCTTGACTGATTGTTGTTGTTTTTAAATTCGCTCATTCTGGGCAGGCAAAGGAACTCAGTCCATACAGCCAAGTTCTTCATAGTTTTTTTTTTTTCTTGTTTCATAACTTAGGTTGCTTGCTAAACCTAACCCATTGAAATGTGAGGGTGGTCTCACATTTCAATGTTCGTCACACGGACTTTTTAGTGGAATTGTTCGGGACTCCCCCGTCTGTCTGATCGATGTGAGAAATAAGGGAAGTTCCTTTGACTAATAAATAGATTAACGATATTTCGCTTATTTCGCCTATCGAGCGGCAACACTATCAATCACTCACAAATTTTGTGTCACAGACCAATTAGTTTTGTGCTAAATTTGTGTTGCGAATGAAATTTGTTTTCTTTTAGTGCTTCCGCAATCTGCAAGTAATTCCTTAAAATGCTTTAAAATAATTCAGAAAAGCAAACCTTAACTATGGAAGACACTGTGCGTATACGTTACTGTCGATTTTGCGCTGAGAAGAGACAAGAATCCTATCTAATCGATCTAGCAATCGACCCTCTCTTACTAAACGAAGTCATCGAAAAACTGAAAATTCTAAAAATTGATTTTATAGATTTTACATCTAAAAGCCCTCTACCCAAGACTATCTGCGTTACCTGCTATAACACATATGAAACGGACGTAAATTTCAAGCCAAATCTTCTCATATCCCAACGTCGTCTAAAAGACATTTACCCTTCAATAATCTCGTTAGATGACGAAGATACGTCGTCTTCCGAGGCTTCTGAGTACAACGACGGCCTCCCAGTAGAAGCTATTATGAAATTAGACTCTGAAGAAGCTAATAAATCTAGTTTTAACTATTTTAATCAGCCAGTTTACAGAGAATTAGCCTCAAGCTCAAGAAACTATCAGGTCCCAAACTTTATTGTCAACCCGCAAACACATATGATTACAATGCCTAAAGTGAAGCCAGCAGAAGATAAAGAATCGTGGGCAGATTATGTGTGGGTTTGTTCGCACTGCGAGGATATAGCTGAATTTGAAAACTTGAATGATTTACGGTATGATATAATTATTTTGCTTTATTTTTGTTGTAACTTAAAATAAATACTGGGCTAGCTTTGCGTGTCTTTTCTGGTCATTAGGGTAGAATAGAAATAGAAAATACTGTATTGCATACAAAGTAAGATACAAAAGCTCATTTTCACTAATATTATTTGCATGTAATGGGTTGCCTTATTGCTAAAAGTGATTTCTTCCAGGTGCCCCACTGTACATCCCCAGTAAGACTTCAGGGTACTGATGTACCAATATTTGCTACTAATTACACTTGGTGTTTCTGACAAGGTGGTAATAAATCAAAGGAGGGATTCAGCTCACCATGCCTAACAAATTTCAAAACAAAAATCTACTGTCTGTTACATGAGCCCATCAGCTGATCAACCCAATGTATGTAACAGCTGATTATTGTATTGAGATTTCAACCCCTGTTGCTTTGGGAAAGTTGTTAGGTATGGTGAGCAGAATTTATTATTACAGCCTTGTCAGAAAATTAATATGTCTGTGATAAATTTTTTTTTATTTATTCAAAGCTCACATCTGAACATTGAGCACAGAGTGTGCTACGGTTTCCGTTGCATGGACTGTTTCAAGAAGATTGACAACTTTGTTATCTTTATACGTCATGTGCGTAACCATAGGAAGAAATTGAGGTAAGTGTTTTTATTGTGATACTTGCTGTCCTGTCGAACTTCGTATTGCGCCTTAAAATTTGTTACCTTACCTTTAAGAAAAATTGTTACTTTTACTAATTTCCTCTCAATTTTTCCATATTTTCTCACCTTTTAAACCTTACCTGGACAATTACGAACATTTTAAAACCAAAGTCAGCTTAATCGGGCCAGCCGTTCTCAAGATTTAGCGAGACTAACGAACCAACTATTTTTATAGTAGATAACTAAAATGTTCTCTAAATCTAAATCTATTTTCCAGTTTCTTCTGTCAATACTGCAATCAAAAGTTTGATACAAAGGAACAAACAACCACACACGTGTCCTTACACGAGGAGAAACCAACTTGCAAAAGGTGCGGAAGGGATTTCCCTTCGACTAAACAACTGAAGCATCACTCGAGTAAATTTAGACCATCCAATTTGAAGATTATTAGGTCAGCCATGAGGAAAAAAAGGTCTATAGTTCAAAGACTGCCTAGTTCGGAGCTAAGAGAGGTGAGTTTTGTCTGTACCTACTCAGTTTTGATAAGTGTAACATTATATTTTATTTTTAATTCTTGATTTTTCTCTCTCTTTAGTTTGTAATTTCATATATTCCTTTGTAGCTATAAATATGAAAAAAACTTAATATCTAATTTTTTTTAAATATTATAAATGTGAAAGTCTGTGGGGGGTATAGTAGGTTTCACGGAAGATTTACGCCTGACACGGCGAACTTCGTACCGCCTTGCGCCTGCGTTCTGAAATTTTGTGAATATTGCCTATGTATGTCGACCGGGGATAGTGTTGCTTTTAATGAATGAATTTTGTTGGGAAAAATTCCCAACAGTGAAATAACTTTTGAAATCGTTTCAGCAAACAAATAAAAAAATCTTTCCTCTATATTATTGGTATATTTTCTCTTTATTTTAGATGACTATCAATCAACCACAAATTTATTCTCCTACAATAATAATACACCTATAATATTTCTTTTTTATTCCACCAAAACCTCAGGTAACAGACAAATCGTGGGACGGGTACCCTTACCGTTGCGGGCACCCCTCCTGCCGCGTGGGGCAGGGTGGGGGAGTCCCCACACTCGCCTCCCTTCAGGCCCTTCGTGCCCATTGCCGCGTCTCCCACAACGCCTGCCTAGCCCCAAAGTGCTCTGATTGTAGCAAAACTTTTAATGGGTATTTGAGCTTCGTGTCCCATGTTAGGAGACATCGGCCATATTTGAAGTGAGTATTTAGTTTAAAAAAACGTGCTTTTATATTTAAAAAAAAAAATGTGTGACCCGGTTTCAACTAACGCCATCTAGTGGTGAAATTCAAGATTAAATTGGGCAAGTCGATCGAATTTACTTACGAAAACTAAACCCCTGACCCAGCGAACTACGTTTCGCATTATATTTTATATGGATAGGTGTAATTGTTTTTTTTTTTACTATATGTTCCTTGCAATTTTTACCTCGCACCGCAATCGTTTGAACTTTCCCTGGATTACGACAGATATTTCAAAATCTAAACCAGCTAAATCTGCCCAGTCGTTCTAAGGTTTTTGCTTGAGAGCCTTGATTTTTATATGCTGTTTGTGTGAAGTGACACATCATACTATGTGTTAGCGTGTTTTCTCAAGAAGCGATAACGATCGCGCGATAGGAGTTCGATATCCAATATAAATCGCTCGTACATCCACGAAGCCTGCCTGATTGGCTGTCGAACGAACCCATCGCGCGATCGCTACTTGAGAAAACACGCTTAACAAAAATAATTGTACTTTTGCATATTAAGTATAGATTTTTTTTATCTATTAATTTTTTTTTCTTTTTCAGACGCTTCTGCCTCTACTGCAATTACGATTTCGAGAAGGGCGACCCGTTCTCTATTCACTTACCTCAACATTTTGCGGGTGAAACTAAAATCTGTGACGGTTGCGGCGAGATTTTCGCATCAAAAACCGACTTAGATCAACACAGAGCTACTTACAACCCGCCTTCAACTCGTAGAATGCGTCATATGGCGATAGAACGGCCGTTGATAGCCGACGATTTAACTTGTGACATATGCCACAAAGTGACAGGCTCTGTCCCAGCTTTGAAAGCACATAAGCTCCTTCATAAAGAGAGAGTAAAGAGCTTTCAATGTGAAAAGTGTTCGAAAAAGTTCTACCAAAAACGTTCCTTGCTAACCCATTTGCAAATTCACACAGAAGAAGGTCCTAAAAAGGACTTTGTGTGTGCTATATGCAAATTTGCGTTTCACACTCGTACACAGTTGAAATCTCATGTACAGACTCATATACCGGACAAGCCGCATCAGTGCCCCGAGTGTCATAAGACTTTTAGGTCCAAAAGTCACTTGTCAGTCCATCGGTTGATTCATACAGATATTATGAGGTATAAGTGCGAGTTTTGTGATAAGGGTTTCAGGTATAAGAACAATTGGACGACCCATCTCAATCAGCATACTGGTCTGAGGCCTTATAGGTGAGTTATTTTATTAGATTTTTGAGAATTTGTACTGTGGCGGTTTAGGTTTAGGACGACGTAACACTTTCGGTTTTTCTGTATTGCAAAATAGCTCTTGTTCTTTGGTAATACAGTCTATGACGCACGAGACAAAAGACAAATCTGTTTTGACGTCCTAAAATAATAAGTTTTTACATATAGGAAAATGAAATGGTTGGTTTTTTCTTTCAACCTCGCAATTTTCTTTTTTCACCGTTTAAACCTTCCCTGGACTAAGACAAACATTTAAAAACCAACATCAGCTCAATCAGACCATACGTTTTCGAATTTTATTGAAACAATTTTTGTTTAAGTAATAATTTCTTTGTCTACCCTCAAAACCAGGTGTTCGGAATGCGACGCGGGTTTCGCCAGTTGGTCAAACTGCAACAAGCACATGATTCGTCGTCACGGCTTGTCTCTAGCGCGTACAAAGCGCACAGCGCACGGACGAGTGCCAATAGATCGTCGTACAGGGCAGCCCGTGTTAGCAGACTTAGAGCCCTATAAGGAGTGGGCTGAAGGAATCTTAGAACCGAATAAAAAGACTGCCGACCGCCAATAATAGGAGCGTGTGAAGGAATTTTTTTCAACTTTATGTGATATTGAAACAGCGCAAGGAAAATTGCCAATAGATCGCCGAACAGGGCAGCCTGTTTTAGCAGACTTGGCGCCTTATAGAGAATGGGGAGTTATCAGACTTGCGAGCCCTTTAAGGAGTGGGCTGAAGGAATCTTAGAACCAAACAAGAAGAGTAATGACCTCCAATAGTGGGAGCGTGTGGAGGAATGTTTTTCAACTTAATGTGATAATGAAACAGCGCAAGGAAAGTTGCCCATCTATAGACCGCTTGTGTTGTGTTGTGTTGTAATGGGGTATTGTCAGACTTGGAGCCCTAAAAGGAGTGGGCTGAAGAGATCTTGGAATGTAACAAGAGTAATGACCGCCAATAACCGGAGCGTGTGGTGGAATGTTTTTCAACTTTAAATTTTTGGCTTTACGGTTTGGCAAAAAATTAGGGCGCCTCTGTGCAATTGCAATGTTATTAATTTTCTCCGTATTTAAATAACCCTTACGATGCCTGAAATAAGTTAAACGAATTCGTGATATTATATTTCTTTACAAGAAGTTTTTTTTTTTTGGGTTTCCATCTTGATATAAAAATGGTTCTGTTCTGTCACTTGTTTTTTCCTATCATAAAAGTAAAAGTAAGAGTAAACGAGCCCATTGTTTCACATAATACATTAAAATTAATACATTTGTAATCAAATTATTTTCATGTTATTAGCACTTCTGTAGAAAATATTTTTGTAAATGTTCACTTCTAGACATACCCACTTACATAATTGCTGTTTCACGCAAAACATTACATATTTAACATAAAATATAGGTACTTACTTATTTTTTTATAAAGGTAAGTACTTAAGGTGGTAACTCTCGCTATGGCGCGAAATTCAAATTTTTTCGTGTTTTTTATTTATTCTGGCGAAAGTATACATATTTTTAAAAGTTTAAATGAATTCGCGTATGTAAAAAACCATTTCCCACAACTTTATTTTAAATGAATACTTTCGCCAGAATAATTAAAAAACGCGAAAAAATTTGAATTTCGCGCCATACCGTGACTTACCGCCTTAAGTATATTTATTTAGAATATTTTGTTGGATTGTTAATAAGAATATTTGTTATAAATGCAAAAGTAACTCTGTCTGTCTGTCTATCTCACCTTCACGCCAAAACTACTGAACTGCTTTATATTAAATTTGGTAAGTACACAAATAGTCTAGCTAGAGCCTTGAGAAAGGTATATGCATGTTTTTTCCCTAAAATAAAGAAAGGAAATTTGAGATTTTACTGTCAAGGACTAATTTTTGATTTTTTGACTAGGAGAATTTAGCGGGCGAAGCCACGGGGCTCACACTATATTTATTGCAAACTAAGTGTAGATATGTTTTATTATTTTTAAGATAATTAAGCTATTTATTTAATTATTTGAAAGCTAACCCTGTTATTCATAAAAAGTTAAAAAGCATTTTAGTTATTTGACGCATGTCAATTTAGACTGGATGTCACGTATTTACCATACAACAAAGCAGAGAAGTAGACCTCTAGTAAAGATACCTAAAATCTACTGTATCTTTATGAATAACACTGTAAAAATATAGCAAGGCATTTGTTTGTGGAAGTAATGTAAAATATGGTTAGTAAGTGGAGATTTCCACTAATATCGATGTTTCCAATCTTAAATTTCAAAATAAATATTTTAAAACAAGTTGATTTGTTTTTTTACTTAATAGAGTGAATAACGTTTTGTACTGTTAAATTGTTGCCAAAAGAGGCCGTTTTTAGCAACACTTTGTAGCTTTTTTTGGTCTATAACCTAAAAGTGCTCTATAAAAATACTAGGCTGCATTACCTAGTGGAATACTGTTTCACATTTTTGATATTTGCCTTAGTTTAAGATATCATTATTTTTCGCGGGTGGGCTCTACTTTAGCTGTGCTATGGCTCTTAAGTAAGTAGATAGGTAATGAAAAACGATAAAATTGCTTCAATAAATATATTTCATTTAAATTAAAACTTACAATACAACAATTACATCCAACACTACTTTATTGCAATAATTGATCAACTCAACATAATAATTACAATTTCTAAAATTAATAAACACCCACGCTGATAGCAATGATCGTCCTTATCGCTTAGAGCGATTTCTTCCAGGCAAACTGTACACCCACAACAACAGTAAAATAAAAAATAAACAAATGAAAAGAGTAGCCATGTTTTTTTTGTAGTAGTAAATAAATAAAGTAAATATATTCCTGTTACTTACAGCCGCCTCCGGAGCTCAGTGGCGTAGCGCGTTGCGCCTTTAATAAGGGCACGGAAGGTTGTGGGTTCGATCCCCGCAGAAAACACCACATATTGATTCCTCACAAAAATCACGTTGTGGTTGTTTTCGGTTGGATAGGACATTGCAGGCTTGAATCACCTGATTGTCCGAAAAGTAAGATGATTCCGTGCTTCGGAAGGCACGTTAAGCCGTTGGTCCCGGCCGCAGTAGTGGTCGCTATAACCGCGGCGACAAGCTGGCCCCTTGTCACGTTGGTAATAAAGCATAAAATCGGCTAAACGTGGGTCCGGCTCTTGAGCTGGTACCTCTGCCTAACCCTTCGGGGAATAAAAGGCGTGATATTATGTATTCCTGTTACTTCCCGTTCCCGTGGGTAATTAAGAAATTCATTTCTTAGTGCAGAGTGCACCTTAGGGACTGAGCAAATATAATTAGGCGAGGACAAAATACCACGACAGACTCGTGGTCCCCCTGCGTTGCCCCTCTGGGGGGCCACGAGTAAAACGCGAATTACTTGCCTTCGGTCCATATTCTAATCTATCCTTCCCTTCAAAAAAAAAAAAACATTCCAAAAATTTAATCACTATGTGGTTTTAGCTGTATAATTGTATGTTACTAACCAAACTCGTGTGTTAAATATTAGAATGATATAAAAACTGTTTGTAATACATAATTGCTAATTTCTATTAAAGCTTAAATATGGATTATTAATACATACTTAATATAAACAAACAAAGTCGCTTCCCGCGTCCCTACATGTATGCCTATATCTTTAAAACTATGCAACGGATTTTGATGCGGTTTTTTTAAATAGATAGAGTGATTCAAGAGGAAGGTTTAATCAATATACTGGGTGTTTCTGACAAGACGGTAATAAAGCAGAGGAGGGCTTCTGCTCACCATACCTAACAACTTTCCCAAAGCAACATGGGTCGAAATCTCAAAACAAAAATCAGCTGTCCCGTACATTGACCCCGCCAGCTGATCGGACCAATGTATGGAACAGCTGTTATTTTTTTTGAGTTTTCGACCTATGTTGTTTTGGGAAAGTTGTTAGGTATGGTGAGCTGAAGCCCTCCTTCTATTTATTACCGCCTTGTCAGAAACACCAAGTATATAAAACTCTTCCATTACTGACTGACTGACAGACAACGCAGAGCCGAAAGTACTGAGCGTAGCGGGCTGAAATTTGCATGTGGGTTTCTTGGGGTGGGGAGTGTAGGGAAGTACTAAGGAATAATTTCCCGAAATTCCCATGGGAACGGGAAAACGGGATTTTTGTGTTTTTTAAAAAACTGCGCTGGTGAAACTGCGGGGCAGAGCCTCAAGTATATATAATAATCTTTGTATAATACATGCACTACATAGTAATAGGGTAAGGCGGTACAAAGTTCACCGGGTCGACTAGTGTACTATAAATACTAAATTTAATACAAAATGAATGACATTGTGTGTGCTGTGGAATTGTATAGTTACCTTTGGGCCAGGAAACATAGTATTTAAAAGTTAAAATCTTTGCCGCTACTCAATTTAATAAAATAATTTAAAATATCAACGAAATAAAATAATAATAGGTTAAACAACAAGATCCTAAAGGCTTTGTCAAACAGACAGCCTTACGCGGCGCTAGAGCTTCGACTGGTTTGTTATATACTGGGTGTTACTGACAAGGCGGTAATAAATTAGAGGGCTTCAGCTCACCATACCTAACAACATTCCCAAAGCAACATGGGTCGAAATCTCAAAACAAAAATCAGCTGTCCCGTATATTGACCCCCTCAGCTAATCGAACCAATGTACCTATGGAACAGCTGTTTTTTTTTGAAATTTCGACCTTGTTTATTTGTTGTTTTGTATGTTGCTTTGGGAAAGTTGTTAGATATGGTGAGCAGAAGCCCTTCTTTGATTTATTACCGCCTTGTCAGAAACACCCGGTATAACCTGCGCACATAAATAAAAAATCTAAATATGGCGGTCGAACGCATGCTATCTCGCGTTTATTAGTATAGTATGAGGGAAGAGTTATGTTTATGTCTCTTGTCTGATCTCTTCCCTCATACTAATAAAAGCGAGATGGCATGCGTTCGGCCGCCATATTGAGATTTTTTCTTTATGTTTTTGGCTTATCCTGTCACACAGAGCGCTCAACGTCAGAGCGTTCTAGGTTCGGCGCTTTGCGTGGTTCGATTCCTGGGCGGGGCGAATATTGATATGATGAATATCGATGTTTGTTTCCGGTCTGTGTGTGAGGTCTTTCTTGTGTGTTTCGGGCTCCCTAGATACAGGTTCTTCCTAGTTAGGGGCTCTGAGTGTGATGTGTTAATATTATTATGTTATTATTGTAACGCTGAAATAGTACATTACAAGTCGACGCTCTAGCGTCGCGTCAGGCTAGCGCTCTAGCGGGACGCTATAAAGTTTTAACGCTTAAACACTTTAACCATAAATACACTAACACTTAACATTATCTTCACTTTTTACCTCTTGGTTCTTTTCCAATTTTCTCTGTGGCTTCTCCAGAATACTCCGTTTCCACTCTTCCGTATTGGAATCCGGTGGGAGCTGAACTTCTCCTGTTATGGGATTAATTGGAAACACGCCGTCAGCCGTATGCTTCTTCTTAGCCATGTTCATACCGTGCCGTCTCTTCATATGCTTGTTGTAATTCGGCCAGTTCGTAAACGGACGAGAGCATATGTCACAGGAATATGGCTTAACACCAGTATGCTGCCTTAAATGCTGGTTTAATAATGTTTTAAACTTAAACCCCCTTTCGCAGTATTGACAAACGTGTGGCAGTGAGTCCGTGTGGACAATCATGTGGGAGTTCAAACATTTTTGAAGACGGAAACTTTTGCCGCACTTTTCACAGGAGAAAGGCTTTGCTCCTTCATGGGTGCCTACATGTGAACGTAGTTGGCTGAGCGTTCGGAAAGCGTACTTGCAGATTTTACATTGATGTGGTCTGATGTTGTAGTGTACTTTCAAATGTTCAGCCAGTGTCTGTTTGTTGTAAAACGACTTTCCGCATTGATCACATACATGTTCACGTTTTCTCTCCAAATGAAGTTTTAGATGCGTTTGAACTCCCGTAAATGTTTTAAACTGCTTCTTACAAATCTTGCAAATAAGGTCCTGTTCCGTAATAGTACCAGTTTTTAAGATACGAACAGCACGTTTGTCTGTATAGTACTTTTCTTTGTGGTTTGTTAATTCAGCATTAGTAGGAAATGATGTGTTGCATCCCGGACAGATGTAATCAAACATTGTGTGCTGTTGAATGTGGATGTTTAGCGCTTTGTCAGTACCGCAATATTTAAAACAAACATGACATGAGCGTCTCAAATGCTTTCTGTGCTTCATAACATGAGATATGAAAGTTTGATGTTTGAGTTTTCTGCGATTGCAATCTATACATTTGAAGACAGTACAGTTGTTGTGTCGTTCCACGGAGTGTGATATCAGTTCTTTGACGGTTGGGAATTGCATGTCGCAGACTGCGCAAAGCCAAGAATACTGTTGCCATGTAGATTTCAACTGCGAGAGTGGTAAATCATCATCCTTTGGTTTTCGTTTCTTTTTAACTTTAATTTTCTTTGTTACCTCGCCTACTGCGTTGGGTTCGAGTTTCAAATTTGTACCAACGACTTCACCTTCCAAATTACAAGGCTCCAAATCGCCTTCCGAAGTATTATCAATATTATCGTCAGTCGACCAGTTGGATTCACATTTAATTTTTCGTTCTATAAATACCTGTTTTAATACGTCCTGCGCCTTCTCTATGCTGTTAAAGAAGTTTACAGAATTATTTAGTGCGACTATGCAAATAATGCACACGGTATTTGGTAAATCTTTGTCGAAAATGTCCAGAAATGAGAGACCAAGTTTGGTAAGTTTCATTACGATGTCCTGACTCTTTTCGGTCCTGTCGTGTAGATTGATTAGTTTGCTGGAAGGTTTTAAATCGGCACATAGCCTGCAGTATGCGTTATCACCAATTTCCATGTTTATTTTGTTATATATATTAATTTATAATAAACTAAATTTTACGCCCTGCCCAAGAAAGAACACGACAAGACACAAGACAACACAACATGAAATGAATGAAATGAACTCACACAACATTATTTACTAACACAACACAATCAAATTCAATCAATCAAGCTCAAGATGTCTGATTGATTGAAATCAAATCAAGGGTTTGACTGATTTTATAAAAACACTAGGTATGGTAAGAATATGCAATCGATCGATTTATGAATTTTATTATTACTGTATACATAAAATGTAATAAAGGCATAGACAAAGTAGAACGCCGTAAAGGTTTCCTTAGGGCAGTGTTGCCACCTTAGTGGATTTTCCACTAAATCTGGTGGTTTGGAACCCCCATTTAGTGGCCATTTTTTGCGTTTAGTGGCTAGTGGATTTTTTTAGTGGAAAAATAAGACCAAGAACTGTTGCAGTTTTTGAATAAATTGGAATTGCGGTATGCTGTTACAAAGCGTATGAACTAAAGATGTTTTAGACAATTTAGTAGAATACCAACATTTTTCCTTTTTTTTTCAATGAGAGGTTTTCAATTTGACAGCTCAGAAGAAAAAAACAAGTTTTATTAAGCTGCTACCAGATGGCGCTCTGCCAGGAGCAATAGGTCAAGCTGAAATGAATAATTCAATAGCTCAAAATGAAACATAAAATTTAAAATTTAACTGAGGCAGTGACGGAGTAGGTGAAATTTAGATTTATACTTAGCAGAAAATTATCCAATCCAAAGATTCAGTCAATTTTCGATCTCCCATTTCTCTTATATTGCTTTAGACACCGCCATCTACCGGCGTATTATGAAACTTTTTTTTTTCTTTTCTGTCACTTTGAAAACCCCTCATTGAATACAAAGTCTATGTAATTTTTTTTTTTTATATTTTTGTCCATACTTTGAGGACCCTTAGTTTTCTTTGTAGCTGTCTTGAGCACCTGATTATAGTTTTTAAAGACGATAGCTGTACCTCAGAAGCATAACACTGTAAGTCGCAAATCGTAATTTTACAGGAGAGCGTTTTAAAGTTTGAAATCGCATGTTTTTCAACTTTAGACGCAACTAAGACGCAAAAGTAGACGCTATAATCATCTTGAGTTTAATTGATAACATAGAGCAATTATCTCTTAATTCAAAACAATTTTCAGAAAAATAAGTCCTATGAAAAAATATAGTTTTTCAGGTACTTTTGTAAAAACATGCATCACATACACTAAAATGCTTCTAAGATTATTTTTGTAATCCGGTGAGAAATGGTGTCAGTTACAGTATTTTCTTTAAGAAAACAAAGTACAATAAACAACTTTACTGTTAAAAAACACTGTAGAACATACATTCAGAACCGTACAACTCTAAATCTGTGTCAGTAATTTATATTATGTACTCTCTGAGTGAAATTTCATGTTTTAAATGATGTTGTCTGAATCTGTGACCTAATGTAGTGAACATTATAGAGAATGGTTGAATATAAAATAATATGGGACATATGGGGTCCTTAAGTAACTGTTGCATGAATGAGACATAGGTCCCTAGCGCTTTGGTATCAGGATTCCATTATGTCAGGGTAGGCGAAACGTTGTTCTTGGTTGTGCTCTGAGTCTGCAGTGGCTCACTGATTAGTAGTATAACTCGTGGAAGTTTGAGCTCTTGTCTTATATTCTGGCGTAGATTAGTTTTAGTAAGGTTTTAAGACTGCTTTGAGCTTTATAAATAAAATGCCACTAGTTTCTCTTTCCTTGCCTGTAGTCACACGCATAGTGGGGTCATGAAAGGTTCATTATAGGAAGTTTGAACTTTAGCGACGACGTAGCATGAGTTTAACGTTGTAGATTTCACAATAAGCCGTTCATGATGTCAGGGTCTAGTGGCTAGCTAATAGGGAGAGAAACCAGAGTTTTTATATTATGTTACCTAAATGCAGTCTGAAAGTTTATCTGAAGTAGATCTGCGCCAGAAAACAGGACCGATACTTAAAAGTTACCTTAGAAATTCACAGATTTGCTGTTCGGATATTGATTGTAATGTAAATTGTATGACGTCTGTTTGAATTAATGTTTCTTAATACTTTCAAAGTAATCGAGCAGTTTGATGCAGCAGCATCATCAAGGACAGATTATACATAACTGCTGCAGTGTTTCGGGTAAATCAGCAATGAAAGCATGTGCTAAGGATCGGCGGGCACTAGCCATTTTCATTGTAGTTTTCTTTCGGTTCTAGTCCAGGATATTCACGCAGGATATTTTTTTTACCGTGAATGATGCGACTCGCAAGGTATGGCGTGGAAGTGACGTTGTATGGTTTCGTATATGGGTAATGAGTTCTGTCGGTATTTTATTCAGCTGCAATAGTGGTATAATCTATCTTTGATGGAGTTGTTGCAAGAAGTAGTTGTGTTGAGGGTATGAGGAAGCATTAGTTGACGGACTTTTTTTTACCATTTATTTTTAAAAGAAGATTGTATTTTTACGTGTATGGTAAGTATCACTGAATTAAGAATGCCAAAAACTGTCAATTTAGATACAATTTTTTCTATTTTCTTTATCTCTGATAGCCGGCCAAGACCGAACTTCCGCGTAACTAGCAGCTTCTACATAAAGATGCGTTAAACCACGCCCTCTTAATCGGATTTAATTGAATAGTATAAAACTGTAACAGCAAAAATACAGTATTATGCATATTGATTTGCTTCGAAGCAAAACACGGTATCTGCGCAGTTACAGTATTATGCATCGGATATAGTTCAGAAGCATAAAACTGTATGATGGTACATACAATGTTATGCAATAAAATTAATTCGAAGCATAAAGCAGTATACGCTCTTACAGTTTGCAAATCAAAAAAAGGCAAATCGAAAAAAGGCACTTCCAGGCTAGCTACGGCCACGGGAGTAAGCGCATTCGAAAGAGCTCGTCAAATACAGTAGGATTCCATCAAAAAGTGAAAATAGCAAAAATGTCAGTTACAGTGTTATGCTTCTGAGGTACAGTAAAGACAGTAAACTGTTTAAGATCTAGATGGCAATAAAATTTTAAGGTTGCGAATTTGTTAATTTTTAGAAAAAGGTCGCCCCTATCGGTATGGCGCAAAATTAAAAAAAAAATCGCGTTTTTTACAATGTGGGAGATGGTTTCTTATTTCTTACATAAGCGAATTCATTAAAACTTTATTAAATTAATAATTTCTCCAGAATAAATAAAAAACGCGTTTTTTTTTTAATTTCGCGCCATACCGAGAGGGACCACCTCAAAGTTTCAAGTTCAAGTTAGGGCTCAAGTCTTAAAAATTGAACATTAAAAAATCCTTAAAAAATAAAAGGGAGGCAAATTTCTTAACTAAAAACGATTGACTCGTAATTGTCTTGTTCTTTTTGGCGAGTTCGTTAACCATTGCTGTTTTCTTTGGGCGTGTAACAGAAAACACATTTGTTAAAGCGGCAATGGTTAACGAAGTCGCTAACAAGTCAATTATGAGTCGATCGTTATTAGTTAAGAAATTTGCCTCCCAGTTCATATATTTGGGGTAGAACGCATAGCAAAGGGTCACCACTGTCCCCCATTTTACGTATGTCCACTCATCTGTCATGCACCCTAGTGGAAATTTTAGTGGTTTTCAGAGGGGGACACCTTTTTGTTAGTGGTTTTCTTGTGGTTTGAGGAGCTTTATCTGGTGGATTGCTATTTCAACCGTTGGCAACACTGCCTTAGGGCGGTCAAGACTGTGTAGCGCGAAATTTAAATTAAATTGTTTTGTTTCGTGTTTTTTATTTTATTCTGGTGGAAGCATACAAGTTTCTGTAGGTATAAGTAATTTTTAATAAAGAAGTTTGTTGGCTCCCGCAGCTAAATAACCGACTCTCACACACAAATTAAATAGAGATCTCTCACATAGATAAACATCGTTTGTTCAAGACAGTTACTGATTTTGTGAATTTAGCAAAATCTCGATTTTTGGTCAATAAATGTGGAATAGGTTGTAGGAAGATTTGATAAGTAATTAGTTTTTCTGCAAAAAAAAACTAGATTTTGCGAAAACCCGGATAATTTGATTTAAGGTATACTTAAGGATTATTTTTTTCCATTACACTAGGTTTTTTTTTGTGCAAAAAACAGCTTTTTGTCAGGATGATTGAAAAAAAGGAATCCTTATATCAAATTATCCCAGTTTTCGTAAAATCTAAAATCCCTAGTATTTTTTGCAAAACAAACTAATTATCAATTAATCTTCCTACGCCTACGACATAGGTATATAAAATCAGTAGTACCTACCTAACCTATTCATCGTCCGTCGACATTGACGGATTTTTGACCGACGAAAAAAAAAGGAGGAGGTAAGGTATGTTGGGGTAAGAGCGGATGGTTTTTTGATGTTCTTGAAAGACTAAAAAAAAACATTTTTTTTTCTATATTTTTCTTTATAAACAGACTTCTAAAATAAACTGTATGAAAGAAGGAAGACCGTGCTTTGTGTGTATTAATATTTTAATCCATTAAAATTGTGTATTTCTGTCAAAAACAGCTCTAATGGAAAAGGTAGTGATTTTATTTTCCAGGGAAAGTGCGGACTATATCGGGGGAAGAGCGGACTATATCCTAAAATTAATTCTATGGTCTGTATTATAACGTTCATAATGAATTTTATTCCGATCTTACCCCAGTCAAATGATATTTTGGCAACAGTCTCGCTTGTGACGTATTTTAGCCGGCAACACATATTTTCTTTTTTAAAAAGCTTAACACGTCCGCTCTTCCCCCGTTTCAAAATTAAACAAAAAAGTGATTCTCAAACTTTTTAAAATTACTTGGTATACCCTACATTACTTTAAGAACTTAGTAATTCGATTATTATTTTATGCTTTTTAGTTTTTTTTCGGCGGTTTTATTTTTTGATAAAAAGTTTTATTCTCAATTGGCTCGTTGACACTTTTCGGAAAGATACTTATTGTAAAACATTCGTACCCATAAAAACTTTTATACCTACTCAAAAACTTTTAGCATTATAATATAATTGCAGTCAAAATAAAACTTGATATAATGTTAATATAATAGTTTATTTCTAAAAATCAATTATGTAATCTATGTTTTTTATACGTTAATTTAGTTAAAGTAAATTTTCTCGTCGTATGGAATAAAAAGCAGAAAAAACAACTTAGGTGTAAAGTTAATCTGCTTCGGGTGAGGTGACAACCCTCGCTTGTTCAAGTTTCAAGCCATTGAAACTCTCTCTGCGCTCGGGTTTTAACAGTTCACCCTCATACACAATACATCACTGTATCCCCTTGTTGCATAATCTTATATTACTCATTGATATAATACTTACTAAAGTTCAGAGAATTCAGTGAATTCAATTCTGACACGTCTTTGTCTTTCACATTGTTATCGACGATGTAGCTTTGAAGTAGCGTAGCATTACCGATAGCAATGTGAAAGACAGAGACAAAAGACATGTGTAAGGATCGCAATCGCTGAGCGACCGGACTATAGGTACCTATCTATTATGATAGGATTTTCCGAGACTTGACCTCCTTAATAGTAATAAAATAACGCATCTTACGCATCACTCTCAGACCCTTAAATAGGAAGAACCTGTATCAAGAGTGCCCAAAACATATACAGAGACGAAAATTACACCCAGACCGGAAACAAACATCGATATTCATCATGACAATGTTCGCCCCGCCGGGAATCGAAACCAGGTGCACACGCATCGACCTCCAGCCCTCCAGAACATTAACTCACACTCTTGCTACTATTTTCGTTCCTCTCACTTTCATCCTTCTTCTTCTTCCCCAATTTGACCGGAGCAGACATTATTTTAGTCTTCCACTCCTCGCAGCCTTCCAAGTCCTCGTTGACCACCTTCCCTGTCTCCGGATCTATTGGGAACCAACCAATTTCTTCTTAGCTAATGTCATGCCATGCCTTCTCTTCATATGTTTATTGGCGTTAGGCCAGTTTGTGAATCGCAACCCACAGTCTTCGCAGCTGTAAGGCTTGGCACCCGTATGCTGACGTTCATGATTTACTAAGTTATGTTTGAAACGGAACCTTTTATCACAGAAATTGCAATTGTAAGGCATTGTGTCCGTATGAACTATCTGGTGGGATACCAGTTGCTCTTTTAAGCGGTAACTATGTCCGCATCGATCACATATGAAGGGCTTTGATGTCGAATGCATTGTAATGTGCCTTCTCAACCTGCTAGGGAAAAGGAAGGCTTTGTTGCAAATTCTACATTTGTAGGGCTTGACTTTTTGGTGGGTAATCTGAATGTGGGTTATAAGGGAATGTTTACTAAAGTATGTTTTACCGCAGTGCTCGCAAGTAAACTCTGGTTTTCTCTCGCCGGCAGTATGTCTTGCCTTATGTTTTCTTAGAGTCTCTAGATTGTTACAAACCTTTTTGCATATGCCACATGTCAGTTCCTCTTCAGTTAAGGGCTGCCCTTTGCGTCTTTGCTTTTGTTTAACAACAACAAATTCATTTATATGCCTTTTCAGGGTCTTCTCACTGCGCAGTATGTCCCCGCAGGTTTTACACTGTACTTTTGGTTCAGGATAATGGAACTGGAGGTGATTTGGTTCATTCTTGTAATTTTTATTGCAATATGGGCAGATGTTACTAGAAGAAAATATAGTTTTTAGTGAATTTATTATTAATTTTGGTTAATATGAGTGAATGAAGAAATAATAGGTAATACAATAATTATAGTAAGATTAATATTCTTTTGTAACAGTTACATGTAGCTATATATAGCTTTTTAGCTTGTGTGTTCAAATGTTAAGTTAATTCTAAGTATATAAATTATAATATAATCATACTTACTGCAGTTCCTTTCTGTGACTAGAGACATGATTCAAGAATTCCTCAAAAGAGTTTTCCTTACTAAACTCTAATGCTTCGTCACAATCAATGCATTTGAATGCAAAACAACGCCTATGACGATCCCTTGAGTGCCTCCGCAGATCATCTACAGTTGGAAACCTGACGTTACAGTGTTTACAGAACCAAGTGTAACCCTACCAACGATTTATCGACTTCTCCGGTACAATATATAATACTTTAGTGCACAAATTGGCATAAGCATCAATAGTCACACCATCTAATGTTAAGTTAGTGTAATCATGGTCATTGTGTTGTTTTAAATTATTGTTTGGTTTCCATTCAACACAAGTCAATGGTTGATCATCTTCATTATTGACGTCAGAATGAGGTCCATCATCGATGATTAGTGTGGATTCTTCATTGAACACCGCATCTTCATCATTTGAGTTCAATTTTTCAGGATATATATTTGATAAAAATTCCTGTGCCTTCTTGAAACGCTCGAGGAACTCGCAGGCTTTAAGTAGCGCTTCGCAGCAAACTAAACAAAAGGTCCTAGGCACGAAATTACTATCTTTTATGTAAATAGGAAAAGTAATGTTGAGGGTAGCCAACTTTTGCTCTGTATCAGCTAGTACTTGTTGGTCCGAGTCGATGTGGATTAGCTTTTCAGAGCTTCTATCCTCGGCGCAGAAAAAGCAATATAGCTTAACCATTCTAGACCATTTTATTAAAATTGAAAATTCTGAAATTGTAAAGAAATTGCGCTAAATGTATCCACACCACACAATATAAAAAAAAAGACTTCATGAGGACTTCAGTCTAGCCTTAGAGTATACATATCAGTCAGTATAATGTTTGATTGATTGATACAAGAATTCACTAGGTTTGAAAAGTTCAAAGTTCTGTCGGTAGAACCTACATCTTAAGGCGGTAACTCACGGTATGGCGCGTAATTAAAATTTTTTCACGTTTTTTATTTTTTTGGCGAAAGTATTCATTTTAAATAAAGTTCAAATGAATTCGCTTACGTAAAAACGTATTTCCCGCATTGTGATATATCGTTTTTGAAAGACAGAGTTACCGATTTTGTGTATATTCAAGGAACTTGTTTTTTGGCCTTTTACCCCTTAGACACAAAATCTGTTACGGCTTCTAGTCCGCCACTGTATTTACATAACGACCCTTTTTGAGTGCAACATTCTGCAAGTTCTTGTAAAAATCGTTACACATAGTAGAGTAGAACATACATTTTAAAGCCCATTATCTAAGTGTAAAAATAAAATAAATGAAAATACATTTTAAACAACTTTTTTTATTTAAGTATGCACTTATTTAAGTTAACATTTCTTACACAATGGTAAAATATGATTAAAAAAAAAACAAACAGTGTTGTTAACATCGGTTGCTCAAGTTTATTAACAATGAAGGTTTAATTAAATAGGTTACCTACCTATGTTATAATGTAGGTATATATCATAAAAGGAGTAGGTACCTATAAAAATAATGGCAAAGGCAATGCCCGCCTATGAAAATAATAATAACAAAAGAAAATTTCCCGCTAAATTACTTTTTTTTAAATTACTTTAAGAAAAGGCAAAGGTACGACATCGTACAGCCTAATCAAATAATATAAAGAAACACAAAATAAGACAAAATATGAATTTTCTCTATCTCCTATCCGTTTTGCCGACTCCGCGTTTGCCGGCGAACAAATGTTTCGGTTTTTTCGTCCCAATGAAACGATCGGCTTCTCCCTTGAGTCCCATTTTCTTGGTTTTCTTCGCGATCGCCACATGAGCCATTGATTTCGCTCGCCTTTGCATCTGAAAAGATAAATTAGGGTATTTATACGAACTCAATATTAAAAATCCACATGAACGAAAAATTAGGAATGAACTGTATGACCAAATTGTGCAAGACACATGTTATTTATTTTTCTTTCCTCCAACACTTTAATACAATTACTCTATTTTTCAATATAATATGGGCGAACCAGCAAATTTTATTTTTATTTTTTGCTGCTGTGTTATACGTGAATAAATTAAATAATAAAAAAAATAAACTCTTTCGCCACTCCGCACCCCGCTTCACCCCTCCTCCCCTTCAAATGTGTTCCGTTTTACTGATTTTATTAATTTTCAGAAAAACTATATAAACAAAATAAAGACACAATAAAAGATATCATTATTTTGTCAATAAATTATTTAATCACTAATAAGTGGTATAATTCATAAGGATATGATATAATACGAGTTGTAGTTTTTAAACTTCCCGGGTTTCAAGAAAAAAAAAAAAAAACGACTAAATAAAGGTACAAAAAATACATAAGAAAGATTTGTATGTATGTTTGTAACTTACAGCAACATCCTTAACCCCTTGCTCGTCTCGCCGGGGCCGGCTGACGGAGCGCGCCGCGCCCCCCGCGCCCCCCGCGCCCTCCACCCGCGCCCGCTTGGCGGGAACAGCCGAGCGCGAGCGCGACCGCGGCCGACGACGAGTGAAGTTCGCTTCTTTCGTGTCTGACATGTCTACGCCTGTTTTTGGAAAAGTTATATTATATATTTAATCCATACTAATATTATAAATGCAAAAGTAACTCTGTCTGTCTGTCTGTCCCGTTTTTACGAGAAAACTACTGACAATTTGTTTTTTTTTTTTAATATTTCTTTATTTTTGGGGGCAAATCTGTCAAAAACAGAATCCGTCATATGTAGAGTCTGTCATAAGTAGAATCTGTCGTTATGTAGAATCTGTCCAAAAAAAACCATAGTGGAGTCATTTTCAAAAAAGTTGTACGTAACGAAACCGTCATAACGAAACTTTTACTGTAGGGCTATATGTACACACTATAAGTTTTAATATTAAAAATTCATAATAAGCTAAAACATTAAAAATTTACCACTATTATCCACTTTTCACTCATTTTTGCTTTGGTGAAAACTTAAAAGAGCTACGCTGCGATCTTCAACCCTTTTTTCAAGCGTGGCAATTACGGAAATACCCCCTTAGAATGTTTGTTCCTGTGGAAATCTGTTGGGGATACCCTATGTCGAACAGTTGACTTCTTTCTGTTGAATTAAGTTGATTAAATTAATTGAATTAGGTAGCTGCATCTAGTTCGTTTGAACTGTAATGTACACATGGCTTTATGTGTAACGAACCCGTAAATTCTAATAATTCGTAACGAAATGCAACGAAACTGTAACTTTTTCAACAAAATGTAACTAAACTGTGAGAGAAAAATAACCTAAATTGTGTAATATGACTTCACAAAAACGTTATTTTCAGGTAAATGTGTATATAAAAAGGATTAATACATTCAAATACACAACATATTTAATTATCACTAATGTACCCGTGCTAGTTCCGGTAAAAAATGTCCATGACGTTGCAGTAACGAAACCGTAAACACAGGATCCGCCAACAACGACCGGCGATAAAATTATAATTGAGAGGCCAAGACGGTTTTCTAACAGCCGATCAGAAGCGCGAATGTTTCGGCATTGGTAATTATTAGGAACGTGTTCAGAAAATTCAAAAATTCTTAGTGAGTTCTTGTTTTGAAACTGTCTGTTACGAAACTGTAATTTTTTGCGACATGTTAATTTTGTATTATTACTTTATATTTTTGTATTAGATTATGCTTATTTTCATAATTTCTATACAATTTGAACATTACTTAATAAGATAAAAATTTAATGAGTGCTCCAAATAAACAAAAAAATATAATTCTAGGCGAAAGAAAAAAAAAAAGACCAGTGCGACACTTGCAATTTGTATGGGGAGAAAAAAAAACGTTTTCAGAAATTGGAATATTTCACCATAAATAAATGCACATTATCACAGATAATGATTATGTTCGTATGCAGAATAAGATTTCCACCTAGTAAAACCTCAGAATTAGAAAATACGATCATAAAATTGGGATTTATGTGGGATCAAACTTTTGCGACACGTTTTTTTTTATGCCATGTACAATTTTTTTGAAAATGAGTCAGTGTCAAAAGCAGAATCTGTCAAATGTAGACTAAACGGTTAATAATTTACGAACAGATGGTAGCTGAGGCACAAATGTTCTCGAGAAGCCACTAGAAGGCACAAAGTAGGCAGACCCCCTAATAGGTGGTAAGACGACCCTGGTGAAGGTGGCGGTCTAGGACGGCGTAACACTTCCGGTTTTTATGTATTGAAAAATAGCTCTTGTTCTTTTGTATTTACAGTCTAGGGCGCACGAGACCATAGACAAAACTGTTACACCCTCCTAGACCGCTAGACATTGGATGAGAGTCGCTAAAGAACAGTCGTCGTGGCGATGTATGGGGGAGGCCTATGTCCAGCAGTGATCGTCTTTCGGCTCAAATCAATATCAATACATAGTATAAAATGAAGTCGCTTCCCGCTTCTGTCCCTATGTATGCTTAAATCTTAAAAAATACGTAACGGACTTTGATGCGGTTTTTTTTTATAGATAGAGTGATTCAAGAGGAAGGTTTATAACTATAACACATGCACAAAATAGTAATAGGTTAAGCGGTACGAAGTTCGCCGGGTCGACTAGTTACAAATAATGCATAAACAAAGTTCTTGAGTGGCAACAGCGCACAGGATAGTAAATTTAATTGGCAGCCGCACGTTGAGCACCTATGCAAAAAACTTAGAGCTATATTGGCCAACCTAAGTATATTGAAGTACAAATTACCATACAAAACATTAAGAATACTGTACCTATCTCTCGCTGATTCTATAATCAACTACGGTTTATGCTGCTTCGGCAGAACTTGTACAACAAATATTAATAAAATATATACCCTACAGCTAAGAATGTTAAAACTAATTGTACCTTATAAAACAAAGTTAAAATACTCGGATAACGAACCTGGTTTGTTTAAATATTGCCACATTGTAAATGTTTTTGATAAAATTAAAATTGCCATACTGTTTCAATACTTAGATAAAATAAATAACTTAGAAACTAAGAAGAGATCAAATAAATTGAGAAACCTACCTAATAAGCCAATATATGTAATACCACATTACTTTAATATATACGGAAAACGGCATTGGGAATGCTTGTTACCTTCTATTTTAAATACCTTGTCAGACACAGCTATAAATAGCCTTTTGAATATAAACAAAGAGAAGTGTAGACCCTACCTCAAAAAACACTTTATTGATTTGTATAGAGACTAATAATAATAACTTACCTACCTTTACGCACATCTAGTGATAAGAGACTTGCTGTACATTAGCGGATAAACCTCATTAGGTTTAAGCTTAATGTTTAAGTAATGAAGTACATGTAATTTGAAAAAACTTGAATAAAGAACTTAAAAAAAGGAAGACGCAGATTAGGCAGACTCCTACAAGGTGGTCAGATGACCTGGTAAAAGCTGTGGGAGTACAGTGGACGAGGGTGGCTCAAGACCTGTGGCGTTCTGTGGGGGAGGCCTATGTCCAGCAGTGGACGTGTTTCTACTAAGATGATGATGATGATGATGATGATCAACATACCCAGTTTCTCCATCTCAGCGCGCAGCTTGTGGTCTGTGCGGGCGAGCTCGCGCGCGCGGCTGGTCCGCGGCATCACGGGCTTGGTCGACTGCTTCACGAGCCGGCTCTCGTCCTTCAGTATCGCTTTCTTGTTGCTGTATAGGAAAAGGTTCACATTACAAGAGGGTTCCAACGGCGATACTAGCGCCAATTTCGAAAAAGCTTCAAAATCGTGGCCGAAAATGTAGACAGGTTTTTTTTTTTTCAAAATGGCGCCAGTATCGCGGTTAGGACCCTCTTAAGTATAGCTTAAAATTATGTGGCACGGCGGTTTCATACATTTTGTTTGAATGGAAATGCAATAAAACTGCGCCACAACACAATGGGGCCAAGTTTCTTAACTAAAAACGAGTGACTCGCAATTGTCTTGTTAGCGATTTCGTTAACCATTGCCGCTTTAACAAAGGTATTTTCTGTTGCACGCTCAAAGAAAACAGCAATGGTTAGCTAAGTCGCTAACAAGACAATTACGAGTCACTCGTTTTTAGTTAAGAAACTTGGCCCCAATGTAAATATGGAATCACATAATAAAAATGCGATAACATAGGTATTATTAGTCCAATTAACTTACAGGTAATATATATTTTTTTACTTTTACAGAAAATTTTACCTAGAATGAAATGAAAAATACAATCCCCAATTCAAGTAACCAGGTTCTTACTGTATAAAAACAGGTTACCTGGAAGAAATCGCTTAAAGCGATAAGGTCGCCTTTTGTCACCTCACTTATATATATACTAGAGGCTGCCCCGCGGTTTTCCCCGCGCAGATTTCTCATAAACACAAAAATCCCGTTTTTTCCCGTTCCCGTGGGAATTTCGGGAAATCCCTTCTTAATGCTCACCTACTCTCCCCAAGGAACCCACGTGCCAATTTTCAGCTTTGTACGCCCAGTAGTTCCGGCTCCGCGTTGTCTGTCAGTCAGTCAGTAACGGAAGAGTTTTATATATCGATCATGGAAATGCCAATTGTCGTAAGGGACATTTTTCGAAATTTCGTTTTTGATGCCATTATACTCAGTTTTTCACGCTCTATCGAATGGTATATTTGAAACCTCTCTAGCTTCCAAAAAATGTCCCTTACGACCTGACTTTTTTTGGGCCTAGCTCAGAAATTTATTAAAAAAAAAGCTTTATGGAACATTTAATTTTTCCACATTGGCGTAAGGGCCAATAAATTAACATATTCTTGACGATTTTTATACGTTTTTGTCAATATGTCCTTTACGACGTAAAAAAAAAAGTTGCAGTATCTAAAGCTCAAGGTCGTAAGGGTCGTAACTTAATGTTATGTTTATTAAAATCTCAGATTTTAAGTATTATTTTGTATGAATTTGTTTAAAAATAATGTTTTAAAAGTACCCTTTCGTTGATCTGTTTAATCAGCCAATAAAAATGTAACTATCTCTGAGTGGTTACGACGTCAAATGTCAATTTGCATTGATTTTTAGCTTTAAAATATTTTTTATTCCATAATCTTAACATAACGGCGGGTTTTAATTTGACTCTATAGTAAAAGATAACAACTGACGAACTCACCATTTCTGTTGATGCCTAGTTCATTCCTGTCCCGAGTCTTAAATACACAGCGGCTGCGGTGAGCAGTTTTAGGGATATAACATAACCCTTTCTGAAACCAGTCCTCAGCCGCCTTCGAGCTCTGATCCTGTAGCCCAGCTGACATAGTGGCGTTTTTTTACAAACACTTCGATATACCAATAGGCACCGCTGAAGAGATTGCAGTACTACCCAGCTTCAAAGGCTTTCCGATAGCTCACAAATGAAAGGCAAAGAGGCAGATTATACTTTTCCGTCTTCTATATTACCTGCCTTAAAGCATGTATGTGGTCCATGGTACTTTAACTTTACGAGAAACAGCTAATTCGAATGGCGCAGACGTCAAACCTGCACGCGAAACGATTCTTGATGACTCTCAAGAACAATTTATAAAGGTGGCTTAGATGTTCTTCAGCTGGTTTTATGGTCTGAAGAACAGTACTAACAAACTTCTGTTTCACGCTTCTGGCGTTATCCCGTCGCTGATATCAGAATTGAACCGTTTCGCATTTAATTCCCCCTTTGTCAACTGTGACGTAAGTTTTTGAACTATACATAGCACGGGATACATAATTTCCACTTTGTCGTTGGACTGTATCGATGTGGGAGCGCATACTTGTATAACTTTTAACAAATAGTGCTAGATTCATCGACGTACAAGACACGCTATCCTTGCCGTGATAATATCGGTATTTTCAATGCTGTGAAGGGAATTGTTCACTATGCACCCGAAACCTTCCTAGGATTGTGGTTCTCCCTCCTCAACAATAATGTTTTTCGTAACGATCAACTTTAGTTAGTACTCTTTGCCTCACATTTTCCTGACCGCTATGAAAGCGCAAACTAGGCCAAAACGTAAATTTTAGCGATGATCATACTAGTTGGTTTGTCATAATTGTCACACTTGGCAGGCAGGTTGGAGATCGCATTATGACTGTTGTACTAAGCTGTTGTAGGATCACCGATGGACGCTACTGCCCGTGCTTCGGTTTTTTTTCTTTAGTCGCCTTAGCCATATACATAGGAGATGGGGTGCTGGTAATCTAGTCATACATTACGTTACATACCAACCATAACAAAAAAGCTTTTTAATGTAAGTCTTGTGATTTTTTTAATTGGTCTAACTGAATTATTCATCCCTTTACCGTGTTAAAAGCTAAATAACTTTAAACTTGGGCTATAAACGAATTACTACCTATCTATCTTCTTTAAAATGTTAATTTTTAATGTAGAAATTGAAGGTTAATAACTAATTTTATTTTAAATCTTACGAGGGTGCTATTGGAATTCCTAGGTATTTGTTATTTTATAAGAATTATGTACAATTTTTTTTTAATGATTAATATTAATATTTTTAATGTTAAAGAGTAACCAAACAATAACATTTAACACTATATACTCAATAAAATATATATTTTTTAGTTTCATCAGTACTAATAACAACACACTTGTTGGTATTTTAATACCTTTACGCCCCTCAAATTTTACATAGTAATTTTAAAATTTAATATTATAATAGACATACGACTACATTGGAAAAACACATATGGGACTTACAACCAATTATTTTATAAAGTTAAAACTAATGTTTAGGTCGTAAGGGAAAAAGTTGAAAAAAAGCTCAGCGTAAGGGACAATGTTGCTAAAATTGGTAGGGCGTAAGGGACAAAATCTTCTAAACCATTAGTTGTAGCGTATTCAAACTAAAATAATTAAAAAGATCTTTAAAAATTAACACTGGTCTTCTTTTAATTGATCGCTGTAAATCAAGGCAATCAAAAGTTACAAAAGGTTTTGTAAAAAAAATTTTGTTTTTTGGCTCTCCTGAAAAGTCGTGCTTTGTCCCTTACGACATTTGGCATTTCCATGATCGATATATTGATGATTGTTTCTTATTTTGTGTTTATTTGAACAATAAAGAGATCATTCATTCATTCATTCCCCAACGTCGGTGTAAATCTATTCTGCTTCGAGTGCTTTAACAACCCTCGCTTGGTCAAGTTTCAAGCCATTATACTTTCCTGCCCTTGAAACTTTTACTGTGTTCCCATTTTAATATGTGCACCCTTTAGTATAATACATCACTTTACACCCATGTTATACAGGGTGTTTTCTGACAAGGCGGTAATAAATCAAAGGAGGGATTCTGCTCACCATACCTAAAAACTTTCCCAAAGCAACATGGGTTGAAATCTCAAAACAAAATCAGCCGTCCCGTACATTGACCCCGTCAGCTGACCGAACCAATTGTATGGAACATGTGTTTTTTTTTTGAGATTTTGACCCATGTTGCTTTGGGAAAGTTGTTAAGTAAGGTGAGTAGAATCCCTCCTTTGATTTATTACCGCCTTGTCAGAAACACCCAGTATAAGTCAAATGTGCCAAATACAAGCAAACAAACAAACAATCCTACCGTATGAGCCTCGCGAGCTCCCTGATCTCTTTCATAGTTTCGTCGAGCTCTATCTTGGGCGTCGCGTACAGTCCGGCCTCGAAGCGCAGCTCCTCGTCCTTCTCCAGCTCAGCTAGTTTCTGTTTGAATTTCATTAAAAATTGTTCATCTTTTTTTTTCTCATGGCCTAGCCTATAATATCCGATGAGGTAGGCAGAGTTTGTGATTCAAAGTTTATTTGACTGCTCCGTGGCTCAGTTGGCGGTGATGTGGACTGAGACGCGTTTGGACCTGGGTTCGACCCCCGGCGGGGCGAACATTGTAATGATGAATATGAAATGAATGAGCATTGTTATGTTTGTTTCCGGTCTGGGTGTAAGGTTCGTCTCTGTATATTATGTTTCGGGCACCATAGGCACAGGTTCTTCCTAGTAAGGGGCTCCGAGTGTGATGCGTTATTATTATTATTATAATTCACCTCTTTAATTGTAGTCAAAAATGTATGTAACGTCCAGTATGTATGTATATTCATATATTCAAACCTCAAATATTTCAGGATCGATGTAATCGGCCACATTGTGTCCCTCCCAAAATTCAGGAATCGGGTCGTGTCGCTCCTCTTCAGGTATATCCACATAGTTCTTTTGCAGGTCTGCAAAGAAATATTTGCTAAAACTGCTGGGCCGATTTTGGTGAAATTTTTAGTGATGCTAAACGAAAATTTGAAAAAATTAGCTTCTTCAAATTTAAATAAAATATTAATTTAACAACGCACTATATCATAGTTCACAGCCAACTAATCTTATAGAAATCATATCTACTATATAATTAGTTCGTTAGTCTCGCTAAAACTCGAGAACGGCCGGGCCGATTTAACTAATTTTAGTTTTGAACATAGTTCTTAGAACTTGTTCGTAGCAGTCCAGGAAAGGTTAAAAAGGTGAAAAAAATTAAAGGGAAGTTAATAAAAACAACAATTTAATTTTTCAATAAAAAAATAATATTATTAATTAATTAATAATAATATATTTTTTGTAACAGGCAGCTTTATAGCTGATGTGTTTGAAATCTAAATATTTAAATCTTGAGTGTCTTTTAACTTTATTCTTTACGAGCTTTCCCGGCTTACTTCGTTACGCCATAGAATATAAGATACTACAAAGACTTGGCTCTATAGACTATGTTATTTTGACTGCCCAGAATGGCCGAATAAAAAACAAATAACAACAACAAACCGCCTGTCAAAATATGTAAACAACGGAAAAAATATTGCACCTTGGGTTATATTATTTGAGTTTAAGTAAGGATCCCTATTTTTTTTGAAAAACTTATATAGCCTATGACACTCGGGGATAGTGTAGCTTCCTACCAGTGAAAGAATTTTTCAAATCGGTTCAGTATTTCCGGAGCCTATTCGTTACAAACAAACAAACAAATCTTTCCTCTTTATAATATTGGTATAGATTTTTTGTTTTAAAAATGACATATCGATACCTTAATCCGCAAACCGGCCAACTCCATGACAGTCAATTTTACAGGAGACACTAAAAACATTCTCAAAATTACATTTTACTAAAGAGAAAAATTTTGAAGATCCCGTTGGTGCAAAATAATAAAATCTACGATTATTTTTATAATTTATTTAAAAAAAAATGTTTTCTACGCAGTTATGGCCATTTTTGGAGTTGTTCAATTTTATTTAGCTCGAATGGAACTTTAATTGGGAGTTATTCGATTTTATACGATAGAATCAATGCTACATCGTGCTCTTGGCATAGGATTTTATTCTAAAAAAATCATAATATTAATTAAAAAAAATTACATGCATATAGTTTTATGTAATGTAAAATGCCTATATTATGAACATCCTTTATTAGGAGATCTATAAGATGAATACTTGAAAAAAAGCCTGACAAGAAGTCTATGAACAATATAGAACAATCCCTTGCGACCACAGATTGGTAAGATTGAGCAACAATAAAAATATAAAAACATAATAATAACTTAAAGAAATGTATCTAATCTTAAAAAAACTGCAGACGGAAACAATCTTGCTTAGCAATTAATGTTTGTAAACGGTTCTTGAAAACACCGTTGGCTCGGTTATTCAACCTAGTTCTAATGGAATAGAATGTCCTGAAAAATAGTATTCATCTTACATAATATTGATGTACAAAAAGGGAGACAAGTTAGAAGTGAAAACTATGGGGCTATCAGTTGGAAGCCTGCCTACAAAATCTATTGCCTCATGCATCCATGTTTTCATCATGATCAATTCTTGTAGTGTAGATTTCCAAAACCTATACTTGCCTGTGTCGACTATACGAAAGCATTTGACTCTTTAACTCACGAAGCATTTGCGAAGCTCCTCGAGACTATTATGCCCCACAAACTTATGTCAGAATTCTCATCGACTTTATGAATCAGATCGTGAGCAGGATCATGCTGAATCAACAAGGAGCAATCATTAAAATATGTAGAAGTAAGCGCCAAGGTTACCCACTATGTCCATCAAGCTTTATTGCGGTATTGAATACATCCAAAAGGACTTGGACTGGTCGTAGAAGGGTATCAACATATCGCATAAAACATCAACATTAATGGCAGGATCATGAGTTGCTTACGTCAGGCTGACTATATTGTAAAAGTCTTAGAAACACCTAAGTCTTAGGTAAATACGTATAGTCACAAAAAACAATGTTGTCGATGCCTAATAAGATACGATAAAGCTCAAACAGAAATGGGTTTCCACAACAGCTAACACGCAATATCAGTGCTGGACAAGGAAAGCCAAATGTATGCAAACATGGTGAATAGTGGGCAAACAAAGTAGTCAAGACATCAGGAATGAAATTTGTGGGTAGGAAAAGCTTCAAACATAAAGAAATGGAAGGATTTGGAGTAGGCCATTATCACTAGCAGAGGTCTTTAACTAAGATTAATTGAAAAAAAATAATGTTAAGTTATTTTTTTTATTTGAAGTTAAAAAAAGGTATAAACGAATAATACAAAAAGCTTATTTAATCCAATAAATGGGCATTTTTATAATTATTTTATTTCATAGAACAACGGAGCTTGACGCGCACACGCAAGTTCCTATACAAATTGGCCGAATAGATGGAGTTGGCCGTCAAGATTTACGTTTTTTGGAGCGCTTGGAGATGTTCGTTTTTCGCACAGCGATTTAAGCTTAAAGTATGAATTATATTGGAGTTGTTCTTAATTTGAAGCATGCGTTATTTTTTATTTTATTTTTTGACATAAAAAAGTCGATTTCTCAAAATTTGGAGTTGGCCGGTTTGCGGATTAAGGTATCGATATACAAAAACTAAGAACTACTTTTACGAAGTCGGCTTAAACACTAACCCTTTCCCGAATGTAATGCTAACAAAATACTTTTTCTAACAACCGAATCAAAATTGGTTCAGCCAAAAACGATTGTCAAACATACAGGTCAAACTGAGAACCTCCTTTTTTAAAGTCAGTTAAAAAAAAAAGTACTCACCAAGAACATAGTCGTCTCCCTCTGCGAGCTCGATGTCCCTCTCTGTCTTGGCTTTTTCTGCTGTCGCCTTGTTCCGCTTCTTGACCGCCCCGGGCGGGATCACGGGCGGGCGAGACTTGGCGTCGCGAGGCGATGGCACGGCTACGTGAAGACGATTTAGTATACCGTCCACCTTTGAATTAATATTCATTTATTTAATTACTAGAGGCTGCCCCGCGGTTTTTCCCGCGCAGATTTCTCATAAACACAAAATTCCCGTTTTTTCCCGTTCCCATGGGAATTTCGGGAATTTATTCCTTAGAGCTCCTCTACACTTCCCAACGAACCCACGTGCAAAATTTCAGCCCGCTACGCCCAGTAGTTTCAGCTTTGCGATGTCTGTCAGTCAGTCAGTAACGGAAGAGTTTTATATATATTGATGATTTAATTGATTGATTGATTGCCTAACCTTCTTAGTCCTCATCTTCTCAGTAACCCGGTGGCCCAGCAGTCTCTCGCAAGCTTCAATCTTCACTTCCTGCACTCCCTCCTCGGTGACCGTGGAAGTCCTCATGACTGGCACTATGCTCAACTCTGAGTTAGCCGCTGTGCTGTTTGAATTAGAAATATATATATACCTATATAAAAACTGTTGCTGTCTGTTTGTCTCACTAAAACTCCAGAATGACTGGGCCAATTTTGATAATTTAGATTTTAAAATGTTCGTAATAGTCCAGGGAAGGTTTAAAAGCTGAGAAAATAGGGAAATATTAGGAGGAAGATAGTCAAAGTAACAATATCTTTTTCCATACAAATTGTAAGGCGCGATACGAAGTTCGCCGGGACAGCTAGTTATACATAAAAATTGCTGTTTGTTTGTCTCCCTAGAACTCCAGAATGGCTGGGCCAATTTTGGTTTTGAACTGTTTGCCTCTTAGTCCAGAGAAGATTTAAAGTGAGCAAAATATGGAAAGATACGGTTTCATTGTAAACTTTGTTCTTTATTGTGTTTGATACGAGTTTAGCCGACAGCGTCTCTTGGGTCGTTTTTAATGAAATTCATAGCAAAGGTAACTATGCGAACTAGGTGAACTGGATAATAATTGAAGAGGCATTTGCTCAACAGTGGGCTGATATGTGCTGAGGAAGAAGAAGAAGACGATAGCAAGGCAAACTTTTTCCAAAGAGAGTTTCTCACCTATTCCCCTTAGCGCAGGCTTCCTGGAACTCTTCCAGGATCTGTCTCTTCGCTTCAGGCAGCTCCTCAGGCTTGACAACATCCATTTTGTTCAGGACCACTATCAGAGGCTTGTTGGCGAAGAGTGGCTTTATACTCTCGAATAGAGAAATCTGGGGAATAAAATGGGATTGGTTAGATTTTTTTATGTAAGTAAGTACTAAATTATTCTCATACATACATAGAGGTCAAATTAAAAACTTAAGTACTTTTTTTTTGCAAGTCGGTTAAAAATCAAAAAGTAAGTATTAAGAGCCAGTTTACAGCGATGCTAGCGCCATTCGCGAAAAAAATTAATATATTTTGAACTAAGGCAAATATCAAAAATGTGGCACAATATGACACTAGATAATGTAGCCTAGTATTTTTTAAGCATAGCAAAGTAGTCCTAAGTAAAAAGAACAAAAAAACATAGATTGTTGCCAAAAGTGTAGTTTAGTAACAATTTGTAGCTTTCTTTGGTCTTCAACCTAAAAGCTGTACAGAAGTGCCCTAAAAATACCAGGCTACATTATCTAGTGTCATATTGTGCCACATTTTTGATATTTGCCTTAGTTTAGAAGATTTTTTTTTTTCGCGAATGGCGCTAGCATCGCTGTAAACTGGCTCTTAAGAAATAATTTCTTTTTTTTTTAAAAACTTGCCTTCGGTAATTTGACACATACATAAACTGAGAACTTTCTCTTTTCTGAAGTCGGTTAATATAGGATCAAAACTTTCTCCTGAATGAAACAAATACTTTTGTGAAAACTGCATCAAAATCAGTCAGACAAACTCGAGATAATCGCGGACAAACATACATAATATATAAATACATATTTCAACAAGTCAAACAGATAACCTCCATTTTTGAAGTTGATTAAAATTTTTTTTTTACCTTTTATTATACAACTAGTCGACCCGGCGAACTTCGTACCGCATAACCTATTACTATGTTGTACACGTATTATAATTATAAACCTTTCTCTTGAATCACTATATCTATTAAAAAAACCGCATCAAAATCCGATGCATAGTTCTAAAGATATAAGCATACATAGGGACAGACGCGGGAAGCGACATTGTTTTATACTATGTATTGATACATATTATAATTTGTCCACATAGGCACCTGCTCCTCTAGAGTGTGTCCGCACTGCTCGGAGGGGTCCAGGAAGTAGAGCGCGGCGGCGCGCAGGTGCGCGAGCGCGGTCACCGCCTGCATCTCGATCACGTTGCGCTCCTCTAGCGGGTGGTCGAGGATGCCTGGCGTGTCTATTACCTAGGTAGATAATATTATAACACATCACACTCAGAGCCCCTAACTAGGAAGAAACCTGTATCTAGGGCGCCCGAAACACACACAGAGACGAACATCACACCCAGACCGGAAACAAACATCGATATTCATCATATCAATATTCGCCCCGCCCGGGAATCGAACCCGGGTGCACACGCTTACTCAGTCCACATCACTGGCAACTGAGCAACGGAGCAGTCAAAAAAGGTAGATAATATTATACTTGTTACTTAGTACAGTGGCGGACACGGTCGGCGTAACACTGCCGGTTTTTCTGTATTGCAAAATAGCTCTTGTTCTTTGGTAATACAGTCTAGGGCTGACGAAACCATAGACAAATCTGTTACGGCCTCCTAGTCCGTGACTGTACATACATAACGTCACGCCTGTATCCCGACGGGGTAGGCAGAGACAATTGATTTCCACTTGCTACGATCCTGACACACTTCTTTCGCTTCTTCTACAGTCATAAGCCTTTTCATACACGCACGTAGGTTTCGTGACCTCTTCACTCTTCTTCTTGTTACTTGGTTTAAGTTCAAATTGTCAAAGTGACTGCTCCATAGCTCAGTTGGCAGTGATGTGGACTGAGTAAGCGTGTGCACCCGGGTTCGATTCCCGGGCGGGGCGAATATTGATATGATGAATATCGATGTTTGTTTCCGGTCTGGGTGTGATGTTTGTCTCTGTGTGTGTTTCGGGCACCCTAGATACAGGTTCTTCCTAGTTAGGGGGCTCTGATGTGTTATTATTATTATTATTAAATTGTAAGAAGATTTGTACAGCTTGGCACAGCTAACTAGAAAAAAATGGGGGCGCCACTTTGTATGTGGAGTAAGAATTCTTTATTAATTTTCTCCAAATATAAAACACAATCAAAGCCCAAAGTTAGTCGAAATCAAAAATCTACAAAATTATGATCTGTTTCTTTACAAGCTGTATTTTTTCTATTAGGTTTTGCCCACTTGAGATAAAAATAGTTCCGTTTCAAGACACCGTTGCAAGCTGTAACTTTTTTTTTATTAAAATTCGTTCAGTAGTTTAGGTGTGATTGCGTAGCACACGGATGAAGAGATTTTTTCGTATTTGGTAGATAGAGATGGATTATATTGCATGTTCCAATCAGATTAGAGGCTGAAGGATAAGGATTCCTATTACTATTACTTATGCTACAGCAATTCTGTCTGTCTTTTACACAATCACGCCTAGAACTACTAAACTACTTTCTCAACTACACACTACAATGGTACCTTATCTCTCACAGCTGGACGTACACAGAAGAATCTCCGCGCTCAGGCCTGGCGGTACTGCAAGCCGCCGTCCCTATTGCGTTTTCAGTGACCCTGAGCTTTCTAATTATGTCTAATTCTATCAAAAACTTTACTGTAACATACTTGTTCAGCGTAACACTTTTTTTGTATTGCAAAATATCTCTTGTTCTTTGGTATTACAGTATATTAGACAAAAGTGACGAGACCATAGACAAAAGTGTTGATACCGCTTCCACAGTATAATAAATAGTACTACATACAGTACGGGCCCTCCCTGCCTCCCTCAGCGAGTGCGGCCCGCGCTCGGCAGCACTCGGCCGCGCTCGGACACGCTCGGCCGCGCTCGGCTCCTCTCGTGACGTCAGTACAAGCAGCGCGTCTCCTCTCACTCACACAAGCATGGCGCGTGCACGTACACGAGTGTCGGCATGCGCGAAGCAACGCGGTTTTTTCTATGAAGTGTCCGAGGTGTGGGTGTACTAAGTAAGACTTACCTGCCATCTTAAGTACTTGTGGTCCGTGTGGCCCACATAGAGACTTTTAGTTGTAAAAGCGTACGGCTGCACCTCCACGTCCGCACGAGTTATCTGGTACATACAAACAAGACATTATTACAATATATTTTATAGATAAGAGATAAAAAACTCTAATTTAAAAAAAAAATGTTTGTCTCGCTACAACTTGATAATGGCTGGACCAATTTGGCTGATTTTGGTTCAGAAATATTTGTAGTCCAGGGAAGGTTTAAAAGACTTTTATTTTCTTTGTTGTTGTTTTGTTATTGTTCTATTCTGGGCAGGCAGAATAACATAGTCTATACAGCCAAGTATTCAGTAGAGCCCGACCGAAACATGATTTTCAGCCGAAACCGAAACCGAACCTTCGGCCTAGTGCTAGTTTTGGCCGAAACCGAAACTGAAACTCACGTGGCCTTTTAAAAATTGATAGTTCGGGGCGGCTTGTGCTAGCGAGCTCCGCGTGCGTATTGCCGAATTCTTCTAAGATGAGTCGAGCGACGTCCGAAAGTTTCGATTTCGGCAAAATGTTCAGCCGTTTTTAGCCGAAACCGAAACTAGATTTTTTGGCCGAATCTGGTCGAAACCGAACCTTCACTCAGTCTCTAGTATTCAGTAATCTTTTTCTAAGGCGATACAAAGTTTGCCGTGTCGTGTAAGCAAGTAAATAAAACAAAATATTTACCTTGTTGATAAAACTGGATTTGCCAACGTTGGGGAACCCGCAGATTATGATAGTGCGCGTGTACGGGTCTATGGAAGGCAGGCGGGCGAGATGTTGGCGGACCTGTTGAGTAAATAAATTATCTGTACCTATACTTATATGAAAATGCAGCCCTATTTTCTCTGTTATCTCTTAACGGATCTTTTGTTTAATACTTTTCAGATGGTTTGTACAAAAAGAAAAATAAAGAAAGGTAAACATAAAAGACAGAAATAAATAAAATAGCTTGAACATTTTGGTCTTGCAGTACCTACACCACTAGATGGCGGTACTAGTAACAACTTCACCAAAAAAAATAACACCATTATTTTCGATTGCTAAACTCCTATTTATCACAGGTGATACGAAGTTCTCTGGGACAGCTAGTTTATTATTAGAGAGCCATTAAATAAAAAATCATAAGGTGAAGAAATAAAGGGCACTCTAAGAACAGAAGGTTGCTGGGGTCAAAAAATTCACGAGTGGCGACCAACCCTGCAGAGTTAAGTAGGCAGACCCCTCACAAGTTGGTCTGACTCCTGGTGAAGGCTGCGGGAGTACATTGAGGGTCAATGAGTTGTTGTCGCAATTTATGGGGGAGGTCTATGTCCAGCAGCGGACGTTTTTCAGCTCAAATTATGTAATTCTGGGTGTATTTCTGACATAGAGGTTACAATACCTGCTCCAAATAACTCAAGTTGGCAGCCTGGCGCTTCATAATGGTTGCCATGCGTCCCAGGGCTGCACGTTTCAACTGCTTGCAGCGGTACAGCGAGTCTCCGTACTTGAGGAGACGGACATAGTCTTTTGATACGCTGGAATTGGGATCAAAATATTAGTTACATTCCTGTGGAGACAATTTTTTTTATGAAACTTAAAGAACTCTTTAGTGCCATAAAATAAAAAGAAACAAATTAAACAAAAAGAATTTTAAAAAATTAGAAAAATTTAGAATTAGAAAATGGGCATAGGTTTGGGGAGCCTTATCAACGCTAAAAGCGATCTTTTCCAGGCTACCCAGTAATTAATAATAACACGACGTCACAATCAAAGCCCCTAAATAGGAAGAACCTGTATCTAGGGTACAAAAGACACACACATGAGACTGGGAAGTAAATATTGAGCATCAGCATCATAACAACCAATCTTAACTGGGTTTGACTGCTCCGTTGCTCAGTTGGCAGTGATGTGGACTGATAAGCCTGTGCACCTGGGTTTGATTCCCGGTGGGGCAAACATTAGTATGATGAATATCGATGTTTGTTTCTGGTCTGGGTGTAATGTTTGTCTCTGTATATGTATTGGGCACCCTAGACATAGGTTCTTCCTAGTTAGGGGCTCTGACTGTGGTGTATTATTATTCTTACTTGTCAATAAGATGTCTGGCAGTGTTGAGCTGGCCAAGACCGAGCTTGTAGTGATCCTTGTCATACAGGACATTCATCAGATCTGCGTAGAATGGATGCACATCATCAAGTTTTGGGAATTCCTGGAATATTTAATGTAAGTTACAGTTCCAAAGAAAATTACAAATAGAAATATATACTTAATTGGTACATAAGGAAGTGAATTTTTTGTTTTTAAGGTGGTTCAAAACTCTGGTGCATAATTTAATTTTTTTCATGTTTTTTATTTATTCTGTCAAACATAAGTTTTTTTGACTTCCCACAGCTATATAACCATCTCTCACATTAATGTACATCGTTTTTGCAAGACTGTTACTGATTTTGTGTACCTATTATCCAAATCTTGATTTTTGCCAAATGTGAAATATAGTTGTAAAGGAGTGTTAGAAAGGATTGTGTGGAGGAGGTTGCCTAAGACAGGAGCAAGTATTGGGATCATATTGTTGTAAACCTTTAAATGGTCAGTGGGTCATTTTAATATGTGAGAATGGAACTAAAATTCAGTGGATAATGGAATGTTATCTACCATGAACCATTGTTTTAATCTGTGCGCTCATTGAATGTATGCTTTGGTCAATGATTAAATAAATAAATAGGTACAAAATTATCTTTAATTTACCTGTATAATACGGGATAAACGGTCATGGAAGTTTTGTTGAGTAAATTTAACTTTTCTCATGTAGAAAGCCCTTATCCTTGATATTTTGTAGTGCTTATGTACAACTGTCGGAGTTTTTCGCTGTGTTTTAGACAGCATAATATCAATGAAGTCCTGAAATTTGAAAATTATAAAATCGCACGTTAATAATCGCACGTTAGCCACTTTTAAAAAAAAACTAAAAAAGTATTTGCTTGATGCGCAGAGGTATGAAGCGGGTATCGTCATATAGGTAGTTTCTTTTTCATTTAAACAGCTGAGACTTAGTACTTTGTGCTTTTAATATATTTAATTTTATTGCATTATTCAATCCTGCTTTTATCTGTTCTCGTTTCCATTTTGTTAAATATTAATTATGTTTTAAGTTTATATAAATCTTACTTTCACTCAATTTATTTAAGTAATCTATTTTTTGTAATCGACGAACGAACCTAATTCTTCGGTGTTGGCGGAAGAACAGCGCCTTGGTTTCGGCCATGGCATATGCTGAGTCAATACTCCGTTTTAACGAATATATTAGCTCAACTTTGTATTAGGTATTGTGGTAATAGGCAGGTGGACACTGGTTTTTATTATTTTTATTTTATTTTAACTTGTTCTATGTTATATGTCTACCTCCTAACTTTTAATTCGTTAAATAAATGTATATTCTTTCTTTCTTTCAAAATTAATGATAAATTATACCACGAATGAAGAGGTTAGAAAAAGTTTTTAGGAACATATCAATTTAGTCTTTAGATGTTTTACCTTAGCAGTGGGGACCACCGCAATCTTTTTGAAGTTGTACAAACTCATTTTGTATTAATTAAACACTGTTTTTCTGAAAAAATTGCAAACTCTTGCGAGTAAGCACTACGCACGTAAACACGTGCGCTAAAAAGAAAGATGATTGATTGACATTGATTTAAGAAAGCGATGACAATCGATCAATCATTCGCTTATTCTGACAGGCAAAGGAACAGAGTCCAATACAGATTAGCCTAATATTCTTCTTTGCTCAGAGTATGTACTAATTTGTATATCGAAATTCTAAACAGTGAGGTGGGGAAAAATTCTAAAAATGTACTACCAAACCTGAAGGAGGTATCGTTTTCTATACCTATAAAATTAATTTCTAAATTTTAGTTATGTATTAATTTTGATAAACTTGCTTGCCGCTTGATTTATTTCTTAATAACACAATCGATCGATTTTGCTATCGACGCACTAGCACTTCCCTTCTACCATCAGTATATTGACGAACGAACCTTAACGTCAATCAGTCAGTTAATAATGGTTTGATTGATGAATTGTTGTTACTGTCCCAAAATTTTCATTTTCATGCGAAAACTTTGAGTGCGAAAACTAAGGCGAAAACCTAGTATCTCTCGTTGGTCTGTGGTATCTATAGTTGGTCTGTGCGAAAACCTATTACCATCTAAGCAGAAGAGAAAGCACGGTAGGTACCTAAAACATTAGTTAAAAATTCGCGGCTAAAAATTCGCCTGTTCCTTCGTGGCCTATGAATAAGGTTGAAAATGAAATAACAGCCTTTCCAACCGCGCAATAAAAATCCGCCTGTGCGTTTGAAGCCTAGATCCGGTGACGGGGAAGGTGATCAATATGGATGTGGAAGACTGCGAGGAGTGGAAGACTAAAATAATAGCTCCTGTCAAACGGGGGAAAAGAAGAAATTAGAAGTAGAAAGTGAGATGAATGGAATAGAATCAAATGTTTAAGTGGAATGTTAAGGGGATCAAGTCTCGTAAAGAAATCCGATCGTATCGGACGCAATAGATATAGTAATGTACAACTATGAGTAGAATATATTTTGTCTACACAAATGTTGCATTCTTAGTTTATTTTTAACCGACTTAAAAAAATAGGGTTATCAGTATGACCTGTATGTATGTATGTTTGTCCGCGATTATTTCGCGTTTGGCTGAACCGATTTTGATGCGGTTTTCAGATAAGTATTGGTTACATTCAGAAGATGGTTTTAGTAGGTACCTATTTTAACAGACTTCGAAAAAGAGGAAGTGCAATGTTCAGTTGACAGTTGATGTATGTGTCAGTTTATTGAAGGCGGGTTTCTTTTTTGGAAAAAAGAAATTACGAAGAGCCAGTTTACAGCGATGCTAGCGCCATTTGCGAAAAAAAAAATATCTTCTAAACTAAGGCAAATATAAAAAATGTGGCACTGTAATGACACTAGATAATGTAGCCTAGTATTTTTTGAGCACAGCAAAGTAGTCCAAGTAAAAAAAACAAAAAAAAACATAGATTGTTGACAAAAGTGGCCACTTTTAGCAACACTTATAGCTTTCTTTGGTCTTCAACTTCAATAAGGCCCAAAAAATACTAGGCTACATTATCTAGTGTCATACAGTGCTACATTTTTTATATTTGCCTTAGTTTAGAAGATATTAATTTTTTTCGCGAATGGCGCTAGCATCGCTGTAAACTGGCTCTTAATAAATAAATTATAAAATGTTATTGCAGGTTTTATTTGAGTTGCAAATTATATTATCTTGTATTAGGTACTTAACCGCATCTTTGGCTGAAAACGCAAGATGCCTTTGCCCGCCACTCTCAGATCGCCATCACGCGGAAATTAAGGAACAAAAAAATCCTAATCAAACGATTAAGAAATAATAATATAATAGATTACTTACTTATATACATATAAGTATAACATGCATGGGTGTAAAGTGATGTATTATGATGAGAGTTGAAGGCAAGGCCAACATTTGTTTGCCTGAGACGCTTGGTGGGCACCCTGAACTACCTCTCCTCTCGCAGTATAGGATACTTTACCAAATAAGGTATCAATACCAATAAGCGTAATAGTCTAATTGACTTTTAATAAGTATATCTTGTATGCTATATTGAATAAATAATTTTTGACTTTTGAATATTTTGAGTTGTAACAGCACCCGAAGCGAAATATCTTTAGGCTCGCATTGTAAACTCTACTTTTCATTTCAACACGAGAAAAATTGACTGGCGGCGTGGCGGCAACGTCGTCTGTTCGAGCGCTTATAGTAGGTAGTTCAAATTTTATTTTCGTTTGATAACCTGTTTTGAACCATATGTCATTAAATATAGAGACCAGTTTAAATTGTTATCTCCTGTGTATGTTAGCCAAATGATGTGCTCCGGGCCTTATATTGAAAGGAAACATAATTATTATGTACTCTAAACATTTATTCAACGAATTACAACAACACTCAAAGCAAGATTTATGTTATCGATACATAGTATAGTAATAATAATAATAATAATAACGCATCACACTCAGAGCCCCTACTAGGAAGAATCTGTATCTAGGGAGCCCGAAACATATACAGAGACGAACATTACACCCAGACCGGAAACAAACATCGTTATTCATCATATCAATAGTCGCCCCGCCGGGAATCGGACCCAGGTACACACGCTTACTCAGTCCACACTGCCGACTGATCCACGGAGCAGACTAGTTATTAATAAAAAGTTATTCGGAACCAACGTTAAAACAATAAAACCACAATTAAGTACATATATCCGACTGCTCCGTGGCTCAGTTGGCAGTGATGTGGACTGAGAAGCGAGTGCACCCGGGTTCGATTCCCGGGCGGAGCGAATATTGATATGATGAATATCGATGTTTGTTTCTGGTCTGGGTGTGATGTTTGTCTCTGTATGTGTTTCGGGCACCCTAGATACAGGTTCTTCCTAGTTAGGGGCTCTGAGTGTGATGTGTTATTATTATTATTATTATTATTATTATATATTTTCTATAACTTAATTTGAAATTTATAAATACTTAGATAAGATAAGTTATGAGAATTCTTTATTGCAATCAAAATAAAACATAAAGTACATAAAAACAAGTTACAAATATCAATGCAAATGTCGGCCTTATCACTTAAAGCGATTTCTTCCAGGCAACTAATACTTAGAGAAATCACAGACCGTAAAATTAACAAAGTTAACGTTTGTTAAAGTTTCTACAATTTTACTATACTTACATACGTACACGTTGTACTTAACATAACATATTTATTTTACTTATTATGTAACTGGCTGACGTTCACATTACACTCGAGTCTTTGAGCTTGGACTCCAAATGTCAAAATGCTCACCATAACTTACAACTTTCCCAAAGCAACATGGGCCGAAATCACAATGGAACAATTGTGTGTATACACAATTGTTCCATACATTGGTTCGATCAGCTGACGAGGTCAATGTACAGAGGGGCTATTACAGCCGCTTATGCAATATTGCTTTGCGTCCTCGTTGCGTTTTTTTTGTATTGACTTTGACACTGTAGAGGACGAAAAGCAAAATTGCAAAATTGCAAAAGCTGCCGTAATAGGGCCTCAGGACAGCTTTTTGTTTTGAGATTTCGGCCCATGTTGCTTTGGGAAAGTTGTTAGGTATGGTGAGCTGAAGCCTTGTCAGAAACACCTTGTATAACAGTTGCGTTTAGACTTCAACACAACGAGCATCGTTAGGTACGCTCGACGAAGATTAAGACGGCTCGAGCCAAGATAATCTGTACTCTAAAACGGCTTGTTTTGAGCGAGGTCAGTGGTTGTAATCTCAAAAGACATAAGCCTAAGAATTTAAGAACATACAAAACATATGATCAGTGTTGATGTGTACTAAAAAGTTGATTCATAGCCACAACTTCGCACTTGAAGACCAGGCTGATATTCACAGTCACTCAGTGTTTGGAGTTTCCTCGCTCGAGTTTGCACTCGGACACGTCTAATCATGTCACCTTGAGTACAGATTTTCCTGGCACAATACTGGCCGTCTCAACTCCGTCGAGCGCATGCTTCACTGTCTTGAAGTCGGAACTCGACTTTGTACCTCTTTTTTATATAACTATTGAAAGTTTAACTTTGAAACTTTGGAGTACTACTCGGAACTCCGACTCTACTGTGATTTTCCGCCATAGATCACAAATAATGTGATCAGTAATCATTTTATCAGAAACGAAGAACCCCTGAAGAACCAAAGTCACCGACATAGCCCAAATGACTTCAAACATCAAGTGGCAATGGGCAGGGCACATAGCTTGAAGAACAGATGGCCGCTGGGGCCGAAAAGTTCTCGAGTGGCGACCGCGCACAGAAAGACGCAGAGTAGTCAGAGCTCCTGGTTAACGTTGCATAAGTACGATGGATTAGAGTGGAGAGATGTTATTGTAAAAACACAGTAATCTTTGAATAAGTTTTGTTGATGATAACTTTTCAAACTCCATAACTAACTTTAAGATTGATTTACATATTTTATTAGGTACTTACGTTACTTACTTATAAATATTTGTTATTGTCCGCTCAGCAGTTTTCTTTCTTAAGATTAACCTTAATTTATTATTTCTTACAAGAATTTTCTAAATAGAGTCAGTAAGTAGAGGCAACGGGGCAGAAAAAAAATCACTATACAAAATCATTGCTGGCTTGATGATGATTATAATGGATCAATCTATAGGTATAAATTGGGCATGACACGAATTATAAAATATTGGCCGAAAAGATTTTAAAAGTATGAAAATTCTGAAATTGATAAACTCGAGTTTTTTTTCGGCCGAGTTGCCTCAAAATATTCCTTTTATGACAAAGAAAGCAAAACATAACTTAACTTTATCCTCAATATCAATACATAGTATAAAACGAAGTCGCTTCCCGCGTCTGTCCCTATGTATGCTTAAATCTTTAAAACTAAACAACGGCATTTTATGCGGTTTTTTTAATAGATAGAGTGATTCAAGAGGAAGGTTTATAAGTATAATACATGCACAAAATAGTAATAGGTTAGGCGGTACGAAGTTCGCCGGGTCGACTAGTTTAATAATAATTAATGATTTTCTTTAATCTACATTATATTATAACTATCTATTTACATTATAATTCTTAATATTATTGGAAGACTTTCGTGATATTGTTTTTCGTGATTATTCTTGGATTTTTTAAAATTACTTACATACTAAACTTTAACTATATAATTCATGATTTATGTACAGTTAACAAAATAAGTCCCTAAAAAAAATGAGTAAAAAATACTTTAAATAATAAAAAATACTTTAAATTCCAGATTGGCAAAAAAGTTATGTTGTCACTTTCGATTTTCTGAAAGTGTTTTATTGAAATTTGACAAAATAAAAACACTACAAATTCGTGATTTATAAGAGGTATAAATCTTTACAAGAAGTTAAATTTTCATGGCTTCCAACACTATATAAAAATGGTACCGTTTCCAGACTTTTTTTTGCCAAGCTGTAGGTAAGTATGTTGATTAACGATATGGTTAAGTTGAATAATGTTATCGACTTGAGATAGTGTTTTAAGTACGTATTCCTATTTTTTTTATCAAACTCGTATATTTTTTGTTAACTGTACATAAAAACAATCTAACATTCAGCACATAAATTCACACTTCATTCATTATACCTAAGAGTGCATTCACGTACAAAGCTGGAAACAAGCGCTTGTTGGCGCTGGTTCGAAAAATGTATAGAAAATTCCTGCGCGGATAATACGCTTGTTCCAGCGCGAATGTCAGCGCAGGTATTATTTATACATTTTTCGAACCAGCGCTTTTTATCAGCTTTGTACTACGTGAATGCACCCTAAGAGATAAATTAATATCGTCCTTTACCTTTACTTTATTCACATTTTTTAGGATACCAAACAAACTTAATTTAGTAGCTACATTTAAATAAGTGTAAAATTATCATTTTGTAATCACATTTTTTTCTATCACATTTAATAACAAAAGCCATCAATCTACAATTTAAAAGTAAAACACCAATACTAAGTATTCAAGCTAAAAGGACTTACACGGTGCGAAACTAGTGCCACTTCCAATAAATAATTAATATCTTCTAAATTTTAACTAAAGTGGCCACTTTAGGCAACAAACGGGGTTTTCTGCATTTTTGAACCTGAAAGCTACACAACAGGGCCTTAAAAATATCAAGATTAACTAGGGAGTCAAGGGCGCTTAATCTTGATTTCGGCCATGGTTTAGAAGATATTAATTATTTATCGGAAGTGGCGCTATTTTCGCACCGTGTAAGCCCTTAAGTGATTTCCTATTTTTTTACTTATTTAAAATTGAAAAATTTAGGGAGTCAAAACTAATTATTAATTGACGTGCAAGTGGGATGAAATAAAATAATAAAAATAAAAAAAAAACAAAATTAAATAAATCGTAAATATTTATTTAACTCAAATAAAAATTATACAAACAAAAACAAAACAAATTTATAGACATTTATGTCTTAAAATAACCATCACCAGAAAATTAAATTTAAGTATACATATAATAGTTATTTATACATTGTTATTAAAATTATTATATCCAAACCTTAGTTTAAGCCATGTATGTATAATCTTTAATAAAACACAAATAAAGTTTAGTTTGTAGGAGGCATTAAACAATGACTAAGTATAAAAAATATAATATGGCACTTAAAATTACAGGGGGATTACATTTTTCTTATAGCATAAAAATGTAATTATTTAAACAAATATCTGAATAAACTTTACGTTAAAGTAAGTAAGTACACAATAAATGCGTTAACAATAATAATAATTAAAAAAAAACAGTCCTCGAATGAAAGAAAAAGATAATAACAGCTTTATCGCTTAAAACGATTTTTCCAGGCAAATCAATCAATAATTTATCAAAATCTTAAGGCTGGTTCAGACACGCGGGGAACTCGCGTTTTGGTGGCGTTGGCGTTACCCGCGCGGTTACGACTCAAACATTACGAATATACTTACTAAGGCTGACATTAAGTTGTATGTAGCATATATGTTTGATAAATAAATAAATTCAGTCACTTTTTGGAGTGTACTCAGTGGAGTTTTAACTCCTATGAGTCGTTTGCGATTAAAAAATTTCCTGGTTCGACCCGTCTCATATTCTTTTGAGCGTATACTTGACTGTCTTGAATTGTAACACGACTGCATATATCCAATTTAGGAGATCGTTTTAAAGTTACATTTTGACCCTTTGATTGAAGTGATTGTCAGTCTCAGGCTTCACTGTCAGTGTTTTGACTCGAAATTTCAATCCAAAGCGTTAAAATGTAACTTTGAATAGTTTTCCGCTCGAAATTTAAACACACACTCGAGTTTTGACTTCATGACAGAGAAACATAAACTTGATGGAGTATAAGATAGCATAAGCCACGAAATTCGGTACTCTAAACTTGTCCGAGTATCATACTCGACGGAGTCAGTCTCAGTCTAAGACTAACGCGCGGTACCGGCGAAGTAATTTTAGAACCGCGCGCTTCCCGCCATGTCTGAACTAGGGCTTAAACTTAAAGTTATTGAAAAGGTGATCGGTTGCAGTTGCATGCGGCTCCGCCTTGCCCCTGCCGGCACTGAACGTTGCACCACGCCACCCAGCCGTCGCTTGTTGTCAGAACACGCTGCATCCTCGCCGTCACCACCGAGTGGGGTTGGGATGCGTCGCAGGATGGGCAACCTGGTGATCGTAGATAGATAGATAGACAAGCTGCATTTTCGTCATGTCACCACATGACGAAAATTTGTCGACTTTGTCGTATCTATCTGTCACTTTTGTCGATCGTCTCCATCGCTCGCTCGCCGACAAAGTCGACAAATTTTCGTCGTGTTACCACTGCAGCTATAGTACTTTGACAATCATCAATACATTTTCCAGCATTTAAATGTCAATAGAGACCAAAGTGGCAGAAAAATACGATAAATTCTATAAATTTTCGGTCATGCTACCAGTGCAATCAATCTTACCTCCAAGAACGTATCGGTCAGCCTCGCAGAAGATGCTGCAGACAGCGCTCCAGTCTACATGGTCCACTATTTGAACGTTCATGTTCTCACACTGGCACAGGGGTTCACCTGGGAACAATTAAAACAAGGTAAGAGGATACGATAGGATAGGGAAATATTCCTAAGTACTATATTTAAGTCGTTGTGGCGATATAAAATTTCTCCACCCCATATCTCCTCCCATGGGTGTCAAATTCAAATTCAAATTCAAATAATTCTTTATTCAATATAGGATACAAGATATCACTTATTGAAAGTCAATTAGACTACATATAATCTAATTGCTATTGATACCTTATTTGGTAAAGTATCCTATACTGTGAAAGGCGAGATAGTTCAGGGTGCCCACCAATTGGCTCAGGTAAACAAATGTTTGCCTTTCCTTACGACAATAGTCGCCTGGAGAGGCCCCAAAACGAGCCCTCCTCTGTCAAATGATTCTACTCCCTTCCGCAATGATTTTACAGCGTAGAGAAGAAAGGGGTAACAAACTCTACTTTCCAATTTATCTCTCATTTTTTGTTTTGCGATATTACAATGCAAATTAGGTGACAATACAATGAACATTATACAGATTAATAAAAATAAAATTACATGAAATAATGAAAAATATGTTAAGTGCAGAGCTAGACTACTTACTTCCATGCGTCTTTGTCGTTTACATAAAAGTGTCGTAAAAAGGGTTAGTCCAAAGGACGGCGGCGGCGTTCTTCGTTGGCTGCCCCGCGGTTTTTCCAGCGCAAATTTCTGATAAACCCAAAAATCCCGTTTTTTCCCGTTCCCGTGGGAATTTTGGGAAATCCCTTCTTAGTCCTCTACTACACTCCCCAAGGAACCCACGTGCCAATTTTCAGATTTGGTCGCCCAGTAGTTTCGGCTCTGCGTTGTCTGTCAGTCAGTCAATCAGTCAGTCAGTCAGAGTAACGGAAGAGTTTTATATATATTGATGATCGCCAACCAGCTTGCCAAGCGTTGCGATTACGGCAAATTCCCTCCAAATTGTTAGTCCATGTGACAATCTGTATGTCTGTGGAGGAGACCTATGGGTTAGGACGTCTACTGGTTGTAATGATGATGATGAAATGACAATGCCAAAAATTCACTCCTACTTAATTGGACTAGCCAATAAGAAGCGAGGGCCAGTAATGAGACGGTTAAAACTAGATCTTACCAAGACCATTCTCGCAAAGTGTAGGGCACACAGAGGTCCTGGGTTCACCGAGGGCGCTCTCAGACTCAGAGCTGTTGTTGGCCGACTCCAGGAGGGCTGACTTTAGACCGACCGGCACCAGGTCTTGGCAGGTTGATCCGCAGGTGTTGCCGCCGAGTCCTGGGACGAAATAAGAAAATTTTATAAGGTATCTTTCCTGGAGTTGCCAGTTTTTGTTTTTAGGCAGGGAAACTCCTGACGAGTACCCTGCAGCCCCGGAGGGAGCCGCAGGGTTATGTGGGGTTCGCACCCACTAAAACCCCGCCGGTGTCCTCCTCGGCTGTTAGAAAGGGGGTTACGGGTGATCTTTCGATCGTTATGTTCAACTCCGCGACAACTTTTTCGCCTAGCAGGAGAAAGAGAAGCATTTGCGGAGCTGCCGGCCAACCTGCAGTAGTGAAGACGATCTTTACTGTTAAATCATCATCATAACAATGTTCGCCCCGCTGGGAATCGAACCCAGGTGCACCCGCTTCTTAGTCCACATCACTGCCAACTGAGCCACGGAGGAATCTACCTCTTGAATCTATCTATACCAATATTATAAAGAGGAAAGATTTGTTTGTTTGTTTATAACGAATAGATTCTGGAAATACTGAACCGATTTGAAAAATTCTTTCACTGGTAGGAAGCTACACTATCCCTGAGTGGCATAGGCTATATTAGATTTCAAAAAAATAGGGATCCTTACTTTAACTCAAATAATGTAGGTAACCCAAGGTGCAATATTTTTTCCTTTGTTTACATATTTTGACAGGTGGTTTGTTGTTGTTGTTTGTTTTTTATTCGCCCATTCTAGGCAGTCAAAAGAACAAAGTCTATAGAGTGGCGTAACGAAGTAAGCCGGGACAGCTCGTCTATTATAATAATAATCTTGGTCGAATAGCCACCAACGGAATGACAATGTTATTTGACTCTTTAAGTATTTGATCGTTGTAGTGTAGGGGCGAAACGGTGCGATACCAGCGCCACTTCGATAAATAATTAATATCTTCTAAACCATGGCCGAAATTAAAAAAATGCGTCTTTGTCTCCCTTGATAATGTTGCTAAGAATTTTTAAGGCTCTGTTGTGTGTGTGTCTCTGTTTTAGAATAATAATTTTAGAAATATTCTTTTACAAAACTAAAGTGGCCACTTTAGGCAACAAACGGATTTTTTCTTAGATATGAAAACTCAAAGCTACATTTTAAGAAAGATTATTTAGGAAGACAAAGAGGCATATTTTTGATTTCGGCCATGGTTTAGAATATATTAATTTCTAGTCGACCCCGCGAACTTCCCTTTTAACGCCTAATCTATAACTATATTGTGCATGTATTATACTTATAAACCTTTCTCATGAATCACTCTATCTATTAAAAAAAAACAGCATGAAAATCCGTTGCATAGTTTTAAAGATATAAGCATACATAGGGACAGACGCGTGAAGCGACTTTATTTTATACTATGTATATTGATTTATCGGGAGTGGCGCTAGTTTCGCACCGTGTAAGCCCTCACGAGTTTTTTTAAATATCTTGTAACGGACCCAGAGACAGACAAATCTCCATAGATTTGGTTTTTAAGTAGGAGTACCTATAGAAAATATTATGCAATTCCCAAAAATATTATAATAGTTAGCTACGCCGTAGTATTCCAGGGCGTAGCGTAACGTTGCTACGGCGTAGGAGGTATTGAAATAGCTCTGTTCGTTCGTAGCGGATATAAAATTTGCTACGGCGTAGCGGTAACAAATAAATATATATTTTCAGATATGTAATAATAATAACGTTGCCAGTGTATAATTATTATTAGAATACAATTTTTGGATTTTAATCAGCCTTTGACCAGCACATCAGTGGACACAAAAAAGGCCAGTTAATAAAATAATAATATGTAAATTCTACATTTAGCTGTTGTATGTGTGCTAATTTTTTTATTTGTTTAAAACTACAATCACCTAATTAAATTGAAAAAATATTATCCAAAAAGCATTCAAGATTCTTACCTTCATTTGAATCACAACAAACAAAAATAATCCAATCACGATAAACACAAAGAATCAACGGCACGTGAAGCACACAGACAAAAAATCAAAATAAGAAACAAAAAATAACGAAAAAATAAAAACCTCCGTAACACAGGTCCGAACACAGTGTCGACCGGGACGCTACTGAGGGGATCCATTCCTGGGGCCCTTTTCGGAACTGCGCAACATATATCTTATTCAGTTCCCCCCCATCGTATTTTATTTGAAGCACTACTTCTGGCGTCTCTATCCTTGATTCCTGAGCTGTGATTGGCTCTTCGTCCGTGGTGGTTAGGTCTGATTGGTCCGCTAAGGACACGCCCACTATAAGGGTCAGCAGAAGTGCTTTGGTCTTCATTGTTTCTGTGAAAAGGCTTTTTTTTAATAATGAAATGGTGTCATACAAAAATAAACCCAACATTATTTAATTTAATTTCAACGGCTACTAATAAAGTTCAACCCTATACGTGCCGTAAAAAATTACACTAAGTAATTTTAATTCTATAGAGAGGAAAGATTTACATGTTATTTTACCTTGTTTGTATCTAAATCATCGGTTTCCTGAACTTAATTCCATCACCCAGGGTTATTCACCTGGGTCCTAAAAGTCTACCAATAAGTACACTTTTTTCACCTAAACCTGTTACCTACATATACTGTTGAAATAAAAAAAAATGTAGACTCAATTTACCCACGGTTACATAAGTGAAACCATTTTGAAAGGCCCTAAGCTACTGGACCGATAAAAAAAAAATTCTCCTGTTATTCTTAAATATTCAGTGTGTGGTATCATAGGCTATAATTTCAAAAGTCATAAAAAGTCAAAAATATTTGTTCAATATAGGATACAAGATATCACTTATTGAAGGTCAATTAGACTAATCTAATTAATAGGATGTAAAGTAAAGTAAGGTAAAGTATCCTATACTGCTAGAGGCGAGGTAGTTCAGGGTGCCCACCAAGCGGCTCAGGCAAACAAATGTTTGCCTTGCCTTACGACAATGGTCGCCTGGAGACGCCCCCACACGAGCCCCTCTCTATCAAATGATTCTACTCCCTTTCGCAATGATATTTATAATATTTTGTAAACTTATATTGTAAATTGCGCCATATCAGTTAGTTTTTCATAGAAGGTTCTAGAGATAGAATGAGACAGATGCCTATCCCTTTGTGTTGGAAAGAGATGCAAGATAGAGCGGTATTGATCGGTGCTTTCTATGTACTGCTCTATGTATTGGCCGTCGTTATATACCAGAAATAGGTACGCAGCGATATTGACTTGGCGTCAAAGGTTTAGGTTTGATTCCCAGCCGAAACCAATTGAAAATGGTCTCACAGCATAGTAATAAAATCATTTTTTCTATGAAGGCCAGGTATTATACAGTCGATACACCTTTGGGCGTAAGCTTAGGGTTTACCTGCTTAATCTGCAGACAAAACCCTACTCTTGAAATTGTCCTCGCCGCTACCCATGGTTTTTTTTTTGCTTTCCTCTCCTTTAAACTATCATTCCATGACTCTACCTGACTTGACTTTACTTCTGATATGACTCCGGAAGTCGCTGTCTCGGAAATATACCCTTTTTTTTAATACTGTTTTATTTATTTTGGCTTTTTGTATTTTTTATGTTGCTTATTTTTATTATTTGGGCTTAATTATGTTTGTTAATTGTGTGGTTTCGTCACTGTACATTATGAGATAAATTTTATTTTCCTGTACATAATTTGGTAAGGCACTCCATGGACGCTCGTGAACACTACTGGCACTGACTGAAAACCAGCGCTTTGGGCTCAAACCCATAGCAAATGCTGAGACAGTGCCCTTTGCTATAGTGGCATATTGTTACTGCTTATTGTTTTTTGTTTACCTTTTTGTATATTTTTGTAATAATGTGTCACTGTTTGGCAATAAACTTTTTCTATTCTATTCTATTATTGAAAGTAAATTGAATGTACTTATTTAAAAGTATAGTACCTACCTAAATTTTAACTTTCTCCTAAGTACGTTCTCTTCTGTAAAAATCAATCGTGGTTTTTTAGGCTGACACTCAGAGTGAGTGTTTGGAGGCTACTCGGTCGAGTGTGATGCTCGGACAAGTAGCTCCCGAGTACTGATTATCCTGGTTCGAGCTGTCTTATACTCCGTAAAGCATATGTTTCACTGTCACGAAGTCGGAACTCGACTTATGTGTATCAAATTGGAGCAGTGAACGATTTAAAGTTAAATTTTACATTAGAAGATGTTAAATAACACAAACAGTGGCCCATATGATAAATACCTTTAAACTAAAAATAGATAATACATTTTTTAACTATTAAGTTAACTATTGCTATTGCTAAGGCTAGTCTCGCTAAAACTCAAGTATACGGCTCGCCGATTAAGCTGATTTTGTTTTTGATATGTTTGTCGTAGAAAAGAAAGCTTAAAAGGAGATAAAATATGGAAAAATTGCGAAAAAGATATTTAAAAAAAACTATTTTTTTTTCCAAAATTTAAAGACGATACGAAGTTAGCTATATAAAAAATAGTAAAGTTTAAAATAAAAAACACTTTTAAAAGCTAAACACTAACCCTGTTATTCATAAAAAAGTTAAAGAGCATTTTAGTTATTTGACGTATGTCAATTTAGATTGGATGTCACGTATTTACCATACAACAAACCAGAGAAGTAGACCTCCAGTAAAGCTACTTAAAATCGACTGTTTCTTTTATGAATAACACGGTAACACTTTTATATAAAAGCTTAATAATTGTAAAGTTTTATTAAAATCCATTCAGTACTTTTTACGTGAAAGACTAATAAATATTCGTACATACAAACTTTCGCCTTTATTTTCAAATAATTCTTTATTCAATATAGGATACAATATATCACTTATTGAAAGTCAATTAGACTCATCATTTCAGCCGTAGGACGTCCACTGCTGGACATAGGCCTCCCTCAAGGCTCTCCATCTGTGCCGATCGCAGGTGGCCTGCATCCAGCGTGGACCCGCAGCCTTGCGCAGATCATCCGTCCATCTGGTCGGTGGACGTCCTACGCTGCGCTTGCCGATCCGTGGTCTCCACTCGAGAACTTTTCGGCCCCAGCGGCCATCTGTTCTGCGGGCTATATGACCTGCCCATTGCCACTTCAACGAGCTTATCCGCTTGGCTATGTCGGTGACCCTGGTTTCTCTGCGTATGTCCTCATTTCTGATTCGATCCCGCAGAGAAATCCCGAGCATAGCCCGCTCCATGGCTCGTTGAGCTACTCGGAGCCTGTTCATATGCCCTATAGTGAAGCACCACGTTTCAGAATCGTATGTCATCACTGGCAGCACACATTGGTTAAATACCTTCGTCTTCAGGCACTGAGGAATATTGGACGAGAAGACGTTGCGTAGTTTCCCGAACGCCGCCCATCCGAGCTGGATTCGGCGATTGACCTCCTTCTCGAAGTTGGACCTACCTAACTGGATGGTTTGTCCTAGGTATACGTACTCGTCGACAACTTCGAGAACCGAGATCCCAACCATAACTGGGGTAGGCAGAACATGGACATTAGACATGACCTTCGTCTTGTCCATGTTCATTTTAAGGCCCACCTGTTGGGAGACTCGGTTGAGGCCTTCGAGCATCGTGCTGAGTTCCTCCATCGACCTTGCCATGACTACGATGTCGTCGGCAAACCGAAGATGAGTGATGTATTCGCCGTTAATTTTGATGCCCTGCCCTTTCCATTCTAGATGTTTGAAGGCGTCTTCTAGAGTGGCGGTGAACAGTTTCGGAGATATAACATCTCCCTGTCTCACGCCTCTGTTCAAGGGAATAGCCTTCGGATTCTGTTCCTGTACTCGGACAGACATGGTGGCGTTGCTATACAAACACTTCAGCACTTCGATGTACCGATAGTCAATCCGGCATCGTTGGAGAGACTCTAGCACCGCCCATGTTTCGACCGAATCAAAGGCCTTCTCATAGTCCACAAACGCTAGACATAGCGGCAAGTTATACTCTTCGGTCTTCTGTATTACTTGCCGCAGCGTATGTATGTGGTCTATGGTACTAAAGCCTTTTCGGAAGCCGGCTTGTTCGGGAGGCTGGAAGTCATCAAACCTTCGTTCGAGACGATTGGCGATGATCCTGGAAAACAGCTTATAAACATGGCTCAAAAGCGAGATGGGCCTATAATTCTTTAAAAGGGTTTTATCGCCCTTCTTAAAGAAAAGCACCACCTCACTTCTGTTCCATGCTTCAGGCGTGGTCCCTTCGAGTAGGACAGAATTAAAGAGCCTCTGAAGGACTTTGACCGGTGTTCCACCCGCTTTCAGAAGCTCTGACGTGATTCCATCCTCACCCGGTGCCTTGTTGTTTTTAAGCAGTTTCAGGGCCATCCTTATCTCGCACAGGCTGATGTCCGGGATATCTTCGGTATAGTGTCGGGTTAGTTTGGCTCTAGGGTCGTTGGCCGCACTAGTAACAGGCTTAGTGACCGAATCGTATAGCTGTCCGTAGAACTTCTCGATTTCCCTCAAAATTTCCGCTTTCGTCGACGCTATACTGCCGTCATCCCTCTTCAGCTTAGTCATTCGGCTTTGCCCAACAGACATATATCTCTTGCGAACACTTTGGAGCCTTTATTTCGCTCTATCGTATCCTTAATACGCGCAGTATTAAAGACACGGATATCGTGTCGCAAGGCCTTCGAGATCTGTCTATTGAGCCGCCTATATGACGCAGCATCATCGGGAGACTGCAGTCTAAGCAAGCGTCGTTCAGCCAGACTACATCTAATCTAATTGCTATTAATACCTTATTTGGTAAAGTATCCTATACTGTGAGAGGCGAGGTAATTTGCCTACCAATTGGCTCAGGTAAACAAATGTTTGCCTTGCCTTACGACAATAGTCGCCTGGAGAGGCCCCCAAACGAGCCCTCCTCTGTCAAATGATTCTACTTTATTAATATTTAGTAGGATTTAAAACTTAAAAAAACTTACAGAATTGTAAATAAAACCACTCCGCTTTGTTTTCCACAGTGGAATGGCGTTTACATTATCTTGTATTATCATTATCCATTTATCACTTAGTTCTGGATAAGCTTTTTATCTGAAGTTCATAAAAGCCTGTCACCATAGAGCTTTTGGGATTCTCTACGTACCTAATACGTAGCGTAGTGATTACGTAACGCAAAACATTGCTTAGGTATTTTCACAAAAATATATTTGAAAGTTTTAAGATTAAAACACAAAAATCCCGTTTTTTCCGTTCCGAATTTCGGGATATTATTCATTAGTGCTCCCCTACACTTCCCAAGGAACGCATGGGCAAAAATTTCAGCCCGCTACGCCCAGTAGTTTCGGCTCTGCGTTATCTGTCAGTCAGTAACAGAAGAGTTTTATATATTTTGATTAACCTATTACTATGATGTTCATGTTTTATTATACATATAAACCTTCCTCTTGAATCACTCTATCTATTAAAAAACCGCATCAAAATCCGTTGCATAGTTTTTAAGATAAAGCATATATAGCGACAGACAGACAGCGAAAGGGACTTTGTTTTATACTATGTATTGAAGCCCAAACTTTTCCACTGCAGGGCAAAGGCCTTGTCTTTTGCATTCTTCCCTGCCCTGTCGATTCCTACCAGGCCCTGTCAAGTGCTCCCAGTTCGTAGCTCTATCGTTTCCATAATTATATTCTAAACAAGTCGACCCGGCGAACTTCGTACCGCCTAACCTATTACTATTTTGTGCATGTATTATACTTATAAACCTTCCTTTTGAATCACTCTATTTATTAAAAAAACCTCATTAAAATCCGTTGCATACTTTCAAAGATTTAAGCATACATAGGGACAGACGCGGGAAGCGACTTTATTTTATACTATGTATTGATAATGACAAGATAAGCCATGTTATCAAGCATTAAACAGTAGCTTTTTGCAAGCTTTTAAGAGTCATAGCACAGCTAACCGCAAACAAAATTATATCTTCGAAACTAAGGCAAATATCAAAAATGTTTTAAATCCACTACCTAGATAATGTAGCCTAGTATTTTTAGGGCACTGTTGTATAAATTTTAGATTAGAGATAAAAGAAAGCTACAAATCGTTGCTAAAAACGGCCGCTTTTGGCAACAATCAGTAGCTATCTTTAGTCTTAAACCTAAAAGCAACACACCACTTCTAAAAACAACAGTGCTTTAAAAATACTAGAAGATATAAAAAAATTCGCGGGTGGCGCTACTAAAGCTGTGCTATACTTCTTTATAGATAGAAGCTAATAAAATGTAATGCTTTTATTGACTGCTCCGTAGCTCAGTTGGCAGTGATGTGGACTGAGTAAGCGTGTGCACCTGGGTTCGATTTCCGGCGGGGCGAACATTGTTTGATGAATATCGATGATTTTTTTCGGTCTGGGTGTAATGTTCGTCTCTGTATATGTTTCGGGCACCCTAGATACAGGTTCTTCCTATTTAGGGACTCTGAGTGTGAAGCGTTATTACCCATTATTATTATAAATACAGTACAAATGACAGGGAACTGTTAGGTATATATTTAACTAGTTGACCCAGCGAACTTCGTACCGCCTAACCTTTTACTATCTTGTGCATGTATTATACTTATAAACCTTCCTCTTGAATTACTCGTATCTATTAAAAAAAACCGCTTCAAAATCTCTTGCGTACTTTTAAAGATATAAGCATACATAGGGACAGACGCGGGAGGCGTCTTTGTTTTATACTATACATGTCATCATCATCATCATCATTTCAGCCGTAGGACGTCCACTGCTGGACATAGGCCTCCTTCAAGGCTCTCCATCTGTACCGATCGCAGGTGGCCTGCATCCAGCGTGGACCCGCAGCCTTGCGCAGATCATCCGTCCATCTGGTCGGTGGACGTCCTACGCTGCGCTTGCCGATCCGTGGTCTCCACTCGAGAACTTTTCGGCCCCAGCGGCCATCTGTTCTGCGGGCTATATGACCTGCCCATTGCCACTTCAACGAGCTTATCCGCTTGGCTATGTCGGTGACCCTGGTTTCTCTGCGTATGGCCTCATTTCTGATTCGATCCCGCAGAGAAATCCCGAGCATAGCCCGCTTCATGGCTCGTTGAGCTACTCGGAGCCTGTTCATAAGCCCTATAGTGAAGCACCACGTTTCAGAACCGTATGTCATCACTGGCAGCACACATTGGTTAAATACCTTCGTCTTCAGGCACTGAGGAATATTGGACGAGAAGACGTTGCGTACTATACATGTATTGGCAGTTAAATATTTTAGAAGATTTATTGAAGGTCGGAATTTGCAATAGAACAGATCGCACTCCTATACTTTTTAACCGACTTAAAAAAGTGACTAAAAATGGAATACTCGCTTATAGTGATAAGGCATTACATGGAAATTCTATAATTTGTACCTAAGATTGTTTGCTGTACTTTTGTATTCTAACTTGTGTGTAACATAGTGTATATAAAAAAGTTTATCTTCTAATCAAATTACGTATTACCTACAGCCTTTCTGGAGTGTTAGCGAGACAAACGAATAGTGATTGATTGTAATTAGGTATAATAGAAGAAAAATACCATTTATTCTTCAAAGTTTGTTATCATATTTTTATTTGTTATCTCACAGCACAAGCAGCTTCGATCAACCTTAAAAAAACCAACCCTCAATGGGCAGGGCTTGTTTAGGCACCGCCCTATGACGTCACGGGGGGTCTAGGGGGCGGCCACCCCCTGTAGAGCCTTTTTCAGTACAAAACGGGCAAATTTGTACTTTTGCAAGTTTTGGCAGACGTGATATGGAATTGCGATGGGATTTGGCGAATTGTTTGGCGTAAAGGAAAACGTATTTTTTTAGATATGTAATGTTATTCATTATACAATATGAAGCAAACATCGATTTTAGTTAAATACAAACGGACACAAATAACTGCCCTCCGTATAAAAAAGGCAGTTTGACACACCTGCTGTATAAATAAAAAGCTATCCCGGCTTATTTCGTTAAGCCATAGAATATAAGATAGTAGTAAAGACTTTGCTTTATAGACTTTGTTCTTTTAGCAGCAACCACAGTCCATGGTCCAACCATGTAAAAACGGAAAAAATTGCACCTTGGGTTACTTTATTTGAGTTTAAGTAAGGATCCCTAATTGTTTTTAAATTTTAGATAGCCTATCCTTGTCACTTGGGGATAGTGTAGCTTCCCAACACAGTGAAAGTATTTCCGGAGACTATTCGTTACAAACAAACAAATAATAAAACAAATATTTCCTCTTTATTATTGACTAGTCGACCCGGCGAACTTCGTACCGCCTAAACTATTACTATTTTGTACATGTATTATACTTATAAACCTTCCTCTTGAATCACTCTATCTATTATAACAAACCGCATTAAAATCCGTTACGTAGTTTTAAAGATTTTAGCATACATAGGAACAGACGCCGAAAGCGACTTTATTTTATACTAGTTTAGGCGGTACGAAGTTTGCCGGGTCGACTAGTCAATAATAAAGAGGAAATATTTGTTTTGTTGTTTGTACTAGAGGCTGCCCCGCGGTTTTTCCCGCGCCGATTTCTCATAAACACAAAAATTCCCGTTTTTTTCCCGTTCCCGTGGGAATTTCGGGAAATCCCTTCTTAGTGCTCACCCAACTCCCCAAGGAACCCACGTGCCAATTTTCAGCTTTCTACGCCCAGTAGTTTAGGCTCTGCGTTGTCTGTCAGTCAGTCAGTCAGTCAGTCAGCAACGGAAGAGTTTTATATATATTGATTGATATATATATAGATATAGATAAAATAGATGAGATAGATATGTTGTAAGTACACAAAAACGGCGTTAATGGCTTTTGTTGGCAAAATTAAAAAAGAATCATAATTAAAAAACTTCGCTCTTTAATTAAAACCAGTTAACTTCTGACCTTTGAAATTTTAAAGATTCAAAGGTCAGAAGCGTCAGAAGGTAAGCATAAATGCCCCCTCCCTCCCACACTCTCTTACACAAGAATGTATCAATATCAATATCAATACATACCTAGTATAAAACCAAGTCGCTTTCCGCGTCTGTCCCTATTGTATGCTAATATCTTTAAAATGGCAATGGGCAGGTCATATAGCCCGCAGAACAGATGGCCGCTGGGGCCGAAAAGTTCTCGAGTGGAGACCACGGATCGGCAAGCGCAGCGTAGGACGTCCACCGACCAGATGGACGGATGATCTGCGCAAGGCTGCGGGTCCACGCTGGATGCAGGCCACCTGCGATCGGTACAGATGGAGAACCTTGAGGGAGGCCTATGTCCAGCAGTGGACGTCCTACGGCTGAAATGATGATCTTTAAAATATAGAAATTATGCAACGGATTTTGTCGCGGTGTTTTTCGTTCGATACGCCGTGTGTTGTTGTTGTCAACGAAGACAATATTTCATACTTATCTTCCAATTTTCAGCTGTTATTGCTCCATTCGTTTAGGCGTGAAAGCGTAAATTACAGACAGAGTTACATTTTAATGGTATAAGCATGTATTTCCATCTGTTTTATGATGATCAATATATATAAAACTCTTCCGTTACTGACTGACTGACTGACAGACAACGCAGAGCCGAAACTACTCGGTGTAGCGGGCTGAAATTTTGCATGTAGGTTCCTTAGTAAGTGTAGGTGAGCACTAAGAAGGGATTTCCCGAAATTCCCACGGGAACGGGAAAAAACAGGAATTTTGTGTTTATGAGAAATCAGCGCGGGAAAAACCGCGGGGCAGCCTCTAGTTCACTATATAAAAGATGAATAAAGAAATTGTATTAAACATGGATCCAGCTTGACACACTGAGTTGAGTCCGCTCAGTCAAGTCAATGATCTACCTCTGCCTAACCCTTTGAGGAATATAGCCGTGAGATTATGTTAAGTTATTATATAGTGCAAAATAAATTTCAATAGTCAGCCATTTTGAATTGACGATCCCTGACCCAATTCAGATTATTGACCATCTTTTACACGCCCTATAACCTTTTCCAAAGCGCATGCGCTAGCAGACCCCTGAAGCCTCCTGAATTTCAGCACCAGTCGCTCTCAGAACCCGCGAGAAACGGCTGAAAAGCTGAAAATATATAATCCATATATTATATATCGGTTACATATATGAGAAACATATATAAACTCTCGAAGCTCCGTGGCCATACCCTTTTCATATATAATTATTTGAACGACCCCAAAAATCATATATTAATTTGTTTCTCAACTAAAAATATATCTTATAAGTAGTGTTAATAGTAATATATTTGTTAGATATAATATAATAAATTCCCTAATAGATAAATTAATAAAAAAAAAAATTATTGTTATCTTCGTTATACGAAAAGGTCAGTATTTCATCATATATATTTAGTTCTATACCATAAATATATAATTGTCACTATAGTATAGTTAACATTGTATAGTACCATTAGTACACAATTCACAATATAGATAAAAAAATTATATAACTCAAAAATGACACCTTTGACCTTAAAATATGGATTATTGAATGATCATGCGCACTGGCAGACATGCGCAGATCAAGCCTATATACCCATAAGCATGTGGCTTATATACAATAGCTATAGTATATACTAGGTAGGTATATACTATCTAATATCTCAAATAAATTGATACAAAAGCATCTACGAAAAAAAATTGTTTTGATTTGAAATGTAGAAATAATTTATATATTTTTTTGACATAGTTTAAGGGTTTACCATATATACCTTCGTATTAATGATATTTTGGAACTATATTAAGTTAGACTAGTAAACTAGTTTTAAAAATAACCTTTTATAATTTAGGATTTCACGTTCATTTAATAACTTACATTTTAGTATCACAAATTAGTCTTACCCTATCTTACTTAAATCTTAAGTTATCTTTGATTTTGGCGACCATAAAATAAGCCTAAGCTAAGTTTCTTTATCTTACATTATTTAATAGTGGCCACCTGAATAGTTAATACTTATAGTAACATACTTTTTTGTTTGTTTTCAGAATAAAAATCACATTTAGAGCTAGCAAGATATGTCAAAATTGAACTTTGACGGCTTTTTCTCGTACTGCAAGCAAATTGCCGAGCACATTCAGTTGGTCAGTGACGTCATTTCACCTTCTTTCCGACGCCATTTTGATTTTTGCATCCGCCATCTTGTTTTTGCATCCGCCATTTCGCATGCGTAGAAAATATTTGAATTCTTTTCTACCTATAATTTTATTTTATAAATGAATTATTGATAAATCAATTGTCCTAAATTTTGGTAGTTGTATTAAACGTTTTGATAAGTAACTATTTGTAATATTTTAGGTAATCAATACTGTATAAAATAAAGAACCTTCCCGCGTCTGTATGCTTAAATATTTAAAACTACGCAACTGATTTTGATGCGATTTTTTCGAATAGATAGAGTGATTCAAGAGGAAGGTTTATAAAGTACATGCACAAAATAATAATAGGTTAGGCGGTACGAAGTTCGCCGGGTCGACTTGTATCAGTTATATTATATGTTACAAGTTACAAGGAAACTTAAAGAAATGAATGTATAATCTCCGAAAATAAATTCGCTAGCGCAATTTCCATTCAAACTGAAAAATCCCAACAATATCTTTATATTTTAGTTATTTTTTGAATGTTAAAACTATATTATTGCAAAGTTTAATTAAAATCCATTCAGTATTTTTCACGTGAAAGAGTAAAGTGAATTAATAAACTTTAAAATTTCACGTTTAGTATGTAGTTGGATGCTAGTTCTCTTTTAACTCTTTTAACTAGTTTCGGTTAGAGATAATTAAAATATGTATTTTTCTCTGCAGAGTGAAAGGATGGCGTCTCTCTCTGGGCACGGAACACCAAAACTGACTTCGGGCGTCGGAAACCTCTACTATGATTGTAAGTACCTTATTAAATACCTAGTACAAATACATAAATTCCTAATTTTCCCGTGGGAATTTCGGGATGTAAAATAATCTGATGTCTTGTCCTTCACAGGCTGATTGTCCTTATACAAAATTTCATTAAAATCGGTTCAGTAGTTTTGTCGTGAAAGAGAGAGAGGCAGAGTTAACTTCGCATTTATAATATTAACTAGTCGACCCGGCGAACTTCGTACCGCCTCAGCTATTGCTATTTTGTGCATGTATTACACTTATAAAGCTTCCTCTTGAATCACTCTATCTATTATAAAAAAACCGCATCAAAATCCACTGCGTAATTTTTAAAAGATAGCATACCTACATAGGGACAGACGCGAAAAGCGACTTTATTTTATACTATGTATTCATGATGTGGAAGTATGGATAATGATGACCAGCATCACGATACCATTGGGAAATCACGTTTTTTATGTATATTTTTTGCATAGCTACACAAAAAAATCGCAAAAATCTAGTATTGTTCTACAAAACGTTATCTAATCATGCAGAAAATGAGCCACCCCATCCTGTCGTGTGGTAACATGATCCGAAATTAACCGGATATCCGGTGGTCCGGAACCGGAAATAGAAGTTGTATCGACACGCGCCCCCTCTCGGAGAAGGAGGGTAGATTGTGATTTAATTTGTTGTTTTTACACTATCAAATATTTTGGGGAAGACACTCAAGGGACACTTACACTTGACTGTCTTAGTGGGTCAGTCGTTAGCGATGTTGACTTTAAAGAATGGTACAGTGGCGGACACGATCAGCGTAACACTTCCGGTTTTTCTGTATTGCAAATTAGCTCTTGTTCTTTGGTAATACAGTCTAGGGCTGACGAAACCATAGACAAATCTGTTACGGCCTCCTAGTCCTTGACTGTACTAGATAATGTAGCCTAGTATTTTTAGGGCACTGCTGTCTGTGCGTCTATATAGCTTTTAGGTTAAAGTTAAAGACTAAAGAAAGCCACAAAGTGTGGCTAAAAGTGGCCACATTTGGCAACAATGTGTGAATTATTTTATTCTTTTTACTTAGGACTATACTTAACGTTCAAAAAATACTAAGCACGATTATCTAGTAAGACGTAGTGTCAACTGTGCCACATTTTTAATATTTGCCTTAGTTTAGAAGTTTTTTTTTTCGAGAATCGCTGTAAACTGGCTCTTCAAATATGTTATTACTTTCCCGGACATATTGTATTTTTCAAACGTAGCTAGCTAACGTAGCTACGTAGCAAACGTAGGCACGTAGCCACGTAGCTACGTAGCGAAAGCACGCGCGTAGCTTCGTAGCAAACGCGAAGCTACTTTTCTGTTTTCTAATCGGTCCAGTAGTATGTGTGTATCGATATTTATTTGGCCTTCAGGGCGTATTGTGCGTCTATATAATGTTTCCGACATCCTAGATACAGGTTCTTCCTAGTTGGGGTCTGTAAGTATGATTCGTTATTACATATTTTCATAACTTTTGTTTTATTTAGCCGTTATACGTTGTAATTTGAATTTATTTAAAAAAACTCTTAAAAAATCGACCCTCCAAGACTCAATAGTCGTAAAACTCTAAGAAAAAAAATAAACAATCACAGCTTTTCGCAACCCTTATGTCTGAATAATCCTTCGATATATCATGTGCCAACCCTGAGGGCTTTATTTATATTTTATTAGCGGGATTTTAGACTTAAGAGCTGAGTTAAGGCAATGAGTAACTAATTTTAATGAAATTTCCTTCTTTATGAGCGAACCAGCTGACACGGCGAACTTCGTTTCGCCTTAAAATATAAGTTTACACAAAATTATTAATTACTTGTCGACCCGGCGAACTTCGTACCGCCTAAACTATTATTATCTTGTGCATGTATTACACTTATAAACCTTCCTCTTAAACCACTCTATCTATGAAAAAAAACTGCGCCAAAATCCGTTGGATAATTTTAAAGATTTAAGCATACATAGGGACAGACGCGGGAAGCGACTTCATTTTATACTATGTATTGATGATGATACTGATTTTTGGAGGATATTCTATTGTCTATGTTCATCAGAGATAATGCAGTATTATAATGGTGATATATTACTTATTATGTGATTTAAGCCTTAATCTTGTAGTCCAATTAATTATTTTTTAATAAGTTACTTCATTTCTTATTGTAATAGGTACAGTCAAGGACTCATCAGCGTAACACTTCCGGTTTTTTCTGTATTGCAAAAAAGCTCTTGTTTTTTGGTGTTACAGTGACCACACAAGACCGTAGACAAAAGTGTTACGCTGACTGAGACCGCCACTGTAAAATACTAAGATTATTTTTCAAATTTTGATTTCTGCACTGTTTTAGACCCCTTCCCTTTTTAGCTCCCAAAAACACGAATAGTGAATTAGTATAATTAATTACTGTTAACCCTTTCACCCTGAGAGGATTAGTGGTTAAAGTGCTTGTGCCAAAGGTCACGGGTTCGGTTCCGTTAATTGATTTTTGGTGTTCGCGAAAGTTTTTGAAAAAAATTTACTTATTTGATACATAATCATCATCAATCAATATCAATACATAGCATAAAACAAAGTCGCTTCCCGCGGCTGTCCCTATGTTTGCTTATATCTTTAAAACTATGCAATGGATTTTGATGTGGTTTTTTAAAATAGATAGAGTGATTCAAGCGGAAGGTTTATAAGTATAATACACTAGATGCTGCCCCGCGGTTTTTCCCGCGCAGATTTCTCATAAACACAAAATTCCCATTTTTTTCCCGTTCCCGTGGGAATTTCGGGAAATCCCTTCTTAGTGCTCACCTACACTCCCCAAGGAACCCACGTGTCAATTTTCAGCTTTCTACGCCCAGTAGTTTAGGCTCTGCGTTGTCTGTTAGTTAGTCAGTCAGTCAGTCAGTAACGGAAGAGTTTTATATATATTGATGAGTAACATAGTAATAGGTTAGGCCGTACGAAGTTGGCCGGGTCTAAAATAAAAGAAAGAAATATACATATGAACTTACGTATTCATATCATATAGGTACTTTTTTTTTTCTTAACACGTCCCTAAACGCGTGTATACCTACGTTAACGACGTTAATTTCATCAAATCATATTCATCATCGTCATCGTCGCAGTTGAAAGACGTCCACTGCCATAGATATAAACCCTCAGCCATAAATATAAGCCATACTGATATTTTTCCGATCCCATATATAAATTGTATCCATGGCCCGTCTCGTGGATCCAACCAACCTTCAAATTTTCAGCCATTTCGGTTAGGTAGTTTAGGCGTGATTGCTTAAAACACAGAACTAAATACCGACCATTGTCGTAAGGCAAGGCAAACATTCATTTGCCTGAGCCAATTGGTGGGCACCCTGAACTACCTTGCCTCTCGCAGTGTAGGATACTTTACCAAATAAGGTATCAATATATTAATTAGATAAGTCTAATTGACTTTCAATAAGCGATATCTTGTATCCTATATTGAATATTTTTTTTACTTTTTTTTACTTTTACACAGAACGTCCTCCAATTACTTCGGATAATCGAAAGTCTATACTTTATAGTTATGGATTTTTACGTGAGAAACCTAAATCCAAACAAAAAAAAAAGACAGAAAAATCTCCATACAAAACGCGTAGGATGAAAAACTTTTCCACTTCCGTTATTCACAATACGTTACCGGCAGCAGATGCGTTTGAAGACCCCTCCCTTCACCCCCTTAGGCCTTCCCCTTACCCTTTACGTCTACCGTCCCTTCTGCAAGCAATATTATGCACTCATCGCTCAAGCTTGCTCGAAAGGGATTAGATTACAAAAAGATATATAGATTTAACTGACTCTGACTGCTCCGCAGCTCAGTTGGCATGGCAGTGAAGTGTACTGAGATGCGTGTACACCTGGGTTCGATTCGCGGCGGGCAAACATTGTTTGTTTCCGGTCCGGGTGTAATGTTCGTCTCTGTATATATTTCGGGCACCCTAGATACAGGTTCTACCTAGTTAGGGGCTCTGAGTGTGATGTGTTATTATTATTATTATGTTTCTTAATACTCTTCGGTATCACGGGATGGAGCCCGGTCCTTTGAGAGGCGTGCGAGGAGACGAATCTAACTCGTAAGGGCCCTTTCGAGAGTTTTGCTACATTACATACAGTCAGTCTCTTCACTCAGTACGAAACGGTCGCGCGCGAGTATTACCGACTACCCTCCATTACCGTTTATCAAGGATGGCAAAGTGCTATAAATGTTCGAAAATGGTTACTAAAAAGACGCCTGGAATACAATGTAGCAAATGTTCTAAGTGGCTGCATGGTGATTGTGCATCCCTATCAACGGAGCAACTAAATACGCTATTTTCTACCGATTCAGTGGACTGGAAATGCCGCGCTTGTGTTGGTTCTTCTAAACCGAAGCGTTTGTCTTGCATCCTACCGGACGCTGATGAGGACGACAATAACTCCGAAGCCGAAATAAGCCAGCAAACCACCTCTAAGATGTTGGCAGCAATACGAAAGGAAGTTCGCGAAACCATTCGTGTCGAAATCCAGTCTTCGTTACAGTTTTTTTCGGATAAGATAGACGATTTCGAAGAAAAAATCCAAAAATACGACACTAACATGAGACAGCTCGAGAAGCAATTGATGGACGTTAAAAACACCTGCAAAAACCTGTCATTGCGTAATGATGCATTAGAAGAAAAATGCAACAAATTAGAACAGAAACAGATGTCGGACTATATCGAGATTTGTGGAATTAAACAAGAGGAAACTGAAAACGTGCAACAGATTGCCATGGAGATCGGAAGAACGATCCAAAAACCAGCTGAAGATGTCGTAAAAGCATATAGAAAGAAAAGCAAAAAACCAGCAAATAATGACTCAAAAAGCGATGTGATAGTTGTGTCCCTGCGGGAAGGTAGCCGCGACCAGTGGCTCGAAGCAGCAAAGAAAGCCAATATAACCACCAAGGCAATCGGCCGCAACATCGACACTCCCGTCTACATACGTGAAGCTCTGTCGCCCTACACCGCACACCTACTTTGGAAATCTAAAATGGAGCTAAAAATCACTGGGCTATGCAAATTTGTTTGGTGCAAAAATGGAATCGTTTTGGCTAAAAGAGGTGAGAATGAGAAGGAGAAAACGCATGTTATAAAATCTTTGACTGACGTGGAAAAACTGGTTAAAGATTTTGCCCACTGATTCACTCCTACTATTTACCTAGAAAAATAAATATGCCAATCATTAATAATTTAAAGAGCTTGATGAAGATTTTACTACATCTTTATCAGAATCATCATTTGTTAAATGGACTGACTTTGAGGCATCGATGCCAAGCACTAATAACAATCTATCAGTACTTCACGTAAACATCAGGTCTATGGTGTTAAACTTCGCTCATTTGGAATATATAGCAACCAGCAGCAAACAACCAATCCACCTCATAATTATCACAGAAGCAAACATCAATGATCATTGTGTCCCGTTGTTCGAGTTACCGAATTACGTAATGTATACGGAGCTACGAAAGGTGGGCAAAGGAGGCGGCATTATCGTATACGTCCACAATACGATCAACTTTGTAAGAAATAAGGTGACTACTAGACACTTCGAATGCATACAGGGAAAAGTTTTATCTAATGAAGGTATCAACTTTCATTTATTTGCTATTTATAGACCACCTCGCAGTAATAAAACTAATTTTACATATGAATTATCTCGTTTATTGTCAACCTGTAAATCTAGTGAAAACTGTGTAATAATGGGGGATATTAACCTTAACCTTAAAATTAACGATAACTATGTCAATTATTATTTAAATGCACTTTCCGAAAAAGGATTTGAATGCGGCATTACAGATTACACTCGAATAGAATCACGGAAAGATGCCGTATCCAAAACCTGCATAGATCATATTTTTGTGCGAAATGTTCAGAAATGTAACAACCAGATTATATCGACCCGCACCGCTGTTATCAACACAGCGATAGCGGATCACTTTATCACTGGTCTTGTATTTACTTATAGAAAAAAAACGTGTAAACAACCTCGTATTAAAACGGTACTAGACCAGGAACGTATTACTTACGAATTAAATAAAATAGATTGGAATATAGGTCTGAATTATAGAACTCCAAATGAAATTCTTGAATTTATTTTGGATAACTTTTCACTAGCTTATAATAATAGTAAAAAAGAAATTTTAATTGGATATTCTAAAAGGGAAGATTGCGTTTGGATTTCTAAAAGAATTAAAGAAATGTGCAAAAAAAGGGATGAACTATTTAAAATATATAAAAAAGACACTAGTAATAAAGAAAATAGGCTATTATATAATATTTACAGAAACAAAACCAATAAACATATTAATAAAGTAAAAAATAACTATTATAAAAACGAAATTTCTCAGAATTTTAAGAACCCAAAAAAAATGTGGAGTATAATTAATAAACTATGTGGTAAAATAGGTAACTCTGTCGATCAAATAATATTAAAGTCATTTAACTTAGATGCACCTATCTTAACCAATAATTTTGCTAATGAGTTAAATAACAATGTAAAACAGATATGTTTAGATTGTAATGAACAACTGTTGAACAATAACAACTATGTAAACACGCCCAGTGTATCTATGCGCATGAAGATGGCACACGACAGTATAGTATACAATATAATTAAACAAATGAATAATAAAAAAAGCCCTGGTTCGGACGGGATTAGAATGAAAGATATACAAACTGTAAACAACAAAATAACACCAGTAATAACACATTTAATAAATACTTGTATACTAAAATGTACTTATCCAGAAGAGTTAAAAATAGGTATAATTAGACCAATATATAAAAAAGGTACACATAATAACTATAATAACTATAGACCAATTACTATACTGTCGTGTGTCAACAAGATAGTTGAGAGGTATTTTGGTAGAGAAATTAATAAATTTACAGAAAAAAATGAAATTATAAATAAAAAACAATTTGGATTTCAAGCAAAAAAAAATACCTCGCAGCTGTTAAGCAAATTCACTGACGAAGTCAGCGACAACATGGATAATAAGAAGCATGTTCTGGCTGTCTTCGTCGATTTCAGTAAAGCCTTTGAAACTTTAAGGTATAAAACACTGTTCGAAAAGCTTTCACAGAACGGCATACAAGGCCCCCTGTTAAAGCTTCTCAAAAATTACCACAAAGACAGGTTTACTAGGGTTAAAATTGATAATTCTCTCAGCGACAAGTGTAGATCAGAAATAGGTACGGCCCAAGGATCGATAATCGGACCAACAATGTATAATCTATATGTTAATGATATGTGTAACATATTTAAGAACTGTTCGGTATATCAATTCGCCGACGACACATGCCTGCTGATAGCCAGTAGTGACGTGTCGGTGGCAGAAAAACTTCTTCAAGAGGACTACAATACGCTATGTTATTGGGCACACGATGTTGGATTAACAATTAATGCACAAAAAACCAAGCTGATGCACATACACTCCCCAAACCTTAAATCAAACATTACTCCAAAAATCGTGGCCCACGAGCATCAGTGTATGCACGATAAAATCAATAACTGCAAGTGTACTACTATAGATCTAGTGCATCAACATACTTATCTGGGACTAGTAATAGATAGTAAATTTAATTGGCAGCCGCACGTTGAGCACCTATGCAAAAAACTTAGAGCTATATTGGCCAACCTAAGTATATTGAAGTACAAATTACCATACAAAACATTAAGAATACTGTACCTATCTCTCGCTGATTCTATAATCAACTACGGTTTATGCTGCTTCGGCAGAACTTGTACAACAAATATTAATAAAATATATACCCTACAGCTACGAATGTTAAAACTAATTGTACCTTATAAAACAAAGTTAAAATACTCGGATAACGAACCTGGTTTGTTTAAATATTGCCACATTGTAAATGTTTTTGATAAAATTAAAATTGCCATACTGTTTCAATACTTAGATAAAATAAATAACTTAGAAACTAAGAAAAGATCAAATAAATTGAGAAACCTACCTAATAAGCCAATATATGTAATACCACATTACTTTAATATATACGGAAAACGGCATTGGAAATGCTTGTTACCTTCTATTTTAAATACCTTGTCAGACACAACTATAAATAGCCTTTTGAATATAAACAAAGAGAAGTGTAGACCCTACCTCAAAAAACACTTTATTGATTTGTATAGAGACTAATAATAATAACTTACCTACCTTTACGCGCATCTAGTGATAAGAGACTTGCTGTACATTAGCGGATAAACCTCATTAGGTTTAAGCTTAATGTTTAAGTAATTAAGTACATGTAATTTGAAAAAACTTGAATAAAGAACTTAAAAAAAAAAAAAAAAAAAAATTTGTATATGGATCACCAACTAGGCATCAATATTATAGCTTTCATTATCATAATCTCAGTCGAAAGACCTCTACTGCTGGCCATAGGTCTCCCCGACAGATCACCATAAAGACCAGTCTTTTGCAACTCTTATCCAGTGTACCCCTGCAACCTTCGCCAGCTCGTCTGACTAAATTTTCGGCCCCAGCGAACATTTTTTCTGTAACATGAACGACAATTTGTCGAATCTTTCTGTCACTTTTGACAATCATCTCCATACATTTTCTCGTATTTAGATGTAAAAAGCGATCAAAAGTGACAGAAAGATTACACAAATTGTCGGTCATGCTACCAGAGCTGACCAGTGACCATTGAACTTTATTGTGTTCTTCTGAGGATCTTGTAATTCCTGATTCGATCACGCAGGGATAGTCTAAACATTATAGCTGTTAATATTGCCCTTTCGAGCGACTTTAAGTTAGGCAATAATTATCGATAATGTTTCGATTCTGTAAGTCATCACTGGCAACACTGATCGTATACTTTGATGTTCGTTTGAAAAAGAATCACATCTAGTTTTTTTTATATCTTTAACTCCAGACATATCCCTTTGTCCCTGTTTTATCAATCAGGCATTGTTCACTCCTGCCCTCTTAAATTAAAACCTTTGTAGTTCTTTTTTAAGAAAAATATTTCATAGTTGACTTTTGAGTCTTTTTTTTAGATTGAAAGTCAGTGATGTTGAAATTCACTCAATACTATACCTAAATACTCAAATGTATTATGCGTCTTTAAAAAAGGGAAAAAGTTTTTCTACTAGGTACTCAATATTTTCCAAACACCTTGAAATTTTACTTCATCATCAATACATAGTATAAAACAAAGTCGCTTCCCGCGTCTGTCCCTATGTATGCTTATATTTTTAAAACTATGCAACGGATTTTGATGCGTTTTTTTTAATGGATAGAGTGATTCAAGAGGAAGGTTTATAAGTATGTTACCTGCACAAGATAGTAAAAGTTTAGGCGGTACGAAGTTCGCCGGGTCAACTAGTACACTATAAAAAACTAAATAATTTTATAAACTATTCCTGATACTATTTTTTTTTATTTGGCTTAAGTTGTTTGTGTAAAAAAAACCAACGCACATAAAAAAATGAAATACTTATAAACCTATATTTTTTTGCTGAAGCGATGGACATCTAAATCATATTGGTTTGTTATGATTTATAGCGAAAAACGTTTTTTTTTCCGAAACGCTAATTTCGTCAAAAAATTAGTGCTCTCTCTGTCGCACGATTGCGTTTCGGGGGCGACAGCATGAGTTTTGAATGAATGAATGAATGATATCTTTATTGCACAAAAAACATAAAAACAAGAACATTAATAGTACAGTAAGTTGACAAAAGGCGACCTTATCGCTTTAAGCGATTTCTTCCAGGTAACCTGTTTTTTTTATACATAAGGAAAAGAAGACAATTATTTTAATTAAGATAGAAGATAGATAGAAATATGACATTAAAGAGAGGAAACTGATTTTTAAAAACAATAACAGATAATAAGATAAAAATCACGATCAATCAGTTTTCCTATTAACCTATTACAGTTTTGCCGTTTATAAATACTTTAAGCCGTCTAGCCCTGCGTAGGCATAACTAGATCTACTTTACTACCGTAGTGGTTCAGTGGGCAGGGTTGTCGACTGTGAATGCGAATGTCCGGAGTCTATTCCCGGCAGGGGCGAATATTTTTACTACGATATCGAGGTTTTTTTCCTGGTGTGTGTATTTATTTGAGTGTGGGGCTGTGTGTGTGTGAAGTGAGGGTGTACTTGACAGGAGCCAGATAGTATTAACGGATGAGAGTATTATCACAACTTGAAGCTCGAGGGTCACAAGGGGCACGAGGCGGGAGCTTTTGGCAAGCGGCCGGTCGGTGGGAATAATTTTCAATTCACTTTTAAGATAAGATAGTGGTTAGATTTTTGAATTCTGTGGTAGGCAGTGATTGTGAATTGAATAATTTTGGTTGTAATTTAAATTTTGATTTGTTGTTGTTCAATGGTTTTTTTTTTAATAAATATTAGTGCCAGCGTAATTTCTCTTTGAACCACAAACCCTAATTATCTGTTCCTGTTGATTTTTTGGGATCAATAGACTTCTATAGACCGGTCTAGAGCGACCTTCATTAAGTGTACTTCCGCAGCTTTTACTGGGTTAGTCATCTGACTATTATGTGGGAGGTCTGCCTAATCTGCGTCTTCTGGTGCGCTGTTGCCACTCGACAACTTTTTCACCACACGAGTACATGAATTCCTAATTTGAGCCGATAGATCCACTGCTGGACATCGGCATACAAAAATTGATCTTTAAGCCTTTGTCCTTTCTCAGTCTAGACTAGACTATCATTACGGTACCATATTTAATTAAAATCAGTTTCGTAGTTTAGGCGTGAATGCGCTAAAAATATGCAAAATCTATAATATAAAAATGAATCACAAAACTTGTTGGTAAGCGCATTAACTTAACAATGCCTGCACAATTTTTTTTTTTTCAAATGTTCTTTGAATTACAAGGATGATTTTGACGGCACAAAAATTCAAATAAATAACAAATAATTAACAAAAATAACCGGGAAAAACAACACAGTAATAGGTTAGGCGGTACGAAGTTCGCCCAATCGACGGATTAATAATATAAAAAAACAATACTTTTTCTGGTAGTCCACATATAAGAACCATACCATTTTTTTTTTTCACAAACTTAACTTTAACACCCTGTACAATATGTTGCAGTTCATCCGACATGAGCTTTGCGGAGCTTATGTCTGTGACAGCGTAAGCTCGTTCTTATGAAAGTGTCCATTCGTTGGAGCTTATTTTTAAAAGACAACGGAAGTGTCAATGCGTTGGCTAGGGATTTTTTTAAATCTTTTTATAAAATATTTTTTTGTACGAGGGCCATCTGAAAACCAGCGCTGGAAACCGGGCAACCAGTTCCCAGCGTTCGCTGAGATGGCAACTTTTGTTTTTTTTTAGTATAAAATTTTATATTTCGGTATGTTAAAACTTCGTTTTAACTAAAGACTTTTGTATTTGTATGCCTATGTCCAGCAGTGGACGACTTTCGGCTCAAATCTATACCAATATTATAAAGAGGAAAGATTTGTTTGTTTGTTTGTTTGTTTTTTTGTTTGTAACGAATAGGCTCCGGAAATACTGAACTGATTTGAAAAATTCTTTCACTGGTAGGAAGCTACACTATCCCCAAGTGACATAGGCTATATTAGATTTTCAAAAAAATTAGGGATCCTTACTAAACTCACATAATGTAACTCAAGGTGCAATATTTTTTCCGTTGTTTACAATTTTGAAAGGTGGTTTGTTGTTGTTGTTTGTTTTTTTATTCGCCCATTCTGGGCAGTCAAAAGAACATAGTCTATAGAGCCAAGTCTTTAGTAGTATCTTATATTCTATGGCGTAACGAAGTTAGCCGGGACAGCTCGTTATATATAATTCTTGAACTCGCTGTGGCTGAAAAGTTGTCGAGTGGCAACAGCGCACAAGAAGACGCAGATTAGGCAGACCCCCCACATGGTGGTCAGATGACCTAGTAATCGCTGCAGGAGTACCTGGATGAGGGTCGCTCTAGACCGGTCGTTGGAGCGAATTATGGAGGAGACTTATGTCCAGCAGTGTACGTCTTTCGGCTGAAATTATGATGATGAATAGATTATTTGCACTGTGTAGCCTACTCCTCTTGCAGCCCCTTACTAGGTTGAACCTATATAGAAGTATTATTAGGGTGACCAAAACACATACAAAGACGCTTCAGACCAATGAAACTAAAATCGATAAACCTATCCATTATGAAATCGTGCCCGTCGGGAATCGAACTCGGACTACCGAAGTTTTTAAGGTGGCCATTAAAACCAAAAAGAAACTGTGCGTTTAATCCTCATTTCAATTAGCCCTCATAAAGAAAGTGTCATTTGGTGTTTTTTAGCAAATTGATTCAGCCCTGTTCTCCCACAGTTGGGTGGATTTAGGATTTTAAGATTAGCAGTCGGGGCGCAGTTTTTTCTTTTTATATTTTAGGATTAGGAAAAAAGTTTTTAGTCTCTTGCGGCCTTACGGCTTAAGTTTTTTTTTTTTCAAAATTTTACAAAAAATGTGATAGTTTTACTATGAATGTAATTTGGAAAGAATTTCATCACAAACGTATAGACGTCTACTGCTGGATATAGTTTGCTGTGATCGCCACCCTTGGCAATTGCAGTACCTACGGCTGTTTAAAATTTTCTGGTGGTTTATCTCTGTAGTAGTTTCGGGTACCCCAGATGCAGGTTCATCCTAGGTAGGGGCAGGCACCTATTATAATACCGAAGTTTATAAGACTGAATTTCACATTACCTACGTACAGTAGCGGACACGATCGGCGGAACACTTCCGGTTTTTCTGTATTGCAAAATAGCTCTTGTTCTTTGGCAATATAGTCTTGGGCTGACGAAACCATAGACAAATCTGTTACGGCCTCCTAGTCCGTGACTGTACGTAATACTGAATTTTAAAATATCGAATGCTTATTTGGCCGAATGTTTAAAATCCCAAAAGCTCTATTAACCGAGAAATACCGAAGATCAAAATCACTATGCTTTAGTAACCTACGCTTGAAAGACCGAATATTGAAATCTCGAATTTTATATTACCGTTTTTTTTTAATTGTACTAGGGTTACGTGTAATTCAAATCAAGGGCAAAACCTGTAGGTTAGGTAAGGTTGGCTTGTGATCTTTAACTTTCGGGATTATAAAATTCGGTATCTAAAGTTTAGGTGTTATGTACCTTCGGTATTTAAAGCATTCGGCAGTTTAAAATTCGGTTTTTCAAACATCGGTAAATTGGCTACATTCGGTTTTATGATTTTCGGTATTTCAAGCATAGGTCTTATGAACTGTCGGTATTATGATGTACCCGTAGGTGCTCTATCTTTGTGTTTCAAAGTTCACCCACCGTAAATCAAGTAAAAGGCGCAGTGATAAACAATTGCCAAATCATTCCCCTGTATCACTCACAGGCCCCAGTTTTTCGGGAGAAATGAAACAAATTATTACAGTCCATGAGGTTTCTATTACGGCAGGAGAATTGATAGAGTATAGGCTTATCTCGGCTTTGGGAGGAAATGAGATGTTTTTGTATGGTACTGTTACTGGGCAATCATGGAGTGGACATGGACTTTTTTATTATATAGGTAGTGTGCTTCGCTAGAGAAAATTTTATTTATATATTTTTTTATTTCATTAGGATATTTTTATACCATTAGGATCACTTATCCTATGTCCGTGTAGTAGTTCTAAGCTAGCAGACTGATTTTTTTCGGTTGAGTCAGTAGTTTAGGCGTGATTGCGTAACCTTTTCACCAACTACTAATTTTTTTCCATATCGATTTAGTGATTAATATATGAAAGCTAAGACACAGACAGAGTCACTTGAACACTTGCTGACCTGGCGAACCTCGTAACGCCTAGCAGTATAAATTTACACAATAAAGTGTAGCAAACCTCAAAATATACAAAAAAATATATACAAATCCAGATTATTGGATTACAATGGTAGCCCTCTACATCTACAGTGTTGATGGTTACTTATAAATTGTATATAGTGTAGGTACATGGTTATAGTGTAGATTCTACACTATAACCAAACTGCCATATTGATTATTGAAATGCTCCCACCCTTGTATTTTCAAAGTTTTAGAGACTAAGAAATAAATCAGTACAAAAGACTTGGCTGTATGGATATGTTTCTTGACTTGCCCGTAGCGGGTAAATAAAACTACTGAAACCAACGCCCCAAATAACGTTAAACTTTTTAAAATAGTCCATCTCTACTCTAACCTACCCCCATTGCTACTAACAAATTGCGGGATTCAGAGTGGGATTTGAGGGATTCAAAAGTAAACCAGAGACTCACTCGGCTCGCGGGATCAACCTGTCTTATTTGATGTGAATTTATGATGCCTCTCTCCTGAATTACTGAGCTGGGGAGCTGTTCAGTTCAACACCAGCTATTGATTATCTAAAACTAACTTCTACTGCTCCGTGGCTCAGTTGGCAGTGGTGTGGACTGAGCAAGCGTGTGCACCTGGGTTCGATTCCCGGGCGGGCGAATATTTATATGATGAATATCGATGTTTGTTTTCGGTCTGGGTGTTATGTTCGTCTCTGTGTATGTGTGTCTGTGTATCTCTTGTCGGATACCCAGTTAAAGGTTCTTCCTAGTTAGGGACTCTGAGTGTGATGTGTTATTAACTATTCGACATACAGAATTAACAAACCCTCGTTTCCCTCAATATGTCTGTCAAAGACTAAGAGAAAAGTTTTGGCAAAATGGAGGAAAATCCTTACTTATTAGCTCTTACTGTTTTTAATCCTCTAAGGCCTTCCATAGACCCTGCATTAGGGGTCGGGTAACGGTGCCTGGTAAAAACATTCGGCCAAGTCGGGCAGAATATTAGTCGGTAGTTTGCGGCCAGCCTTATAATATAGTCCGACTAGTCGACCCGGCGAACTTCATACCGCCTTACCTATTACTATTTTGTAAAAGTATTATACTTAGTTATAAACCTTCCTCTTGAATCACTCCTATCTTTTTAAAAAACCGCATTAAAATCCATTGGGTAGCTTTAAAGATTTAAGCATACATATGGAAAGACGCGGAAAGCGACTTTGTTTTGTACTATGTTATGTATTTACTAGGAGCTGCCCCGCGGTTTCACTAGCGCAGATTTCTTATAAACACAAAAATCCATCTTGTTCCAATGGGAATTTCAGGAAATCCTTTCTTAGTGCTCAACTACACTCCCTAAGGAACCCACGTGCCAATTTTCAGCTTTCTAAGCCCAGTAGTTTCGGCTCTGCGTTGTCTGTCAGTCAGTCAGTCAGACAGTAACGGAAGAGTTTTATATTTATTAACTAGAGGCTGTCCCGCGGTTTCACCCGCGCAGATTTCTCATAAACACAAAAAATCAGTTTTATCTCGTTCCCATGGGAATTTCAGGAAATCCCTACCTACACTCCCTAAGGAACCTACATGCGAAATTTCAGCCCGCTACGCCCAGTAGTTTCGGCTCTACGTTGTCTGTCAGTCAGTCAGTCAGTAACGGAAGAGTTTTATATATATTGATTGGTTTCAAAGTGACCCTAACTAGGTAGAACCTGTATCTAGGGTGCCCGAAACATATACAGAGACGAACATTACACCCAGATTGGAAACAAACATCGATATTCATCATATCAATATTCGCCTCGCCGAGAATCGAACCCAGGTGCACACGCATCTCAGTCAACATCAGCTGCCAACTGAGCTACGGAGCAGTCAAAGTACATTGATTGCAATGGGGGCCTTTTTACTTATAGACCGATTTCAAAATGACTTGAGCGATTTTAAAATGACTTTAGAAGGAAGTTAGTTTTTAACTAGCAAAATAACTATGAAATCCTTCACACATTAGTCGCGTCAGACACGCGGACGCGACGCTCGTCAGTAGCACGTGCGTCCGACGCGTGCTAAGGGGTCGACTTTGTGTCTCGTAGATTTCACTATGCGATAGAATTGTCTTTCAACATCACAGCCAAAAGACCTTGCACCTTGTAAAGTGATGCCATTGAGGTATTAAATAACATGCAGTATGCAGTGTATTTTTTCATCCCTAATATCAAACGCGGTGAAGAAGGAGATTGCAACAACCTGGGCCTCTAGTTTCCTAAACTTACGATTATACTTCTATTCTATTACTATTCTACTATTACTCGATTGGGTCAAAAATTTCGAGTCTCGTAACTTTGAAAGTAAAAGTATTATAGTAATAGAAAAGATGTATAATCGTAAGTTTAAGAGACTAGAGGCCTGGCTTTAAATGGCGGGACCTGGAGGAGCCCAGGACCGTAAAAAATAGCCCCTGGTGAGAGGCTGAAGAGATCACCATCGTCATCGCCATTCAAAAGTCAAAAGTTATTTAATCAATATAGGATACAAGATATCACTTAATGAAGATCAATTAGACTATTTACTCTAATTGCTATTGATACCTTATTTGGTAAAGTATCCTATACTGTGAGAGGTGAGGTAGTCAGGGTGCCTACCAAGCAGCTCATGAAAACAAATGTTGGCCTTGCCCTACGACAATGGTCGCCTGGAGAGGCCCCCAAACGAGCCCTCCTCTGTCAAATGATTCTACTCCCTTTCGCAAACATGATGCAACCGCGTTTGGCACGTGGGTTGGCTTTTCAAGTTATTCAATGAAGTACACTTATGTCCGATCTTCGTGTGTCAGCTTTAGTCGCCTTTTATGACACCCATGGGTGGAGATAGTGGTGGTTTTCTATGAATACATGTCTGTCCCTATGTATGCTTAGATCCGTAAAACTGTGCAAAGGATTTTGATGCAGTTTTTTTTAAAGTGATTCAAGAAGAAGGTTTATAATGTATCATGCACATCAAAGTTAAACGTTAGGCGGTACGAAGTTCGCTGGGTCGACTAGTAGTTTAATGAAATTCCTACCAGTAATTTTACCGTGAAATAAAACATCCAAATATACTTAACACTTTGGGCATTTATTAAAATAATAAATAGTAGTCTATGCGCTTTTGTAAGTCACTTCTAAACCCTCAAAACTCTACCCCCAACCCCCAACCCTCGGTATCTCTGGAATTTCACTTAAACCGTGCGCTACAATATTGAATTCGCGAGTTATGGCGCTACAGACAAACAAACAGGAGGGTGCTGTAGTTTAATTACATTCTTTTACAGTTTGCGTTGATAATCGTCTTGTGGAAGGATGAGGGTTTGGTCCTGTGTTTTTTTATTATGGACGAGCTGTCCCGGCTTACTTCGTTACGCCATAGAATATAAGATACTACAAAAGACTTGGCTCTATAGACTATGTTCTTTTGACTGTCCAGAATGGGCAAATAAAAGTACAAACAACAACAACAAACCACCTGTCAAAATATGTAAACAACGGGTAAAAAATGCACCTTGGGCTACATTTTTCGAGTTTAAGTAAGGATACCTAATTTTTTTTAAAATCCAATATAGCCTGTGACACTCGGGGATAGTGTAGCTTCCTACCAGTGAAAGAATTTTTCAAATCGGTTCAGTATTTCCGGAGCCTATTCGTTACAAACAAACAAACAAATCTTTCCTCTTTATTATATTGGTATAGATACACTATATATAACTAGTCAACCCAGCGAACTTCTTACCGCCTAACCTATTACTATGCTGTGCATGTGTTAAACACATAAACCTTCCTCTTGTATCTATATGTATAAAAAAACATAAAGATTTAAGCATAATGGGACAGACACCGGATGTGACTTTGTTGTATACTATGTATTAAGAGTCAGTTTACAGCGATGCTAGCGCCATTCTCGAAAAAAATGTATATCTTCTAAACAAAGGTAAATATCAAAAATATGGCACAGTATGACATTAGATAATCTTGAGTATTTTTTGAGCACAGTTAAGTAGCCCTAAGTAAAATGAACAGAGTAATCTACAGATTGTTGCCAAAAGTGGCCACTTTTAGCTACACTTTGTAGCTTTCTTTGGTCTTTAACCTAAAAGCTATACAACAGTGCCCTAAAAATAATAGACTACATAATACCGATATACCACAATGAGGGAGATAGTTTTTTATGTACGCGAATCCATTTAAACTTTATTAAAAATGAATACCTTCGCCAGAATAATTAAAAAACGCGAAATAATTTGAATTTCCCTCCATACCAAGCGTTACCGCCTTAATTTGTATATTAGACTAGAGGCTGCCCCGCGGTCTAACCCGCGCAGATTTCTCTTAAACACAAAAATACCGTTTTTTCCCGTTCCCGTCGGAATTTCGGGAAATCCCTTCTTAGTGCTCACCTACACTCCCCAAGGAACCCACGTGCAAAATTTCAGCTCTCTGCGCTCAGTAGTTTCGGCTCTGCGTTGTCTGTCAGTCAGTCAGTCAGTCAGTAACGGAAGAGTTTTATATATATTGATTACTAAAATGTGTAAAACTATGTTTGTTGCAGCGATCCTCCCGTACCGCGAGGACGCGGCGCCGCAGACGCGGGAGTTCCTCGCGCGCGTCGTCGATGTCCTCCTGGATTTTGTCCAGCAGGTCAACGACCGGAATGAGAAGGTAAATTTAAATACAAACCCTGTTATTCATAAAAAGTTAAAGAGCAATTTAGTTATTTTACGTATGCCAATTATGACTGGATGTCACGTATTTACCATACAACAAACAGAGAAGTAGACCTCCAGTAAAGCTACTTAATACCTACTGTATCTTTATGAATAACACCGTAGGTATATAACGGTAGGTATATAAGGTTGTGGGTTCGATCCCCGTAGAAAACACCACATATTGATTTCTCACAAAAATTACGTTGTGGTTGTTTTCGGTTGGATATGTCATTGCGGGCTGAATCACCTGATTGTCCGAAAAGTAAGATGATTCCGTGCTTCGGAAGGCACGTTAAGCCGTTGGTCCCAGCCGCAGTAGTGCTGGAGCTGGAGACAAGCTGGCGGCTTCCCTTGTCACGTTGGTAATAAAACATAAACTCGGCTAAATGTGGGTCCGGCTCTTGAGCTGGTACCTCTGCCTTCGGGTAATAAAAGGCGTGAGATTATGGTTATGTAGTTATATTCTTACCGCCTTATTCATAAAGATACAGTAGATTTTAAGTAGCGTTACTGGAGGTCTACGTCTCTGGTTTGTTGTATGGTAAATACGTGACATCCAGTCTAAATTGACATACGTCAAATAACTAAAATGCTCTTTAACTTTTTATAAATAAGAGGGTTAGTGATTTATAAGCTTAAGAGGCTTTTACACCGAGTGTAGTATGGCAAATATCAATAAGTTTAGGGTAAAAAAACCTTTTTGAAATCAAGCTTTTATTTCGTTAACCTATTTTTCATGTTATTCTAAGCAAGGATTTTCATTTAATATATACATATTGTAGTAGTATGTACACTAAAAACAACTCGTCCGCCATCTGGATTTTTCTGTCATGTTGGATTTTTAATGACGTCACATTTAGCCTAATATTAGTAGTTATTAATAGGCTCCTTGAAAGAAATCTGCTTAGAAATTTAGTTGCAAGATTTCACCCGCACATCAACCTATACAAACATACATTGCAAGTTAAACAAAAGCTTAAAATTTTCAACATGGGCTCTTTCGGTGTAAAAGGCCTCGTAAACTTAGTACGCGAAACAATTACATAATTTATTTCTATTCTTACTCTATTCTTTTCTATTCTTACCACCAGATCCTGGACTTCAAGATGCCAGAAGAGATGCAGAAGATCCTGGATCTCCAGCTGCGGGACGAGCCGCTGCCGCTGAAGCAGCTGTTAGAGGACTGCCGCACCGCACTCAAGTACCAGGTCAAAACTGGTAGGTACAAATTATAAATTTGATTAAAATTGGTTAAGCATTTTTGGATCTCCAGTTGAGAAACGAGCCGTTGCCGCTGAATCAGCTGTTAGAGGACTGCCGCACCGCGCACAGGTTTCAGGTCAAAACTGGTAGGTACAAATTATAAATTGCATCCCAATTGGTTTAGCTTTTTTTTTCAAAGTTTACCATCTTAATTTTTGGTTTGTTTGTTAGTTGGTGTGTTATTTTCAGGTTTCGTTGTCTAATAAAGAAAGAACTCTTATAGTTCCGCGTGGTTCTCCGTGATGCTCTATTGATATCATAGTTTACACCAAGTCTGTTTCAGTATAATACTTTTAAAGTATCGCTGTTTTTTAATCCTAATGTTTTCTACAGGAACAAGACAAATAACTGAAACAGTTATTTTCTAATAATTTATACCTAATGTATTTTTAACAATAAATCAACCGGTACCTACAGAAAAGCGTGTAAAAACAACCAGAGAGAAGGTAAATCACTACAGAGAGAAGGTAAATCACTACGTTTAAAACAAATAAAAATAAATTTTACATTTAAATTACCTACATATACAATATACGAACACAGAGTTATTCGTAATCTTCATAAAAAATATAATTTATAACCGGCCAGTATTATATCCAGCCAGTGTCTTTATGTCAGCGTAGACAACTAAGAATAAAAAAGGCCAGGGGCTATTACGGCCGCTTTTGCAATATTGCTTTGCGTCCTCTTTGCGTTTTTTTTTGTATTGACTTTGACACTTGGAGGACGTCAAGAAATATTGCAAATGCGGCCATCATGCCCTACACAAAAAAAGTTATAGTCCAGTTTTAAAAAGTTTGGTTAAGTTTTAGTATCATAAACTCTTTGAATTCTTTACCACATTTCGTGATTTATTAGTTTGTTCTTTGTTCTGTTTTTTGGAGACAAACGATAGTAAGAAAAACAGATGACGACCGGATGTTATCTTTCACCATCGCTATCAATCGCTCAGGTCAGGCGCGGCATCCCTTCCGCTTCCTTTATTGTGGGAAATTGAAAATGTCACTCCTCAGGCGTAAACATATCGACACAATAATCTACCAACAAGGAGCATAGCTACTATTATTTTCATGCTACCTTTTTTTGTAACGGGGGGAAATGCCTATCGCATTTCCCGACGCTCGGGGGAGCGTCGGGGGTATGTGGGGCTCGCACCCACTAAAACTCCGGCGGCCGTCTTGGCGCTTTTGGGAAGAACCCCGGGAACCACGCATTATAGCGTCCGAAGTCCTTCCCACGCTTACGCTGCTAGCTGCTGCTAGCTCACCACGCTGCTATCAGCTTCGTGCTCGGGGAGAGCATATTGTTCCCTCCCCGGCTCGCCTTTGGAGCTACGGCGGCACAGTGCCACAAGCTGTGCCGCCGCCAATCTCGGGGCCGTTTGATGAGTGTTTCGGGCCCCCGCCCTTCATACACACGACCCCAAAGACCCCTTTTACTCGCCTCTTATGACAGGCAGGGCATACCAGACCTATTCTTACGCCCGGACCTACAGGGCTTAGCTTCATACTCCCTACTGAAGAAAACATTTATTAGGCAGAGAAATGTACGTCAGCCTGTCTTGCAAGACGAAAACCCCTGGAAAAAGTGGTGACAGCATTTTTTGCAGTCGTGTTCATTCTAAACCATGGCAAATTTATCAAAAATATAATCCTTTATAAAACTAGATAATCTTGTGAATAAGGCTCACTCACTCACAAGCTTTTCAATATAAATAATAATTATGATAAAAACTGATTGTTAAACCTGGTCGTAAAAGTCAGCGTAATGGCCGTCGCAAGATGGCGGTCCTCCCGCGCAAATCGACAATATGGCGGCAGTCCAAAGCCAGAGGCCTGGTTTTTCTGACAAAAATGCTTTTTTTTTTAAATATCATAGCTGATACGGCAAACTTCGTACCTTACTAGAGAATTATCAAAAAAAAAAACTTTAATTAAATCTTGGAAGTGTCCTTATCACGTTAGGAGTTTTTATCATCATCATTTCCGCTGAACAAATGCTGGACCTAGGCTCCCTCCGCGGTCGGAATAAAAAAAAAAAGATTGATTGCTATTTAAATTTCTGACTATCTTCCAAAACTAGCACGTTTTAAACCAACCATTATAATGCCCACAAGATAGTGATATTGACTCAATCAATGCCAACCCTATCAATCACTCGCACGCCCTCTAGTGCCGTTATTTATGGATGCAAAATCAACACGTTTTCCCGCCAACTGGGCTGGGCCGAGATAAAAGCTCCCGAGGGACCCTGATTGTCTTTTTATCAACAGGGTCTATAGGGTTCTGTATATTTATTGTTTAGCAGTGCTGCATAAGCATTTAGGAACGTATTTTTTATATTAAAAAAAAAAACAATTTCAAAAGTGTCAAAAGTTAAAACAACTAAATACTAGTGCATAAAACTATCTTTTTTAGAAATGAGAAAGTAACTGTCTGTCTGGCTAAAAATAAAACTTTGGATAGTTTGACTCCAAAATCCCATGAAAACGGGATTTTCCGGTTCAAAACGAAATTACGATGGCGAAGCCGCGGACCGAAGTATGTAATATAAAATTAAACAACTTGCATACTGGCTGCCAATATTCAATGCTAAATAAGAAAAAAAAAGCTATTTGTTCAAAATGAATTCCTAAAATTCCAGAATTCGATAAAAAAAACTTTTTAATTCCAACCTCAGATTCCAACATTGCCTCTCATCCTCTTCTATTGAGCCTAGTTTTTTTTTCCACCCCAACTAGGGTTGCCAGCGTCATAAAAATAATATTAATTCGCCAAGAGGAATTTAATATAAGCCCCCTCGGCCTCGAGCAGATGTGGCCTGCAATTAATTTTGGCGGGAAATCAGGTGTAGTTAATTCTTTGTAATCTGCATTTTAGAGGGTCGCTGGCAGTTTTTGATTGATTATGTATGTTTGTTTATTTAGGGTAGTTTTTGCTTTGGGACTTGGTTGGCGGGTTGGCGGTATTTGGCTTTTTGTTAGACTTTCAGTGTATGTTAGAAACATTGGGAGATCCAATAAGTGTAATATAATCCTTGGGCTACTATACTACCACCTCATCTAACATAAAAAAAATTAACAACATTACTTGCTTACATTCCTTATTTAAGCAATTTTTTTTACTTTGGACGCATTAACTTTATTATAGCAATCACTTTAAATGGAAAAGTTTTAAGTTTAAATTGACTTGATTGAAAAGTTTAAAGTTTTAATTGACTTGATTGAAAAGTTTTAAGTTTAAATTGACTTGATTGAAAAGTTTAAAGTTTAAATTGACTTGATTGAAAAGTTTAAAGTTTTAATTGACTTGATTGAAATTGTTTTTATTTTATTGCGTTACATATGAAAAAAATATTACCACAAGACTAAAAAAGAATGGCCAACAAGACAGTGGTCAAAATAACCGATCTTACAACTTACAAATAATAAAAAAATCGACTAAAATCGGCCCCTTTCTCATTTTAATAGGGTTGACAATAGACCCTGATTGCTGTCTAACGTTAGGGGTGGCAGGACGTGTGTCCCGACTCCCGTCCGTAGGGTCTCTTTTAAGGGAGTCCCTAAGGGAAGGGGTTTTTAGGACTTTTATTTGGTTTATGGTTAGCTTATGGTAGATTTTAATAACTTTATCTTGTGATTGAAGTTTTTTTTTTCCTTTAGTGGCGTTTTTACTTTGGTTTATATAGAATAAATGAATAAATTAAAACTTAACATATAGATTAACTAGAGGCTGCCCCGCGGTTTTTCCCGCGCAGATTTCTTTTAAACACAAAATTCCCGTTTTTTTCCGTTCCCGTAAGAATTTCGGGAAATCCCTTCTTAGTGCTCACCTACACTCCCTAAGGAACCTACATGCAAAATTTCAGCCCGCTACTCCCAGTAGTTTCGGCTCTGCGTTGTCTGTCAGTCAGTCAGTCAGTCAGTCAGTAACGAAAGAGTTTTATATATATTGATAGAAAGATGTCACTTTATTGCAGTAATTGTACACATTTCTTTCATTAAGAAACTAAAAATAATTAATAATCAATATACATAGTATAAAACAAAGTCGCTTCCCGCGTCTGTCCCTATGTATGCTTAAAACTATGCAACGGATTTTGATGCGGTTTTTTTTTAACAGATAGAGTGATTTAAGAGGAACGTTTATAAGTATAACACATGAGCAACATCGTAATAGGTTAGGCAGTACGAAGTTTGCCGGGTCGACTAGTTCTAAATAAATTACATGTAATGGCCCACCTTACCGCATCAATTGATTTCTTCCAGGCAACCTTAGGCATTATAAGAATAAAATAAACTTTTACTGACCTCTAGGCTCGGATAATGGTCGTATCGTTAGATATATTTCGCCATTGTTTTCAATATATTATAGCTTATAGATAATATTTTATAATATGATTATGCTGGTAGATTGGAAATCAATACAGGGTTCTTCTTACAAAGTAGCTGTTTGGGGTTGCGTGGTCAAACAACGAATTTTGTATAGTTAGTTTGACTTATTCCCTCTGCTGCTAACAACTTTTTTCTCAGCAATAAATTGAGTGTACAGTTTTGTAAAATTTCATAAAATAGGTACTTAAACCTTGTCCTGAATGTAAAAAATACTTATCTGAAAACCGCATCAAAATCGGTTCAGCCAAACGCGAGATAATCGCGGACAAACATACATACATACATACAGGTCAAACTGATAACCTCCTTTTTTGAATTTGGTTATGCGCTTCCGATTGATTCTAAATTCTAATCGATTACGCCAAAATGCAAAATGTATCCTGGCATTTTAAAAAGTTACGTTGGGGAAAAAAGTACAAAATACTACTGAAGGCTGAGAATAGAATGGGTGAAGAATAGAACAATATAAAAAAAAAACTGAAAAAAAATTAAAAATCTGTCAAGTGTAAACTGGATGCAATGCATTGAATCGTATGTTAACGCGACTATTGTCTTTGTATGGGGTGATCATTGTTTAAAAGAAAAATGGGGCTACATCTACATAAATCATTAGAGTCAAAGAAAAACACCAGCTTACACGGTGAACTTCGTAATGCCTTGCTTGCATTCTGAATTTTTGAGAATATTCTGTAGTCTATGTCACCCGGGGATAGTGTAGCTTGCCAACAGTGAAATAATTTCTGAAATCGGTTCAGTATTCTCGGAGCACCTCGGAGCCTATTCAATGCAAACAAACACACATACAAATTAAAAAAAATCTTTATAATATTGATATTAAGTACAATAAACAAATTTTACTTAGCTAATAATACGTAACTATTCAGTAATCAATATATATAAAACTCTTCCGTGACTGACTGACTGACTGACTGACTGACAGACAACGCAGAGCCGAAACCACTAGGCGTAGAGGGCTGAAATTTTGCATGTAGGTTCCTTAGGGAGTGTAGGTGAGCACTAAGAAGGGATTTTCCGAAATTCCCACGGGAACGGGAAAAAACGGGAATTTTGTGTTTATGAGAAATCTGCGCGGGAAAATCCGCGGGGCAGCCTCTATAGTATGTGATAATACGTCCACATGCACGACAAACATTGTGGGGTTACCTTTATTATTTTAAACATTTGTGTGTATTTTTTTATTATTTATTAAATTGTTTTATTAATTTCATATTTAGGTAACACGAGCTTTCCCGGCTTACTTCGTTACGCCATAGAATATAAGATACTACAAAAAACTTGGCTTTATAGACTATGTTCTTTTGACTGCCCAGAATGGCCGAATTAAAAACAAACAACAAACCACCTAAGTAAGTTATAAGTTAGTTAAGTTAAGTAAGTTAGTTAATAAGTTTTGTTTTGAGAAAAAAAAAAAACCTGTCAAAATATGTAAACAACGGAAAAAATATTGCACCTTGGGTTACATTATTTGAGTTTAGGTAAGGATCCCAGAGTTTTTTGAAAATCTAATATAGCCTATGACACTCGGGGTTAATGTAGCTTCCTACCAGTGAAAGAATTTTTCAAATTGGTTCAGTATTTCCGGAACCTATTCATTACAAACAAACAAACAAAAAAACAAATCTTTCCTCTTTATAATATTGGTATAGATTTAGTTTTAGGTATTTTTATGTCAATCTCTGATAAAACCGCTAAAATATGATGTTAGTAAAAAGGCCAAAAATAGGGTAGATAAGAGCACTTGAAAATGTTTAGGGAAGGACTTTAAGTAGTTGACCATTAACCCTCAATCCTATTAAATAATTTTGAATTAGTTTACATATTTGTAGATGAAAACGCTTCATCGTGAACTCACCTGCCAAGTGTAGCCATAATTAAAAAAAAAAAAAAAATATTATTTTATTTCAGACACAATATCATCATCATTCTCTTAATTATTATTTTTTTTTTTTTTTTAAACACGAGATAATCGCAGACAAACATACAGGTCAAACTGATAACCTCCTTTTTGAGGTGTGAAGGCTTTTCTTATGTCCAGCAGTGGACTTTTTTTGGCTAAAAAAAGATGAAAAAGTAGTATTTTTTGTCTGAGTAGATGCTCGTCTACTAAACGTTTACCCTGCGAGGGTGTTTTATCTTGAAGCAGACGTCCCAGGGGGAAGGCAGCTGTCATAAACAATATTCTGTTTTAGATAAAGTGTGTGAGAGTGTTAGTTATGTCGTTACAATGTGGAGGGATAGGTACCATTAAAAAATAATTGCTTTGTTTTTTTTTTGGAGCTAAAGTTGCTGAGCCGATTTAGATTTATAATAATTACTAGTCGACCCGGCGAACTTCGTACCGCCTAACCTATTACTATATTGTGTATGTATTATTCTTATAAACCTTCCTCTTGAATCACTCTATCTAATAAAAAAAACCTCATCAAAATCCGTTCCATAGTTTTAAAGATATAAGCATTCATAGGGACAGACGCGGAAAGCGACTTCATTTTATACTATGTACTAGTCGACCCGGCGAACTTCGTACCGCCTTACCTTTTACTATCTTGTGAATGTATTATACTTATAAATCTTCCTCTTGAATCACTCTATCTATTGCAAAAAACCGCATCAAAATCCGTTGCGTATTTTTAAAGATTTAAGCATACATAGAGACAGACGCGGGAAGCGACTTCATTTTATACTATGTATTGATTGATGATAATATTAAGTAATTTATTTTATACTGTGTCCATAAAATAGTTAGTAACAAACAAAAACTTATACCTAGAGTTAGTAACTTTGATTAAAAACTATTTACAACCTATTTGATTTGAGATTTGGTTTTGAGGCCTTTTTTGTCTAGTAGTTTGCGCAAGTTTAGGGGATCTGCTTACTGTGCGTCTTCCGGTTCGTGGTCGCCACTCGGGAACTTTTCGGCCCCAGCGACAATCTGTTCTTCGAGCCATGTGCTTGCAAAAATTTCGCAATTTTAGGGCTATATCGGACTTTTCCGGAAAGTTCATTTCTGATTCGATCATGTAAAGAAACTACGAGCATTGCCCTTACTATTGCCCTTTAGGTGACCTATTTCAATTCAGTTTTATATACAGATAATTTTCGTTTTAATTTCACAGTATTCTGAAGCTCTCTAGTATCTGTTATTAGGGGGTCTAACATCAATTTTCTCCATACCCTGTCCGCGGCACCGGGTGAGATTTCGTGCTCGACCGAGCGTCGGTAACTCCTGAGGGTTGATTCGAAGGGTCGACGTTGCGTTTAAAAGCTTCTCTGGAAATGGGAGAACGGAAATTTCAAGGAAATGGCGATCTTTTTTGTTTGGCATTTTTTAGAATCTTTGTTCCTGATTTGAAAGTGACTTGAAAGTGTCTTAATGCGTTCAGCGCAGCTGCTTTTCACTAAGCTCTAACTAAGCTCAAGAGCCGGACCTACGTTTAGCCGAGTTTATGCTTTATTACCAACGTGAGGCGGGGCCAGCTTGTCGCCGGGGTTATAACGACCACTACTGCGGCCGGGACCAACGGCTCCACGTGCCTTTCGAAGCACGGAATCATCTTACTTTTCGGACAATCAAGTGATTCAAGCCTGCAATATCCTATTCAACAGAAAACAACCACAACGTGATTTTTGTGAGAAATAAATATGTGGTGTTTTCTGCGAGGATCGAACCCACAACCTTTCGTGCCCAAATCAAAGGCGTAACGCGCTACGCTACTGAGCTAAGGAGGCGGATAAGAAAAGAAATGTGTCGTACTATAAATATAGTAAGTGCCGCGCGGCTTCGCCAGTGCACTTTTCCTTGAAACATCGGATTCCCAATTTTCCCGTGGGAATTTCGGGATAGAAAGTAGCCTGTGTTCTTTCTCAGGCTCTAGACTATCCGTATACAATTTTTTTTTGTAATATCTGTTTTTAAGGTATATCCTTACACCAATCGGTTTAGTAGTTTTGTCGGGAAAGCGAGACAGACAGAGTTGCTTTACCGTCAACCCGTCGAATTTCGTAACCTTTTGCTATTTTGTGCATGTATTATACTTATAAACCTTCCTCTTTATTCATTCTATCTATTTACAAGGACCGCATCAAAATCCATTGCATAGTTTTAAATATATAAGCATACATAGGGGCAGACGCGGGAAGCGACTTTGTTTTATAATATGCCCTAAAATTACTAAGCAAGATTATCTAGTTTCACACTGTGCCAAATTTTTGATATTTGCCTTAGTTTAGAAGATATTATTTTTTTCGCAAATGGCGCTAGCATCGCTGTAAACTAGACACCAAGCACTAGACGCGGACTGATATCTATTAAAACTTTCCTTCTATTGACTAGCTAAATATAACCCCTCTGTGAATGCCCCTTGCATCGGAATCACTCGACATTGTCGCAAGAATGCCTCTACTCCGCGCCAGTGTATACCCTCGCCAAACAATTCAATTACATGACAAAATGGTTCGGAATGATTGCGGACTTGTGACTGATGGGGGCTGGCCAACGAGCGTATACACTTATAGAGGAAAAATGGAACTATTCCTTGAAGTAAACGGCCCCGAGATGAGCGGCGGCACATCTTGCAGGTGTAAGAGTAGCTAAACTACCTACCTAGATTTCAAAGATTTTCAAAGACTTCAAAGATTTTTCTATACCAATATTATAAAGAGGAAAGATTTGTTTGTTTGTTTGTAACGAATAGGCTCCGGAAATACTGAACCGATTTGAAAAATTATTTCACTGGTAGGAAGCTACACTATCCCCGAGTGTCATAGGCTATATTAGATTTAGAAAAAAATTAGGGATAATTACTTAAACTCAAATAATGTAACCCAAGGTGCAATATTTTTTCCATTGTTTACATATTTTGACAGGTGGTTTGTTGTTGTTGTTCGTACTTTTATTCGCCCATTCTGGGCAGTCAAAAGAACATAGTCTATAGAGCCAAGTCTTTTGTAGTATCTTATATTCTATGGCGTAACAAAGTAAGCCGGGACAGCTCGTATTTAATAAAACATACATGGCAAATGGCAATGAGTTTTGACTTACTCCAGTTAAGCACGAGTAACCTAGATAGGCGTTCTGAGTGTGATGCATTATTATATCACTTGTTTAGTTTCGCTTTTGGGTCGATCGCATCGACTCTATAACGCTAAGTGCTCGATGGAGTAGGCAGACATAAATGCGGTAGCACGTGAGCGGAATGATGATGGCATTACTGCTGCACGCACGGGCAATAAAATGTATTAATTAAAGCAAACTTGATTGAAAATTAGCTTATCTGACGTGTTGGCTTTGCTAATCTCTACTCTAAGCCACGCGAAGTCGACAGTGCATTTTTTTTGCAAAAAGCAAGATCAAATTTCCTTTTCCCGTGGTATTTTCGATATAAAAAGTATCCCATGTCTGTTTTGTGGTTCTAATCTACCTTCCTACAAATTTTCAGCCATATCGGTTGAGTAGTTTAGGCTAGAACTAGGAGTTACTTTCGCATTTTTAACATTAAGTGAAATGTAAAATGTAATCGGGAATGTTATTATTTCTGACTTTTATGTTCACTTATTTTTCTTCTTGACAAACATTCTACGAAGTATCAAGACATATACTTGGTATAAAATAAAGTTTCTCTCTTCTGTGTCTGTTCTTATGTATACTTAAATCTTTAAAACTATGCAACCTAATTATTTTGATGCGGTTTTTTTTAAATAGATAAAGTGATTGAAGAGAAGGTTTATGTGTTTAATATAATACATGCACAACATTCGTATTACATGTAAGGCGGTACGAAGTTCGCCGGGTCGACTAGTAACGTGCTGGTAACCAGAAGATAGATAGATAGACTCTTTATTACAATCAATGAACTTAAAATAGAAGAAGTAGCAGGAAGTAATTTTTTATGGATAGATAGATATAAAGTTTGTATTTCTACCCCCAGGTCACCCCCACTTCTTCAACCAGCTCTCCTGCGGCCTGGACGTCATTTCGCTGGCCGGAGAGTGGCTGACGGCTGCAGCGAACACCAATATGTTTACCTACGAGATAGCTCCGGTCTTCATTCTGATGGAGATGGTGGTTCTCGAGAAGATGAGGTCTATGATTGGTTGGAGCTCTGGAGACTCTATTCTGGCACCAGGTAAGAAGATGTCTACAGATCGCTTATGATGCCCTAGTACTTTTTAGGAATATCCTAACTTTTCATGGTGTTCAGTATATGAGTTCTGATTGGATGGAGCTCTGGTGATTCTATTTTGGCGCCAGGAGGTGCTAAATATTATGTATTGATATTTTGTTACGTTACTTTTTATAATAATGAGTAAATTTTAAGAATTTGTTTTGAATACTTATCTTTTAAATGCTCCGTGGCTCAGTTGGCAGTGATGTGGACTGAGTAAGCGTGTGCACCCGGGTTTGATTCCCGGGCGGGGCGATTATTAATATGATGAATATCGATGTTTGTTTCCGGTCTGGGTGTAATGTTCGTCTCTGTGTGTTTTTCGGGAACCCTAGATACAGGTTCTTCCTAGTTAGGGGCTCTGGGTGTGATGTGATAAGTATTCTATAAGATAGGTGTTTTAAGGGGGATCGGCAAACATCATCACAAACTTTTTAACTATGAAGCACTCACATAGTCCACCAAAAAAATAAGGAAATTTACGGAAATGTACGGAAATTTGACGGATTAAAAAAATTTGATACAGAGCTGCTACTTTTTATTTTCTACTCTTTTGTAGCGCACTATAAGTAATACAAATATTTGTCTTGTATCCAGGTGGTTCGATCGCCAACCTGTACGCGTTCCTGGCTGCTCGCCACCACAAGTTCCCGCAGTACAAGGAGAAGGGCCTCTCCAGCATCCCTGGCCAGCTGGTCATGTTCACTTCTGATCAGGTAACTACTTCTAGCAAGAGCCAGTTTACAGCGATGCTAGCGCCAATCGCGAAAAAATTTATATCTGCTAAACTAAAGCAAATATCAAAAATGAGGCACTAGATAATGTAGCCTAATATTTTTAGGGCACTGTTGTATAGCTTTTAAGTTAAAGACCAAAGAAAGCTACAAAGTGTAGCTAAAAGTGGCCACCACTCAAAAATACTAAGCAAAAATATCTAGTGTCATACAGTGCTACATTTTTGATATTTGCCTTAGTTTAGAAGATATAATTTTTTTTCGGGAATGGCGCTAGCATCGCTGTAAACTGGCTCTTAAAACACCACCCTTTAAACTCTTTATAAAAACGGCCGAGAACCAACGTAAATACAATAATCCAACCTTTCGTTTTCAACCTACCCTCAGTGCCACTACAGCGTGAAGTCGTGCGCGTCTGTGTGCGGCCTCGGCACAGACTACTGCGTGGCCGTGCCCTCGGACGAGCGCGGGCGCATGCTGACGCACGAGCTCGAGCGACTCGTGCGCATGCACAAGGATAAGGGGAACGTAAGTAAAGTACCTACAGTAGCGGTCTAGGAGGCCGTAACAGATCTGTCTATGGTTTCGTCAGCCCTAGACTGAATTGCCAAAGAAAAAGAGCTATTTTGCTATACAGAAAAACCGGAAGTGTTACGCCGACCTAGACCGCCACTGTACTAAAATAAACATGAAAATTCGATAACAACTACAGCCTTTCAAAACCATTACTGCTTTTCTTAGGGCATGAAACTGTTGTAGTCCTTTAAAAGCAGCAACGGTTTTCGAATGCTGCCACTGACGTCGAATTTTGTGTGTAAATTTGGTTAAGAGACTCTAGGAGTAACCCCAAGACCGTCCATCCACCGTGGCATGTACCCTTTAAACTTTTTGTAGAAACAAGGACAACATTTCTGACGCTCTTCCCGTCGTTTTGGGTAGCGACGGAAATATGTTGGGCTAGCACTAAAACCCTCTGGCAGCCGTCTCGGCAATTTTTGGTTAAGACCTCAAGGATCATAGAGATCGACATCCGGTGTCCCTCCCACGCTAATCTGGTCTCAGAGAGAAAATGTTGTTCCCTCCCCGGCTCGCCTCTGGAGCTGTGGCGGCACATATCTCGCCGTTTTATCTCGGGCCGTTTGATGAGTATGTCTCCATTTTGGGGCCATTTGAAGGGTGTGTCTGGTCCCCGCCTATCACACCCACGACCCTAAAGTCTCCTCGTAAGAAATACAGACTCCTTCTTACGCCCGGACCTACAGAAAGATGCTTAGAAAGATGTCAATCTTGATGATATAATGAATGTATTCCATTAATCCAGATCCCGTTCTTCGTGAACGCGACGTCGGGCACGACGGTGCTGGGCGCCTTCGACCCTCTGCAGGACATTGCCGACATCTGCCAGAAGTACGACATGTGGATGCATGTCGATGTAAGTTTAAAATTATTAGAAAAACTCATGCTGTCGCCCCCGAACCGCAATCGTGCGATAGAGAGAGAGATAAATTTGCGTTGCGGGAGAAAACATTGTTACTTCCTTAATATAGAAAAATACTTTGGTTTTGATGTCCATCGCTTCAGCATTAAATATTCTCGGTTTATATACGTTTTCTTTTTCTTTTTTTTTAATAGTTTAGGTATAAGTATAGGTTAACAAACAAGTTATCTGATCTCAAAGATTCAGTATTTCAGGAGCCTATAAATCTTAATCTAATGCATATTTTGATAAAGGATAAAAACTTTTTATAAAAAAATTAAACCGCCGAAAAAACTGAAAAGCATTAAATAATAGGGAAACATTTTCTATTAGGCCTTAATTTACTCACTTCTTAAAGTAATTTTGTATTACCAAGAAATTTTAAGTCGGCGTTAAAGTTAAAATTTTAAGTGTCACGTATTTAAAATTAAACAAACCAGAGAAGTAGACCTCCAGTAAAGCTACTTAAACTGTACTGTATCTTTATGAATAAGACTGTTAGACTTTCAGGTTTCAGGCCCCTATTTTTTCCGGTTTCGGCTATCCATAGTCCGTAATAGGCTTTTTATGTATATTTGAACTTGATGTTTGTTTGTATTTTGTTGAACAGGCCGCTTGGGGAGGTGGTCTGCTGTTCTCGAAGAAGTATCGCCATCCTCGTCTAACGGGTGTTGAGAGGTAAGATGACAGATAATAAAATTTACTAAGTACTGATACTAGCGCTATATCGAAAAAACATTAAATCTTCTAATGCATGGCTGAAATAAATAAATGTAAGCCAATATACTACGCAGGTTTCAGGTTCAAGATCTTATAAAGTACTAACTAATTGTTGCATAAAGTGGCCACTTTCAAACACAGTGGCTTAGTGCCCTAAACATACATCCTATGATTATCTGCTGTCATATAAGATCACATTTCTTTTGATTTAATTTGATTTGACTTCTATTTGCTTGTCATGGTTAAGAAGACTTTTTTTCTTTTCGTGTACTTTTTTTCTTATTAAGAGGCATAGCACAGCTAAAGTAGCGCCACCCGCGAAAAAAAAAAATATCTTCTAAACTAAGGCAAATAAGTATCAAAAATGTGTAACAGTATTCCACTAGATAATGCAGCCTAGTATTTTTAGGGCACTGTTGTGTAGCTTTTAGGTTAAGGATCTAAGAAAGCTACTGATTGTTGCCAAAAGTGGCCGTTTTTAGCAACAATCAGTAGCTTTCTGGGCCCTTAGTCTCATCGCGCAATACGTAACTATCGAATAAAAGTAGAGTAGAAATAGTACGTTAATCGCAAGAAAATACACATTTGGTAGTCTCGTAATCAATTTTGCTATAACTATAGCAGTAGTATCGCAACAGATTGGAATCGACCAAAAAGGGTAGTCTGCTCCATAATACGATAATGTTATGATTACGTTCGACTGACATTATATATGTCAATAATGATTGATATTAAGTGACAGTTGCACTACGCCCGTTCCAAATTCGTCTAATAAAACAGGATTCACTATTTAGGTAAAAAAATCCCAGATTATTCTATAGCTTGCTATTCATATTCTATTGCTATACTATATAATTTTTGACAAAATCGTAATAGAGTAATAGTAGAATAATAATAGAATAGAAGTATAATCGTAAGTTTAAGAGACTAGAGTCCGTTTTTAACCAACATAAAAGTAAGAGGCTTACTATATTTTCTTCATACAAATATACTACCTACTTGTCTATATCACCCCAGTCTCTCAGTAATCACCCAATACTTAGCTAAGTATAAGTAAGAGCAAGTGTAAAATAAAGCGCTCAGAACTGGGGGGGGGGACCCTCATCAATCATCAGTCAAACTGAGCTAAATGCCGGCTGAGGGATTGAAGTACTGATGGGGAGAAAAGTGCTTTCATTCTCTAATTAATAAGTTAAAGTTTTTAAAATACGCTTCCGCGTTGAATACAAAACTTTATTTTTGTGATTACAATTGAAGTTTAGAAGTTTTTTTTTTAAGATTATTTAATAGTGCCCGAAAAAATCTTGCATTGTCATGGCGTCGTCGGTTTTAACGTCAAGCCTACGCGTAACCACGAAAAAGGTAGTAGTCACAACAAAACACAGTCAAAAAAAGTTGTTGTTGTTCAAATCAAGTTAATATTCATTGTTTAAACAAATGACTATGTATATTCTATAAAAACCACAAGTAACATTATACGCTTTTTTTGGCTGTTCAAATGGCCGTTAAAGCCTATGTTCATCACTAATGAATCTTTTGGGAGATTGTATTCCTTGGTGATGAAAGAGTTTTATAAATAGGTTCAGTAGATTATTCAATTCAAACAAACAATCAAATCTTTATTTTTATAAGTGTAATAAAAAAAATTAAAAAAACTTATTTCACTTTTGCTGTTGAATGTACGCGTTTGTAAACAGTAGAAAGGAAGTGCACAGAGGAGGCAAATCCGGGCAAATGTGCGAGTCGTGTGCGCTGGACCAAGCGACAGACGCCGCGCAGGGTTGCCTCTACTTACTTTTTATTTATACCAAACAAATGCGTTTTTTGTTATTTAGTTTTCATAATTGAGGCTTATTTAATATTTTCTTTTAAAAAAAAGGTGTACTTAAGTAATTTGAGCGAATGGTGGAAACTGGTTGCCATTTGTTAATGATTTTTCATCTAGCTCATAATAATCGTATCAAACGTGACACAAGACTGCGCCCTATGGTTCGACAGCGAATTTTTTTCTTGAAACCGTAAATTCCTAAATTCACGTTCCCGTGGGATTTTCAAGATAAAAGTATTCTTTATCTGTCTCGTAGTTCCCATTTATTTGCCAACTTTTAGACATTAATTATGGGTTGAGTAGTTAAGGAGTGATTGATAAACATATATTGACAGTGTTACTTTTGCTTTTATAAAATAAGTGTTGACGTTTCTTTGCCTGCCCATCGGGCCTATTGCCGTTCTCATTGGCTTTAAGAAAATAAACACACAAAATGGGCGAAGACTACAGCAAAAAAAATACAGATAAAGGTATAAGTTTGAATCAAAATAAGTAAAATCGAAAACTTGGCAACCCTAGCGAGAGACCGGCTTGAACCGGATTAGGGCAGATCACTTAGCTGTACACGAGCATTTACGAATTCTGAAATTCCCATGCTCTGCCTGCCTTTACTCCCACGAGTAGACGGGAAATCGATAAAAAAAAGTATTATCAGTTATCACAAAACAAAAAGCTTTCCCAGGTGCCCTAAATACATGCAAAGACGAACAAAACCCACAACGGGAAACAAACATCAAATCAAATAATTATTTATTCATAGGATACAAGATATCACTTATTGAAAGTCAATTAGACTACATCTTATCTAATTGCTATTGATACCTTATTTGGTAAAGTATCCTATACTGTGAGAGGCGAGGTAGTTCAGGGTGCCCACCAAGCGGCTCAGGCAAACAAATGTTTGGCTTGCCTTACGACAATAGTTGCCTGGAGAGGCTTCCAAACGAGCCCTCCTCTGTCAAATGGAATAGCCCCTAACTAGGAAGAACCTGTATCTAGGGTGCCCGATTGTATCGTGCAACCCCCAGCCGGTAATCGAATCGTGCTCCTGGGTCACAGTCGATATCACTGCCAACTGAGCCACGGAAGCAGTTATACAAGTGGGACAATAGCGAGAATAACCTTTAGAACCATTTTCAATGACACAGACTCAGCAATTGCTGACTTTCAGTCAGTTCAAGAGGTAAAAAAAGCTTTTTTAATCTTTTTTCAATTCAGTATCGAAACCCCACACTAAATCCCGCAAATAAATAAAAAAGATTCATTAATTAAAAGTAAAAAAAAAAACACTTCCGCAAAAACCCGCCATTAATTCACCGCGCCCGCCAAAAGCACCCACTCATTTATCACCCTAGATCTCTAAAATAAAAAGAGACTTGGTACAGAGTTTGAACCATTTGCCATTTTTAACCGATTTCATAAAAGGAGGTTATCAGTTTGACCTGTATGTTTGTCCGCGATTATCTCGCGTTTGTCTGAACCGATTTTGATGCGGTTTTCAGAAATGTATTTGTTACATTCAGGAGAAGGTAACAAGTACCTATTTTAACCGACTTAAAAAAAGGAAGTTCTCACATTATCCATTTGTCAGTTTGTTGAAGGCGGGTCTCTTTTTGTAAAAAAGAAATTATTATTAAAGAAAAAGTTTATTGTGCATTTTTAATCCTCACTCCTCACCCCTCACGCCTAAACCCCTCCCAGTATTAAAACGCAACTTAAAAACAGTTTTAAAACTGTAATCCCGCTTTAAAGCGGTAATCCTAATTGCGACCTATCTTCTATTGACACAGTTGGTTCCGTCGAGGGGGGGATTTAGGGGTCCGTAGTAGTACAGAGGTTGAAAAGCGTTATAACTACCGTATTTTGTCATTTAATCATTTTTAAGAGAGTTTGTGGATAGTAAAACAGTTGAATACCATCATCCCATCTCTGGTAACGCGTTTTTTAACTTTATATTTTTAAGGGTGTCGCAAAAGGCGACTAAGTGAACAGCCGAAGAACGGGCAGCAGCGTCCTTGGCATAGCACAGCTAAAGTAGCACCACTCGCGAATTTTTTTTTATATTTTCTAAACTAAGGCAAATATCAAAAATGCGAAACAGTATTCCACTAGATAATGCAGCCTAGTATTTTAAGGACACTGTTGTATAGCTTTTAGGTCAAAGACCAGAGAAAGCTACTAATTGTTGCTAAAAACGGCCACTTTTGGCAACAATGTACACAACAGTAGCTTTCTTTGATCTTTAATCTAAAAGCTATACAACAGTGCTCTAGAAATACTAGGCTGCATTATCTAGTGGAATACTGTTTCACATTTTAGATATTTGCCTTAGTTTAGATTAGAAGATATTATATTTTTTTCGCGGGTGGCACTACATAAACTTACTTACTACTTTTTGTTTAAATTATTTCTTCGTTTGTATTTATAATTGTTTCAAATAAATAGCAAGCTATAGAATAATCTGGGTTTTTTTACCTAAATAGTTAATCCTGTTTTATTAGACGAAATTGGACCGGGCGTAGTGCAACTGTCACTTAATATCAATCATTATTGACATATATAATGTCAGTCGAACGTTATCATAACATTATCTTATTATGGAGCAGACTACCCTTTTTGGTCAATTCCAATCTATTGCGATACTACTGCTATAGTTATAGCAAAATTGATTACGAGACTACCAAATGTGTATTTTCTTGCGATTAACGTACTGTTCCTACTCTACTTTTATTCGATAGTTACGTTTTGCGCGATGAGACTGAGGGCGTCAATCTGTGGACCTATCACCAGCATAGACGTTTTGCGTTTGTAATGATGTCAGAAACAAGCGGCGGTTTCCTTACTCTGAGTCAGAAACACACAGTGTAATAATTTCTTTTTTACAAAAAGAGACCCGCCTTCAACAAACTGACTCACATAAACTGAGAACTTCCTCTTTTTCAAAGTCGGTTAAAATAGGTACTAAAACCTTCTCCTGAATGTATCAAATACTTTTGTGAAAACCGCATCAAAATCGGTTGAGCCAAACGCGAGATAATCGCGGACAAACATACATACATACATACAGGTGAAACTGATAACCTCCTTTTTTGAAGTCGGTTAAGGTTAATCAGAATTTTAAAGACTAGACTGTCTGTCTAAGTTTTTATTTGTTTCTAAAAGTGACCACTTTAGGCATCAATCAGTAGATTATTAACCGACTTCAAAAAAGGAGGTTGTCAGTTTGACCTGTATGTATGTTTGTCCCCGATTATCTCGAGTTTGGCTGAACCGATTTTGATGCGATTTTCACAGAAGTATTGGTTACATTCAGGAGAAGGTTTTAGTACCTATTTTAACCGACTTCAGAAAAGAGGAAGTTCTCAGTTTATGTATGTGTCAATTTATTGAAGGTGGGTCACTTTAAAAAAAAAAGAAATTTATTTAGGTCTTTTAGTAAAGGCTGACTAGAACTACGTTACCTAATTTTTTATAGTGTCAGTAAAAAACTTAAAATTTCATCGCCACTGGAAAATAGTGAGTAGTGAGAAAAACGTTTTCTCTTATTGTATGTATCAAATTTTCAGTTATACTAGGTTTTTTGCAAAAAAAAACTACTTTTTGTCAGGATGATTGAAAAAAAAGTAATCCTTTATATCAAATTATCCGAGTTTTCGCAAAATCCCTAGTTTTTTTTTGCAAAAAACCTAACTATCAAATCTTCCTACGACGTATGGACGCGCATCGGATAGACTTTGTTCTTAATAAAGCATTGATTATTGTCCCCAGGGCCGACTCCGTGACCTGGAACCCTCACAAGCTGATGGGCACCCTGCTGCAGTGCTCCACGGTGCACTTCAAGTACGAGGTAAGTTGGCCCACTGCAGGGTACAAGTCTCTCCATTCTAGACGCGAGAGAGTTTGGGCCGACCGTAAGGGAACAGCCGAAGGACTTGAAGAGCCACACTGCGATCGCCAACCCGCCTGGCGATTACGGCAATCTCCCTCGACAATGTTTGTTCTTGAGGCAACTATGATAAGATAAGATAAGATTTATTTAATGCTCTTATGAAATAATTTACACAGTTAAGATGTACAAAACATTCATAAACCCCGTAAGGGCGCAGCAAAAAAAAATAATTTACACTAAGTATATCACACTAGGTTAGGTTATTGCAGTCTCTCACTGAGTATAATAGTATATATATTAATAGTTTATATTAGTATAATAGTTTACTTAAGTACAGCATTGAACGTATATCAGCGCACATTACAATAACATAGTCAAATCAAATCAAATCAAATAATTCTTTATTCAATATAGGATACAAGATATCACTTATTGAAAGTCAATTAGACTACATCTAATCTAATTGCTTATCTAACCTTATTTGGTAAAGTATCCTATACTGTGAGAGGCGAGGTAGTTCAGGGTGCCCACCAATTGGCTCAGGCAAACAAAATGTTTGGCTTGCCTTACGACAATAGTCGCCTGGAGAGGCCCCCAAACGAGCCGTCCTCTGTCATATGATTCTACTCATGCATATAGTCCCCGTAGGGTTAGGCAGAGGCACCAGCTCATTTGACTGTGCCCACGAGAGGCATCCGGGCATCGAGCTGAACCCGCGTTTGGCAGAGTTTACGTTTATACTAGCTGACACGGAAAACTTCGCGTTCTGCGTTCTTAATTTTTGAGAATATTCTACAGCCTCTGTCACCCGGGGATAGTGTAGCAGTAAAATAATTTTTCAAATCAGACAGTACTTTCCGAGCCTATTCAATGTATACTATCAAATCTTCATCATCATCAATACATAGTCTATACCAATATTATAAAGAGGAAAGATTTGTTTGTTTGTTTGTAACGAATAGGCTCCGGAAATACTGAACCGATTTAAACAAATATTTCACTGGTAGGAAGCTACACTATCCCCGAGTGACATAGGCTATATATTCGATTTTCAAAAAAATTAGGGATCCTTACTTAAACTCAAATAATGTAACCCAAGGTGCAATATTTTTTCCGTTGTTTACATATTTTGACAGGTGGTTGGTTGTTGTTGTTTTTTATTCGGCCATTCTGGGCAGACATAGTCTATAGAGCCAAGTCTTTAGTAGTATCTTATATTCTATGGCGTAAAGAAGTAAGCCGGGACAGCTCGTATAAAATAAAGTCGCTTCCCGCGTCTGTCCCTATGTATGCTTAAATCTTTAAAATTAAGCAACGGATTTTGGTTCCATTTTTTTTAATAGATAGAGTGATTCAATAGCAAGGTTTATAAGTACAATACATGCACAAAATAATAATAGGTTAGGCGGTACGAAGTTCGCCGGGTCGACTAGTTCCTCTATATAAGAACTCCTAAGTTACTCTATATTGGTTACTCAATAGACCCTGATTAGGGTAGCACAATGATAAATCAGGATCCTTCAAAGCCACAAGCTCAATAATGAAATTTTGTTCGAGGCTACTCGCTAACAATATTAGAGGATGGTGCACGTTGCATATCAAAAGGGTCAAACGTTATTTATCTACATATAAAAGTTGTTGGTTTGTTTGAAAATTATTTTTATTTTTATAACTAGTAAGTAGCGGCTTTGTCAGCGCATTTTCCCATCCAAAGCACAAAAGTTCTGGGATAAAAAGTATCCTATATCTTTTCTCCGTCTCTAGACTATAATCTGTCAAAATTTCATTTTAACGCCTGTGAAAGTAGTTTAGTAGTTTAGGCGTGATTGCGTAATACGTAGACAGAGTTACTTTTGCATGAATATAAATAAACATAGTCTATACCAATATTATAAAGAGGAAAGATTTGTTTGTTTGCTTGTTTGTTTGTTTGTAAAGAATAGGCTCCGGAAATACTGAACCGATTTTAAAAATTCTTTCACTGGTAGGAAGCTACATTAACCCCGAGTGTCATAGGCTATATTAGATTTTCAAAAAAATTAGGGATCCTTACCTAAACTCAAATAATATTTATATTGGTAATCAGTAATCAGTCATTTATTTGCATGAACACTGGGTATACAATAATACAGTAAGATCTTAAATAAAATTTATAATTCCCTTCAGAATTCTGCCATAATGTCTGGCATGCAAATATTATTTAAAAAAAATATATCTATAATTTTTACCTACGCATGCATATTTAATTTTCAAAATTAATATAACCCAATATTATAACCGAAGGTGCAATATTTTTTCCGTTGTTTACATATTTTGACAGGTGGTTTGTTTTTTATTCGGCCATTATGTGCAGTCAAAAGAACATAGTCTATAGAGCCAAGTCTTTTGAAGTATCTTATTTTCTATGGCGTTACGAAGTAAGCCGGGAAAGCTCGTATAAAAAATAAAGTCGCCTCTCACGTCTGTCCCTATGTAGGTATGTATAATTCTAATATCTATGCAACGGATTTTGATGCGGTTTTCTTAATAGATAGAGTGATTCAAGCAAGAGGAAAGTTTAAGCAACATAGTCGGCGGTAAGGCGGTACGAAGTTCTCGCGGCGCTTAACCTATTAGTATATTGTGCATGTATTATCACTTTATTTATCCCTTTAGGGAAAGGCAATGGTACTGGACCGTACAGCCTGATTTAATATAGGTGTCGTAGTAAGATTTCATAGTAAGGTTTTTTGCAAAAAAACTAGGGATTTTGCGCTAACCCGGATAATTTTGATATAAGCATTTCTTTTTTTAAATCATCCTGACATAAAGCAGTTTTTTTGCAAAAAAAACCTAGTATAAGTAATTGAAAAATGTGAACCCTGCCTTAACTGTGATTGGCTAGATTATTGCTTGCTGGTAAACTCTTATTTTGATTGGTTCTCTGTAGCGTCAAAGGATATTTTAACGAACCAATCAGAATAAGAGTTTAACAGCAAGCAATAATCTAACCAATTAGAGTAAAGGAACGTTTCAGATTTATCAATTATACTAGGTTTTTTGAAAAAAAAAAATTCCTTTATGTCAGGATGATTTAAAAAAAAGTAATGCTTATATCAAACTAGAGGCTGCCCCGCGGTTTTTCCCGCGCAGATTTCTCATAAACACAAAATTCCCGTTTTTTCCCGTTCCCGTGGGAATTTCGGGAAATCCCTTCTTAGTGCTCACCTACACTCCCTAAGGAACCTACATGCTAAATTTCAGCCCGCTACGCCCAGTAGTTTAGGCTCTGCGTTGTCTGTCAGTCAGTCAGTCAGTCAGTCAGTCAGTCAGTCAGTCAGTCAGTCAGTCAGTCAGTCAGTCAGTCAGTCAGTCAGTCAGTCAGTAACGGAAGAGTTTTATATATATTGATTATCCGTGTTTTCGCAAAATCCCTAGTTTTTTGCAAAAAACCTAATTATCAAATCTTACTACGACATAGGTAAAGTAAAGGGCGCCTACAGGTCTACAGTGTCTATATTTAGGGTTTTCAAAGGTACTAAATCGGTCTAAATCTTTAGACTACGTGAATAAGTACGCGTTTCCTAGTTTTAATCCAATAGGGTTGTTTGGTCGGGGGTTGAGGGTGACTGGCAACATATGTCCGCAAGTGTCGGTCTCTGGATTTAATTAATACTGACAGGGAGTGCCGCCTGCGGGCGCTAGTGTGACGAGCAAAGTAATTTTCATCGATATCGATAAAAAGTCACTTTTATTCTGCCATTTCTCCGCTTATATCAATCAATATCACACAGCAAAGTCACTTTCCGCGTCTGTCCCTATATATGCTTAAATCTTTATTAAAACTATGCAACGGAATTTGATGCGGTTTTTTTAATATACTTGTATAGAGTGATACAAGAGGAAGGTTTATAAGTTAAATACATGAGCAATATAGTAATTCCGTGTCTGTCCCTATGTATGCTTAAATCTTTAAAACTATGCAACGGAATTTGATGCGGTTTTTTTAATATATAGAGTGATTCAAGAGGAAGGTTTATAATAATAATACAGTTAAGCGGTACACGTTCGCCGGGTCGACTAGTTGAAAATAAAATTATGTACTTACTTATCCAAGAAGTATTTTTAATTTTTTTTCGATTTCATTGCACATATTCTTGTATACGTAGCAGGGTTATTGGTTGAGTAGATCTAGACCCGTTATGGGCGTGTAGTTTCCATAATTTCAGACTGATTTGACTATTAGACACCCTATATCCTAAACCCAACCGTTTTTGAAATATTTGACTTTTAATATAACTTAACCAAAGACAAACAATATAGTATGTATGTATAATAACTTAAACTATAATATAATGAAATTATCGAAGAACCTTTTGTACTTCCCATCACTAGTTCCAAAACTTGAACAAAAGGGGGTGGAGTCGCGAAATTTATTACTCCAATATTGACGTCAAAACCACTCTTAACTCTTCAACCAGTCGAAATTGAACCTTAACTTCATAGCAAGAAAGTTCTATTAAGACTACCGTACCCAAACAGTCAAGGTTTCAGTCAAATATCATCCTTTTGTCTATGGAAATAAGGGTGGAATTTTGGCTTTATGGGTTTTGCTTACGTTGCCCGCATAGGAATGTTGCAATTTGAAAAGCGCTTAGCATTTTTTAAGTCTGTGAGGGTGGTTCTTTACTTTTTTAAGGTGCATGCATACTGACGACCTCGACAAGTTTCAGGAGAGCTAGATGTAGGTGGCACTGGATAGAGCGGAGTGGAAGAGAAAGGGGGAGGCCTTTGCCCAGCATTGAGACAATAATAAAAAAAAAAAAAAAAAAAAAAAAAAAAAAGAGAGAAATTGTAAAGTAAAGTTTGTTACCCCTTTCTTCTCTACGCTGTAAAATCATTGCGAAAGGGAGTAGAATCATTTGACAGAGGAGGGCTCGTTTGGGGGCGTCTCCAGGCGACCATTGTCGTAAGGCAAGGCAAACATTGTTTGCCTGAGCCAATTAGTGGGCACCCTGAACTACCTCGCCTCTATCAGTATAGGATACTTTACGAAATAAGGTATCAATATTAATTAGATTAGTCTAATTGACTTTCAATAAGCGATATCTTGTATCCTGTATTGAATAAATCATTTTTTACTTTACTTTACTTTTTACTAATAGGCTATTAAAAAAAATTGTTAAATAGTCTGTGCGCAACGTTATTATCAGGTCAATGGTTATTATAAGCCGCGCAGATAAAGGACAGTTTTTAAAATGGCGGACGTTTGTTTTTTTTTTCGTAATGTATGGTTGGAAAAATAACTTTGATTAATATTTCTTCTACCGACTCTTTGTAATAAATAATTCTTTTTTCTATTATTATTAATGAATGATAAAATAGTATTTACAAATAATATCATAATAAAATAAATTAGAAGCAAGGGTAAATAAAACATTGTTCTTTTATTTTTCTCTTTTAGTTTTGATTTGAAAACATTAACAAGAAAGAAAAAAATATGTTAAAAAATGCTTTATTGCCACATAATATAAGTAATAAATAATAAAATAATATTGCTATGGCTAAAAAGCGATGGCAATATTAAATAGCTAAATGTGTTCTGCGTTAATTATTATTTTTTTGCAGCGTGTACTTCACTGTGTGAGCGAGATAGCATGCGGATCGACGCCATATTTAAAACTGTTCTTTATCTGCGCAGGTTATACCCTTTTTTATGTTTCATTATATGATAGCACGACTAGATAGGTAACTACACTAAACTTTATTGCTACACTAACTTGACATAATTGAGTTGATAGATTTCAAAACCAACCAAGTCCAAACAAACAGGTTGTTTTTCCGTAAAACGTGTTCGTTTTTTTCTCTGTCTGTGGGCTTAGCTGTCAGTTACAGTGGATATGGCTGGTTTTAAAATAAAACATTGTTAAGGGGATATAGAGTTTTTCTTAATAAGTACTTTTTGCTTTTGCTCTAGGTTATCGTAAAAAATCACTAAAAGTGGCATTTTCAGAGCCCCAGGAAGATATGCGGGTAGCAGTTTGTTGGAATGTTGAGTGGAAAATTTTGTTCAAATAACAGGGGAAAGGGCATAGTGGAATTCGAATTATTTTAATCTCAAGCTTTATACTTAAATAGTAAATTTTTTGAGAGCCCCTACCCCATACCAGTATTTAAACTAATCTAAGATGCCTGTCAGAAAAATGAATCGTGGTTCGTTGAAGAACGACCGGGCCGATTTAACTGCTTTCCGTTTTGAAATGTTCGTTTTGGTCCAGTGAAGGTTTAAAATGTTAAAAATAAAAAGAAAGTTACATTTTTCCATATAAAATTTTACGGCGCGATACGAAGTTCGCCGGTACAGCAAGTAATTAATAATATTAAACCAAAACTCGGAGCCCCTATCTAGGTAGAACCTGAATCTGTAAAGCGACCAAGGTATGTATAGTGGCGGTCTAGGACGGCGTAACACTTCCGGTTTTTCTGTATTGGAAAATAGCTCTTGTTCTTTGGTAATATAGCCTAGGGCGCACGAGACCATAGAAAAATCTGTTACGCCGTCCTAGACCGTCACTGTACACCCGAAGAACGGGTAGCAGCGTCCTTTTTTGAAAACCTGAAGCCACACTGCGATCGCCAACGCCAACCCTGCTGCCAAGTGAAAAAGTCTTTAATTTTTATAGTTTTTAGTACCAACTAATATTATAGTTTTTATTTCTTTTTTTTTTGTTCTGTAGATCCCGATGTACATTATTATCTGTACTTTAACATTGTAGAAGGCAAAATAAATATATTGAGTATTGAGTATCTAGCCGATGACTGAACAGGCTCTACCAGTCACAGGTTTACAACTTTTGTAACAAAAAAAATTGTAACGTTTAAAAAGAACAAATCACAAAGTAAGATACAAAAGAAGTAAAATAACAGGTTAAAAAAAAAGAACAAAAATTGACTTGTGGCGATCGAGGAGGCCTATGGTCAGCAGTGGACGTCATAGTCTGTTTCGTAAAGTACCCCCAACGAAAACGCTAATTCTGATTTAAAAAAGGAAAGAATAAAAACCGAAAATCCCATTTTAATGGTAATTCCATCAATTGATTCGCCATCAACGTGGTGAAAGGGTGCATATTGATCAGGCGACATCTAGTGTGAAGGTGCCGTAATCTTGTTTGTACAACACCCCTTTATGCACTTAGGGTTATACAGGGGGTGCATTTTTTTCATCGTTTCATACTAAAACATTTAGTATTTGGAGTAGTACGATTTCGGATATGCACTGGATTTTTTCGTTAACAAAAGCCTAAGAAAAATAACCAACTTGTGGGCGCCCCGCAACTTCGCCAGCGCATTTTCCCTTGAAACATCAAATTCCCAATTTTCCCATTGGAATTATGGGGTAAAAAGTTCCCCTTGTCCTTTTTCAGGTTCCAGACTATTCATATACCAATTTTCATTCAAATCGGTACAGTAGTTTTCTCAGGAAAGCGAGACAGACAGAGTTAATTTCACATTTATAATATTATATAGTATGGAATATGAATATTAGTTTTCTAAATTATACTTAAGTATCTAAGTAAATTCAAAATCCCACCAAAATGATTAAAAAAATCTTCGTATTTTAATAAATTTCGTATATTTTCCGGCTGAGATATGATATCTTTTTGGGCATCTGTCGGCTCTCGCCCTCTTTAGCCCCCTGTTTAAAGGCCGTATAAAGAGGAACTGCTTTGGTTCATCTAGCGTTTTGTAGTGTTCCATTTGAAGGAAATGTATTATACCAAATGAAGCCTATAACAAATGAAGATCATAATAAAAGTAACGCCATATTTTTAACCGACTTCCAAAAAGGAGGTTATAAGTTAAACCTGTATGTTTGTCTGCGATTATATCGCGTTTGGCTGTACCGATTTAGGTGCGGTTTTCAGAATAGTATTTTTTACATTTAGAAGAAGGTTTTAATAATTATTTACCGTACAATTGAGCAATCGGTCAAAGGTGTTCGTTTAAATGAAGTTCGACATTTTGACGTTCGAATAGTAACTTATGGAACCCATTTTAAACGACTTTGAAGTATTTGATTTTAAGCAACATCCTGTATATAGCAAAACTGCTATAAAACCATAAGTCGCGCTTACGTAGAGTGATTTTTAACATAGAGGGGGTTATCTGTCCGCCGCAGATTGTTTGTCTCGTCTGTTTGTTTGGATTTGCATGATCAGCGGTCGCTTAGCTGCTAGAACACGATTTTCTTAATAAAAATAGACAATGCATTTATCTACTAGGCATCTTATTTATCAATAAGAACATAGTATGAAACAAAGTCGCTTCCCGCGTCTGTACCTAAATATGCATAAATATCTAAAACTATGCAACTGATTTTGATGCCGTTTTTTTTAACCCCCGAACGAAAAATTCAGAGTTCTGCCGTTTGAAGATGATCAGCTCTTGAATAATGGATGAGAGGATCTATCTAGCTTCCTTATGTCCGATCGAGTTAAAATTTGGTACCATGTTACATCTATGATATAGAAAGTATAAGGTAGGTAACCAATACCTTATCAGCCGTTTGAAGATGATCAGCTCTTGAATAATGGATGAGAGGATCTAACCACCTTCCATTTGTCCTATCAATTAAAAATTTGGTACAGTGTTACTTCAATGATATTGAAAGTATACGCTAACGTTCTACTTATGTCAATGAGGGGTCTGACTGGGTCGGGGGTTTTTAATTTTTAAATTTGAGTTATTAATAGATAGAGTGATTCAAGAGGAAGTTTTATAAGTATATAATACATGCACAACATAGTAAGTAAAAAAAGTACAAAGTTCGCCGGGTCGTCTAGTAACTATAATAAGAGAGACTTTATTTATCTGTTCGATAAATGTTGTTTTTTTTTGTCACAGGGAATCCTGCTGAACTGCAACGCGATGTCTGCCGAGTACCTCTTCATGACCGACAAGATTTACGACGAGAAATATGACACCGGAGACAAGGTACGACTCTTTATGTATGTCGGAGATTAATGATCGAATCGAGCGTGATCGAATCTGGGATAGAATGGAAGGTAGGAAAAAAAAAAAAAAGGTAGGAAATGCACTGCTCTGATATTTCATGTCCTTTAATGTTTATTACTTTATGTTCTTTGTATTGTCGCCAAATTGAATTGTAATGTCACAAAAGCAAAAAAGAAAAAAATAGAGATAAATTGTATAGTACAGTTTGTTACCCCTTTCTTCTCTACGCTGTGAAATCATTGCGAAAGGGAGTAGAATCATTTGAGAGAGTCGTGAGGCAAGGCATTTGTTTGCCTGAGCCGCTTGGTGGGCACCCTGAACTACCTCGCCTCTCGCAGTATAGGATACTTTACCAAATATAGTAATAATACCAAATAGATTAAATACTCTAATTGACTTTCAATAAGCGATATCTTGTAGCTTATAGGTACCTAATGAATAAATATTTTTTGTCATTTGAATCAGAATCAGACCATGTTGTGGGGGGTCTGCCTATTCTAAGTCTTTCGTTGCGCAGTCGTCATTTGATTTAAGCCGGTCAGGCTCGAATAGAATGCTTTTAAGTAACAAGCTGTATGCATTTATGTATGTATGTTTGTCCGCGATTATCTCGCTTTTGGCTGAACCGATCTTGATGCGGTTTTCAGATAAAGTACCTAATTTGTTGCATTAAGGAGAAGGTTTTAGTACCTATAACCGACTTTGAAAAAGAGGAAGTGCTCAGTTGATGTAAGTGTTAGTTTATTGAAGGCGGGTTCCTTTTTTTGTAAAAAAGAAATTATTAGGGGACCAAAGTCCATCAGAGGAATTTATCAATGGCGATCATCTAGCTGAGATCAAAATGATTGTATAATTTTTTTAAAGAGCCTTTGTTTTTTAAAGGTTTCTTTGCTGACTTTATAATTCCATATTGCTTTCAGGTGATCCAGTGCGGCCGCCACAATGACATCTTCAAGCTGTGGCTGCAGTGGCGTGGCAAGGCAAGTAGTCTACTCTAATAATACTACATACTTATTTAAAAGATGATTCCTAGCTTCGGAAGGCACGGTAAGCCGTTGGTCCCGGCCGCAGTAGTGGTCGCTATAACCGCGGCGACAAGCTGGCCCCGCCTCACGTTGGTAATAAAGCATAAACTTGGATAAACGTGGGTCCGGCTCTTGAGCTGGTGCCTCTGCCTAACCCTTCGGGGAATAAAAGGCGTGAGATTATGTTCATGTTTTACTTACTTAAAACGCGGAAAGACTTATTGCGTGTTTGTTTGAATTAAATTAAACGCAGTACATTCGAAATTGTAAGGCGATACGAAGCTCGCCGTGTCAGCTTGTTCACAACTAATCTAATAATGTCCCTCCCAGGGCACGTCCGGCTTCGAGCGCCACATGGACCGGCTGATGGAGCTCACCGAGTACATGGTGCGCCGCATCAAGGAGCAGAGCGACAAGTCAGTTTACAACATTACTTAGCTACCTACTTAGATATAGTTGTCGTAAGGCAAGGCCAACATTTGTTTGCCTGAGCCGCTTGGTGGGCACCCTGAACTACCTCGCCTTCCGCAGTATAGGATACTTTACCAAATAAGGTATCAATACCAATTACATAGATAGTCTAATTGACTTTCAATAAGTGATATCTTGTGTCCTACATATTGAATAAATCATTTTTGACTTTTGACTTTTGGATAGTGGCTTAGCAATATCTGCCGATTTAAGCGGGCTTTAATAAAAAGAAGGCAAACCACTAGCCCATAAACAAAGAAATGAAGGTGACAACCTGTCTAAGTTAAAATATACGAGCATTGGGATGTAATTAGTCTTAAGGCTGTGCTTAAAGGCTTGAATGCGCCTTGTTACAACTTGTGCTAGATAGGCTGGTTTAGTTAAAATAAGTCCATGAAACCAAATATTGTTTATTTCATGTATAGAGTACCTCCGAGACAACAGTCCTCCTCGAGATGGTCAGACGACCTGATGGATGAAGGCAACGCATTACTGGTTGATTCTGAATCTGATGATGAATGAATTACGTTTTTTTAATACAAATTCTATTACTTGTAACAAATCCACACTAATCGTGCCTGCCTTGACTAGACTTTAAGCTCCTTTCAATCTTAATTGATTAATTGATCCGATAACTTCAAGTTACTTATAAGAAAACTTATAAGTACCTAAGTTTCTGTTCTAATAACAGTATTTCAACATAAGCGTGCAACTTTCTTGCTACCCACTATGGTTCCAAAGAACCAAAACTACCTACTAATTGTTCTCCATTATCCAGGTTCCAGCTGATCCTGGAGCCAGAGCTGGTGAACGTCAGCTTCTGGTACCTGCCGCGCTCGCTGCGCAGCGCCCCGCCCGGGCGCGCGCGTGAGATGCGCCTGGGAAAGGTAATCTTATTTCTCCTACCTACCAATGCTTCTTAATTGCTATATGGTGGCAGCTTATAATACCAACCTTACCACTCCTTCCTCTCATCGGTGTGCTTACAAAAATGTTACCGAAAAGAATATAACGCAGGTCGATCCGCAAGAATAATACCTACTTCCTTATTTTTCCTAATATTTCACTACAATCCTGTACAATCACTAGCACACTTTTCAGTTTCAGTCGAGCTATTCATATTAGACACATAAACACAACAGTTTGCCTGGAAGAAATCACAAGTTTTCCTTTTGTCACCTTTTGTTATATAACTTGTTAATATCAAGTCATCATCATTATGATCATCTTTCAGCTGAAATGAATGATGAAACTACTGCTGCATGCTGGGCATTAATGTTAATGACATTTATTTGAGTACAATAAAGTATTCATTCAATTATTCATACTATTTTTCTAAACCAAAGGTGTGCGCAATCCTGAAAGGCCGCATGATGCAAGCCGGCACCATCATGGTGGGCTACCAGCCCGACGACCGGCGCCCCAACTTCTTCAGAAACATCATCAGCTCGGCCGCTGTCACCGAGAAAGATGTCGACTTCCTCCTGGCTGAGATGGACCGACTTGGCCACGATATTGTCGTTGAGGAGTAGGCTGGTGGTGGAATTATGTGGAGGCAAGATAGTGAAATGGCTTGAAGTTGAAGTAATGAATGCTAATAAAGATTTAAAGTAAAATAAACAAATCTAATCTATCTGAAGCAAATGATGAATAGATCCTCAAAAGAATATAATATCTTATTGAAACAACATATTTACTGAATAAAAACATCTATAGCTGATATTAAAAAGTTTTTAAACCTTACTCGATCTCAGACAAGAAAGAGAGAAAATTGAGATCTTAAGAACAGTGTACTGTCTTGCCTCCACTTACAAAAATAACAATCAAGAATTATCTATTTCTCATATCATGATAATATCGTCTAGATAAATAACTTTGAGTATTTTTCTGAAAAAAATTAAGTAAAATTGTAAGATAAGTCTACAAGTAGTTTCAAAAATAAATTTAGAAGAATTTAAAACAATTAGAAAAATATTTACAAAGCACGCTGATTTCCTTTAGAAGAATTAAAGAACACCATTGTTGATTTGCATTAATGCTAAACGAAAGTCTAAGTTAGTAAAATACTTATGTGCAAAGCAACGATTGTAATGCTAATAACGACCATCCACTTAATCTTTCTTACTCATAAATTTTAAAGTAACTAAATTTTATTGATATATATTTTATGACAAAGTGTAACAATTCTAACAAAACCATAGAATTTGATTTATAAAGATAAATCTCAAAACAAAATTTACTTCGATATAAAGTACTGTTATTAAATGTCTTCCAAATATTTAGATTGTTGTAGGTCCTATAATAATGATATTATGTGTTATTATTGACAATGGAAATATATTTTCAAAAACTAATATGTGTGGCTTCTTAAATTCTAATTAATGCTTCTAGCATAAGTGTTAAAATTGATGTGAGTTCTTGCCAAAGCTACGTGTTGTACAATGTTATAGATGTCTAGTCTTAAAACGCTTGGCGTTATTAACGGAATTGTATTAAGTGGTGTTGGATCTCATATAAGAGACATATCTCCCGTTTTGCCAATTATTGTTATAATTAATGTTTAAATATGTGTTGTGTCGTAGACAGCTTTTATTTCCAAAATTTTAGCAAGACGTCTTAAAATTTATATAATTAGTTTACATAAAGAAAAATATGTCGAATGTTTATGTTTAAATTTAAGCAAAATATATTCAAAAATTATATCGAATGTTTGTGCCGTCATTTTCCAGAGGACTTAGTATGGGTAGAATATAATAATTAGTGTTAAGATAAGACTAATTAAATATTTAATAAAACATTGCATTTAGTTGAATTCTTAAGTCGATTTAAATTATTATTAAAATTTGTTGTATATTTATCATAGATATCTATTGATGTTACCTCCTTACCTATTGATATTGACTGATTTTAATTTCTTATCAATTTTATTATAAAAAAATATAAGTATTATTATTTTTTACTTCTGTCACATTGTCCCTTTAGCATTCTGTAATAATAAATTACTTAAAATAACAATGTTAAAATTTAAGAAAATACGCTACATGTGACAAATGACAATAAAAATTTAGTAATAAGTGAACATCATTGGGCAGATATTTTGCTGAAAATAAATGAACAAACTAGCTACAAACTCATGCTAGTTATTTTGTTTTTACCGCAACTAAGTGGTAATTTATCCAGTAACTTGACTAACAAATATTTAAGCAAAACATCTGCCAGTTTTATCTTAAGTGTGCGAGTGTGCGTGAGGTATGACATTGATGCTACCAAGCATTTTATTTTTATTATTTTACTTTGAAAAATTGATTATTTTACTTTGTTTAGGTAGGAAAATTTTAGTTAAATTCAATCTTGATATCAGTTATTATTAGAAGTACTAGAATAAGTTATTACTTATTATATTTTAGTGTTTTCAATCCCATGATATCTTTTTTTTAAATTTAAGTATAGAAAAATTGTGTGAGTGCATGAAATTGTTTTGTGAAAAGTTAACTTTAAATACACATATCGTCTGTTCTTTATTGTAATTAGCAGATCCCTTACACCTCTTCCCACTTACACGACCCTGCTCCCACCCAAAAAAAAATGTTAATAAAATATGGGCTTTAAATATTGCTCTTTAGATCTATTTTAGATTGGTATCAAATATTTTACCGCCGTCAGACTGCTCGGTAGTTGATGCCTCGCTGTCCGCCGTCGCCGCTAGTCAGTTTCTACCAACAATCCGCACGTCTGGCCGCCTGCTAGCTGTCGCCGTGTGGCCTGCTGGGTGTCTGCTAGCTGTCGCCGCGTGGACTGCGAGCAGTCGTCTTAGTTTAGGGAGGTGTTGGGAGTGAGCGGTGTTGGATCCGAGTAATGTAAGTGGGCTACGACCTTTAGCCTCCATCGCACTCTCTCGAGTCCGACAATGCATAGGTATAACCTAACCTACCTTTCTAAACTGAGAAATACAGTTTCATCTAGCTAGGTATACGTATTTGAGTTAAATTCAGAAGTTCTTCGTGTTACCTAATTAGCCCTGCTTTATGAGTCTTAAATCTAAAAGAGTTAACTTTTTGCAAAATATTTAGCTTAATAAATAATAAATTTAATAAGAATTGGAGGAAATTTTGTTATTTTCAAAATTTTAGATTACTAAAACGGAAACTGTTCGTCAAATTATATTGAATTAAGTGTAAATAAGTAGAACTGGATAGACGCTTGATTTAAATTGCGGATCTTTTAAATTTTAGTTGTTTTTTTAATATTTAAGTAATTGCATAAATCACCTTTAATTTTTTTTTACAAGGTTTACTCTGTTTCTCTGTATACATAGTGATAATTAATTTAATATACTTACTTATTTTGTGCAAAGCACATCGCTTAGAAAAAGTACCTAAGTAGGTATTTAGTATTATTCAACTTAACAAAGTTAAAAACTGTTGAACATTAGGTAAGTGTACTTACTTGTTTAGTTTTGCCAGTTATGTCGATTTAGCAAACATATTTATTCTGTAAGATCGAACGATGATGATTATACTGGGTGTTTCTGACAAGGCGATAATCAAAGGAGGGATTCTGCTCACCATAACTAACAACTTTCCCAAAGCAACATGGATCAAAATCTCAAAAAAAAATAACAGCTGTTCCATACATTGGTTCTATCAGCTGACGGAGTCAATGTACGATGAGATTTCAACCCATATTGCTTTGGGAAAGATGTTAGGTATGGTGAGCTGAATGCCTCCTTTGATTAATACACACTTTGGCAAAAACACCTTGTATATTGAATGTAAGTAGTGTTTAATTAAAAACAAATGATGAACTCGTATAAAATAGCAATCTAGCTTATAGAAAATGTGGAAAATATATTTTCCTTGTCAACGTTGTCTAAATATATATGTGTCTGCATAAACGAAATCATGTCTTCCAAGTTATATTTCAATAATACCTATATAAATGTTGCAGGCAATGTGTGTAATCTGGCATTGTGTGCATTGCCTAGATATATTGTATACAATATTCTATGGATTTATATGCACATTGCCTTTAACACATACAGGATGGAATTTTTTAATGCCATCTGGAGGGAAAGTAATAATTTAGATAAATTATGCTGCTAAAAGAAACTTAATCATATAAGTACCTACCTAAACCCGGTAATCGAATGCCCTCCAGATGGCATTTAAAATTACACCCAGTATAACTTAGTTTGTAAGAAAGAAACTTCCATTATATATAATAATATATCTACGTATAACGGATGTAATAAGTAAACTCATATATATTTTGAAACTACAAGATGTAAGATGCTTAATTCTATCTTCAAAGCAGATTTAAAAAAAAAAGTTATGGACTGTTTGCCAAAGAAAAAATAAACTCATTTTTATCGTACTTAATGGATTCTACTTGTATTTTGAAAAATACTAACTTACTTTTTAATTTTGCGTTAATTTAAAAACACGTTAAATTATTATACAATACACCCCTGTTGTTATTGTATTATACAATACACCCCTGTTGTTTCAAACTGTATGCTTATTATAAACTT